>JAQPPZ010000440.1:10485000-11085000 GCA_028583015.1 Wollemia nobilis
AGGCGCGAGATTTGAATCTTGGACCTTGTCTCCCTTTAGGGTTTAGTCAAAACAATTAGTCTACACCTTAGACATAAAATATGAAGTAACCTATTGAAAAGAACATTCTGCTTGATTGGAAAGAAAAATTATGTTTCACATGAAGAGAATTGTTCTGGGCTCACTATATACTAAAATCTGAGACAGCAGAACACATTCTTCTTGATAGAGCATTAATTAAGATTATTGAACTGTTTGGTTTTCTATTGAATTTGCTTTTAGTTAGTTGAAATTTGGTCTTTAGCTAATGCTGCAAGCTGGATCACAGTCCATTTGAGCTTATTACTGCCATAGAACGGTGAGAAAGAGAGGATTTTGGTTTTGCAAAAAAGCTTGTTTGGTTGTATGTATATTGTGCATACGTAATGCCTTGGAGCTTATACTGCATGGCGCACTGTGGTAATGATGTTCGGGATGAGTGCTTGACCTTGAGCGAATAGTTTTAATCTTCCTACAAACTGAAATTTGAGGTAGTCAATTAAAAATAAACGCATTCTTCTCAATAGAAACCGTTGGTTGTGACTACGAAGCTCTTTGGTTTTCTATTCAGTTTGCTATTAATTAGTTGAGATTTAGTCTTTTAGCTTTACAGGCTGGATCACAATTCTTTTGAGCTTATACTGCCATAGAAGGGTAGGAAGAGAGGATTTGAGTTTTGCCATAAAGATTATTTGCCTTTATATGAAAATAGCACATTGTGCATATCTAATGTGCCTAGCTTATTTTGCATGAGGCACTGTGGTAATGTATGTTAGTGGTGAGTCCTTGTATAGGAAATTGTACATTGTGCATATCTAATGCCTTTTAGCTTATACTGCATGGTGTACTATGGTAATGAGTGTTAGTGGTGATTGTTTGACCTTGAGTGAGTAGTCCTGACCTCGTTATAAACTAAAATCTGAGGCAGCCTATTAAAAAAGCATTTCTTTTTGATTGAAAATTTATGATGCATATGATGATGAAGCTCTTTGGTTTTTATTGAGTTTGCTATTAATTTGTTGAGATTTGGTGTTTTAGCTTTACTGCAGGCAGGATCACAGTTCTCTTGAGCTTATAATGCCATAGAAGGCTGAGGAAGAGAGGCTTTAGTTTTGCCAGAAAGTTTATTCGGTTGTATAGGAAAATTGTACATTGTGCATATCTAATGCCTTTTAACTTATATTGCATGGTACACTATTGTTATGTATGTTAGTGGCGAGTTCTTGACCTTGAGTGAGTAGCCTGACCTTGCTATAAACTAAAATCCGAGACAGCCTAAGAGAATGAACATTTCTTCTTTGATTGAAAACAATGGCTATGGTGATGAAGCTCTTTAGTTTTCCTTTTGCATATTCTGTTGATTAGTTGAGATTTGGTCTTTTATCTTATACTACAGGCTGGATCATAGTTCCCTTGAGTTTATGCTGCCATAGAAGGGTGAGGAACAAGGGATTTTAGTTTTGCCAGAAAACTTATTCGGTTTTATAGGAAAATTGTACATTGTGCATATTTAATGTCTTTTAGCTTATACTGCATGGCACATTGTGGTTCATTGAGATGAGCTTATACCAGGGGAGGATGAATGACTTTTGCCGCATTAGGATGAAGACAAAAGGCTTTTGCCAAGGAGTCTCTTTCCACTGTACAAGATATTGTTAAATTTTTCATATCTAGTGGCATTCAGTTCATCTTCTCTAGTGGCTTTCGGGTTGTATTGCAGGGCTTACCACGATTCTCTTGAGCTTGTATCACAGTAAAAGAGCGAGGATAAGCTTAAACACAGTTTGATCTTACACCACAGTAAAAGGGTAAGGATGAAAGGATTTTGAGCTTATACCATTGTAAAAATGTGAAGGTGAGAGGTGTTTGCCTTTTATTAGAGAGGCCTTTGTTTTTGATAGAAAATTACAGGGTAAAAGGGTGATTGTGGGTGGGTTAATATCCATAAATCACACATTAAACCTTTAAGTCTGTGATGGAGGCTTCAACCTGAGGGTGATTGTGGGTGGGGTCAAATATCCACCACTTACGCATTGAGCCTCTAAGCTTATAATGGAGGCTTGAGCTGAATCTTGTTTCTTTTTTTAAATCTGTCTCAACTTCTCAAACTCAGCTCAACAAACTGATATTATAATGAGTAAGGTAGCAACCAATATATAATATAAAAAATTAAAAATATTTGCAACATTTGGGAGAGGGAGAGAAAAAAACTGTGGCTTCCAAAATAGCAGGATCTTGGAGCTGTAGTTTTGCTTAGATTATCAATGCATTACTCATTCTGTGACCTCAAATGTGAGGAGGGACAACTCTCCCTATTTTTTTTCATAAGCCCCTGGTGAAGTTTGAGTCTTATAATTCTATCCAAGACTACAAATTTAGCTCTTTTATGAACCACGTTTTGTTGCACTTCGGTTTTAGATGGCTAGACAATCCATATCAAACATATCCCTGTTTGTATATCTTCTATCCAGAGTCCCATTGACCCAATTTGAAATTTGATTCCAGAAAGAATTTTGGCTATTGGTAAGAAGTAAAGGTAAAAGCTCAGAATCTTCATGTCAGTGACCAGTATCAACAGTAAACAAAACAGAATAGATCACCTTTGTGTGTGAATAAGGAACATTAGTTTGGCCATTGCATTCACAATATTAGATTTCTTATCTTTGATGTTCTTTTTATTTTGACCTGATGTAATTCTTGGGTCAGATTGATACCCTCATGTTCCTCGGTGACCAACGGTAAACGGTAAAAGGACGGAATAATTAGCACAGACCGATAGATTTGTTATTTATTTGATTGAATTTTTAGCTAAGGAGATTTAAGGCTTGAAACACAAGAGCGTTGGTGGCAAGATTTCTATAAGCAAATTGTGGAAGTCCAACAAAATCTTTTTACCCATTGAAGAGTAACCCAATAGAATGATCTTCTTCAGTGAAGGGTAAAGGGATAATAACCTGATAGAAGAATGTTTTCCAGGTTTGAGCTATGAATGAGGAATTAATAGATAATCCTGTGTTTATGCAGGCGACTGGCATTGAGGCGAGGGCCATGTATAATGCAGGGCAGGCATCAGGCCTGACATTCTGGGCACCTAACATTAACATATTTAGGGATCCTCGATGGGGAAGAGGTCAAGAAACACCAGGAGAGGATCCCCTGGTGGCCAGTAAATATGCTACTGCCTATGTTCGGGGATTGCAAGGAGATGTTCTTTCTGAGAAGACAAGGGGAGCACCTCGCATGGAGCGGCCTTTGCGAGCTTCGGCATGTTGCAAACATTTCACTGCTTATGATATGGATAACTGGGAGGGACATACTCGATACTCTTTCAATGCAGTGGTAAAAATTGTGCATGACCATGCAGTATTTTAAATTTACGCTTTGGATATTTATATGGTAACACGAATGTTAAGACTGCTTAGTAAAGTCGTAGGCAGGTATATCAGATTGTATTGAATTTTAGAAAGTGAGTCTAGAAAACCTTGGTGTAAGCTTGATATGATTCCATGTCAATGTTTTTTTATGAATCATGATCAGGTGAGTAAACAAGACTTGTTGGATACATACCAACCACCATTCAAGAGTTGTGTGGAGCAAGGGCGTGCAAGTGGCATCATGTGCTCCTATAACAGAGTTAATGGAGTTCCTCCCTGTGCTGATTACAACCTTCTTACTAACACTGCAAGAAATAATTGGAGATTTCAAGGGTAACTAACTACTTTAATGTTTATCCATTGTTCAGTTTGTGAAGATCAATGTTCTAGATTTGCTTTGACTTGCTATATTATTTATTTTATTTTGCCTTTCAGATACATTGTTCAGTTTGCGAAGCCCAATGTTCTAGATTTGCTTTGACTTGATATACTATATATATATATTTTTTCAGTTTGCGAAGACCAATGTTCCAAATTTGCTTTGACTTGCTATACTATTATTTTCTTGTTTCTGTGTTTAGATATATCACCTCAGACTGTGATGCTGTTTCAATAATACAAACTGCTCATCACTATGCACCTACTGCAGAAGATGCAGTAGCAGATGTTCTAAAAGCAGGTAAACAATATATTCAAAGTCTGCGCTCTGTAAACATATATTTTCTAATCGTATGGTAACCTGTCAGCAGAGTTTTAGCAAAATGTAGTCGCTTATGTGGTGATGCAAGGTGTTAAGTTGACTAATTTTAGTCTAGTTGTCTTGTGTTATAAATTTGGTGTCTTTATAATGAGACAATCTTGTGTAAAGTAAGAAGGATTTGATACTTTATATTCAGGACAAAAGAATAGGGGAATATGCTTTTGATTGCTTTTTATAATACAGAGATTTACAGATGTTGCGTCCTTATTTTTATAGATTTTTCAGGGGAAGTTTTAGGAGAATAATAAGGACCATAAGTGTAACACCCAAAATCAAGATGAAAGTAAGGCCTAGAATATTCATATTACTGGATATACGAGGATGCATCTAGGGTAGTAGAGCTTCTTATTGTCCTCAATCCATCCGTTTTGGATAATATTTCATCCATACTTTAAGGAAATTTGAATAAGAGGATTTTAGATATGAAGTTTGATACTTGATTAACAAGAATTTGTACCTCTTGGGGAACAATTAATGTTCCACAAGTGGAATAGTACCCTTATCTCACATGTATAATTGAAAAAGGATTTCAAAAATCAGTTAAATATGAAATTATTACATATAATGGATGGAATGTTTATCTGATAGTCGTCTGTGTATTGTCCTTTGTCAGGAATGGATGTAGACTGCGGAAGTTATTTGCAAAGATTCACAATATCAGCAATCCAGAAAGGGAAACTGAATGAATCCGATGTTGATAGAGCCCTCTACAACTTATTCTCTGTACGCATGCGTTTGGGTCTTTTTGCAGGTGATCTTAGCCAACAACTGTATGGTAAACTCAAGACAAATGAGGTGTGTTCAGCTGAGCATCAAGAATTGGCATTGGAAGCTGCAAGGCAGGGCATTGTGCTTCTCAAGAATAGCAGAAAACATTTACCTCTCTCAAAAACACAAACCCAGTCGTTAGCTGTGATTGGGCCCAATGCCACCAATGCAACTATTCTCCTTGGAAATTACCATGGTTGGTTGATATTTGAATTATGTTAACAAAATGTTTATGAAGGTTTTTATCTGATAAGTAGGAGAAGTTCACCATTGCTTGAATAGGGACCAAAGCTTGAAGGGCAATAAACAACATGAATCCAGAGTAACAAATGGTTATTTGGCATACCAGGTTCATGGTTTCTTTATGGTCCCTGTTCAAGAATTAGTCCACATAAAGTACTGGTCTTCCCTTACGAATGTATGAAGCAGTGTTTGCCTCATGATGCTCTAGTTTGTAAACCTTTCATGTTGTGTCTCTTAGAAACATGTGTTCTGTAAAGGGGGCATCATAATAATTTAGAAATTTGCCATGCTTTGGATATCCAGGAAGTCCATGTAAAACCATAACACCACTTCAAAGCCTGACGAAATATATCAGCAATACACTCTATGCACCAGGATGTGAGAATGTGGCATGCTCATCTGATACCATATTCAGTGAAGCCATAAGAATTGCAAGGGAAGCAGATGAAGTAATTTTAGTTGTTGGACTAGATCTAACCCAAGAAAGAGAGGAGCAAGATCGAGTCAATTTGAACCTACCTGGTGAACAGCAGAAGCTAGTTTCTGAAGTCTCTCGTGCTGCTAAAAAGCCTGTAGTGCTTGTCATCATGTGTGGTGGTCCAGTGGATGTATCTTTTGCAGTAAATGAATCTAGTATTTCTAGTATCATTTGGACAGGTTACCCTGGTGAAGCTGGTGGCCAAGCCCTTGCAGAGATTATATTTGGTGACTACAATCCAGGTATATTCTGGTCCTGCTACTCTATTTCCTAAAATTCATGTAACCTGGATCCATTATGCTTTAGTGATATTTTATTTTTATTTTTAAATGTTGAGATGGATGATGATTTAGCCTCTGGCTCCAAATAGGCAAGGGTAGCTTGTAGCTTACTATAAGAAGATTCAGAGCAATTTCCCCTTAGATTATCAGGCTTAATAAACAGAGAAGCCATCCATATAAAAATAAAAAAGGTTGAACTTTTCATGAAGTTGAAGAGCATTTAAAACTAGTCAAGTCTGTAAACTTATTTGGTGGTAGCATCTGTGAATCAGGTTGCATGGGAGACATGCTACTTAATTTGACTTGTTCCTGTGAGGCTTCATATAGGGGAACCATGTCTTTAAACTTACACTTGTCAGCAGGGACTTGGGCATAGTCTTTAATCATCTGCACAAGAAAAAGTATCATTTCATGTCAAAAAGATGTTTATAAACTCCAGAAAAAGAGTTGTAGCTTCAGAATTAAATTAATGGGGTGGAAATAATAGACTATGTATTCGTATAAAAGTATTTATCTTCTCCAAAAGGAGCAGTCTGGGTTTGCATGTAATGACACGAAATTGTGATCATCCTATAATTTACAACAAAATTCTTGGCAGGAAGGTCTCGCAAATTGAAGAGAGCTGTGACAGGCATAGACTTCATTTCTTATTGAATATTCTATATTGTTGAACAATATCTTGATTTCTAGTTTTTTCTTCATGTCGCGTGAGTATATAATGCCTCATCAAATTGAATTTTCACCAGCTTATTTGGAAGACTCTGGAGGGTCCATGGAAAAAAGTTACACACATTCATAATTATTCGTTAAAAGTTTCTGGCATATGTGTTTCCATGATTTTTATATCGATGAAGGGTCAAGCATATTGACTCAAAACATTAATACAGAAATCATTGAAGCAGGTCCTCTAGAAACCTTGAACAAAACACAGACACTGAAAGTCTAAAAGACCTAAATACATGCTATATATAAATTGCTTCTACTCTCAACAACATAACAATCAAATTTAGCTATACAATATTGTCAAATCCTCTTATGTCCATGTGATCTAAGATTCTAGAATCATTTTCTGGTATTCTAAGACATCCTTAATATAGCTGTCTACTTGTTACTCGTTAGCAAGCTACCGCAATAGGTTATATCCCTTTTGTTTTTTTTATATGCTCATAATTTGTACAATGGTGTATGACACATCTCATACTGCTCAACTTTGCCGTTGTTGAATCTCAAGCACAAGTATGGCACTGTTTTCTTCTCTCTCTTTGCCACTGGTAGATGATGCAAGCTTACCCTGAATTCTTGAAAGTTCGTTATTGTTTTCAAATTTGGTGCTATACTTTTTTGGGTCTAGGTTCCTAGTCATGGGTATGTGCACTTCCTCTTATAAACAGTCCTCTAAGGTGATATGTCACCATACTCTTATTTTGAGCCCGTTTTTTGAAAGGGAGATATGGTACCCACAAGAATCTCTCTTATAATTAAACAGAATTGTGACACTGATTTCTCTATGCTGTGTAATGTAGTTGCTTTTATTTGTGTTGGAGGAAGGAAGTTAGCTTTCTGGTTAAATACATAAAAATGCTGTGCTTTAGTATTTAGATGATATCCTACCAAAGACATTGTTCAGAGGACAGAAGCTTCACAACCTCTAACTGAGGTAATTAAAATAGCCTGATCTACTAAAGAAGTTTATGTTGGACAAGTGTATTAGTTCTACTAAAGGGGATACTACTCTGTTAACTGGCGCTCTTTGAAAATGAGTGCTGAGAGGAACTTTATGGTACCAATATAAATTGCATTAGCTGTATCATCGTTAAAAGTGACTCTAAATCTAGATCTTGCTTGAAAACTATACGATCAATTATTAATAGAAAGGCCATATAATAGTTTAGCACAAGCCTTTGTTGGAATGTACTGTGTATTCTAAGGGGTTAAAACCCTGAATTTTGTATGAAATTTATTTTGTTTGGTAAATTTAAACTTCCAAAATATAAACCCTAGTAACGGCTTCTTACACATATCATCACATCAAACACAATTTAAAAGGATTTTATGCAAGAATTATCATACCAAAAATATTATGTAAACTCCCTGCTTCATTTACTACGAGATTGTTTTTTTTGTTGTTGTTGTCATTTTATTTTGTGTATATGCCTTTTCCGCTTGAGTATTGCATGTGAGTTACACGTTCTATATCAAGCCAGGGAAGTTGCTTTCAAAAGTATAATTGAACTATTGCGTATTGCAGGTGGACGGTTGCCTATGACATGGTATCCTCAGGATTTTGTCAAGATACCAATGACAGATATGAACATGCGACCCAATCGGCAAACTGGCTATCCAGGTCGGACATACAGATTCTATACAGGAAAGCCAGTGTTTAAATTTGGTCAGGGATTAAGTTACTCATGGTATTCACATAAGTTCTCTTCATCAACACTGAAGGAGATTTATCTGAATGTTACATTAGCTGAGCAAGCTCAACGCCCTAGCAAAGGGGACATTCATCACATCCATGTAGAGGATATCCATTGTGGGCAGCTCAAATTCACCGCCAACATAATTGTAACAAACCATGGTAAAATGAGTGGAAAGCATACGGTGCTCCTATATTCAAGGTCTCCTGCAGCTCATGAAGGAGCTCCAAAAAAACAGCTTATTGGTTTTAGAGGTATTCATATCCCAGCTAAACATAAAGCCAAAATCAGAGTCGTTGTTAGACCATGTGAACACTTGAGCACTGTTATGGAGAATGGACGAAGAGTCCTAGCCATGGGTTTGCATACCTTGATTGCTGGTAATGCTGAATATTCAGTTTCAATCTTACCCAACTACGTGAATGCAGGTTGATAGTTACAGTCACATTCTCCTCGCAGGGTCATAGTGTCAGTCACATTCTCCTTAACATTTGGTCAAAATGGCATTTAGGATTTTGGACTGTAGCTGTCTGTTGCATTTTCTCTCCTTTTGTTTGTTCCCAGGATCCACCCCTTTCAGATGGATCCTGGAGGCTTCTCTAGGCTTCTCTCCGTAGCTTTTAGGAAGATCTCCTGCTGTCCTCTTTTTGAGGCCTGTTCTCGGTTGTAAAAGGTCTGGGGACCCTTTCAAAACCCCTTCTTCTCAATCAATCAAAAAAATACACTAGGTTCATAAAACCCTATATGCATTTCTTTGTAGTGAGGTATTGCATATTGTCTTGATAGTTTATGCTTACTCATATCTGTTGCTTTCATAGATTTATATCATAAATTACTCTCCATCCAGCTAGTATGGAAGACTAAACATTTATGTCAAAGTCAATTTTCGGGAATCCATTTAAAGAGATTTCTTAACATACGTAAGTTCTTCAGTTGTAATTTATTTGTCATAGTTATGAAGAGAGTTGAAATCATCAAATTTGCTCTAACCAAAAAGATTGATTTTAAAAAGTTTAATAAATGTTCAAATAAGATTTATTTGTTCCATCAAGTTTAGTACTTCAATAAGACTACTAGGTACACTCTTAAAAATGTTTTTATAAAATAAATATATTTAAATAATTCTTTAAGAATATAATATTATGTGCTGTTTAAGAAGTAACAACAAAAAATTGTCTTAACGAGAAAATGGATATCTTTTGAAGTAAGGACTTATAAATTACAACACATCAACATCTTTTTTTTTTCCAGTTACAACATATCAACTTTATTTATTTATTTTTCCCTCTCCTAGGTGTCTAACTACAATCATAGTTTTTCTTGCATCTTCTTTATTGTATGCAGAAAGTAAAATCATTGTTTTTCCTATCTTCTTTATGCATACTTTTCCTTACTTACACCATCAAACACAGTAGCACACATGTAGAGCCAAAATAGATTTAAGGCCATCAAGGATTGGCCTTGCGCAAACTCATAATGTCTTCTCCATCTTATATCTATTGTGGCTTTGATTTCATGGAGATCTTCATTATCATCAATATGAGTGTTGAAGTGATGAGAACGCTTCTTAGCTCAAGCAGGCCCAAAAAAATCTCCTAAATATTGGGCGTCCAATCTAGCTCAAAAACTTCCATTATCCTTCAGAGTGTTGCATTATCTCTGAAAAGAACTTGATCAATGATGATGATGACAGTCAACAAACATCAAAACATTCTGAACCTTTTAAGAACCTTGCATATTTCACGTAGTGCTGCCCAAAGGTAACCTGTATCATGTCATATATATTGAGCTCTTCTCCTACCCTGAAGTCATATGTTGCACAATGAGATCATCAAAACAAACAAGAGGCTGTATACTTATGCTTCAAACAATCTCAGGCCCAAAGTTATCAAAAATTTGTAAAGCACAACATACAATGTATTGAAATTGGAATCTTTTTTCATATTAACAAAGCAAATAGCTCGTCGCGATATCGCGACCTGTTGCGCCGTCGCGGCCTTTGGAGGGGAGCTGTCGCGATATCGCGACCTGTTGCGCCGTCGCGGCCTTTGGAGGGGAGCTGTCGCGATATCGCGACCTGTTGCGCCGTCGCGGCCTTTGGTGGGGAGCTGTCGCGATATCGCGACATGTTGCGCCGTCGCGGCCTTTGGTGGGGAGCTGTCGCGATATCGCGACATGTTGCGCCGTCGCGGCCATGGGAGGAAAGTTGTCGCGATATCGCGACGTGTTGCGTTGTCGCGGCTTCTGGAGGATAGTTGTCGCGATTTCGCGACATGTTGCTCTGTCACGGCCGAGGATGGTTTTTCGTCGCGATATCGCGACATGTTGCTCTGTCGCGGCCAAGGAAGGATTGTTGTCGCGATATCGCGATTTCGCGACTTGTTGCCCCGTCGCGGCCAAGGTTGGATAGTTGCCGCGAAATCGCGACATGTCGCGATTTCGCGACATGTCGCTCCGTCGCGGTCAAGGATGGTTAGTTGCCGCGATATCGCGACATGTCGCGATTTCGCGACATGTTGACTTTTTGCTGTCAGCGGTGGTTTGTGTCGCGTTTTCGCGCCTTGTAATTTGTTTTCAGCTGGGAAGGGTCTTCTCCCTTGTGTAACTGATCTTTGTTTTAATACAAGTTTTTTCAATTTTTTCAAAAAAAACAAAGCAATCATCTCTACTGCACTGAGTAATAAAATGATCCAAAAATATGTCTTCAGCCACCCCGAGAGAAACTTATTATAGAAGGATGCCTTATATGGTGCCATATATAAAACCAAGTGCACTTTTGTTGCTTATTTAAAAATGTTAAATTCATTTTTTTTTGCTTAACATATTCAAAGGCTATCAAATCTGCCAGTCTTTCCCTCAGGTCATTCCTGCAAGGCCCCCCATAGGTCTTGTATATAGGAAAGAGGCAATTCCATTGGATATGTGGTCAGTAACGAGGTACAGGATTATGCACAGTGGCGAATATTTGCAAATTGGGTGAATATTAGGATTTTCAAAATTATAAATGGGTGAATATGAGGACCCTCGATGTCGGCCCATTCGCCTAAAATTTTCAGAACCAATTATTATTTAGGATTAATTCGCCACAATATATATCCAAACATAGGCATATTTATACTCATTGGAAAGCTCTTTTCAAGCCTGATCTAATGGTGGTGTTGTTATGAAGTTATAAGATGATTTAATAGGTCAAAAGTGGTCCCAAAAATGACCTTACATTTTAGGGCTTCAAATACCCCAAATTTTGGTATGAAGATGCTCGATTTGATTTGCTTAGGATTCTTCATGATTCACCTTGATTTTGATTAGGATTCGCCATTTTTTTATAAGTACATTTTGAGTCCAACCCCTTATGCATAACCCCGACGAGGTGCCTACAGCCCCATTAGCAGCTGATCTCTAAAAGATCATGTGAGATTCTGCCTCCATCTCCATTTCCTTATAGAGACATTAATTCATTCTAAGAGATACCCCTGGAAAATTCAATCTTTTGTTTTCTATCTGCTGCCTCAGGTTCACAAGCCCAAGCTTCTTGGAGAAACTATACTTTCTTATATAGGATATATTCTTGAACCGGGTTTTATAGGGCTCCATATTAAGTTGGTCTCCAACACTCTTGAGACATAAGAATCATCTCATGATTCTATTGTATTCATCCATCATTTCCACAAATACATGATTAGAAGCTTTACACTTCTATCTTTTCAGAGTTTCATGTCATAATGCAATTGTCTGGATTAGTACTCGCTCAGAATTATCCACAATTCAATGGCACAGTTCACAGACAAATTAGACGAACTCACATGTGTAATTACTTATATCTTTGCAGTGGTTTACGCATGTCTTTCTCTGTGTTATCTGAAGAAGTAGGTATCGGACTCTATGGGTCTTTTTAGCCTTCTTTATTGGAAAAAGATTCATTGGTGATACAGTTGAGATATTGCAAGAATATAGATAATCTTTGTCATTGATTTTGAATAAATATGAATGGGTTTATCATCTATTTACTGAAAACACTCAAAGAATTTGATGGTAAAGCAAATATTTTTGATGGTTTTCTTCCAAAAGACAACTTTTTTTTCATCCACATATCCTTGTCAACCAAGTGTTTCTACAAACCCATGAATGTTTCTATCCTAGACATCAGAAGAAAGCTTTTATTTCAAATGAGCTGAAGAGATTCTTGGTAAGAGGGAGTGATCCTAAAGGTGTCAACTCTTCGAAGCATTAGTTCTTTGATCTCTCCTTTCAAGTTTATGGAAACATACAGCCAATGCATTTACTTCTATATATAAAAGGTGGATTAGGAACGTCAATGGAAGCATAGTCGAAGAGGTATTGTGTGATGGACAAAATTTAAATAATGACGTGTGACACGTCAATGGAAGCATAGTAGAAGAGGTATTGTGTGATGGACAAAATTTAAGTAATGACGTGTGACAAGAGGCTTAATTCCAATTCCATACTGTGTTTAATTCGATATTTTTCAGTATATATAATTAATAAATAAATAAATAAACGTTTAATTTAATCTTCTAATTAATTTAATGTTTTTTTTTAAATAATTATTCTTATGGTTCATAGAGGTTCTTGTCCGACTATCAGCCTCTTCTTTAGCTACAGTTAAGTTCATAAATGGTGCCAGTGGCTTTTACTACATTTGACCTAAAAAAAATATTAAAAAATTTAAAATATAATTAAATTAAAAAGTTGTGTTTTTGTTAATGATAATATTTAAAAGTTTTGTGACCATCCCAAGAAATTTGAGGAGGATTCCAAGCGGATCTTGGAAGGGGGATCATGGTTTTTTGGCAAACGAGGTTTATTGGGACCCAAATTTTAATACCGAGTATTATTCTTGTCCCACTATGGGTCAAGTTACCAAACTTCTCACTTCATCTCTGACATGAACGCATCTTCCAAGCTATTGCCAAAATGATCGGGGATATGATTTTCTTTGATCAGATTACCAGTTCCAAATCTCAAATGCTCTATGCTAGAATGTGTGTGATGGTAGATATTGAGAAGGATCTACCAAGCTTTGTTGAACTCTTTTCTAATCTTGGCACCTAGGTTTAGAACATTGAATATGAAAATAAACCCCAAGTTTGCTAGGAGTGTGGTAAGGGTGGGCACCATAAGAGCTTATGCCCCCTGCATCCTAAAGCTCTAAGTACTTCGACGAGCCGTAAGGAAAACAGTAAGAAGCTCAGTGAAAAGTGGGTGCCTAAGCAAAACCCTCAAAATTTGAAAGGACAAGATTCAATTTCTATTTCTCAAGTTGGGCTCAGTGAGGAATTACAGGAGGAAGCCCTTCTTCCATCAATCATGTTTGATGGAGAGGAGTTGAACATGGTTCCTATGAAGAGAAGGGAAGTGAGCCCAATAGCGGGGGATATTGTTCAACTTCCTAAATTCGGGGAGAGTGGAGAAGAGGTAAATCCCTCTAGTCTTATCCTCCAAAATTCCTTTGACTGTCTTGACATGGATGATCCGACTCTTCAACAGTTAATGGAAAGCTCTCTAGCCTCTCCAAAAACTGTGTTTGAGAAAGGTTCTTCGGGTCCGAAGATCAGAAGTCATAGGAAAGCTCGTATTGATGTAGGGGACGAAAGGAAAGTGGGGAGACCCAACAAAAAAGCACTCAGGAAAAGGGAGATCGACTCTGAAATTGCTAACGGAGTACAACCCCTTATAACGAATAGTTTTGAGGCTCTACATCCCGAAGAGAATGAAGCTATTCCAATCGTGGAGACTTGGAACAAATGTGTTCAGGAGTGGCCTGAAAAAAGGATTCCTTTCTGTGGGGTCAAAAAAAGATGGACAGGCCTCCCAAGATCTCACTGAATGTTTCCAGTAAGTGATTTTTATTTTTTTTTGGTTTAGTTGTTTGTCAGTCTGAACGTTGTTGTAGATCTGATCCAGTTTTAGACAAGATTCTTGGCTCTTTGGTTCTCTAAGCACCCCTGGTTGGTTGTTTTGGGTGTCGGTTTCTCTTATGCTGGTCTCTGTTGTCATTTGGTTGTTTGATCGTGACAATCTCTTGTATTTACTTTTTTTAATATCTTATTGCTAGATCTAAATTTTGAAGATGCCTTTCAAAACTCTACTTATAATAAGTTTGAAAACCCTTTAAAAAAATTCTTAATTAAAAGTTTTATTTTTATATATTCATATTACACATGAAACTATGATAGGTATTATCAAATATTAATTATATTCAAACCCTTGGCCCCTCACTCATGACTCCTCTAGACCTCTAAGACAAAGAGTTGAAGGAACGGCTAGTGGATATTTGAGGAGTCTCAAACAAAAAAAAATGAAGAGTAAAAAGAGAAAGGAAAGCTCCTAAGGATGGGTACCAAAGGCTGTTTTGGTGGAGTCTGCACAATATATACTATGTCCTATTTTATTTTAATTTTTAGAGTTATTAATACAATGAATGTAAATACATTATATTATGTTATATTTTAATTTTTAAGTTTATAAAAAGTTTATTGTTAACAAATTATTTTTATATTTAGACAAGTTTTTAAAAATATATATTTATAAAAGATCAAATTAAACCTTAAAAATAATTTTATAAAAATTTTCACTCCTAACAACAATATACAATATATATATGAAACTTAGAACAAAACATCTATCCAACATGATCCCAAAAAATAAAAAACAAATAATAAATAATGTAAGGATTTGTGTATTTCTCGCTACTTTGTTGAAGAACACCATTAAAAACTCTAGTCAAAATATAATACTTACCAAGAAGAAACCTAGGTTCAAACCTTGGGGCATGCCTGTTACAAAAGTAGTAGTTTGATCTAAATCCTTTGAGTGCATGCCAAATCGACGACAATGGTACGAAACCCGAGCGATCGGTGGTCCCTCTCACGTTGGGTCATCAAGAACGAGGTGATATAGACTTGTTGGGAGCAGCCCCTGTGGTTTGAACCTTGCACTTTTTTTTTTTGGGTTACATAGGAGAGTTGGTCACAACCACACTATTTTTAGTAATTGACAAACACAGGGTTCAAACCACAAGGACTGCTCCCACCAAACCTTTTCCGCCTCATTATTGTTGACCCAGTGTGAAGGGGATCAATGGTCGTCCAAAATTCGTATTGTCATTGTCTATCTAGTGCACTTAGAGGATTCAGATTAGACTACAAAAAATAGTGTGGATGTAACCAAATCCCTATATAATATATATATATATATATATATATATATATATATATATATATAGATATATATATATAACTTTTGCTTTTTATGTTCGAGAACGATATTTACTGTTATGTCAAAGCACCATCTCTTACTTTCTATGTAAGGATCCAAAGAATTGTAAGTCTGGTTATGAGAAGTATTGATTGTAATAATACTTACTATCATGTAATACCTTACTATAATATAACACTTGCATACGAATGAGGCTAACCTTTCACTAAATAAAAGAAGAGAAGAAAGTGAAAATTTTCCAAGGTTTCACCAAGTAAAAATTTGAATATTTAATAATGCACAAAGAACCGTATAAGATAGATAGTTTTTGTTGGTTAATAATTGTTTTAGTATTAAACAAATATCACTTTTACAATCTTTTTGATGAGGAAGCATTCATATATAAAGGGGTAACTATCATTTCCATGTATAAAAGAATCATTCATGTGGGGAAGAGAGAAGAGGAATCAATATAAAAAAGAAATATGGTTATGGGTAGGGTAACTATCATTTCTACGTATAAAAGAACCCTTCGTGTGGGGAAGAGAGGAGAGGAATCGATATAAAAAAGAAAGGAGAGAAGAGAGGAGTAAAGTAACATGTATGGGGAAGAGAGGGAGATGGAACTACATGCATAGAGAGAAAATAAAAGAGGAAGAGAAACGATAGGCATAGAAAAATAAGAGGAGAAAGGCAACGAGAAAAAGATGGAGAAAAAAAGAACATGTGAGAAAGATGGTCGCAAGGCAATAATGTTAAAGTTTACACCTGAGAAGATTGATGTTTGTAACATGTTGATGAATGCAAGAAACAATAATACAAACTAATTAATACCACTTGCATTATGAATGTTGTGTATTATTATTATTATTATTTTGTTAGTCTATTATTGTCATATTGTGTACATCTAGTTGTGTGCAAGATTGCATGTGGATACATAGACATTGGCGTAGTTCTAATAAAGTCTTAAATGGATATTGTCATCAGGTATCATCGAAAGAAGGTTTAAGTGTTATTATCACCAGTCTGTGGTATAGAAGATTGCCATCCTAACATTGTCATGTGCAGGAGTGTCATCTAAAGGATATAAATTGTCAAACCATAACGCCATTCAAGTAAGAGAAGACTTTGTCGTTTGAGTGAGATGTTCAAGAGGGAACGAGGACGTCATTCAAATTGGAAAGCCACCACCATTCAAGTGAATGTTGTTTAAGAGGGAACGAGGATGTCATTCAAAGACAACCATCTCTGTTCAAGTGAGTGTGTCATTTTCTAAGGGAATGAAGTGAATGTTGAGACCATAAAGTCATTGTTCAAATGAATGTTGAGACCATTGTTCAAATAAGAGGGCCATCACCATTCAAGCGAATGTCGCTTAGGGGGAATGTGTGAACCATTCAAGTGGAGAATTATCAACAAACTACTTTCAAGTGGAAGACATTCAAGCAGCTCATTGTTCAAATACAAGTAAGAGAGTGTTATGCAATGGGTGGTGAACATGGTGAATGGATGATATGGGACAACCCAAAAAGAAAACACAAAATATTTTAGGCAATGAAGAATTGTTGAATTAAATTTTAAAATCGACTATTAATAGCCAAATACACATCTTTCGGATAAGATCAAATCACTGTCAGAAGCCTTAACCTAAATACTAATATGGAAATAAATCATGCGTATCATATTATCCTACTGGAAATATTAATATGGAAACAAATCATGCGTATATTAATCCTTATCATTCCTCCCCACCATAGAAGCAATGGACCCTAATGCGTACAAAAGGGAAGGAAAATCTTGAACCATTTGGTTGTGCAAGATCCATCGAGCCTGATGTGAAAGCTATCCTCGTCTGGAAACAAGGTAGGAAGTGGAAGATCCCTGGTGGGTGTGGCGTGTCCTAGTGTCGAAGAGATGATCATCCGCTAATGGAAGGTAAAAAATAGATATAATATCAGCAAGATGACTGATGATAGATGTTGTCTCCAATGTGGACTCATGATATAGTCTGAGTAAGTCAACATTGCCGATGTCATGGATGCCCAAGTGTGCTAGAAGATCAAGGCAAAAAGCATTCTCGGACACCTGTTACACGATAGTGTAAGGCCTAAAGCGAAGAGGTTTGATCTTGCTATGTGCCTTCTTTTGGAACCTGCAACGGTCAAGGTACAACTAAAATCTATTACCAACCTAGTAGTGATGTGGGACACGATGTCTATCCATGGACTTCTGCTGCTGTTGAGTTTTATGCAAAATTTGAACTTTGGACTGGAGATGCTGCAAGTGTTGAATGAAGGATTGCGCTTTGTCTTGTTTTTTCTGCATATGGACAATGATAGGGGATGGAAGTGACAATGGTAACTCATATGGAGCTAATGGCTAAAAACCGAAACATACTTCGAAGGGCGAATGACCTATGGAGGAATGAACAACCCTATTATATGCATGCTCAATATGCATAAGACTTAAATTCCATTTAGATGGAGATAAATGATAGAAAATGTGAAGACTCTGGACAAGAGTACAATTGACAATTTTAGTTTGATCATCATATTGGGGATGAAAAGTGATGGAAAATTTAAGAGACACCCCTAAACGTTTCCACAAAGAATGCCAAAAATTACCAACAAAATGAGAATCATGATCAAACACAATAAAAGTGAGAATACCAAAAGAACATCAAACAATATCAAAGAAAAGTTGGACTAAGTTTGCAACGAAACTGGTTTTACAAGGGATAAACTTAACCATATTACTAAAATGATCGACTACAACAAAAACACATTCATGCTGACGAACTGTCATGGGAAAACCACTAACTAAATCCATAGAAATACTTTCGCAAGGACAAGATGCAAGAGGCAAAGGCATACTAAGACTCGACTTTCTGTTAGCTGGTTTGGATTTGCAACAAGGGACACATTATTGTAGGTACCTCAAAACATCACACTGCATGTGGAGCTAGTAGAAGAATCTCTACAAGTGATGGAGAGTCTTGTTTTTGCCAAAATTTCCACCATAGAGGGTAGAATATGCCTCCTTAAAAAGGGATGGTCGGTGCTCATGGGGTACACAAAATTTGTCCAAGTGGTAAAGCAAACCCTCCTTAATATGATAGTCTTGAAAATGGGTCAAGTTGGAGGAGGAAGGATGTTGAAGATGTTGGTAAACTTGTGCAAAATCATGGTCATGAGGATACTCAGAAGGCCAAGATTGAAAATCCAAGTGTGAGGTAGTGACAATAGTCAAGGCATGATATGAAGGAGGATGACTTAGACAATCAACCACCAAAATTTTACTACCCTTTATGTACTTGATGACTAGGTGGAATTGTTAAAGGTAAGAGGTCCATTTCATGTGGCGAGCTTCTTGGATCTTATTTTGGTACTGAAGGAACTATAAAGGCAAATGGTCAATATGGACAATGGCTGTCTAGGAGGTAATGATACCGATATTTGATTGATTGGACTAAGGCATAAAGTTCCTTATCATATGTGGAATAATTTTTATTGGCTGCGGAAAAGGACTTTGAATGATAAGCAACATGATGACTATTTTGTTTTAGGACAGCTCCAAGGGAAAACTTTGAAGCATCAGTTTCAATCTCAAAAGGATGTGTAAGGTCAGGGATTGACTAAAACTGGAGCAGAACAAAGCTTATCTTTTAGAGTTGAAAATGCATGGGTATGATCAAGAGTCCAATGGAATACATATTTGGCCTTAGTCAAGTTATGCAAAGGAGTAGCAATAGTGGAATATTCTAGAATAAACTTGTGGTAGAAGTTGGCTAGGCCAAGGGAACTTCGTAACTCAATGGCATTGGTGGGAGTAGGCCAATTACAGAGGACTTATACTTTGACAAGATCCACCTGAATACCTTGCACATTGACGATGAAGCCAAGGTAGGAAATGAAAGTTTTCCCAAAAGAACACTTAGGCAAATTAGCATACAACTAATGCTTTTGTAGAATGGAAAGAACATGCTCAATATGCTCCAAGTGTGCCTGCCATGTAGGAGAAAATATAAGAATATCATTTAGATAGATAATGACATATTATTAGTGTAAAAAATATCACTTTTACAATATTTTTGATGAGGAAGCATTCATATATAAAGACGGTTATAGGTAGGGTAACTATCATTTCCATGTATAAAAGAATCATTCGTGTGGGGAAGAGAGGAGAGGAATCAATATAAAAAAGAAATATGGTTATGGGTAGGGTAACTATCATTTCCACGTATAAAAGAATCCTTCGTGTGGGGAATAGAGGAGAGGAACTGATATAAAAAAGAAAGGAGAGAAGAGAGGAGTAAAGTAGCATGTATGGGGAAGAGAGGAAGATGGAACTACATGCATAGAGAAAATAGAAAAGAGGAAGATAAATGATAGACATAGAGAAATAAGAGGATAAAGGCAACGAGAAAGAGATGGAAAAAAAAGAATGTGTGAGAAAGATGGTTGCAAGGCAATAATGTTAAAGTCTACACCTGAGAAGATTGATGTTTGTAACATGTTGATGAATGCAAGAAACAATAATACAAACTAATTAATACCACTTGCATTATGAATGTTGTGTATTATTATTATTATTATTTTGTTAGTCTATTATCATCATATTGTGTACATCTACTTGTGTGCAAGATTACAGGTGGATACATAGGCATTGGCATAGTTCTAATAAAGTCTTAAATGGAGATTGTCATCAGGTATCATCGAAAGAAGGTTTAAGTGTTATCATCACCAGTCTGTGGTATATAAGATTGTCGTCCTAACATTGTCATGGGCAGGAGTATCATCTAAAGGATACAAATTTTTGAACCATAACACCATTCAAGTAAGAGAAGAATTTGTCGTTTGAGTGAGATGTTCAAGAGGGAACGAGGATGTCATTCAAATTAGAAAGCCACCACCATTCAAGTG
The DNA here is from genome assembly GCA_028583015.1 of Wollemia nobilis. Taxonomy (NCBI): domain Eukaryota; kingdom Viridiplantae; phylum Streptophyta; class Pinopsida; order Araucariales; family Araucariaceae; genus Wollemia; species Wollemia nobilis. Next base: position 10,505,480 of record JAQPPZ010000440.1, read on the forward strand.
AATATTGTTTAAGAGGGAACGAGGATGTCATTCAAAGACAACCATATCTATTAAAGTGACTCTGTCATTTCTTAAGGGAATGAAGTGCCATTCAAATTAGAAAGGCATTGTTCAAATGAATGTTGAGACCATTGTTCAAATAAGAGGGCCATCACCGTTCAAGCGAATGCCACTTAGGGGGAATGTGTGAGCCATTCAAGTGGAGAATTCTCAACAAACTACTTTCAAGTGGAAGAAATTCAAGCAGATCATTGTTCAAATACAAGTAAGAGAGTGTTATGCAAAGGATGGTGAACATGGTGAATGGATGATATGGGACAACCCAAAAAGAAAACACAAAAGATTTTAGGCGATGAAGAACTATTGAATTACATTGTAAAATTGACTATTAATAACCAAATACACATCTTTCAGATAAGATCAAATAACTGTCAGAAGCCTTATCCTAAATACTAATATGGAAATAAATCATGCATATCATATTATCCTACTGAAAATATTAATATAGAAATAAATCATGCGTATATTAATCCCTATCATTCCTCCCCACCATAGAAGCATTGGACTCCAATGCGTACAAAAGGGAAGGAAAATATTGAACCATCTGGTTGTGAGAGATCCATCGAGCCTGATGTGGAAGCTATCCTCATCTGGCAACAAGGTAGGAAGTGGAAGATCCTTGGTGGGTGTGGCATGTCCTGGTGTCGAAGAGATGATCATCCTCTAATGGAAGCTAAAAATCAGGTACAATATCTATAGGATGACTGATGACAAGTGTTGTCTCCAATGTGGACTCATGATATGGTTTGAGTAAGTCAACATTGATGACATCATGGATGCCCAAGTGTGTTGGAAGATCAAGGTAAAAAGCATTCTTGGACACCTGTTGCATGATAGTGTAAGGCCCATAGCGAAGAGGTTTGATCTTGCTATGTGCCTTCTCCAGGAACCTACGATGGTCAAGGTACAACCAAACTCTATCTCCAACCTAGAAGTGATGTGGGACACGATGTTGGTCCATGGCCTTCTTTTGTTGTTGAGTTTTTTGCAAAATTTGAACAACTTTGGACTGGAGGTGCTACAAATGTTGAATGAAGGAGTGGGCTTTATCTTGTTCTTTCTGCATGTGGATAGTGATAGGAGATGGAAGTGATAATGGTAACTCATATGGTGCTAATGGTTGAAAACCTAGACACACTTCAAAGGGTGAATGACCTATGGATGAATGGACAACCCTATTATATGCATGCTCAATATGTGTAAGACTCAAATCCCACTTAGATGGAGATGAATGATGGAAGATGCGAAGACTCTAGACAAGAGTACGGTTGATGACTTTAGTTTGACCATCAGATTATGGATGAAAAGTGATGGAAAAGTTAAGAGACACACCTAAAAGTTTCCACAAAGAATGCCAAAAATGACCAACAAAATGAGAATCATGATCAGACACAATACTAGTGGGAAGACCAAAAGAACGCTAGACAATATCAAAGAAAAGTTGGGCTAAGTTGGTAGTGGAACTAGTTTTACGACAAGGGATAAACTTAGCCATCTTACTAAAATGATTGACTATAACAAAAACACAGTCATGTTGATGGATTGTCATAGGAAAACCACTGACTAAATCCATAGAAATACTTTCCCAAGGATGAGATGCAAGAGGCAAAGGTATACTGAGGCCCAAATTTCTATTAGCTAGCTTGGATCTGCAACAAGGGACACATTGTCTTAGGTACCTCAAAACATCATGCTGCATGTGGGGCCAGTAGAAGAATCTTTGCAAGTGATGGAGAGTCTTGTGTTTGCCAAAATGTCCACCATAGAGGGTAGAATGTGCCTCCTTAAGAAGGGATGGTCTATGCTCATGAGGTACACAAAGTTTGTCCAAGCGGTAAAGCAAACCCTCCTTAAGATGATAGTCTTGAAAAGGGGTCAAGTTGGAGGATGAAGGATGTTGAAGATGTTGGTAAACTTGTGCAAAGTCATGGTCATGAGGATACTCAGAAGGCCAAGACTGAAAACCCAAGTGTGAGGTAGTGACAATAGTTAAGGCATGAGATGAAGGAGGATGACTTAGACAATCAACCATAGAATTTTTACTACCCTTTTTGTACTTGATGACTAGGTGGAATTGTTGAAGGTAAGAAGCCCATTTCATGTGGTGAGCTTCTTGGATCTTATTTTGGGACTGAAGGAACTGTAAAGGCAAATGGTCAGTATGGACAATGGTTTCTTTGCCTAGGAGGTAATGATACCAGTATTTGATGGCTTGGACTAAGGCATAAAGTTCCTTATCATATGTGGAATAATTTTGCTTGGCTGCGGAAAAGGACTCTGAATGATAAGCAATAAGATGACCATTTTGTTTTAAGACAACACCAAGGGCAAACTGAGAAGCATCGATTTCAATCTCAAAAGGTTGTCTAAGGTCAGGGATGACTAAAATAGGAGCAGAACAAAGCTTATATTTCAGAGTGGAAAATGCATGGGTATGATCAGGAGTCCAATGGAATACAAATTTTGCCTTAGTCAAGTGATGCAAAGGACTAGCAATGGTGGAATATCCTAGAATAAACTTGTGGTAGAAGTTGGCTAGGCCAAGGAAACTCCGTAACTCAGTGGCATTGGTGGGAGTAGGCCAATTAAGGAGGACTTCTACTTTGATAGGATCCACCTGAATACCTTGCTCATTGATGATGAAGCCAAGGTAGGAAATGGAAGTTTACCCAAAAGAACACTTAGGCAAATTAGCATACAATTGATGCTGTTGTAGAATGGAAAGAACATGCTCAATATGCTCCAAGTGTGCCTACCATGTAGGAGAAAATATAAGAATATCATCAAGATAGATAATGACATATCTATCCAAGCACTCTCTAAAAACTTCATTCATTAGCCTCATGAAAGTAGCAGGAGCATTAGTGAGGCCAAAGGGCATAACAAGCCACTCAAACAAACCCATCTTAGTTTTGAAAGCAGTTTTCCATGTATCTTCAGCCTGAATTTGGACTTGATGGTATCCACTCTTAAGATCAATCTTAGTGAAAAACTTAGCACCCTGAAGTTGGTCTAAGAGATCATCAATGTGGGGGAGTGGATATCTATTTTTGATAGTGATTTTGTTGAGTGCTCAAAAATCAATGCAAAGATGCCAAGTACCATCCTTTTTGAGAACAAGAAGAATAGGAGAGGCACAAGGAGAAATGTTGGGTTTGATGAACCCCTTAGCTAATAGGTCCTAAAGTTGTTTCTTAATTTCATCATATTGCAAAAGTGATTGCCTATACATGGGTGCATTAGGGAGAGGTGTTGTTGGAATGATATCAATGTTGTGATTAATGGCCCTCTCTAGAGGCAAAGAAGTGGGCTCTTGAAAAACACTTATATTTTTGCAATATTTTATCAAGTGCTTTGGGTCTAGTGGACTTAGGAGCTTGTGCTGAAGATTGCTTATGTTGTGGGTGAATGAATATGAGTGCAAGTGCTTGTGCTTGATTTGTTGCTTTTTCTACTTTTCTTGCTTGTCTACAACTAAGCAATAGATTAGTGGTGTGCTTGGTGGATTCAATGAGATAGTGCTTATTGTCTTGCTGGAGTGTGTAGGTATTTTTATAAGCATCATATTGAGCACGCCTATCATATTGATAAGGCTTACCAAGCAATAAACCACAACAATCCATGGGGGTCACATCACAAGTGACCTTATCCCTGAACTTAGTGCCAAAAGCAAATGCAATGGTGCATGTGTGTGTAATCTGCGAAGTGGTCTCACTATCCTTCCATCCGAGAGAGTAAGGATGAGGATGAGTTGTGGTAGGGAGCTTGAGCCTATCGACAATGGACTTCGTGATCAAGTTCTTTTGCGAGCCATTGTCGATGATACAATCAACCGCAAAATCATGGCGCAAGTGAGCACGCGTGACAAACAGATTGTCGCGGTCTCCAGCGGTGGAATGATGATTCATCAAAGTAACAAGATTGAGTTTTCCCCTTAACTCCTCATAAACCTGCTCCTCTCTAGTAGTCTTGATGGGGTTATCATTTGTGCCCTCATCAGACTGTACAAGTAAGGTCTTCTTCTTTTGTAATTGTCTACATTCAGATTTATCATACCCTTTTCTTTTACAATAATTACAAAATTTTTGAGACTTAGCATGAGAAGAAGAAGAAGAAGAAGCATGAAATGTATGCTTAGAAGTAGAGGATTGAGTAGAAGCGGGAGTAGGAGAAGAGTGAGAAGGGGAGAAAGTAGAAGATCTCCTTGGTGCCTATTGTTGAGGATGAGGCGATGGCTTGGAACCTCCTGAAGAGTATCGAGTCCCCTTGTTTTGTGCTGTGAACTTCTCCTCTACTAGTTGTGCCTGATTGAAAACATCATCAAGAGTAGTGCAAGAAGTGTATTTTAACTCTCGATAGAAGTGTGCTAGAAGTCCACTTTTAAACTTAGCAATGAGGGAAGCATAGGATCAGATACACGAAGCAAGATACGTAGTCGATTGAACTAATGGACATAATCTTGGATGGATTGGTGCTTTCCCTATCTAAGGCAGAGCCATTGGTTGAGCAAGTCATCATCATAATTGGATGGATAGAAGGTGGCCTTCAAGGCCGTGACCAAAGCATCCCAAGTTGTGATGGGGTTTTGAGTTCCTTGGCATTCGATAATGAGAACCTTAGCCATACCAGAAAGTTTGAGTTTGGTGAAAGGAACTTTATCATCATTCGATGTTTGACTAAATTCAAACCAGGTCTCCATATCTAGGATCCAACTATTGAGGACATCGAGATCCCTAGAGCCTTCATAAATTTTGACTTCACACTTTGCATGGGGGTGACTAGAGGAGGAGGAAGATTACATTTTGAGGTCCTTAATGGTGTCAACCAAAGAAGCAACTAAAGAGGTGACCTCAACTAATTTATCTTCTAAAGCCATATTGGCTGCCATATTTCTATTAGGCTAAGTTAGGGAGAAATCTACTAAATCGAACTAAAGTGCCTTGTAGTAATTTTTTTCTTTTAGTCAAACTAAAGGACTTTATAGTGGATAAAACAAAATAAAGTATATTTGTTGATCAAATAAAACTATGCATAAAAAAAGTATTTTATCTTGGTGAAAATAAGATGTGTAAGATTTCCCCCCCTTAAAGTTATGGTTGGAGGATGTTGAAAATCAATTCGTCATGCGCATGCATGTTAGTTGTGGCCGCGATGAATAAGGCATGGTGGTGCTTGGTGAGGATATATGGTCGCATCTATAGAGATATAGGGGCCCACCCATGAGTCTGAGATGTGATGTTGTTGATGTTAGTGGTATAAGAGCAAGCTGCTTATTTCCTATGCAAAAATAGGATGCTGTTGTGGCTATCTTAAGAATAGTGCACGTCTATCAAAACCATGTGTGTTGATCAAAGCTTCAACAAGCTACCAGGTCTATTTGGATTTGGCATGCATCGAAAGAATACAACATTTTAGCACTCTTAAAATGCCTATACTGCGTGAATTTTTCCTCCATGAAAAAATCTCTTTGTTGCTTCAGATCTCGTTGTCGACATCAAGTAACTAGTTATATTTGTTAGGAAGTGAAGTCACTATGTAGTACAGGCAACCAGGAAACAGGACTATAGCAGTCCAAAGCATGCCAGATTTTTGAACTACTAGATGTCTGGGTCAGATGTCTAGATAGCAAGCTAGATGTCTAACTTGCTAAACATCTAGGCCAGACGTTTGGGTTGCTAGACGTCTAGGCCAGATGTCTGGGCTGCTAGACGTCTAGGTTGATAGAAATATAGACCAGACGTCTGGGATGTCAGATGTCTAAGCTGGTAGACATATAGACCTGATGTCTGACCAAGTAGACGTCTAGTCTGGTAGACGTCTAGGCCTAATGTCTGACCAAGTAGATGTCTAGGCCAGAAGTCAAACCAAGCAGACATCAAACCAAGTAGACGTCAAGCTAAGTAGACATCAAAGTAGTGTACATATAGGTAGACGATAGTTTGTAGAATATGAACAATTTCGGTTTCGTATGAAGACTAACAGTTTTGTGGAGGTCTCCTCTAGGAGAGGAAACAAATGTTTGGGGCCTTCCTTGTATACTCTATAAAAGGGACTTGATCCCTTGTATATGTGGGTGTGTGAAAATATTGAGAAATGTGAATGTAAAGTTTGTCAAAAATAGTAAAAAAATAAGTTGCCATTACCCCATGGTTTTTTTCTGCACATTGCAAGTTTCCACGTAAATCTCTGTCACTTGTGTTGTTTTCGTGTTTTCTATTTTTTGTTATTGTGCTTCCTCTTGCAGGTGATAAATAAGAAGAAATTTCCTAAAATATGGTATCAGAGCTAAGGTTTTGTGCAAGTGGGAGCTGTAACAATGACAAAATGTGTAACCAAGTTTGAGATTAAGAAATTTGTTGGCAGGAACTTCGCTCTATGGAAGATGACGATGGAGGATTTGCTAGTTTAGAATGACAAAGCTCAAGCCTTGAAAGGAGTAGCGAGTAAACCGAACAACATGAAATATGAGGAGTGGGTAATGCTTGATAGGAAGGCAATTTCTACAATCCATCTTTGCATAGCGGACTTCGTCTTGTTCAATGTAGCTAAAGAGAAGACCGCAGAAGCCCTTTGGCAAAATCTTGAAAAGTTGTATGAAACAAAATCAGCAACAAATAAGGTTTTTCTAAAAAACAGCTTTATAGCTTGAGGATGAAGGAAAGTTCATCCGTTGTAGATCATTGAATGAGTTTAATACTCTTATCAGTAAACTGGTTTTAGTTAATGTGAATATGGAGGATGAAGATAGAGCTATCACTCTTCTTTGTTCTCTCTCGGACACTTGGGATCATATGGTGATGACCATCAATAATTCATCATCAGGAACTCTCAAATTTGATGATGTGATATCCACTTTATTGGCACAAGAGTTGAGGCAAAAAATGTCTCTAGAATCCTCGATCAATGAAGCCCTATCTGTGAGAGGTTGATCCATAGAGAAGAGTAAACAAGGTAGAAAACAATCTAGATCTAAGTCTAAAGGACATAATTAGAAAGGGAAGTTCTGGCATTGTGGGAAGCCAGGACACTCCAAGAAGGACTGTTGGCAATTAAAGAATGGTGAAAAGCAAAATCAACCATCAGCTGAGGCTAGTGTAGCAGATTCAGGAGAGACGACAATATGTGAAGCCTTCTGTATTAGTAACAACAAATCTATTTTATACACCTAGGTTTTGGACTCAGGTGCATCTTTCCACATGTCTCCCCACAAAGACTGGTTTGATAAATATTGGCCATACTGTAGTGGAAAGGTCTATTTGGGTGATGATCACCATTTAGAAATTGTGAGAAGAGGGGATATAAGGATCAAACTGAACGATGGTAAAGAAAGGATGTTATGTGATGTGCAACATGTGCTTGATTTGAGGGGGAATTTGTTCTCAATAAAAATGATGTATAAGCTAGGGTATTCTATCACTTTTAGTAACAACTACTGCAAGATTACCATAGGAGCTCTTATAGTAGCGAAGAGAGAATCTTATGGGATCTTATACTGTTTATGCGGTAATACGGTGACAAACCATACATCAACAACAACTTCTATTCAGGATGCAGTAATGTTATGACATCAACTCCTAGGCCATATGAGTGAAAAAGGCTTGAAAATTCTGCATGATAGAAGTATGCTTTCTGGGAGTAAGTCTTGTAATTTAGACTTATGTGAGCACTATATTTTTGGTAAACATAAGAGGGTTCAATTTACTACAAGTCCTAGTGAGTTCTCATTTTCTGCAACTTATACATCAGATATATTTGGACCAGTCCCCACTCAGTCCTTGAATGACACCATATATTTTTTGACTTTTATAGATGATTGTTCTAGGAGAGTGTGGGTTTATTTTTTGAAGAAGTCGAAAGCTTTGCAAAAATTTAAAGGGTTCAAAGCATGGGTATAAAATAATTTGGGCAAGTTGATTTTATGTCTCAGGTCAAATAATGGGGGTGAATATTGATCCAAGGAATTTGATAAATTTTGTTAGTAGGAAGGTCTAAAGCACCAGAATATTTTACCATACACTCCACAACAAAATGGTGTGGCTGAGCGGATGAATCACATAATCATGGAATGTGCAAGAAGCATGCTTAGCGCAACCTTGTTGGAGAAAAAGTTTTGGGCAAAGGCTGTTAATATAGCTATTTATCTTATTAACATGTCACTTACAACTACGTTGGATGGACAGGTTTCAGAGGAGGTTTGGTGTTGTAAGCCAGTTGATTACTCTCATTTGTGTACCTTTGGTTGTGATGCGTTTGCCCATGTACCCAAAGAAAAAAGGTCCAAGCTTGACCCAAAGTCAAGCAAATGTGTTTTTCTTGGCTATGGAGATATAGTGAAGGGGTATAGACTGTGGGATCCTACTGCCCACAAGGTAATTATTAGTCGGGATGTAATTATTGATGAAAAATACATGCAAAGGAAGGAGGTACAACAAAATCCTAATGTTGTACTTTTTGAAGTAGAATTGAGTGAAGATGAACATGTTGAAGTTTTTGATCAACATGCAGAACAACAAGTAGAACAAGAAGTAGAGCAGCCACAACGGTCACAAGACCAAGAGCCACAATCGACAGATCATTGGGTTAGAAGATTTCCATGTCCACAAAAGTGTCCAAAAAGATATTCTCATGTGTATTAGTCCTCTTTTGCTTTGTTAACTGATGATGGTGAACCTAGTTCATTTCAAGAAGCTAGAGAGTCTGATAATGTAAAAAAATGGAGGAAATTCATGGAGGAGGAAATCGAGGCAGTTTACAAGAATAAAACTTGAGAACTTATGGATCTCCCACCTGGAAGAAAGACTATTGGAAACAAGTGGGTGTAAAAAGTGAAGAATAACAACAATGGGCTGTTGGAACACTATAAAGCTTTCTTGGTGGCAAAGGGCTATGTGCAGAAGTCAGGTGTTGACTTTAATGAAATTTTCTCTCTAGTTGTGAAGATGACTACTATTAGAGTTCTACTTGCACTCGTAGCTACACAGGATTTGGAATTGGAGCAGCTTGATGTAAATACTTCTTTCTTGCATGGTGATCTCGAGGAAGAGATATATATGGATAATCCTGACGGCTATGAAGAAAGAGGTAAAGAGCATTTGGTTTGCAGACTGAAGAAATCACTGTACGAGTTGAAACAGACACCAAGGATGTTGTACAGGAAATTTGACACCTTCATGAAGAGCCAAGGTTTTAGCAAGAGTGAATCTAACCATTGTGCATACTATAAGAGGTTTGACGATGGCAATTTTATTATTTTGTTGTTGTATGTTGATGATATGTTGGTTACAGGCCCTAGCATGAAGAAAATAATTGATCTTAAGGCTTAGTTGGCTAGGACATTTTAAATGAAGGATTTAGGAGCAACAAGCCAAATTTTAGGGATGAAGATACACAGGGACAAAAAAGGAAGAAAGATCTAGTTAAGTCAAAATTCATATGTAGAAAACATTTTGTAGTGCTTCAATATGCAGAATGCTAAACTACTTAGTACCTCAGTTCTTCCACACATAAAGTTGTCTTCCAACCAGTGTCCTAGAGAAGAAGTAGAGAAGACAAGCATGTATCGTGTACTATATTCATCAGCAGTAGGAAGCCTCATGTATTCCATGGTGAGCACCAGACCGGATATTGCTCAAGCAGTGGGAGTAGTCAGTCGGTACATGGAAAATCTTGGTAAAGAGCATTGGAATGCGGTGAAGTGGATATTCAGATATTTAAGAGCCACTTCATATGCTACCATTTATTTTGGATTGACATATTTACAAGTTATAGGTTTTGTAGATTCTGATTATGGTGGAGATAGATATGGGAGAAAATCCACTACGAGATATACCTTCACTCTGTTGAGCAAGGTGCAGCAAAAGTATTGTCATTGTTGTCAACACAGACAGATTGATGCAGTTGATTCAGTTCAGAGGACAGTCAGAACATGTACAGTGAATTTCCAAGAAGAAAGAAGTGACCAAGATTCAAAAAATTGTAGAAAAAGACAAGTAAGAAAACTGTCGCGATATCGCGACATGTTTTATGTCACGATTTCGTGACAAAACTGAGGAGAGAGAAGGCGCAGCCAAAAATGTCGCGATTTCATGACAAAACTGAGGAGAGAGAAGGTGTAGCCAAAAATGTCGCGATTTCGTGACATATCGGAGGAGAGAGAAAAAGCTGGAGAAACTGTCGCGATTTCGCGACATGCTGGAAGGAAAGAAGCAAAGTTGAAAAACCGCCCGGTTTCCCGACCTGTTTGGGGTAAAGGGACAAGGGGGGAGAGGGGCCGCCTGCGGCGGGGCGGGGGGGGGGGGGCTGAAAAGTGTTGCGATTTCGTGACAAGTTCGGTGAAGAAGCGCCAACGATGAAAAGTGTCACGATTTCGTGACAGGTTCGGAGAAGAAGCATTAAGTCGAAAAGTTGTAGCGATTTCGCTACATGTTGGATTTTCGGAGGCCGCAGCAAAAGAAATTGCAAAGGGAAAAAGGTGTAGCGATTTCGCTACATGTCTTGATTTCGCTAGTGCATGAAGAGAGAGTTGTACGGATGCGAAAGATGTCACGATTTCATGACATGTTGCATTTTCATGGGCGAAAGGCAAAGAACAGCGCTAAGGCAGAAAAGCGTCGCGATTTCGTGACATGTTTCGATTTCGCTGAGGCATGCGGAGAAAAGTGTACGGAAGCAAAAAGTGTCATGATTTCATGACGTGTTCCATTTTCACGGGTGCAAGCGAAGTAGAGTGCAGGAAAGCAAAAAGTGTCACGATTTTGTGACATGTTCCATTTTCATGGGTGCAAGCAAAGTAGAGTGCAGGAAAGCAAAAAGTGTCACGATTTCATGACATGTTCCATTTTCGTGGGTGCAAGCGAAGTAGAGTTGTACGAAAGCAAAAAGTGTCGTGATTTCATGACATGTCCCGTTTTCATAGGTAGGAGACAGAAAGGAGCTAGAGGCAGCAAATGCGTCACGATTTTGTGACATGTTCTGTTTTCGCGGTTGCATGCCGAGATAAGGACTAGGAGGCGGAGAATGTCACGATTTCATGACAGGTCATGTTTTCACGGGTAGAAGGCGAAGAAGAGTGCAAAGAGACAGGTGGCAACAACACGCTAACTGACAGTTAACTGGAACAGAACTACAGTTATAGAGAAAAAGTAGGGAGCCAAAATTAGAAAAGTCAACTGAAGACAGTGCGACGGTTACAAGTGCAGTAACCGTTAGAATACATGCAGAATCGAAAAAGCATTCGAACAACCGTATATGCAGAATCGAAAAAGCATTCGAACAGCCGCCTAGAAGAATCAAAAATGCATTCGAATAGCCGTATATGCATAATCGAAAATGCATTCGAACAGCCGTATATGCAGAATCAAAAATGCATTCGAACAGTCGTATATGCAGAATCGAAAAAGCATTCGAACAACCGCATATGAAGAATCGAAAAAGCATTCGAACAGCCACCCGAGAAGAATCAAAATTGCATTCGAACAGTCGCATAAATAGAATATAAAAATTGCATGCACGCATAGAAAGGAATTCGAATAGTCAGAGTATGTTATTCGACTGCATGCAGGATTAGAAAAGTCATAGAAGACGAGGAGTCTCGATGAGGAAAAGGGGTTATAAAAGGACAGTCGTGCAGAGAATCAGGTTGTTGCTGTAAGAGTGAAATTACTATGAAAAGAGGGTTAGAAGAGGGCCAAGAGAGAAATAAGCAGAGCCGTGAGAGTGTGCAGAGTTTGTTTAATTGCAGACCAGTCAGGGTCGTGTAAACAATGAAGGCATTTTTATGTCATTGTAATTGCTCAGAATTGCAGTCCAAGTTGGTGCTTGGTACTAGGGGTTGGTGCTCCTATCTATTGCAACAAAAAATTAAGGGGTTGGTGCTCCTTCCAATGGATGCTGGTAAAGTGTTTGTAAAATTGGTGTTTTGCACAGACTGGATTTGGATTGGAGTCCAAGCAGTCATTTTTGAGGAGTAGCCAAATTGGTGAACCTCGTTATATTGTGTGTTGTGGTGTGCTCTCTTGTGAAATTTGTTTTACCTATTTTCTAGTTCTCTTTGCTTCAGTTTTAATTACTGTAGATTTGAATTTTAATAGCTACACTGATTCACCCCCCCTCTCAGTGTCATTGTGAGAATATCAATTGGTATCAGAGCAAGGTTTCTTGAACAAGCTTAATCAGCTAAGGTGATCTTGGAAGAAACACAATGGCAGGTGGTGAAGGATTCTCATCCAACAAAGCTCCCTTGTTCGATGGAACTAATTACACTTTCTGGAAACTCAGGATGCAGACATATCTGAGTGCGTTGAGATACGACATTTGGGAGTCTCTAGAAAGTGGATACACAACACCCACTACTCCTCCAACAGATACTCGCTGAGAAGAAAAAATTTGAGAACAACTCCAAAGCAAAGAATGCCATAATGTGTGGGCTTGTAGACAAGTGAACCGATAAGAGTCATGAGCTGTAAATCGGCAAAAGACATGTGGGATAAATTGAAGAGCATCCATGAAGGAGACAACAAGATCAAGGAAGCCAAGCTGCAAACTCATCGAGCTCAGTTCGAAGCATTACAAATGAATGAAGATGAGAACATAGAGGCCTATATGCTGAGAGTCAATGGAATCATTAATGCAATCGAGAGGACTCGATGAAGAAATTGATGATGCAGTTGTCATGAAAAAGGTTCTCAGAACACTTCACAAAAGATTTAACTCCAAAGTTTCTGCAATAGAAGAGGCGAAAGATCTAAACAATTTTAGCATGGATGAGATGCATGGTTCCTTGACTGCATACGAAATGAGAATAGGACAAACTAAGCCTATAGACAGAGAAGCTGCTTTTAAAGCACACAAGAATATAAAAGCTGAACATGAATCTGAGGATGAAGAGACACTGGATGAAACGGAAGCTAATTTTGTTCGAAAACTCACAAAGGGAAAAGGAAAATATAGAGGAAAGCTACCATTTAAGTGCTTCAATTGTGGAGGAGTTGGTCACTTTGCAGCCAAATGTCCAATGCATGAGAAAACCAAAAATGGTGAAGGGTCACACCAAGAAAAAGGTGACTGGAAGAAGAAACAAAATTTTAGAAAGAACAACTTCAAGAAGAAAAGCTTCATATCCAAGAATGTCAGCTCTTCTGAAGAAAGCTCAAGTGAGGATTCTGAAGAAGAAATAGGTGAAGCTCTGTTCATGGCACTTGAAGAAGAAAGAACAGAAGAAAATCAGGAAGGTGATGAAAACTTTAAGGATGAGGCTGAAGTATATCTGGAAGGAGAATTGGTTGCTGCACTTGAAGAGTTGAGTGTAGAAAGGAAAAAGAATAAAAAGTTTTCAAGAAAACTAGAGGATGCCACTGACATAATAAACAGTTTGAAAATACAGACAGAGGAATTCAAGAAAATGTCTGAAGAACTTGAAGTAAAATTAACCATGAAAATAGATGAGTGCAGCAAACTGGAAGAAGAAATAGATGGTTTAAGAATACGGCTAGAAGAACAGAATCAAAAATTGAGTTGCTATCACAAACTTGAAGGAAGTTCTCACAACTTGAAAAAATTATAAATAGTCAGAGGACCACGGGAATCAAATTCGGCTTGGGGTTTGTCGAAGAAGAATCTTCAAGTGGATCAAAAACCATAACTGCAAAACCAGCAAAGAAAGAAGATAAGATCAAGATTGACCAAAGAAAATTGAATCATGCTAAAGAAAGCAACAATGCCAGGCACGAGAAGAGTGCTGACAATGAGGGATTCACAAAAGTCACACATCAAAGGAGAAGAAAATTTGTGACTCCTACTACAAGTTGGCAAAGACCAACTCCAAGGTTTAATCATTTCTTTTCTGGTTATTGTTTTAAATGCAACACTTACGGTCATAAGATTTCAGATTGCATTTATAATATAGGACAAAGAAATTTCACAAGTAGAAATGCATTTTCACCCTTGATGGAGTATGCTGTAGAATGCTATAACTGTCATAACTTTGGACACATAGCAAGAAACTGTAGAAGCACATATGCAACAAATAAATTTTAGGGAAGAAGAACTCAACCAAACAGTTTAAAGCAAAACAGAAAATTCCCAGAAAAACAAGCACAGGCCACTGACAAAGAAAAGTCTAAACAAGTGACCAAAACTACAGTCAAATCAGAATGGAAAGAAAAGGAGCAACTCAAGGAAGAAAAGGAATCATTGATTGTTCAGACAACATTCAAAGCACAGAACAAATCAACACCTTGGATATTGGATAGTGGATGTTCCAGTCACATGACAGGAGATAAACAAAAATTTGAAAATTTACAAAAATATGAAGGAGGCTCTGTGAAGTTTGGAAATAATGATGGAGCCAAGATAGTTGGAAAAGGATCAATCAAGATAAGTGATGGAAAGATCAATTCCAAGGAAGTTCTGTTTGTGATTGGTTTAAAGCACAACTTACTGAGTGTAAGTCAAATCTGTGACAGAGGTCATGAAGTCATTTTTAAGAAGCAGGGCTGTGAAGTGAGAAAAGCACACAGTGGGAAGCTGATAGCTACTGGATCGAGGACTTCTGGAAATCTATATACTCTCTCAAAAACTGCAGAAGGAACATGCTTGATTGGACAGGAAGATGAAAATTGGCTGTGGCACAAGAGGCTCGGTCATATTAGCTTTGACAATCTGGCAAAAATAAGTTCAAAAAGAGCAAGAAGAGATATACCAACCATTGGCAAACCAAGAAATAGCATCTGTGCCTCATGCCAAAAAGGAAAGCAAACCAGATCCACATTTAAATCAAAGGAATACTTCACCAGCAAACCGTTGGAGATAATTCATACTGACTTGTGTGGACCCATGAGAACACAAAGCATAAACGGTGACAAATACTTTATGCTGTTCATAGATGATTACTCCAGGATGACATGGGTATTATTTTTAAAGCTTAAATCAGATGCCTTTGAGATGTTTAAGATTTTTAAAAAATAGGTTGAAAATCAAACTGGAAAAAGGATTAAATGCCTAAGATCAGACAGAGGAGGAGAGTTTATTTCAGAAGAATTTGCAGAATACTGTCAAAAATATGGGATAAGAAGACAATTTTTAGCAGCAAGGACACCTCAGCAGAATGGTGTTGTAGAAAGGAAGAACAGGACAGTGCAGGAAATGGCACGGACAATGCTGGCTGAGAACAAAATAGCTGACATATTTTGGAAAGAGGTAGTCCATACTGCAGTTTACATTCAAAACAGGTGCATGCTAAGACCGCATGAAAGCAAAACACCTTATGAGCTGTGGTTCGGCAGAAAGGCAACAACAAGATATTTCAAAGTATTTGGCAGCAAGTGCTACATCAAACGGACTGAAGATAATCTCGATAAATTTGAAGATAGAGCTGATGAAGGTATTTTTCTTGGTTACTCAACAAAAAGCAAAGCCTACACATGTTACAACAAGAGGCTAAAGAAAATTGTTGAGAGTGCTGATGTTAAAGTTGATGAAGGTAGAGAACGAGAAATTACTTATCAAGAAAACTACCCTATTTATGAAGAAGTCATTGAAGGAGATGATGAAAAGGAAACAGAAGAGAATCAAAAAATTGATCCAGATGTTTTAAAAACTGACTCAGAAGAAGAAGAAAACAAGAAATTTAAAACAGGCAACTGGCAAAAAAATCATCCCAGTGAACAGATTATTGGGGACCCCACAGATGGTATTCAGACAAGAAGAGCAGTAGTGCGGAACTATTCTCTGTTATCTAGCATTGAACCTAAAAATGTTGCTGAAGCAAGCACAGATGAAAGTTGGATGAAGGCAATTAATGAAGAACTAGATCAGATTGAGAAAAACAAAACCTGGGAATTAGTACCACGGCCAACAAATAAAAACATAATTGGCACTAAATGGATTTTTCGAAATAAATTAAATGAAGATGGACAGGTTGTCGAAAATAAGGCAAGATTGGTCTGTAAAGGCTATGCTCAAAGTTGAAGGCATTGATTTTGAGGAAACCTTTGCACCGGTAGCCAGACTAGAGGCAATCAGAATGTTTCCGGCTTTAGCAATCCATAAAAATTTCAAAGTATATCAAATGGATGTAAAATCAGCATTTCTGAATGGAAAACTGGAAGAAGAGGTTTACATTGAACAACCAGATGGCTTCCAACTCGGTGACAATCCAGATTTTGTTTGCAAGTTAAAGAAAGCATTATATGGTTTGAAACAGGCACCCAGAGCATGGTATGCAAGGCTGGATAACTATCTTATTAAACAAGGGTTCAAGAAAGGTTTGGTGGACAACAATTTATATGTCAAAACAGAGAAGGGCCATCTTATTGTTCTTGTTGTTTATGTAGATGATATAATATTTGGCAGCAGCATGGATGAATATTGCAAAGACATATCAACTAAAATGAAGAAAGAATTTGAGATGTCTATGATTGGTGAACTTTCTTATTTCCTAGGACTGCAGGTCAATCAAAATGAAAAGGGCATTTTTATTTCTCAAGTTAAATATGTAAAAGAAATGCTGAAAAAGTTCACAATGGAAGATAGTAAACCTGTTAGCACTCCCATGACAACAGGCTGCAAGTTGAGCAAGGATGACAAATCTCCAGATGTAGATCAAACAATGTACAGAGTCTATGATTGGAAGCCTCGTTGTATTTAACGACCACTAGACCAGATATATTACAGGCAGTATGCATGGTTGCAAGATTTCAGGCTAGTCCCAAAGAAACTCATGTGACAGCTGTAAAGAGGATCTTTAGGTACCTCAAGGGTACTATGGATTATGGGTTGTGGTACCCAAAAGGTAAAGACTTCACTCTGATTGCATATTCTGATGCAGATTGGGCAGGATGTATTGATGACAGAAAGAGTACCAGTGGAGGAGCATTTTATCTTGGAGACAGGCTGGTAGCATGGCACAGCAAGAAACAAGAATCAGTCTCTCTATCCACAACAGAGGCAGAATACATTGCAGCAACAACATGTTGTACACAGATATTATGGATGAGACAAACGTTGAAAGATCTTGGTATTCACTTCAAAGAGCCAATTTCAATTAAATGTGATAACACTAGTGCTATCAACATATCCAAGAATCCGGTTATGCATTCTAGAACCAAACATATTGCGATCCGATATCATTTCTTGAAGGATAAAGTTGCAGAAGGAGAGGTCAAATTGGATTTTGTTCCAACTACAGAGCAAGTAGCTGATATATTCACAAAACCATTGCCCAAGGAAGTTTTTGAGTACCTTCGGAGTAAGTTGGGAGTGGTCACAATTCCCAAGAACTGACTATCATTTGGGATCACATTCTCAGGGGGTGCATTTATGCCTATGTTTATAGTTTTGCTTATATTTATGATTTTTGCTAACTATAACAATATTTGTCTGAGAGTGGTGTGCATAGACTCAGGGGGAGTCTACAGCAGCCCTTTGGTATTATTGTCAAAGGGGGAGAAGAATTACAGGAGAATGCATGAGTGTTGCCAACAATTCCAAAGGGGGAGATTGTTGAGCAAGGTGCAGCAAAAGTATTGTCATTGTTGTCAACACGAGACAGAATTGATGCAGATTGATTCGACAGAATCAGGAGGACAGTCGGAACATGTACAGTGAATTTCCAAGAAGAAAGAAGTGACCAAGATTCAAAAAATTGCAAAAAAAGACAAGTAAGAAAACTGTCGCGATTTCGTGACAAAACCGAGGAGAGAGAAGGTTGAGCCAAAAATGTCACGATTTCGTGACAAAACCGAGGAGAGAGAAGGTGCAGCCAAAAATGTCACGATTTCGTGACATAACGGAGGAGAGAGAAAAAGCTGGAGAAACTGTCATGATTTCATGACATGCTGGAAGGAAAGAAGCAAAGTTGAAAAACTGTCGTGATTTCGTGACATGTTTGGATTAAAGGCACAGGCAATGAAAAGTGTCACGATTTCATGACAAGTTCGGTGAAGAAGCGCAATGATGAAAAGTGTCACGATTTCGCGACAGGTTTGGAGAAGAAGCATTAAGTCAAAAAGTTGTAGCGATTTCGCTACATGTTGGATTTTCGGAGGCCGCAACAAAAGAAATTGCAAAGGGAAAAAGGTGTAGCGATTTTGCTACATGTCTTGATTTCGCTAGTGCATGAAGAGAGAGTTGTACGGATGCGAAAGATGTCACGATTTCGTGACATGTTGCATTTTCGTGGGCGAAAGGCAAAGAACAGCGCTAAGGCAGAAAAGCGTCATGATTTCGTGACATGTTTCGATTTCGCTGAGGCATGCGGAGAAAAGTGTACGTAGCGAAAAGTGTCACGATTTCGTGACATGTTCCATTTTCCGGTGCAGGGACAGGGAAGCAAAAAGTGTCACGATTTCGTGACATGTTCCATTTTCGCGGGTGCAAGCGAAGGAGAGTGTAGGAAAGCGAAAAGTGTCACGATTTCATGACATGTTCCATTTTCACGGGTGCAAGCGAAGGAGAGTGCAGGAAAGCAAAAAGTGTCACGATTTCGTGACATGTCCCATTTTCGCGGGTAGGAGACAGAAAGGAGCTAGAGGCAGCAAATGCGTCGCGATTTCGTGACATGTTCTGTTTTCGCGGTTGCATGCCGAGATAAGGACTAGGAGGCACAGAACGTCACGATTTCGTGACAGGTCATGTTTTCGTGAGTAGAAGGCGAAGAAGAGTGCAAAGAGACAGGTGGCAACAACACGCTAACTGACAGCTAACTGGAACAGAACTGCAGTTACAGAGAAAAAGTAGGGAGCCAAAATTAGAAAAGTCAACTGAAGACAGTGCGACGGTTACAAGTGCAGTAACAGTTAGAATACATGCAGAATCGAAAAAGCATTCGAACAGCCGTATATGCAGAATCAAAAAAGCATTCGAACAATCGTATATGAAGAATCAAAAATGCATTCGAACAGTCGTATATGCATAATCGAAAATGCATTCGAATAGCCGTATATGCATAATCGAAAATGCATTCGAACAGTCGTATATGCAGAATCGAAAAAGCATTCGAACAGTCGCATATGAAGAATCGAAAAAGCATTCGAACAGCCGCCCGAGAAGAATCAAAATTGCATTCGAACAGTCACATAAATAGAATAAAAAAATTGCATGCACGCATAGAAAAGAATTCGAACAGTCAGAGTATGTTATTCGACTGCATGCAGGATTAGAAAAGTCATAGAAGACGAGGAGTCTCGATGAGGAAAAGGGGTTATAAAAGGACAGTCGTGCAGAGAATCATGTTGCTGCTGTAAGAGTGAAATTACTATGAAAAGAGGGTTAGAAGAGGGCCAAGAGAGAAATAAGCAGAGCCGTGAGAGTGTGCAGAGTTTGTTTAATTGCAGACCAGTCAGGGTCGTGTAAATAGTGAAGGCATTTTTATGTCATTGTAATAACTCAGATTTGCAGTCCAAGTTGGTGCTTGGTATTAGGGGTTGGTGCTCCTATCTATTGCAACAAAAAATTAAGGGGTTGGTGCTCCTTCCAGTGGATGCTGGTAAAGTGTTTGTAAAATTGGTGTTTTGCACAGATTGGATTTGGATTGGAGTCCAAGCGGTCATTTTTGAGGAGTAGCCAAATTGGTGAACCTCGTTATATTGTGTGTTGTGGTGTGCTCTCTTGTGAAATTTGTTTTACCTGTTTTCTAGTTCTCTTTGCTTCAGTTTTAATTACTGTAGATTTGAATTTTAATAGCTACACTGATTCACCCCCCCCTCTCAGTGTCATTGTGAGAATATCACACTCTTGTTGGAAGAGCAGTGAGTTGGGATTCTAAGTTGCAGTCTATTGTGGTTTTATTAACTATTGAAGTAGAATATATTGTAGTGACTTATTCTAGTAAAGAGGCAATTTAGCTAGAGCAATTTTTGGGTGACTTCAAGGTAATGCAGGAGAAAATTACACTATATTGTGATAGCCAGAGTGCTATTCAGTTAGTAAAGAATCCAACATTCCATGATCACACAAAACACATTAATGTCAAGTACCACTTTATCATAAATGTGGTGGAAGAAGGTAGGATCCTGTTGCAAAAAATCGACACTGAAGTGAATCCTACAGATATGCTTACAAAGCCGATCAAGTTAGAGAAGTTTGAATGGTGCAAAACTTCTTTGGGTTTGCTGAAAATGTAACAAGGGCAGCATTGGGCAATTGGCACTGGATGAAGATATTTGGCAAAATAATTCTTGAATATTGACTTTAAGTGGGAGAATGTTAGGAAGTGAAGCCACTATGCAATATAGGCAACCAGCAAAGAGGATTGTAGTAGTCCAAAGCAGGCCAGATGTATGATCTGCTAGACATCTAGACAACAGACTAGATGTCTGGGTTGCCAGATGTCTAGGCCAGACATCTGGGTTTCCAAACATCTAGACCAGATGTTTGGGCTGATAGACATCTAGGCTAGACATCTAGGCTGATAGACGTCTAGGCTAGATGTATGGGCTGCCATATGTCTAGGCTAGTAGACGTATAGTCTTGACGTCTAACCAAGTAGACGTCTAGTCCTGACGTCTAACCAAGTAGACATCTAGGCTGGTAGACGTCTAGGCCTGACGTCTGACCAAGTAGACATCTAGGCTAGAAGTCAAAAAAAGCAGATGTCAAACCATGTAGACGTCAAGCCAAGTAGATGTAAAAGTAGTGGACGTCTAGGTAGACGATAGTTTACAAAAGATGAACTGTTTCGATTTTGTATGAAGATGAAAAGTTTTGCGGAGGTCTCCTCGGGGAGAGGAAATGAACGGTTGGGGCCTTCCTTGTATGCTCTATAAAAGGGACTTGATCCCTTGCATATGTGGGTGTGTGAAAACATTGAGAAACGTGAATGTAAAGTTTGATGAAAATAATAAAAGAAGTCCCCATGGTTTTTTCTTGCACATTGTAGGTTTCTATGTAAATATTTGTGTCACTTATGTTGTTGTTTTCATGTTTTCTATTTTTTGTTATTGTGCTTCCTCTTGCAGGTGATAAATAAAAAGAAATTTCCTAACAATCTCCAACCAATCCTCCATGATAATTCTATAGATATATTCAAAGCTAGCACCAGCACATCTTCAAATGGTAGTAGCCATATATGCGCTTGACTGGCAAGAACATTATTTGGACCAAATCCTCCTCTACGTGGGAAATATCGTGCAAATGGTTGTGCAAATGGGTGACGTCTTCTGTAGGCTAGTATACCGTGGTGACAATTGGACTCATAATGTCAAGGCTGTTGCATAGTGAAAAATTGGTAAAATTTACTGCTCAACACAAAATGAGACTCTACTACAAACAAGGCTTATTAAGGCACAAAATGAAGCGATACCAGGTTGAAATTGGATTAAGAATGATATAGAGCCATAGTTGAAGACATTCAATATCAGTAGTAAGCTGGGATGGAGAGCAAAATAACCTAGAAGGACTACGCGTATCAATTATGGTGGACATAAATAGAAGATACAAACATCCAGGTTTTTGGCTCTGAATACCAACTGATATGGGACAGCCCAACAAGCAAACACAAAATATTTTAGGCGATGAAGAACTGCTGAATTACATTGTAAAATCAACTATTAATAGCCAAATACACCACATATTTCAAATAAGTTCAAATCACTATCAGAAGCCTTATCCTAAATACTAATATGGAAGTAAATCATGCGTATCATATTATCCTATTGAAAAATATTAATATGCAAATGAATCATGCGTATATTAATACCTATCAATGGGAGTACCATTTTAGAGGAAGCAAGAAGAGGAAGAGTTAAGGTCATTCAAATGACTAATTTTCAAGTCCAAGACTATCAAATTGTCATTCAATTGTGTTGTAAATATACTTGTTGCTATAGGAGGTTGTTCTTCACTGAAGCCCCTCTTTTTGATGACATCATTTGACATCATAGCAGGATATTTTTAATTTTATTTTAGAGGTTTGCAATATATGAAGAGATGACATAATGTGGAAGAGGAATATTGTGTGGTCTTGCACCCCAACCAGCTGATATAGTTGAAATTTTGAGAGGAATCACAGTTAAATTGGATGCAATTGAGGCTGCCCAAAGGAGATGTGTTCATCTTGAGGAAGTTAGTGATAATGTATAGGAGGGGACTAATCACCCAAAAGCTTGAGATGAAGAACAAGGAGAAGAACCAAAACATCGATTAATTTGGGTGATATCAAGTATGGGAAGTAAACCAAAGATGGATACTCCCAATCATAATGGAAGTTTAAATCTGGAAGAGTTGGTAGATTGGATAACGGACATGGAGAGATTCTTTGACTATGAATCTATGGAGGATCCAAAGTAGATCAAATTTGGATGCACCCGGTTGAAGGGACATGCTTTGATTTGGTAGGATCATGTCCAAATAGAAAGACAAAAAAAAGGTAAGGATAGAATCCAAACATGGGATAAGTTTGTATCCAATTTGAAATCTAATTTTTACCTATGAATTATCAAATTGGATTGTTTAGAAGACTCTCAAATCTCAAGCAAAAGGAGTTGGGAGAAATAATATATGAAATAATTCTACAAATTGACAATAAGAGTTGGTCATATTAAAGATGATGAGGAAGTGACCATATACATAAATGGACTAAGGTATTCCATACAAGATGAAATTGATATGGTTCAAATTAGAACAATTGAAGAGGCATATCAATATGCACTCAAGGCAAAAGAAAAATTGACTTGCAAGCAAAAAAACAATTCCAGAGGAAGAGGATAATTCTCTAGAGGAAGAGAACAATCAAATAGTGGTAGAGGGTAGCATATGCAAGAAGGAGAAGCTAGTACTTCTCAAGGTAATTTTAGCCATAATACTAGAGAAAGTGGAGATTTATCAAGAGGAAAAGGTGGTTATTGTAGAGGAAGGGGTAGATGATTCCTCAAAAATTGCTTTTGATGTGGAGAAATGGGTCATCGAGTATTTGAATGTCTAATAGTAATACAAGACAATGTTAGAGGAAAAGAAATCAGGAACCACATTGCATAGGTAGATGAAGAAAGTGTTGCCTCACCAAAGAACATAGGAACAAGGAGAATCTCTCATGATGAGGAAGGTGTTGTTGAAACTAGGCAAAGGGGAGCATGAACCAATGCAAAGAAGTATTTTTAAAACCACATGCAAATTAGAAGGCAAGTGTTGCAAAGTCATTATGGACAGTGGGAGTACGAATAATCTAGTGTCTAAAAATATGGTAGAAAATCTTGGGTTGAAGAGGATTGAACACCCAAATTTGTACAAAGTCTAATGGTTGCAAAAGAGACACCAAATTTTAGTAAGTGAATAATGTATAGTTAACTTTCAAATTGGTTCTTACAAAGAGGAGACATTACGTGATGTTATGCCTGTAGATGCTTGTCATTTTTTGTTGGAAAGACCATGGCAATTTAATATAAAGGAGGTGCATGACACTAGGGTGAACACTACATTATTGAAAAATATTGCAATATGTACACATTAAGTCCATTATATAACAAAGGAGGAAAAGTTGACAACAATCCTAGAGTGTGCTTAAGTTATAGAAAAACAATGCTTTAAGGGTTATGAGATAAAGTTGAAGGGAAAAATGACAATGTTGAGAGAATTTGTACAAAGGTGGAGGTAAAGGCAAAAACAAGCAAGAGAATAAGCATAGAGAAGAGGTAGTTGGTCCACGTCACCAATAGTAGTGACAATGAAGATGACAGTGCAACGATTCTATTTTTTGTTTTCAAATCACCTCTGAGTGGTATTGTAGATAAAGATAAAATGAATGATAAAGAGACAAAAAAGGAAGATGAACCTCATCATGTCATTGATGACCATGACAAAGACCATATTGTTTAGGACAAAATGGTGATGAATAGGTTGGGTCATTTGAAAGGTACACCAAAGTTATTGAATCTAAGTTAATGGAAAGAATGAGATATAATGGTAAAATATTGGAAATATATGGGCAAGGTGTGAAAATACCCATGATGTCATATATAAGACCAAAGAATGAAAGCCTTGGATATACAAGTCAAGCAAGAAGTAGTAAGACCAAATTTATGAGGAAATAAATTAGTACATGAGACAAAGGTCCTAGGATGGATTGTTGTTGTTAGTATGGAAGATCTAGACATGTGACAACTAGGTGTTGGAACCTACATCCTTGTGAGATTTATGGAGGATATAATCACTCCAAAAGAAAGTGTTGGCACCAAGAGAAAGTAGCCAACAAAATACATGTTGATTATGGTTGGATGGATGTGATGGAGTGGGAAAAAATGAAAAAAAAAATGAGTGGATTTTATAAGAGAAGGTGTTGTCCTAAAAAAAACAAGAATAAGATAGAAAATGTGGCCTTGTGAAGAAAATCAAGCTCAAATAAAAATAACTTGGAAGAGCAATCCATTTTCATGATCTAGAGCTCGTGAAGCGTTTATCTTACCCAATGAGTATGATGTGAGAGCATCCATGTATAAAAATAATTATAGGTAAGGTAACTACCACTTGTTTGTAACTGCTATTACCATGTATAAAAGAACCCTTTGTGCAGGGAGGAGAGGGGATGAATCAACATAAAGAATAAAGGAGATAAGAGAGGAGAAGAGCAACATGTATGGGGAAGAGAGGAATATGGAACGACATGCATATAGAGAAAAGGGAAGAGGAAGAGAAAACAATAGGCGCAAAGAAATAAGAGGAGAAAGAGAGCAATAAAGAGGAGAAAATAAAAATAACATGTGAGAATGGTGCTTGCATGGTAATAATATTAAAGTTTACACCTTAAAAGATTGATGTTTGTAACAAGTTGATGAATGCAGGCACTAATAATACAAACTAATTAATACCACTTGTGTTATGAATGCTATGTGTTATCATTATTTTGTTAGTTTATTGTTGTCATATTGTGTATGTCTGGTTGTGTGTGGATATGCAAGCATTGGCGTAGTTCTAATAAAGTCTTAAATGGAGATTATCGTCAAGTGTTAGTGAAATAAGGTTTGAGTGATATTGTCTGTTTGTAGTATAGAAGATTGCAATCCCAACATCATCATGGGCAATAGTGTCATTTGAAGGATACAAATTGTTGAGTGTCATTCAATTAAGAGAAGACTGTTGTTTGAATGATATTACCATCAAGAAGAAGTCTTACCTCCATTCAAATTGAAAATTCACCATCATTCAAGTGAACGCCATTCAAGAGGGAACAAGGTCACCATTCAAATAAGAAAACCATCATTGTGCAAATGTGTCATTCTTAATGTAATGAGGTGTCATTCAAATGAATGTTGAGACCGTAGTTCAAATAAGAAGGCCATTACCAATCAAGCAAGTGTTTTTTAGGGGGAACATGTGAGCCATTCAAATGGATAATGCTCAACAAACTATTTTTTCAAGTGGAAGAGATTCAAGTGGACCATCATTTGAATATAAAAAGAGAGTGTCATGTAAAGGGTGGTGAACATGGTGAATGTGAGGACCATTTTAGAGGAAGCGAGAAGAGGAAGAGTTGAGGTTGTTCAAATGAACGATTTCAAGTCCAATATGATCAAATTGTCATTCAATTATGTTGTAAATATACTTATTGCTAGAGGAGGTTGTTCTTAATTTAACACCCTCTTTATGATTGCATCACTTTTCAATAAAGGAGAGTAATAATAATGAATCACAAACTCGAAATTAACCCTTATAAGGTCTAATTGAACATTTGACTTGGTTAATTATTCAAGTCCTCTAAGATAGAGTGGATGCCTCCCTTTCAGAGTCTTATATTCCAAACCAAAAATTGGGGTGGACGCATCCTTAAGGATTTCATCCTCCAAACCAAGAGTATTGGGTTTTATATTTAATATCTTAACCTTTAACCCTTTAAATCAGATTTTATAAAAAAATCTCCAAAAATATTTTTCTAACATTAAATTCGTTAGGTCCGAGGTGTAGACCAATTGGTTCCCCAAAACTCCATAAGGGGGCAAAGGTCCAAGGTTCAAATATCGAGCCTCACTAGACTGAATGCTTATACCTTTCCTAGTGATTTTAGAAATGTAAAAGATTTAAAATGATTGTGGCATGGTGGTTATAGGGGCGGACTGCACGGAGATCTGTGTGGCGACTTTTAGGGTGAACAACGCAGAATACTATGGTGGCCATAAAACATTGGACAACCTGCTCGGATTTGTGGTGGCGATTCCACCTGTAAAAAAAATATTTAATTTGTAAGCTAACTACTTAAACTTTCCATTCTTAGAAGTTATTCTAAATTAAAAAAAAATCATCCAAATTTTAATTCTAACTTTAAGTTGGTAGGCATATTATTTAAGATTCCATATTTATAATAGTATAAAATTAAAAATAATATAAATGTATATTTTTATTGGAACCAACAATTATATTCAGTAAAAAATAAGAGAGGTTACAATAAAAAGGGAGTTGGAAAAATCATAGCTCGGGGTGCAAGGCCACCCAAACAATCAACATCATAAAGACTCAAGGTCAAAAATAAAACCAACCCCTAAAATGGTGAATAAATAGAATAACTAAACAAAGGGAGCCACTCCAAGAGGAGATCGAGCCCTACTGTGGGCATTGACAGAACAACCTTATGCTATAAAATGTCACCCCTCAACCTGCTATGCTGAGGCCTCAAAGAAATAGAGGGACCTTAAGGCAGAGGGAGGTCAAGTAAAGCCATGTTGATAGTGCATGAAGCCTCATGCTAGAACCTAACAATATTTATCAAATGTGCCAACTCATGAGTCAACTTGGAAGCCTACGAATGGAGCTGAATAGTAATATTTGAAAATACTATAATATTTTCATTCAAGGAAAACTGACTAGAAATTGTATCTCTAGAATAGACAATAACATTCCTAGATTTCCAAAGTTGAAACAAAATAATAACATGGAAGAAATTCCACAGAGCAAAAATATAGGTAGGCCAACAACTATTATCTCCAAAAAATATCATTTGCCATATGAAAAATTTAGGATGAAAGGGCTTGAACAATGAGTGAATCCAGGACCAAGCAGATTGAGCATGAGGGCAGAACCAAAATAGATGTTTGAAAGTCTCAAAATGACCACAAGATGGAAACTTAGGATTAGGAAGACCAACCCTACTAAGTCTCTCTCCCATAGGAAGCCCTTGATAAATAAGAGACCAGAGAAAAAAGGTAATCTTGGGTTCAAGCGTAGATTGCCATATATGGTTCAGATGAGCAATCCAAGTATAGGAGGTAGAATGAGTCTACCATCTCTCATTAAGTTTATCAACACTAGGGGAAACAAGACTAAGAAGTTGATAAATCAAGGAAGAAGAGTAGTTCTTTGAAGGAGTATCCACATTCCAATGCCAATCCCTCCACTAGGAACTTTGGGGTTGAAGACCTAGCTAATGAAGCATGAAATCAGGTATGAGCTCTTGAATCTTAAGAATAGAAGAAAGATCTGAATTCTAAATATTAAATTTTCATTTGAGATCAGGCCAAGGAATCCAGTCTCGAGAATGCACTAAATAATTAATATAGCATATGCCCTTGCAAAACAACCTCAAAGCTTTAATCCCTGGCATATCAACAAGAACTAAAGAGTTAGACAAAATAGGAGACCACCAAATATTCTGAGAATTGAATGAAATACCATTACAAAAACCATCACCAATCCAACGAATATGAGGTTTCACTATCTCTAAAGCTCACCAAATGCTTTTAACAACAAAGGAACCCTTAATATTAATTGGAGCAGAAATAATGATGAGAGTATGAAGGCCAATATTAGCCTAAGATTTGCACCCATAAGGTAGCCCTGAAGAAATACAATGATGAATCAAAACCTTCCAAGCTTTAGGGCCTTCAATAGCTTTAACCACCCACTTAGCACACAAAGAAATGCTTTGCCTATAAATATCAATGATGTCCATCCCACCCTTATCAGTAGGCGTGCAATAAATATTCCAAGCAACTTGATGAAAACCACATAATTTATTTCCCTTGGCCCAAAGAAAATCCCTAAGGAGTCTGGCCAACTTATTATAAGAATTCTTAGAGGGGGCCTAAAAGGAATGGTAATAAACATGGGTGACAACAAAAATCTCTGTGCATGAAAAGGATTGAAAATCCAACTAAGTGTTCTATTATTTACAATTCAATTTATAGGCTCTAATGGCCCAAAATACATAACCAAACCCATCAAATCATGGATTTGATCCAATATGCTTAACCATAAGCTACAAAAGTGCAAAGGAGAATGCACGTAACTTTCTAAGCTAGGAGAAAGGAATAATGCTAACTATAAGATCCTTTTTAGCTATCTTGAAGTACACACTTCCTACTTTGAGTTCACACTTCCTAACTAACACTCCTAAATGACAACTAGAAGATAACTAGTGCCCACAAGTGCATGTGAGAAAGAGACTCACTTACAATATTAATTTGCAAGAAATAAACTATGCAAAACTAACTAGAAATTACTAGAGGGGTCATATGAGTGATCAAACATCAATCCTCATCATGCCTCCCCACAATAGAAGCATTGGACTCCAATGCTTTCAGAAGAGTAGGAAAGTCACGGGACATCTGATGAAAAGAAATCCAACGAGCCTGATGCGGCTTTTGTCCTCGCCGAGCCACAAGATATGAGGTGGTAGACCCCTGGCGAGTCTGTCGAATCTTTGTGTCATAGATCTGATCAGAATCCAATGGTAACTGAGAATCGGGAACCACGTCCACAGGATGACCGATAGCTGGTGCTGTCTCCAATGTAGAGTCAAAATACAACTTCAAAAGATCTACATTGACGACGTCATGAATTCCCAAGTGTGCGGGAAGATCAAGGCGAAAAGCATTCTCGGACACCTGTTGAAGAATAGTATAAGGCCCATAGCGAATCGGTTTGATTTTACTATGAGTCTTATCAGAAAAACGTCGCTTGTCAAGATGCAACCAAACTTTGTCACCAACCTGAAATGGATGAGGAATTCGATGTCGATCCATGGCCTTTTTCTGCTACTGTTGTGTCTTTTGCAAAATCTCAACCACCTTTGATTGCAGATTGTGCAAATGCTGAATAAATGAGTGTGCTTTGTCTTGCTCCTTCTGAAGATGTGAAGTGACAGGAGAAGGCAAAGACAAAGGTAACTCATAAGGTGCCAAGGGCTGAAATCCCATACAAACCTCAAAGGGTGAATGACCTGTAGAAGAATGTAGGGCCCTATTGTAGGCATGTTCAATATGAGTGAGACTCAAGTCCCACTTTGCTGGTGAAGCGTGATGATAGATTCGTAAACTTTGCACAAGGGTACGGTTTACCACTTCAGTCTGCCCATCGAACTGCGGATGATAGGCGATGGAAAAGTTAAGGGAAACTCCCAAAATTTTCCACAAAGAACGCCAAAAGTGACCCACAAAGCGTGAATCACGATCCGATATAATGTTGGTAGGTAGACCAAAGGAACGCCAAATGCTGTCAAAGAAAAATTGGGCTAAGTCTGCTGCAGAACTTGTCTTGCGGCATGGAATAAACTTAGCCATTTTACTGAATCTGTCAACCACCACGAACACACAATCATGTTGTCGCACTTTCATAGGAAAACCACTAACCAAATCCATGGAAATGCTTTCCCAAGGATGGGAAGGAATGGGCAAAGGCATGCCTAAGCCAAACTTCCTGTTAGCTGGTTTTGAGCGACAACAAACTGCACACTGTTTGAGAAATCTCAACACATCCCTCTGCATTTTAGGCCAATAGAAAAATCTTTGCAAGTGATGAAGTGTTTTGTGCTTCCCAAAGTGACCACCATAAAGTGTAGAATGAGCTTCCTTAAGAAGTGACACTCTAGGCTCACAAGGAACACAAACCTTGTCCAATTTGTAAAGAAGTCCTTCTTTGATGTAGAAATCTTGGAAAGGACGCAAATTGGAAGAAGAAGGCTTACTCACTTGCTCAAATATTTTCCCAAAATCAGGATCCCGTGAATACCGATTAGGCCAAGTCTGAAATCCCAAGTGTGAAGTGGACATAACTGTTAAGGCAAGAGCGGCAGGAGGCCTACTCAAACAATCAGCAACAGTA
Organism: Wollemia nobilis; assembly: GCA_028583015.1. Taxonomy (NCBI): domain Eukaryota; kingdom Viridiplantae; phylum Streptophyta; class Pinopsida; order Araucariales; family Araucariaceae; genus Wollemia; species Wollemia nobilis. Next base: position 10,535,558 of record JAQPPZ010000440.1, read on the forward strand.
TTACTCTTCCCCTTTTTGTACTTGATCACCAAGTGAAATTGTTGGAGGTAAGAGGCCCACTTCATATGTCTTGATTCTTCAATTTTACTTTGAGATTGTAAAAACTTGAGAGGCATATGATCAGTGTTTACCATTGTATCTTTTCCCAAAAGATAATGTCTTTATTACTTGATAGCTTGAACTAATGCATACAACTCCTTGTCATATGTAGAATAGTTCAACTTAGCGATAGAAAAAGTTTCGAATGATAAGCAAGCTGGATGACCATTCTGTTTTAGCACAGCTCCTAAGGCAACTTTAGAGGCATCCGTTTCAATCTCAAAAGGTTGAGAGAGGTCGGGTAAAGTTAACACGGGTGCTTGTACAAAGTTTCTTTTTGAGTTTCTCAAAGGCAATCTCTTGGCTTTTCTCCCAATGAAATGGAACTTTAGACTTAGTGAGATAATGCAATGGAGTTGCAAGGGTGGAATATTGAGGAATGAACTTGCGATAAAAATTCGCAAGTCCTAGGAAACTCCTTAACTCAGTGAGAGTTGTAGGAGGGGACCACTTAAGTAAAACATCAACTTTTATGGGATCTACCTGAATTCCACTTTCACTAATCACATAGCCAAGGTAAGAAACTGAAGTATTGCCAAAAGAACACTTGGAAGAATTGGCATATAATTGATTCTTCGCAAGAAGATCAAGTGTTTGTTGGATATGCCTAAGGTGTTCCTCCCAAGTTTTTGAGAAAATCAATATATCATCAAGATATATTATTACAAATTTGTCAAGTACATCACGAAATACATCATTCATCAACCTCATGAAGGTTGCTGGAGCATTAGTAAGACCAAAGGGCATGACCAACCATTCAAAGAGGCCCATCTTCGTCTTAAAAGTTGTCTTCCATGTATCCTCAGCTTGGATACGCACTTGATGATATCCACTTTTGAGATCTATTTTTGAAAAGAACTTAGCTCCTTGAAGCTGATCTAATAAATCATCAATGCGTGGTAATGGATATCTATTCTTTACAGAAATTTTGTTCAAAGCACGAAAATCAATGCACAATCTCCAAGTGCCATATTTTTTAAGAACCAACAAAATAGGTGAGGCACAAGCAGAAGTACTTTCCTTAATGAAACCCTTAGACAACAAATCTTCTATTTGCCTTTTTATTTCTTCATTTTGCAAAATAGATTGTCTATACATGGGTGCATTAGGTAGTGAAGAACCAGGAATGATTTCAATGTTGTGATTAATTGTGCGAATTGGAGGAAGAGACTTTGGCTCCTGAAATATGTGTGAATAACTTTGCAATATTTTATCCATTGAAGAGTGTTGCTTTGGAATGGATGTGGATGTAGAAGTGTTTTGAGAGCGAATGAAAATTAGAGCAACATCACCACCTTTTTTAATTACTCTTTTTGTTTGCTTGGAACTTAGAATGATGTTAGGAGTGTTGGTGCTTTTAATGAGAAAGACCTTACCATATTTTTGAAGTGTGTAGGTTCTTTTGAAAGCATCATAAACAGCTCTCCTATCATACTGAAAAGGTTGTCCAAGCAAAATCCCACAACAATCCATAGGAGTCACATCACAAGTGACTTGATCTATGAAATGTGGGCCAAGTGCAAATTTTAATGTGCAAGTGTGAGTGATTTCTGAGCCTCTTCCACTATCCTTCCAACCCAAAGAATAAGGTTGAGGATGAGGCTCCATAGGTAACTTCAAACGCTCGACAATGGACCTCGCAATTAGATTTTTCTGCGAGCCATTATCCACTATACAATCTGTTGCAAAATTATGGAGCAAATGAGCTCGAGTGATGAACAAAGCATCACGAGCGCCCTCTGATGAACTTACATTTACCAAGGTAACCTCATTGAGCTTACCTCGTAATTTCGTGTATACTCTACTCTCTCCTACTGACTCAAGGGGACCTTTGGGAGCATCCTCCTCTTGAGTAGTAATGACTAAACTCTTCTTTTTAAGCTTAAAACAATCAGCTTTTTCATGACCTTTCTTCTTACAATAGTTACAAAAATTTTTAGAAGAAGAAGAAGAAGAAGGTTTAGAAGAAGAAGAAGGAGTAGAAGCGGAAGGGGAAGGAGAAGAAGGAGATGGAGAAGAAACATTCTTCTTTTGAGCAAAATTCTTCTTTTGTGAGAAAGAATTATTCCCTTTTGATGAGTTTGCAACCACTTGAGTAACAGGTGCGTGGAATGCCTGCGAATGCGCCTTAAACTTGTCCTCCGCAAGTTGCGCTTGGTTGAAAACTGAATCCAATGTTTCCATAGAAACAAACATAATTTCTCTGTACAAGTGCTCTAACAAGCCACTTTGAAATTTGAGAATCAAAGCTGGAACATCATCCTCCACATTCACAAGTATCATGTACCTGTTGAACTGAAAAATATATTCCTGTATAGTCATATTAGTTCCTTGCCTAAACCGAAACCACCTAATTACCAAATCCTTAGAATAATTGGAAGGATAAAAATTGGTTTTCAGACAGTCTACAAGTTCATCCCAAGTAGTGAGTTCATCATGACCTCTTTTTCTTTCTACAAGGACTTTAGCTAAACCAGAAAGTTTTAGCTTAGCATAAGGAACCACATCTTCATCTGAAAGCTGAGAGTAAGAAAACCAAGAACTCATGTCAAGAATCCAACTATTCAAGACATCAGGGTTCCTGGATCCATCATAAAATGGAACTTCACAACGAACTCTCAGGCGAGAATCACGAGCAGAAGTTGAAGCATTATGGACAGAAATGTCATTTACCTTCATTGCAAGGTTACCAAGAACTTCTGCCATGGTAGTATCATTAGCTTTATCTGCTAAAGCATTTACAACATGGGCAAGTTCTGCCACTTGGGCAGCCAAGTCAGAAGCCATGTGAGACCGGGTATAAGCCAGGAGTAAAAAAATGAGAAAGCACTAAATCAAGGTAAAAATTGAAATTTTCCTTGTTACAATATTGTGCTCCTAAATTTGAAAAATACCCCTAAGGCTCAAATTTGCAAAATTTTAACTAACCTAAGGTTACAATTTATAATTTATTAATTTAAAAATAACTTAATTAAAAATTAAATTTTAATTAATCATAGATTAATTAATTTAATTAAGTTATTAAAAATTAAATTAATAAAAACATAAAAATTACATGCAACCTTAGAATAGTAAAACTTTAAAAAAATTTACAATAAATTACCCTTGTGGCTGAAGAAAATCGCACTCCACCTTAATTTCAATTGCATGAAATTCGCAACTCATCGTTGCACGTTTCTCGAGGAAGATTTATTGCTCAATTTGTGCACATAACTTCTGTTGCATGCTTCTCGATGCAAACTTCCAATTTAACTTAGTTAATGTCGTGCAATATTTTTGTGCCCACTTCATCCGTCGGCTTGGCCTGACAGGTTCCAAGCCAGACAAGGCTACCGCGGTGGCAGGCTGCCCACTCATGGATAGCCGCGACTACCCTTGGCACTGTCTGCCACAGGCCCTGCAGACGCCTGACAAAACTGTCAGTCGCTGCTGTGGCGGCTCTACGATGTAGACGGTACTGCAGTCGCCTGACAGTACTATCAGGTGTTGCGATGACAGATCTACCACACCGATGTCGATGCTTGACAAGATGTCAGGTGATCAGGTCGACGGACAGTGCAACCTATCGTCGGCTCTGCACTAGGCGGTGCTACCGTGGCTCGTGTTGCGACGCATCGCTCGACAGCGTTCGTCGTAGGACTGACGCTCGACAAACTGTCGAGTCGTCGGGTCGCGAGCGACGAGTCGAGTGCGTCGAGCTTGTCTGACGCACTTCGACTAGCCGCGGTTGTCGACCATGCACCCTTGGTGCTGGCGCGGTAGCCAAAAAGGCCAAGAAACCTTAGGCTCTAAAAAAAAATCTTTTTTTTTTTTACAATAAAAAAATCTAAATTAATATATTTAAGAAAATATATATTAATTTAAAATTTAAGTTTTTCTAAAACAATGAAATTTTTAAAATTAACCAGGGAGGCTAATTATTAAAAATAATGAAAACTTAAACTATTAAAAATATGAGCAACCAGATCCCTTCAGTAGCTCTCCTTTCAAGATCCGGTCGACACACGACCAGCGTTTGAAAGGCAACCAGACCCAAGTCGACACACGACCTGGTATAGAACTCCTCCAGCTTCAAGACTCCTCGATGGCAGGAACAAATGGCTCCCTAATACGCATCTCTCCGTAGGAGTAGTCCAAACCTGCCAAGGGATTTTTGTAAGAAAGGAAACGGGGTAAACTTCTCCTATACTCCTTGAGCATACGGAGAAAGTTGGAACGAGGATTTTGACGCCTAAGGAACTTCCTTCGACGTATGGTTTTCAAGCTCCCCTTGAGCTTGAACCGAGTCCTCAATGAGAAAATATTTCTCATAAAAAAATTATCTCCTATCCTCTCACCTCACAAGCCCTAGTGCAAACATGAACTAGGCTCTGATACCAATGAAAAGGATTGAAAATCCAACTAAGTGTTCTATTATTTACAATTCAATTTATAGGCTCTAATGGCCCAAAATACATAACCAAACCCATCAAATCATGGATTTGATCCAATATGCTTAACCATAAGCTACAAAAGTGCAAAGGAGAATGCACGTAACTTTCTAAGCTAGGAGAAAGGAATAATGCTAACTATAAGATCCTTTTTAGCTATCTTGAAGTACACACTTCCTACTTTGAGTTCACACTTCCTAACTAACACTCCTAAATGACAACTAGAAGATAACTAGTGCCCACAAGTGCATGTGAGAAAGAGACTCACTTACAATATTAATTTGCAAGAAATAAACTATGCAAAACTAACTAGAAATTACTAGAGGGGTCATATGAGTGATCAAACATCAATCCTCATCAGTGCAAACCTAAAAATTACCAGCAAGAGAAAGGGAATGCAAGGCCCAAAAAGAAATCTTCTTTTTGATTCTATCAATGATATACTGCTAGAGTTTAGAGGATGAGCTGTCAAAAGCAAAGGGGATTCCTAAGAACTTAAAATGCTCACCTATTTGAAGCCAATTCCATGAAAAATATCTAAGCCAAGCAGACATAGAAGAAGAACCAAAGTGAAAACAAAGGGACTTAGACCATTTGATGTTGGATCCCAAGGCCTTACAAAAAGTGTCCAAACAAACCAAAGTAGTTGAAACTGAAAACTCATCCTCATTGATAGTGAGAAAAGAATCATTTGCAAAGTGCCCATTAATAAGTTGGGTGGACATATTAGGCAAAATAATACCTTTGATCAACCCCTTAGACGTTTGATTGGCAAGAAGATAACCAAAAGCTTTAGTAGCAAGGATGTAAAGTGAGGGGGCCATAGGACAACCCTAGTGAATAGAAAAAAATAAAACAAAATCCTTTGACCTAAGTCCATTAATAGTAAGACAAGCTGAGGCATCAACAAACAACATATTAATAGCCCTGATAAAAAAGGGACCAAAGCCGAGAGCTTGGAGCATGGTAAGAATGAAAGGCCACTCAATACGATCAAAAACTTTCTCAAAGTCTAGTTTAAGGAAAAAGGGATTTTGGTCAAAGATACGAGCCGATTCTAAAGCTTCCCAAACAAAAATAAGATTATCCAAGATGTAATGCCATTTAATGAAGCCCATTTGCTTCGGTCTGATAATCACAAGGAGAATGTTTTGAATACGGAGAGCTAAAGCTTTAGCCAAAATCTTGTAAGAGACATTAAGCAGAGTAATAGGTCACTAGCAAGTGATAAGCTTAGGATTACCCACTTTAGGAATAAATTTAATGTTTCCACAATTGATAATATTACCTAGAGAATTATTGGCTAACACTTCATTGTAGACATTGAGAAGACCGGACCAATAAAATTCCAAGTGGCTTTATAAAATTCACATGGAAAGCCATCAAGATCAGGGGACTTGTAATCTGACATAGTCATAAGAGCATTATGAATCTCATCAAGTGAAAGTGGAGCCTCACAAAGAAGTTTGTCGTAAGCAAAAAAATTAGTAGGAACAACATCAAGATAATGTTGGAGTTCCATATGACATTCTAGAGAATCTTTTTGTGCTTGAAAAACAAGCTTATAATGATTCACAAAGGCTAAAGCAATATCAGGAATAGAAGTCAGCCTACCATGAGAGACTTGAATAGCCTTGATCTAAACCTGGACTGCTTGGAACGAAGAGAATTGAAAAAGGCTTTGGACGGAGGATCACCAACCCTCAACTAGTGCAGACGAGCCTAAATCTGAGCCCCATGGATTCATGTTGTTCATAGACTATAAGCTGGTGGTGAAGACCAACAACCTTGGTTTGCAATTGTCGATCATACAAATCATTTTTTGTTAGGACTCTAATCCTAATTTATCATATTATTAACTTTACTCACTTAATTATTATGGACCAATGTATCCTTTCACAATTACAAATTTAGGTAGATTTATATATGCATTTCATGGGTGTTTTCAAAGCATCCATCGAAGAATATATTTTATAATCCATTGATTGGTTTTTCCATCAGTGAAAAGGTGATTTAGTTTCAAATAGTGATTCTTATTTCAATTCCATTTACTTTTGCATCTAATCCATCTCATCCACAGTTAAATAGGTCATAAGAACTTGGGTTCTTACCATTTTGGTATCATAGCAGGTCTTCTTAACTCATTCACAACCATCCTCACACACAAAAAAAATCACTATATCACCCTTCTTCCACCGCTGCACAATTATGGCCATCATCACTCAGATGCCAACCACTGCAACATATTCTCACCTGCATATCCACTTATTCTTACTCACCTTGACTCTAAAACACCTTGACCAAACCCATTCATCATCCTAGACACAATCCAAATCGCCAAACTAGCAACAATCCAAATTTAAAGACGCTCAGATTAATGATGATATAACAAGCGACGTCACACATTACAGGTAGAGAAAAACAATAAAAAAAATTTATATTCTTAAAAAACAATTCATTAAAACCTTCACAGGTAACAGAGATTGCACGATTAGCTTCAAATTCATGAAGATCTAATCAAAAAATAAGTCTCTGTAATGTTCCCGACAAACTGGGCAATATTTTCGGCTAAAAAATTATAAATATTAAGTTTAAAACTAAGGTTTAAATTAATTTTTTGATGCTGACTACCAATTTTCGATTCCAAAAAATTTGGAAGGTAAGCCAATGGGACAAATTACGCCCACATCGACTATATTAAAACATTAAGAGGTTTAAAGGGGAGGTAACACATCAGAAAGAAATGTGACTTACATCACACTCTTCTTTCCTTCACGCGCCCAACATGAGTTTCTAGCCCCCTTCATGACCCACGTGCCAAATTTTCATCTCGCTTGTTGACGTGCTTGTCTGCCCTTGTGGTTCGTGCACTGACCCATTAATGTGCTTGTCTACTCTTGTGTTTCATGCATTGACCCGTTGATGTGCTTGTCCACCCTTGAGATTTGTGCCCCAATCATTGACCTACCATTATCGCTCACTCATCGCCGCTCATAGCCGTTAGAACAAAAATTTTCAATTTCAAAAAAATTGGCCACTAAAGGAAATTTCAAAAAATGTAAAAAATTAATTGACCATTTTTGTCAATAAAACAGAGAGGAGATAGTTCAAAAAGAAACATAACAAAATTTTAATTTTTTTGCAATAATTCTTAAAAATTTTCAAAGAAAATTGATAAATTTTATCAATTATTGACAAAAAATTTGTAAAAGTTTGTCAAATATTTGACAAATTTTTAACCCACTCAAATATTAAAGTGCCAAGGAACTAGATATTAAGAAAACTTGCAATTCTCCAAACCACACCAATGGTCGACGACAGGCGATCACAAGACCCTGTGAAGGAAGTCATGCAGGCATTCAATACATGGAAGGAAAAAATTGAAAAGAAAATAATGACAAAAGAGGATTTTCATCTATGGAAGGAAGACGATGAAAAAAATATTACAAAACTAGAATTGAAAATTGGTGCCACCAACCACTCCATATATATGGTACAAAAAAACTTGGCATTAATACAAATCGTCCAACCTATCAGAGCACCAACACACCAAGAATTATTGGGGGGACCACTAACATCAATCCTACCTTGAGCCACTAAATTAGACTTTCCAAAATTTGAAGGAGGTAACCCCATGAATTGGATCTATTGGAATGACTAATACTTCTCGCTCTATCAAATCCTTGAGGGCCAAAAGGTTTGCATTTCATCCTTCCACTTGGAACGAATTGCTACTCAATGGTACCAATGATACGAAAAGACAAATGACACCCCTACATGGAATTTACAAAAAATATAATGGTATGATTCGACCCAAGAAAATTTGAAGACTTCACGGGGGCTCTCACTAAACTCCGTCAAACCACTACAGTACGAGAGTACCAAGCTCAATTTGAAAAATTGGCAAATCTAACATTAGGGCTAAATGACTCATTCTTCCAAATTTGTTTCATCAGTGGCTTAAAGGAAGACATTCAATTAGAAGTACAAATGCTCAACCCCATTAACATGATGTAAACTATCGCGCTAGCCAAAATGGAAAAAGATAAATTCAATAACCAACATCAACTAGGAATCCCATCTAAAACAGAATCACAAAATACTTACTCCCCAAAAAACTTAACCGAATCCTACCAATTAAATGCATCAGCCTCAAGGAAATGAAATAAAACAAAGAAAAAGACCTTTGTTTTCATTGTGATGAGAAGTTTGTACCTAATCACAAATGTATTAAACCCAAATTATATATTTTAAATGCAAATATTCCTTACCAAGCACCAAACGATGAAGAGGAGATTGAGGTTGAAGTAGTGACGGATTTACCCGATGATAGCACTCAAGGTCCACTAGAAATTTATTTCAATGCCTTTGTTGGTAATTCTTCTCCCCAAACTATGAAAGTCCCAAGGTCCTTCAAACGATAAAACTTTATCGTGCTTATTGACTCCGACAGTATCCATAATTTCATTAACCCACGTGTGGCAAAGCAAGCTAACTGCTTTATCCATCCATGCAATTATTTTGAAGTCATGATTGGTAATGGAGGAAGGCTCACCTGTAAAGGGAAATGCCAAAATATTAAGCTCACCTTGGGCAATTACACCATGAAACATGACATGTATGCAATTCCATTAGGAGGATGTGATATTGTCTTAGGAGTGCAATGGTTACGAACACTCGGGATAATCCAATGGGATTTTGAGAACTTATGGATGAAATTAACAATAAATAATCAAAATTATACTCTTAAAGGATTAAAATCAATCTCTTCTCCACTAGTCAATTCTCATCAAATGGAGAAAGTTCTTCGCAAAGGAGGCAAGAAAATGGTTGCCCACTTATTTTCTATCCACGCCACCACAAGGGCATTGAAAGGGTTTCCTCCCTATCATCATTCTGATCCTCCTATTCTTCCTACATATCCCTCACCATCCCTTCAACCTTCATAATACCCCTGCCTATAGAAAGATAACATTAAAATAGTGCAAGAACATGAGCAAATACTACTGGGAAAACAATGGATGAAGCTTCTCACTTTGAGATTTGAGGATAAAAATCTTTTTAAGGAGGGTGGCGTGTTAGGACTCTAATCCTAACTTATCATATTATTAACTTCACTCACTTAATTATTATGGACCAACGTGTCCTTTCACAATCACAACTTTAGGTAGATTTATATATGCATTCCATGTGTGTCTTCAAAACATCAATCAAAGAATATATTTTATAATTCATTGATTGGTTTTGCCATTAGTGAAAAGGTGATTCAATTCCAAACAGTGATTCTTATTTCAATTCCATTTACTTTTGCATCTAATCCATCTCATCCATAGTTAAACAGGTCATAAGAACTTGGGTTCTTACCATTTTCTAGCAACCGTAAATTTCATTGATACTCCTTTGTAACAACCAAATGAGCACGCTATCTGACATGTGCCACCTATTTGCTAAAATACTGCTGAAAGAGGTAGTACGGACAATTGCTTCATTCCACCAAGAAATCCAACTGACAGAGTGAGGAGGCTGAGGTAATACATTCCAGATTCGCTCAATTGTAGAAATGGTGCTAGGGTGTTGCAATAAAGAAGTATTTAAATAAAATTGCTTGCATGGAAAATTAAATTGGCGACAACTTCAGTCAATCTAAAATAAAATTGAAACATGGTGTTATAACAGGAATTGATCCTAGATTGTCACAATATTATTACTGATGAAGGAGAATAAAAAATATTGTTTCTTTGACATCATAATTCGATCAATATTATAAAATATTTGAATTTAAATGTAATATATCATATAGAAGATATATGGTATTATATATATGTAAATTTTATTAAATATATTTTGTGTTGATATTTATAACCTTATATATTGGTGGTATTCTTTTTCTAAACTTTATCGTTACTAAACTGGAATTTAAAGGCAATCACTTTATTGGTATATTATTGTAATGTTATATCAACAAAAACATGATTAATAATTTTTGTTTAAAAAATAATTCTATTTAAGTTATAATATAATATATATATATATATATATATATATTAAAAAAATTATTCTTCTAAGTATTATTTTATGACAATGAGATTTTGGTGAAGTAAATATTCAAATAGTATTATCTCAAGTTTTCTTTTCTGTAACGCTATTGAATGTTGTCACTATAAACCCTAATCATAGGACAACCAATCAACAAACATTGCCATCTAGACTATCCTTGTTTAGATATACTATGATTTGAACTTTAAACCTCTCAACAAAAATCCCTAACCATTACATTGTCCTAATTTAATTTCAAAAACTTAAACTTTATATCCTTATGTTTTTGTAATGTTGCATCAACAAACTAAAAAAAGATAAGAAATTATTGGTATAAAAAATAATTTTAATTAGAATATTTATTTATAATCATCGGACATTTTTATATAAAAAAAATTATTTTAATTAATATGTAATTATTATTATTTTAAGTATAATCACAAGATTTCTAATTCTAAGTAGTGAGTGAGAGAGCACTCCATATGACAAGGTTAGGATTCAAACCTTAAGATGCATGTCTAACTTCTTCGATATAAAAGATATTACTTTATATAAATATATATATATTGATATCAAGGGGATTGGCAACATCTCTTCATCTTTAACAATTGGGCACATGGTTAAATATTCTTCTTGAGGTTTCTACCTTCGAACACAGTTCAAATCATTGAAGTTACGTCTATAAACCTCTACCTCTCCTCGATAAACGTGATTCAAAGTGAGGGAGACCCCTGATAGCTCAGGGTTGATATCGGTGTCGTCAAGCTGACACACACTCAGTGGACTCAAGTCAGACTACTACCTTTGCCCTTATTGGGCATGGTCCCAAGGTTTGAACCTAGGTCTCCTCTTGATAAGTGCCCAAAGTCGTACCAATCCACCTAGCCCTTGGAGACAATTTAAAAATATTATTGTTAATTGAAATTTATTACAACAATTTTTAGTCTCATTCATTAAATAAATAAATAATTATTATAAGATTTAAGTATGAGATAAATTACCCAGGTGTTGTAGGTGAGTTGGAGAGGAGAGGGCAATCCTCCAAGGGAGGTCCCAGGTTCAAATCTCCACCCTACCAAAAAGATGAATTGGGTATCCAAAATCCAATTGATAATGTTGGTGCGGGTAGGGTTGGGTGCGACTCCCGGGTGACTTTGACGGTGTAGAACCCCCTGTTCGTGGTATCTCATACCAAGGTGGCCCCACAAGAGGTTTTTCACTTAAAAAAAAAAGTATGAGATAAATTGTGCAAGCCACATATACATAATGCATATTTTAAAAGAACAACCCTTCTAATAAATATTATTTATGAATTTTTAATTATAATTTGTAAATTATCTTAACTTATTATTATTATTTTTTATCTTAACTTATTATTATAATATATATATATATATATAATGGTAAAATAGAGGTTTTCTATACATGGTCCCAAAATTTGTTGATATAGAGTGAGATATTATAATGCCAATTTATAAAATATTATCAAAGAGTAGTAAAATTGTTGTGTTTTTTTGAACTCTCAATCACCAGTGATCAAACATAATCTGCGACTTGGACAGTCTATCCATTTTTCTTTTTGACTTTGTTTTGTCTATTACCCTTCCCACTTTCACCTTTTGAAACTCGTATGAATTTAATGAAAACTACTTCAATTGACACCTCCAGATTTTTAGATAAATTTTCTCTTCTCCAGTTGTACTCCACACATTATAACTCTAAGTTTTTCCTTTTGGGTTTAGTGACTGGATCGGGGATGGATGTAACAACCTAAGCTTGCTCACCTGGTTGTACCACCTAATTTAATTAGCCAAATTCACAAGGTTAAATTTTTTTCTTCGTTAAACTAACTAGACACAACTTAAGGGAAATTTTTGAAATAAAGAGTTTTATGACCACTCAACATTTTATTTTTACAAGGTATAGTTAGCCATATTTATAAAATAAGACTGTTGCAAACAATCTCCCAAGTAGACGAGATTGTCCAAATCCCATAGAAGGTGTGGGTCTATCTTATCATTTAACATCCTCTTGTTTTGACCATGAGTGTAGATCCACAGTTGGGGTTATCCTTTAGGGCCCATAACACCTAGAGGGTGGACACATACTCTCCCTATACCTTAGCATATAGAACACTTTAGTTTATTTATACTCATTTGTTTTATATAATATACAATAACATGCAAGAGGTTAGTGTATATGCCTAGTTCCTAGTTGATGATCCACTTTGCTGGAGTCAACTAGGGCCATGACACTTTTTTTGGCTCTGGACCTAGTCTCACTTGCCACGTTGTGAATAATGACAAGTTGTTCCATACAAACTATCACATATTAGTGTAGCTCCTTTCATCTACTAGATTATTATATTCACAAAATATACAAGTATCCATCACCGTATTACTCATGCAACAACCTAGAGGTGATGTCCCATACCGCCCCTCATTATGAGTTATGTGTTAGGATCCTATATCCTAACCCTCGTTAATAATAATAATAATAATATGATAAATTTACTATACTAAGGTTAGTATAGTCAATAAATAATAATTAATTATTATATTATTAGGGTTAAGGTTAGTAGTCATAATAATTAAATATATTTATTATTATGAATCGTCATGATGAATTGACATAGGGTTAGGGTTAGGGTAGGTATAAAATATTGTACAATCTATCATTTGAAACTATCAATGATTGAATAATAAAAACATATCTTTAAAACCATTGAAGGGACCCCCTTATCAATGCAACAATGATTCTCTTATATTAGATGTTATTTTATTTATTTATTTATAATTTTTTGTGCTAGCACCTTCAGGGTTTAACATTTGGTATTAGAGCCATGTTGGACCCAACCATGTTTGACCCAATTAGGAAGGGTGCATTCATCAAGGGAGAAATTTACAAGCTTTCGAGCATAATCAACAGAATTAAATGGGACATCACAGACTTACATTTTGAAGTTACTTTGAGTCATATAGAGTATCAAATAATAAGAGAAGAAATTACCCATGAAAAAGAAGAGGAAGAAATAGGGAAGGAAATTGCAAGTGAAGAAGTTGCTCCTAACCCTAGATTTTTTTTCCTTGGGAGGAACTCGTAGCTATAGATTTCCAAGTGGTACCTATTGCACTCACTGAGAAAGAAGAAAATAATTCAAACCCTAAAAATACAAAATTTTCCATAGAAGTGTACGAGGAGGAAGAGGCAAATATTTTCAAGAAAATAAAGTGCAAGGTTTATCTAAGTTCTAATGATATGGATTGGACCAATGAGATCTTTGTCTACTCGACCTCTTATCTAACAATGGAGGATTTTGATGATCCTTTCTCTTATCTCCAATCCATTACCCCTACTACAAAAAAATATGGAATTTGCAAGATTGTTTCTCCAATTTATGCATCACTTGTTGGAGTGGTTCTATTGAAGGAGAAAACTTCAAGGGAAATAGAGTTTGTTAGGTATGCTTGTGATGTTGAAAGGAGTGCATTTTTAAAATCTATGTTACACACTCACAGTCCGCATTGGCCTCCTCCCAAGATAAAAAAAATGGTACATCTGATCTGACTGAAGAAATGGCAACAACTGATCGACGACAGATTCTACTCCTTGTTTGCTCAGTTATTTGGTACTCCATTTGTTTCTATTTATAATAAGTCCCTTTCAATATTAATTTTTATCATTGCTTTGGCATGTTTAGTTTCTATTAATGTCGCTGACTGGAAGGTTTGTGATTGGGTGGATAACCATAACAGGAATGCAACTATGAAAATCTTAAGTACACAACAATGACCACTTCATTAAGCCTCCATTGATCTGCACTTGACCACTTGATAACACTTGTGAACATCCACTATCATTAGATGCTTGCTTGATATTCAACCAACCCCAATTATAAAGGAAAATCATGTTATTGAAGGCCAACTTAGCGGATAGAATTAGATCTAAAAAACAAACATGCTTGAAGCACTCATTCTTTAAAAACACCTAAACGTTAGAGAAATATTACAATTTGCCTAAAAGAAAATGTTACACGTTACGTGATTGATAGAGGAAGTTTTATCATTACTACCCATTACAAAACCTATGTGTCATTCACATGTGTCAAGGCAAATTTCTAAGTAGAAGAACATCAACACATCCAAGTAATGCTTGTGAAGTTGAATGTCATATGATGCGCTAGGTAGGGGAGGAATATTGAACCCATGTTAAGAGAAGAGCGCTCACTGGAGTCCACAAAGCTAGCTGGTTAGATTTAGAGTTAAGATCTTCACCATCATAGAAGAAAGATTAGTTGTTACCATCCTCATGCACGTAACATTCACTGCATGCACCAACTTCTAGACTCAAGAAACGTGTGAGACACTTGTCATACTAAAGGTAAATAGGTCATTCAAAAATGCATTAGGATTTATGGAACTCTAGCATGCATAACATAACCCTAAACATCATCTACTGGCTATTGAGACAAGCGGTTCATGGAGGTGAGTTGTCCTAGATTTGTTGAGGTCACTACACACTGATTGGAGGAGATAATCATTGAGAGTCTATGAAGATAAGCACTATTGAAATGCCTTGGTGTATAACTAGCTAACGATCATGGAGGAGCTATTAAATCACTGCTTTTTGACCACTGAAGGCCATATCACATCTATTCTATAGCCATTGAAAGTTACCTTCATGCACAATCAATAAGTCTAGGGAGCTCAAAATGGTGTGGGTGCCAAGGGGCACAAGATGATTGAAGGCATCATTTTTTTTTTGTGTTGACTAGGAAGGTGAGATCAATGAATTGACCAATGCTTTAAAAGGTGATGATAAAATAATAAAAAATCAAGGCACCCATAGTGTTGAACAAGGCAAGGTGATCATAGAAGATCCAAAGCTACCATGTGGGAATTTGCCTGCTGGATTTATTGGTTATGCTGTAAATATGATAAAGGTGGACCTTGGAAACAAATACTGTCTATCTTCTTGAGGTATTAGATTGATAGAAACATTATTTTTTAAATCTCTTTTCATATATGCAAATATATGAAACAAGAAATCACATGATAAAAACCATGCCTTGTATAAAAGATGGATCTTATTGGCACATTTACAATACTGAACA
Source organism: Wollemia nobilis (assembly GCA_028583015.1). Taxonomy (NCBI): domain Eukaryota; kingdom Viridiplantae; phylum Streptophyta; class Pinopsida; order Araucariales; family Araucariaceae; genus Wollemia; species Wollemia nobilis. Next base: position 10,551,236 of record JAQPPZ010000440.1, read on the forward strand.
TTACAATACCCTGGAGAAAGTTTTACACGCTTCAACAACAACGAGAAATCTTATTGTGATGAATAAGATGATCGATTATGGCACTCAACCACTTAGCACCTTGGAGACTGTAAAATACACGTGAAAGCCAATACGTTATTGTGTTTTCTCATAACGTGCATTTTAGTATTTTGATAGCCACTTGGACTCAATAGCTTTTATTTATCATTTAAACCTATAATCGTAATGATCCATTGAACTAGACAAAATAGATAATATTAGATTCTTTACAGTCCCAACAATGTATGGATCTCAAAATAAAGACAATATGTGGTTGACATTGGCATCTATACTGATAATTCATATCAAAATATATTACCTGCAATGAGTTTAATAATATAACTTTTCCCTTCTGCTCTATCAAAATTGGCTACATTCGATCCACCAAAGTTATTTGATGGATGTTTTGTTGCATTATCACATCTACACCCTTCAAAATATAAATATCAAAATTGAATGTGGACAATGATTTGGATTCGTGTAATCTTTAAGACGAAGTGCGACACTTCCAAAAGCTGTGATGTGAGTGAGAATATCACGATAGCTCTAATGGGGATAAAAATGAGGTTTATTTATGAAAATTTTAAAAAATTCAAGGATATCGCTTCGTGTGAGCTTCTCCATCCCTTCGTATAATAATAAGAGGGTGGTGGCCTATTATATACCCAAAGTAGTGAAATATTCCACATTCCTTATGGAATGCATGTGGGGAAAGGTGATATCTAAAAGAGAAAAGTGAGATGGATGGGAAGGTGATATCTAAAAGAGAAAAGTCAGATGGATCATCAAGTGTGGAAATTATTCAAAAATTTATCAATCTTGGTCCCATTGTAGACCTATATGCAGTTGACAGTTTTGGTGATTAAAATTGCAATCGATTAGCTACTTGCTCCAGAGCTTGCAAGGACAAACACCTCGAAAGTTACAAACTAAAGTTCCAAGATTTGAGGACAAAGATTTTTTCTAGGAGGGATGGCATGTTAGGATCCTATATCCTAACCCTCATTATTAATAATAATATAATAAATTTACTATACTAAGGTTAGTATAGTTAATAATATAATAATTAATTATTATATTATTAGGGTTAAGGTTAGATAGTCATAATAATTAAATATATTAATTATTATGAATCGTCATGATGAAGTGATGTAGGGTTAGGGTTAGGGTAGGTATAAAGCATTGTACAATCTATCATTTGAAACTATCCATGATTGAATAATAAAACATATATTTAAAACCATTGGAGGGACCCCCTTATCAATGCAACAATGATTCTCTTAAATTAGATGTTATTTTATTTATTTATTTATTAAATATTGTGCTAGAACCTTCAAGGTTCTACCATTCTAGCAAGGTCTCTTGTTCCGACCTGGTCACTTGTTTCAATCTACTTTATTGGAAAACAATTGTTCTTGAATCATATTGCATGCTTACCTGCATCTCAACATATTGGGTGTATTAAGAGTTTATCTTCACATATAGGGTTTACTTGGTGAGTTTCCAAGTTTCTACCCACACTATGCTAATCACTACTTCTAAGGCATTTCCCCACATAAACTGGAATTTTCATCTCACAATAGAATAACTTTTAACTCATAGAGTATCCATCTTCATCAAGAGGACATCTAAATAAAATCTAAATAAAGCAAAATAGTATCAACTTATTTCTTTAAAATCATTCTATCTTATCATAAATCAAAATTAAAGTAACTATGCCTTTTAACTTACTTAGGATCTTCCATTTAAAAGTAACCTAAAGATAACAATAATAGCTACGTTATCAATGCTTTGCAGAATAATTAGATATATAACATGACCAATACTTTGTTTTACTCAATGCTTTCAACCAAAATTCAACAATATAATCAAAGGTAATTTTATAATAAAATTACATCCAAGAGTAAATTTTCAAATAAGTGGTCTTATATTTTAAATAAATTGATGATATAAACAAACTATAACTTAAATAAAGTCTTTGTCCTTTTAAAATAAGACAAAGAAGATTAAGATAATATAGTCTTTTTATAAAAGAAACCATTCATAATACATTGTATTTTCTACTTTTCTTACTTTTACCTTCTTTTTTGAAGCCTTCAACATTCCAAAGTAAAACAATTATTTTAATAAATAATAAAGTATCCTTTCATATATACACACTATTAAGGTTTTTCCAAGTTAAATATATGCTCTTTTTGGGTTCAAGGTTTCATCTAATATCTTGTAACTATCTACTTTTGAAGGGTTTATTTAGAGGTTTTCAAACTTCTACTCTATATATTCTAATCTCACTTTTGAGGTGCTTCACACACAAAATTTATGGTTTTCCTATCATATTAAAATAGTATTCTTCCCTTAATATTTAAATTCATATAAAGGTAGATTATCTTGTAAAATCATGTAAAAATACTAGGTAACCTAAAAGGTTTATGAAGCGGCTAAATATAAGCAAGAGCATGTTTCACATGTGCTTATTCCTTAAAGAAATGTTAGGGTTCAACAAATATAATTCTCTAGATACAACATACATTGCATTACAAAAAAAAAGACTTTGATTAAGACCACCAATTAGGCTACATATGTAAGGGCTTCACTACCTTTATCATGCTTTACTTAAATCAAACTTTCACTTTATTTTTCCAAAGATACATAAGTGTTTGACCCGAATCTTGTTCATTTGAATAAAGAACATAATCCATATTCCAAATTGGTATTTATTTAACTATTAGTTCCAAAAATGATACAACTATTTGTGCTCGTGTTCGGTAAGTCCAATCCAACCATTGGAAGAGATTGAATAATAGTTTCTACCACCATATTTTAATTACTTCATGATTATTCGATTATTTAAGAAAAAAATTGATTTAAACATTCATTCGAAGGGATAATATCTCTAATTAGATAGGCTACGACTCCCCTAATCCTCAATATTACTATATAAGCTAAGAGGCAAAGATAATGAGTTACCCCTTTTTCTAAGAGAATGATTATTTATTTTGGAGGGCACTTGTTATGATAAAAGGTTTCGATTCACATTAACGAAGAGATAAATTGTTTTCAGATATACTCTAAATTATAAAAAAGTAAATGAGACTCTGGAATGTTATACGAAAAAGATATATTTTCTATATACAAGAACTTTGAACCATTAATAAATTTAAATAATGATAAATTATGCAACCGTAAATTGTTACATTTTAAGGGTATTACTTCCCATTTATACATAAAATAAAGATTCTAAAATATTAACAAATGCATAGTAGTTCGCTTCAGACATGGGTTCTTTGGATTAATGAAATAGCTATCTATCTCCTTCATTCATTACCAGAAACAAATTAAAAGAAACCTAGTTTCTCAAGTAAATTCATTTCAGCATTGAGAATACTTTAGAGTCTCACAATGATTTATGTAGCATCACCATTGACCCAGTCTCCATATTCATCCAAAAATTCCAAATATATATGCTCTAAATCTATCAGTAACTTATTATAACAACACAGTTGTAATATCTAAAAGAACATGACTATGCAAGATAATGAGGTTCCATGATGAGAGGGCTTAATTAATGCATTTGTCATAATCATTGTTTTTACATATTGATAATGATAATGATAGGACAATGATGGTCCCAGAACCGGACCATCACAAATAAGTAACCATGAATTTCATACAACAGTGCAAGTTTTATGATAAATAATTCAATCATAAAATAGTTTATCACCCATAGGTTGATTCTATTCCAAAACTATCATTGCCATCGGTCTAGAGTCTTTTATTTGATGATGTTATACAATCACAGTTGTTCTATAAGTATTACAAACAACAAGTCCCATAGTATGGAATAGGAATTTGATGAAGAATCTCTATCACTGTCGCATATTGACAGGTTTTGAGTTGGAAGGTCCACCTTGCGTTCCTTTTTTAGTAGCATATTGACAACTAAGAACTCAAATAGTGTCGAATAAAGGGATTAGAACGACTCGATACTATGTGCAATGCATGCTATCATGAATGCAGAGATTAATATAATACTAAATTGGTACCATATTTTCATAACATGCAAATGCATGCAGACAAGGAGTTTTGTTCTACCCTTTTCTTTCCTCAAACATGACTTTTTCTATATCATGAAATTTCAAGTTGTAATAATCACATATACTTCTAGCAACGCAGATGGAAATCCTCACCCATTCATGACACACAATTTTAATAAGGAAAACGTTCCAGCAAGCCATTAGATTTCAAATAAAATAGAAATTTAGGAAACGTATAAACAAGCAACAAGATATCATCGTTCTCAAAATCACTTCAATGCAACCAAACAATCAATATTTCAAATTTTTGAGTATAACCATAAATGCATGCAGGAAAACCAAGCATTTCCAAATCATTACAAACATCCATTCTTGCAAACACAATGACCAGAAAGCAAGATCCCAACTTGTAAATCTTGCAATTCCACACTAGTTTCCTCTTCCTTTCCCTTCCAATTCTCTCTAGTTGTGCATAACTGAGACTCCCCTCCATCAAATTATAGATAATAATTTTTAGATTCCCAATGCGAACAATAATACCTATTTTCTCAATCGATTTCATCCCCACCCGCTCAGGAGAATATGAAAGAGGTTAACAAAGCAATCATGATTATTACATGCCACTATCCAGGCCATCATCCCAAATTGTAGCATCTGTCTCAACCCTTTACATTCACTATATGATAAGGTAGAAAATATTATGTAATTTATATTATTATTATTATATTAAATTTTCCCTTATTTTAATTCTTTTTCTTTTTTTTCTTTATAATTTATTAATTCCTATATTATTCAATAAATTCATAACAAGTAATAAACTATTTCCAAGTTACCAAAATGGCTCCCATGCCCTTGACACTTTCATTGCCACCAAAATTTAGAGATTTAGCTAGTACAAAGTAAAGAACATCTATCACACAATTCAAAACATTCACACAATGCAAGTTAATATTCTACATGCTCCTATATGAGATGCAATTGGGTGAGCTTCCATGTACTCACAAGTCGTGGTGTTATTTCACACCACCATTATATCCCATGTACATTTTCCCATCGACCTTCTTCTATATATTGAAGGAATGTACCTGGTCCTACATGCACAACCATCAACAATACCACATTATAGGTATAAAAGGTAAGTATAATTTATCAATTCATCTATAATCAATAATTGTACTAGAAGGGTTGTTACAATGGGGCTCCATCACATTTTCTACCATGATTGCCACAATTCATTTTCATTACAAGCCTGCAAGTCTTCCTCCTCTGCTTAATTCTTATCCTCATTCTTTTGTAGTTTAAGGCTTACATTTTCATCAGTCATGATTTTAATCCTCTTGGACAACACATTATTAGCAAGCCTTTCTTCCCTAAAAATCCTTCTATTATGTTCCTTTCATATGGTCAAGATATAGTGCAGTAAGGCCATATCCCACCAGGAGCATTGTTTCTTTAGAATTTTTGGAATCTTCCATTAGTATATCAACTATTGAAATGTTTGAGATATGACCCATTTGATATGTAGATGAAACACTTCCTGGAGTAGTTGCAATGTAGTAGCAAGTTATCCACATATTCAGTTCCTTTTAAACACAAAATGCAACAATTAGGCAATGACATACCTTTTTTTCTCAAATTCTTAGTGGTTAGAAACTTGTTCAGGAATGCCAACCAAAAGAAGAAGGCAATTTTTGGCATTAATTATTTTATCCAAACTTTCTTATCAAGAAATTCTGAGTCATTATTATTCCTTATCAAGACTTTATTTCCTTCTTTTACCAAATAGGAGCTAGATTTATGTCCTAGCCAAGACAAATCATCCTTTCCACTCAACTCACTTATGAAAGTCCTTTGTAATCTCCTATTGAGTGTGTTTGTTACTTCCATTAGCTCTTTTCTTTTTGGGAAAATTTGCTTCCATTATTTCTTACCATCCCATATATAGATCAAGGAGTTCACCATAACCCCCAGATTGCCAAATTGCCTAATGCCCAAACTGCCAACTCCTTGAAGATTGATTAGGATTAATATTTTTAATAAATATCAAATGGTATAATTTTAAGTAATTGATCAAATGACATTATATTAATTAATTAGATTCATCACTAGTCAAGGACACCCACGTCCAAATCTTACCAAGTGATACATGGATACTATCCAAACCGTTGTAATATCACTATATGGTGGTGATAATGTAATACAAGCGGGGCTTGATTTAATCTCATTTTTGAATAAAAAATAAATTTTCCATCTAATAAAAAGCTATGAATCTTATCAAGTGGTATTATCTCAACTGGTTATATTCCTCAACATTTAAGGAGACCCAAGTTCAAATCTTGTCAATAGATACATGGATAATATCCAAACTTTTTTGTATTTCCGCAACATGGTGATGATACAACACGGGTGGTGCCCATTTCAATCCCATATAACCAGTTAAAAATAATAATAATAAAAACTATGAATCTTGTATAAGTAATGTAAAAAAATTTCAAAATAGTTTTGTAATAATTTAATTTAAAAGGATTTTTCATAAATAATGATTATATTCACCTAGTATTTGTTTTTGAAAAACAAATTATAAATCAAAATCTTTATTTTTATTATTAAATGGCATTATCTCATGTGGTTAAATTCTTGTTCAAATCTTGACAAGCAATACATGCGTAATTTCCAAGATGTAATATCACAAGATGGTCATGATGTAATATGGATAGGACTATTTCAATCCCATATGACATATTAACATAAAGTTTTATTTTTATTATTGACCAAGGAGAATGTCCAACCTTTTTTGTTTCATTTAGAGTGCGAAAAAGAAGCAAGTGCAAGAAATAAGTGAGCCTAACCTTTTATTGTTTAATATTGTTGGGAAAATTCAAACAAATAAATAATTCTTATGAGAATATCTAAATTGCATGGAAGAAAAGTCATTTATGAAATCCCTAACTAGAATAAGGATGCCCTAACAAGAAGTATTGATACCTTATTTAGAGACAATAGGAAGAGCGAGTTTATGATAATCCCTATCCAAAAAATATATGTTACACAAGTGATTATCAAGGATGATATGATCGTGCATGACATAATGGTTCTTAAAAGTAGAGGGTTAATATGTAAGTTTGATAAATGTTGGCCAAGATTTTTAGAGATTCAAAATTGGATCAAGTGGAAGGGGGGATAAATTTCAAACTACTTGATGGCTGTTCTTTTAAAATTATTTTTCCTTCTCATCTACTTTAGTTTAGAAATTAGGGATAAAATAATGGATTGTGGATCATGGTTTAGGGGCAAAGGTATCTTATATTTAATGCTATGGAGTGAGGTTGTTTCTAACATAAAAAATATTATAAGTCTTCTAGTATGATTTGGGAATTTTGGACTTCCATATCAACTTGTCAATAATGAGGTTTTGAAGAATACTTCTAATACTCCAAATAAATTCATTTAGGAGGGACCAACTACTAAGGAGTAAAAGTGTGCTATATAAGGTATCGACAAGTGGATTATGAAAATATTGCATTTTGGTACCACATTTATTGTGAGTTTGGGCACATAGCATGCTAATTGCTAAGCTCCCTCAAGTTCCCTAGAAACTTCCTATCAATTATAAACATAGATGGCTAGTCATAAGATGCTCACTATTTTATAAATTAGACAAACTATTATACTATCTAAGATTCTATTGTGCTCTATTTATAATTTTATCTTCATGTTTGTCTTAGTCCTTTTCTATTATTATCAGTATTCATCATTATTTTCATCTTTGTATTAATAAGGGTTTGATTGTCTCCACTAAGGAAGTAAAAATATATTTCCCAATTCAGATAGATCCCTTGAAACCCATATCACCTTCTATCTATCTTCATTTTTCCAGGACTTCTACAAACTTGTCTACAATCCACAAGAACCACCACACCACAGGAGGTTGAATCCCACGATTATTATGTTGTCAAAGAAAAAGACCTAGGTAATCCCTCCATTTTTTACCTCTATTTTTTCTCTTGTTAAAGTTTTACCTATCATTAGTTTAGGTCCTTCCTACTAGTATTGTTTTCTAATGCTAAAGAGGTGCCTGTTGTATTTGCATCCATCATTAGCTATCATTGGTTTATATTTAGATTTACAACCATGCTCTTATTAGTTCTTTTGGCTCGTTAGCTATCTATTATTTATAAAAATATTTTTTTAGCATGGTAGGGTAAAAATTATTATTATTTATTTAATTATAAGTAAGAATAGAAAAAGAATATAGGTGCATTTAAAGTTGTTTGCTTGTTGCATTCATCTCTTATAGAAAAAAAAACATTTTGTTCTTTTGCATTCATTAGTAAGTCAATATTTATCTACTACATCCATCTTGTTCTACATTCTACTTTTTTATCTTTATTTTAGATTAGTCTCATAAGGTTAAGCTCAATAATCTTATATTAAAACCCCTAGGTGTTTTGTTAAGTGAATGCATAAAAACATAGATTAAGTTGTTATATACACTTGTACAATCGTAAGAATTGCAAGTGCTATAAATACCCCCATTTACAACATATAACTTGTACCCTACACATATTGAGGTGAGAAAGCTACTTTATCCTACCCATGACAAAAGGAGGAGGGCATTTTACCTGCCTTATATTTTGGTGAACCCAATATGAACACCTCCATGGATCTTCAAGATTCCTTGACCTTAAACCCTAGCCTATGAAAGATAAAAAATTAATCTCTTTTAATAAAAGACCACATAAATATTGTTTGTGTAGATTAGTTTATATTAATAAAGACTAACAAGAACATGACCAATTTCTATTCCTATCAAGGGTTGTATTCAACCCTTTGAATAATGACCATACAAATATTGAGGCTAAATTGGATATATAGTGAGCCTAGGAAGCCATCCTCCCACATAGGGTCTTACACATACTTTAATCCTCCTAATGATTATATTATGGTGGAAAAGCAAGAGTCATAAGGATGGTCTATATTACCTCTTATGTACCATCTTGGGTCATATACCTAGGGAGGTTACTTCCATGTATCATTTTTATTTCATGTAGCTTAAGGCCTCTCTCACGTATGAATATATAGAGAGGATTAGTTTCTTCCATATACTGATGGGTATATAGTCAATTCTATAGAAAAAAATTAGTATATAGGGAGCCCCCCTAAGGTATATTGATTAGATCAATATATCTAAAGCAGGTGATACAAGGAGAAAAACAATATCTTCTTCTTCTTATCTTAATCAACTCTCAAAATATTAACTAATTATCTCTCTTTCCTTTGCATAAACCTATAGTATGGTTGAACATCAATATAATATCCATAGTAGAGGAACCAATGGTCCCCCTATATTCCTCCTTTGAGAAATAATCTCAAAGAGAAGATTCCTTTTGCAACCCTAACGTTTATGGGATGAGGGTCATACCCGTTGAACAAAAAACCTTAGAAAGAGTTTCTTTTAATTGATATGATCATATAAGAGAATTCATACGAGAATACAAATATGCCTTTATGGATTTCCTTAGAGAGGATAACAATAATCATAATATTTCCATAGGGGAAGATACACTTTTGAATCACCCTCAACAACCCAATTCTAACCCTTAACACATAAAATAAAAATAACAAAAAAATATAAATGCTAATCAATAAAATGAAAACATGAATCAAATGAACACTTCTAGCCTTAATGCATTTATCTCTAACTTTGTAGATTCTACAACTCCTATTATTTACTCCATGGTGGTAGGGCTCAAGACATCTTGTCATCTCTAGGATATTGTATTTCCCACATATCTTGTAGATTTTTTGTACCTTGATGTAATTTTAACCATAACACAACCAATTCCCAAAAATGTGCCTACCTCTAACCCTTTCTATAATATTTCTCCTTCTCAAAATCACATCCCTCTTACCACAAATTTCACTTCTACAAATCCTTTTCTATCAAGTGGTTTGGGGATAAACTATATGATTCCACCTTTGGTTTCGATCCATATGACACCACCATTGGTGTCATTCCATTAAGCACCTCAAATATATTCATATTTTAATCCAAAATCCCCTTTGATCTTACCTCAAGCACCTTTGAATCCACATCCTCTTGAATACCACAAAATAAAATTCAAATTAGAGCAACTAGAATGACAAATTGTTTCCCTTTAATAAACCTCATCTAGTCATAAGTACTCTTATGAGGACTTATGCTATAAGCCATTAGATCCCATCAGAGCCACTATACCCTTTCCTCCCAACTTTGAGACTCGTAAGTTTCAAATGTATAAAAGGAACAAAGACCTAGTTAACCATATTAGTCTCTTTCAAACCGCTTGTAATGACATTACCTATGACATAATTTTTCTCCTCAAGATCTTCCCTAAGAGCCTTAGTGGTATTTACCTAGAGTGGTAATACAAAATACCATGTCAATAGCTTAAAACATTTAGGGATCTTGAAGAAATATTTGTTCAACAATTTTTAGTATACATCAAAGAGAAGATCACCATTGGTGACCTTTACTAGCTTAAGCAAGCTAAAGATAAGGCCTTAAATGATTTCCTAGCTAAATGGTGAGGCCTATTTGGGAGACTCTAATATGTCCCCTTAGAAAAGGATCTCTTAGATATTTTTATACACAACTTACATAACCAATTAGCCTATCCCTTAGAAATGACCAACATATCCTCTTTTGAAGAGGACAACTTAGAATTAAGAGGGAAATTTGCTCTCTTATGAAGAGGACAACTTATAACTAAGAAGAAGAGAAAAAATCATCCTCCTCTAGTCATAAAGGGTAATATAAAAATAAATATATCATGGGTGATAAAGTCATATATTCCCCTCAAACCAATAATGTAAATACGGTAGCAACGAAATCCAAAAATATTATCCTAACAAAACAACAAAATACTAAATGTAACTTCACCAATTTATATTAGCCCACTTCTTCCATTTTAGAAAAACTCCTTGAAGTAAATATGAAGGAATTCTACCATTTAAACCCTTAGATACCAAAAAATATTTACCAATCACAATGAGCGTTGTGATGTCGATGGCCATAAGACTAATAAGTGTAATAGCTTGCATAACCTTATCCAAGATCTTATAGAGGGTGGCCAAATTGCCATCGATGACTCCAAAGCCCAATTTTATTCCAATCAAGATCTTAGGATTTTCTAATATCCTTTTCCCAATTGCAACAAAAAAGCATCTAATAACATTCATACCCAACATATGGTAGGTACAATAAATTTATCTTTTGTTTATGCCATCACCATACAACAACATAAGAATCAACCTACTCGACCTCCCTTGGTACTTCATCCATGAACAAGAGCCTCCAACTATAATATACCACATTTGATCCTTAGATCCTCAAATGGTAAACAAAGTGCTTTTGATCTATGACACCAACTCAAAACTACACCTACCAATATTTCTCTTCTAAAACTTTTAAAAACCTCTCTAACCCATAGGAACATTCTTCTAAAACTTTTAAACAAGTAATATATCCCTCAAGACCTTTCCCCCAATGACATCACTGAGGTAATGGGGTCTATTGGGATCACTAATTTAATTATATCATTTCATGAAGGTGACATTCCTTCATCTTGTATGGATGAGGAATTACCCCTTCATATCACTATCATAGGTGACAAGATAATCAAATGAGTCCTCATTGACAATTATTCAAGACTCAATATTTATAATTCAAAATCCTTAGAAACTTTGGATTGACCAAACAAGATTTAAGAAAATTTAATTTCACTATTAGGGCCTTTGAAAATGGAGTGTGAGGTCAATAGTACAATAACCTTACCTCTCAAATCTAGGTCTTAAATACTTAATACCATTTTCTATGTTATCCCTTTTAACCGATATTAAAACATTCTACTTGGATGATCATGGATCCATATGATGTGGGTTGTCCCTTCCACATTACATAAATGTATCAAATATGAATATTATGAAAAGATAATCCACATCCTTGTTAATTATGAACCTTTTTCTTATTACCAAGAAATATAAGAAAAACCTTTGTCCATCCCTCCATCCTTCCTTACCACATGCTTCTTCCTCCCATTCCATTGGCAATGCATTCAACTCACTTACTTTAAAGGACCAACCCAAATAAAAAAATAACCATTTGGAAGGTCCAAACCTTACCCCTATCAATACAAACAATAATAATTAAAATTAAACACAACATAATAATCAAAATACTTCTAACAATGATAGTCAAACAATAATCCATTCTTGGACCTATCCAGTATCTTCTTCTGTCCTTGAAACCTAGGTTTACCTACTTGAAAAGGCATAGCAGTACAAGTAGGAAGTTATTTTTTCATTTTTGTTAGTATTGTAAGTGAAGAGTAAATTCATGATAGTAGCACTCTCCTAGCTGAATTATAGTATGCTTCGTGCTATTTGTCTATTTGGTATCCCATACCTAAAAAAATATTGGTTAACATGGGACACTAGGAATAAGTTCTAGGCAATCATGAAGGGTATCAAAGAAACCTTAAACATTGAAGCTTGGCTAGGACATTATGGGATAGGCCATATCCCTAGTATAAGCAAACCTCTTTTTCTTTGATATCATTTGATAGTGATGATGAAGCTAATTATTTATTTCAGAAATCCTTTGACAACATCATTTCACTACATGGGTCACATTAGGATGAGGAAGATAAAAAGGAACTTTGGTCTCTCCTTGGTTCTAGTCCTTTTCAATTTGCACACTTTGCTAGTGTAAACATTTTGACTCTAGTCCATTCCAAAATGATATCCAATGAAAATGACTATGATATGGAAGCTATACTCTATAATTCTATTTATATGGATAATTCATATTTTGGGGGATCCCTTTACCAAATATCTACTCTTACCACCTCACAATTACCTGATCACAAAAAATTATATTTAAGTTTGACTAAATTTGTAATATTACGAGTGCTACCAACCCCTCCTCAATTAGAGGATGAGTCACACATATTAATTGAAGAAACAATGAATGTCAGTAGTAGAATTGAATATAATCCCAAGATCTTAAAACTTGGAAAGGTCTTAACTCTTTATGAGTATGAAGAATATACTAAACGTCTAAGAGAATTTAGTGATATCTTTGCTTAGACCTATGCTAATATGGTAGGTCTCAGTATCTCTTATTGTTCATCACCTAGTTGTGTGACCAAATGTCAAACCCGTTAACAAAAAATTATGCAAGATGCACCTAAATTCACTCTCCTCGTTAAGGATGAACTTAAAAATCTCCTACACATCAACTTTATTAAAGCTTTTGATTACTATAATTGGATCTCCAACACAATATCTGTTACCAAAAAGGAAGGTATAGTTTGCGTTTGCACTAATTTTTAAGATATCAACAAGGCATGTTCCAAGGATGACTTTCACTTGCCAAACATCTATATGATAATTGATTTTACTATTGGTTGTAACATGCTATCCCTCATGAATTGATTTTCAAGATACAATAAAATCAATCCAAGACAAATTTTATCACACCATAGGGAATATTTTGTTACTAAGTTATGCCCTTTGGCCTAAGGAATGGAGGTGCTACTTACTAGTGGGCCATGACATATATATTCCATGACATGATGCATGACTTATGGAAGACCATATCAATGATCTCCTAAGATATTCCCTTAATTGAGAGTACAATGTTCATGATCTAAGGCATATATTTGAATAGTGTTCGATAAACTATTGGGTATCATTATCTTGTGACAAAGGATAGAAGTTGACTAGGATAAGATCTCAGCCATTGTCAACATGCCACCACCTAGAAACCTAACTAAACTCCAAAGTCTTCAAGGCAAAATTTCATCTATCCACTAATTTATTTCCCAACTTGCTAACAAGTGTCAATAATTCTCTAAACTCTTGTAGAAGGATACAAATTTTAGGTGGGACACTAAGTGTCAAATGACCATTGATGCTCTATAATCATATATTTTGTCCCCACCTATTCTTTTTCCTCCTAATTTTATCATGCCATTTTTGCTTTATATTTTAGAATATTTGAGCTCTAGGTGTTATGTTGGCATGATATGATGACTAACATAGTGATAAGGCCATCGACCACATTAGAAGGACCTTAGCTGTAAGTTCTATTACATGCCTTTAGGAAAAAATTTCCTTGTTGTAGTCTTTGCCTCATAAAAGCTAAGGTATTAAATACTTAGGCATAGAACATTCAATATAGAAAGTGTTGATTCCCTATGCTATCTCATGTCTAAACCTCACCTCTTGGGATCAATTGAAAAATGGTTCATTATCCTTAATGACTTTGATATTTAATTCATCTAATAAAAATCCATAAAATGCCAAGTAATTGTCAATCAATTAAAAGTAATACCAATGAAAGACAATCATCCCAAGGTTATAGAATTTCCATATGAATCAATCCTCACCTTAGATATTGATGAAATTGATTCTTGGACATTGTACTTTGATGATGTTCACTATGTCAAAGGCACGAGGGTAGGAATTGTCTTAATGACCCCACGATGGTAATTGATCCCACTATCTTTTAACCTCAAATTCTCTTGTACCAACAACACCATAAAATATGAGGCTCTTATCTTAGGCATTTGTGCTTCCTTGGACTTGCAAGTTAAAATCTTAGTAGCTTTTGGAGGCTCATAATTTGTAGTGAACCAAGTTAATGGTTTCTAATAAACCAAAGATATAAACTAAAACCATACAAAGCTAATTTTGAAAAAATAATGGCTTCCTTCAAAAAAATCACTATGAAATACATCCCTTGGGCAAGCAATCACCATATGGATGCCATGACCATAATAGCCTCTCTCATTCTCCTAGAACTTGAGGACATGAAAGATGCAATAATTATTAGGTAGAATAGGGAACCTGCTACCCTAAATTCTAGTCTATTTTTCTTAGAAATATTCTTCATTGAAACATCACTATCACTAGAATCTTGGTACGAAGACATTTTCACCTTTTTAAAATATGGGACATTGCTTTAAGGGTTGAATAAAAATGAATGCAACAAATTTACATAGCATGATTGTCGCTATGTCATCATTGGATATATCCTATATTGTCACTCCTTTAATGGTATCCTTCTCCAATGTCTAGCTTTCGATGAGGTTCAAATAGTTGTTAAGGAAGCTCATTGATGTAGGAGCATCCGATGGCAGAAGAGCAATCTTGCATCGACAAAATTTTTCTAAGTATTTGCCTAGATGTCGCGATATCGCGACAGAGAAAAGTGTTGCGATATCGCGACATGTCGCGTTTTCGCGACTCAGGAAGGAGAGAGAAGGCGTGGAGCAAAAATATCATGATTTCGTGACATGTCATGAAATCATGACCAAAAGAAGGCAGGAAAGGTCCAGAGGAGAACATGTCACGATTTCGTGAAATGTCACGAAATCGTGACCGAAGAAGCAGAAAAGAAGCAAGGAAGGAAACTGTCGCGATATCATGACATGTCACGATTTTGCGACCCGAGAGGCGAGGTGGAGCCAGAAAGGAAAGATGTCGCAATATCGTGACATGTCATGATTTCGTGACCAAAAAGAGAAAGAAGGGTCGAAAGGAAAATATGTCGCGATATCGTGACATGTCGCATTTTCGCGACAAGAAGACGATGGGAGGCACAAGAGAGAGAAGTGTCACGATATCGTGACATGTCACGATTTTGCGACCAAAAAGAGAAAGAAGGGCCGAAAGGAAAATATGTCGTGATATCGCGACATGTCGCATTTTCGCGACAAGAAGACGATGGGAGGCACAATAGAGAGAAGTGTCGCGATATCGCGGCATGTCGCAATTTCACGACCAAAAAGAGAAAGAAGGGCCGAAAGGAAAATTGTCGTGATATCGCGACATGTCACATTTTCGCAACAAGAAGACGATGGGAGGCACAAGAGAGAGAAGTGTCACGATATCGTGACATGTCGCATTTTCGTGACTCGAGAAAGGCAGGAAGGCCGAAAGGCAAAAGTGTCGCGATATTGCAACATGTCGCATTTTCGTGACTCGAATGGGACAGGAAGGCAGAGAAGCCAAAAGTGTCACGATATCGTGACATGTCGCATTTTCGTGACTTGAAGAGGACAGGAAGGTGGAGAAGCCAAAATTGTCGCAATATCGCGACATGTCACATTTTCGCAACTCAAAGAGGACAGGAGGCGAAGAAGCCAAAATTGTCGCGATATCGCGACATGTCGCATTTTCGTGACTCAAAGAGGACAGGATGCGAAGAAGCCAAAATTGTCGCGATATCGCAACATGTCACATTTTTGTGACTCAAAGAAGACAGGAAGGCAGGGAAGCCGAAGTGTCATGATATCGCGACATGTCGCATTTTTATGACCAAACAAAAGAAGAGAAAGCGCAGATGGTTACAGGAGCCATTACAAAGGAAACGATCGAGCGGTGGTATACCGAACGTCATCCATGATTGACAGGTGGTCGGGCTTACAGAGGCAGCACTGAATAATATGTGGCACCGAGGGCAGTGAAGGCAGACGAAGATCAAGTTTCAAAAAGGAAGGCGCTCGAAAGCGCAGACAACGAAGAGGCAAGGGAACTGAAACAAAGAGTCATGTGAGAGATATTAAAATGGGAAGCGAAGGCATGCACAAGGGTGGGAGAACTACAGAGCCATAGTTGCAGATGTGAAGGCAAAAGGACGATTCTGGACCAGTGTAGACTATTATTCTTCCTAGGCGAAAGAGGCTGTAAAAGGAAAGAAAATAACTACCCTTCAGAGTGAAGGAGTTTTAAATGGCAAACTTCTGCCATTATTGTAAATCAATTATAACTGTAATGAACGAGATTTAAGAATATGTTGTGAGTTATGTGATCTTCATCACTCATGATGGATCATGTGGTGGTCACTTTAGTGATGTCACTGTAGCTAAGAAAATTTTATAGGTGGACTATTATTGGCCATCCATAAAAAAATATTTTTGGGACTATGTTTAAGAATATGACAAATGTCAAAACCATGTTAAATTGATCCATGCTTCATATCAAGATCTTCAACCAATCACTTCACATTGACCACTTCCTATTTGGGGTCTAGATATCATTGGTAAAATCAATCCACCTCATCCAATGGATATAAATTCATCATCACGACCATTGAATATTTTACCAAATAGGTTGAAGCCATGCTCTTATCCTCGGTTACTAGAGTGAAAATTTTCAAATTCATCCTTAATAAAATCCTTTGTCATTATGACATTCCCTCTATCCTAATATCAAATAATGGAATCCATTTTAAGAATAAGGGCATATAAAATATCTATTCCAAATAATGGTCAATGCTTTATTATCCTTAAGGCAATGACCAAGCTAAATCCTCCAACAAACCTCTAATCAGATTCTTTAATATGCTTGTTAATAAAATAGGTGGAGATTAGCATTTGAAACTCTATCCTGCCTTATGGGCTTATCACATTAGTGTCCATACACCTACTGAAGCAACACCCTATGCCTTAGTCTATGGAATTGAATCCATCTTCTCCTTTGAGTGTGAAGTATCATAATTGTGAGTCTTATACAATAATCTTATGTTGGTGATGAATATCGCTTAGGTCACCTTAATTAACTAAAATTTCTAGATGAAAAATGAATCCATGCCTTAGAAAACTTGCAAGTCTACCAAAATAAACTTTGATGAGCATATGAAAAAAAGGTACAACCCAAATATTTTGAAGTTGGTGACCTAGTTCTCAAAGAGAATTAGAAAAACACCAATGCCAAAGACAAGTTCAAAGGTAAGTTTGAGCCTAACTAGCTAGGTTCATTCATCATTATTTCCAAGTTCGGCTTAGGATATTACCACCTAGCTATGCTTGACAATAAAGAACTTAAAGAACCTATTAACATAAGAATATTATCATATAAACAATTTTCTCATAAGATCTTAAGTTTAAATCCTCACACAATGACATACATTCAATATATGATAATAACAATGAACAATAACTCATTGAAAATATTATTGAGAAACATATCTACTTAAGCAATGTAAATACAATGTATTGTAAGGCTTATTCAATACAAATTACAATGTTTTATCTTCAATATATACAACATGGACATAATAATCTTCACATTCATAAGATCCTTGACCTTTCTACTTTCACTAACTCTTCATCTCCTCAAACTCATCGGAGATGCGAATTTTCATATTTATCATAAGAGAAATATATTTTATTGACTCCTAATAATGAAAAAATTCTAATAATTACTAAATGACAAATATTTACTTAACTCCACACATATTAAATACTTACATGACACCTAATATTTACAAAACTTTAGACTCAAATATTTACAAACTATTTACAAGGTACTTGTAATATTCTTGCAAGGTACCAAATAATATAATACTTCCAACACCCCCCATTACATTATTTAGTATAAGATCCATTATATTCATTTTATTTTATCATCTTCATCACTTCTTGTCCTTATTCATGGTGTTGTTGTTTCTTTAACATTTTTGGATCTTTGTCTTTGTTTTTATTCAAGAGGTACTTTCTTCTATACTGATAGTAGTTGTTACCTGTACCTGTCATATTTTTGATAAAGACATCATAATAATACAACCCATCAATGGTATAACTTATTTTCATTATTGTCCCTATCGCAATTAATATTTTCCATCTTAACATATTTGAGTCTATACTCATCATAAATGTTTAAACCAATTTTAGAAACCCTAGAGACTATTTCAGTCTCATCAACATTGCTTAAATCATTTCCATGTATACAATCAATTGTGTCACAACTTTCATTTACAATTTTAGATTTCAAAACATATTGAGTATCAGTCCTCTAATGAAGATCATATGTATCTTTCTTATGTAGTATATGAATAAACATATTTTTCAAATTTTTAATCATCCATTGAAGTAGAGTGTTATTTGCTAATGCCTTATCTTGTTATTTTGCTATGAATTTTTTTGTTCAATTAAATATCTTTTTTTATATTATTCTTCTAGTAGAAGAGGATCTAAATATTTTTGTGAAAGTACTATCACATCTAAAGAAAATATATCATTTTTGTAGGACCCAAGGGCTTCAATATTATTTATTATTTTGATAAGACATTTCTTTTTTCAATTGGTTATATGGGATTGAAACAAGCCCCACCCATATTACATCATCACCACATAGTAGTATTACAACAAATCTTGGATATTATCCATGTATCACTTGGAAATATTTGAACCTTGGTCTCCTCTTTAAATGTTGAGGAATCTAACTGATTGAGCTAATACCACTTGATTTTTTATAAGATATTTCTTAATTATATTCATGAATTTTAATTCTATTATTTTTCCTCTATCCAACAATTATGATATCAAAATTAGGTTATTTGATATCCTTAGAACATAAAGAACATTCTCTAGTGTGCATTCTAAGAAAGGTAGACTAAGTCTAACATTCCTTGGACTTGGTAGATTTTGTCATCAAAAATATTAATTGGTATACTTTGTTTTACTTGAATATAATTAAACTAGTATAAGTGGCTAGTCATATGATTTTTGGATCTTGAATCAATATACCAAAAATTATCTTCATGCCTAGTTTTTGATTCTATTTGATTTTCTTGTGGTGATTCACTATATCTCAAAATATGTTTGTGACAATATTTTCTCTACTTTTGAAATTCTTTCTTAATGAAGTTTACCTCTTTAAACATATGTGACTTTGTGAAAGGCCTTTTTGATGCATTCATAATTGTTTTCTAATTCTGTCAATTCTTTCTTTATCTGTTTGGTTGATGTCAATAAAGTAGAAGACCTTTTATCTCCCTAATTTATTATAGAAAATGTTTGCTTCTTCAATAATTTTCTTTTATTTAAAGAATATTTAATGATATTCCCAAATCCACTTCAGAGAGAATAAATTCCATACCTTATAGCCTTAAAATAATTTATCCTTGCCTTTGACCAATCTTCAATATTATTTTTAAACTTGTTCCTTCAATAATATGTCTTATCTTTAAAATAATTCAAATAATCCTTCGAATAAAATATCCCTTTTTCAAAAATGATAAATCAACAATTCTTTTCCTTCAATTTAATTAATTTTTCCTTCGTAGAAGAAATCCTTTTTACTCCCAAATTCAATATTTTAAATATTTTTTTCTTAAAACAATTAATTTTCTCCTCAATATATTTTATTCAAATAATTATTCTCTTTTTTTTTATTTCCTTTCTTCAATTTTTCCTTCAATATTTAATTTAATTTCCTTCTCAATTCTTCACTTTAATTTTTCTTCAATATTTTTATCTCAACAATTCTCTTCAATAAACAAATTATTTCTTCAACTCAATATAATTAATTTCTTTCAAATAGACTTCCTCCCAATTTAATTATTCTTTCACTTTAATAATTCTTCTCCAATATAATATTTAACTCTTCTTCCTTTTAAATAATAACTTCATCCATCCCAATAGTGACACCACAATGGCAAAGTCATTGGGCTCTCTTAATAGAGACCTAAATTCAATTCACGATAAGGGTGGCCCGTAATATGACCCAACATTTCAACCTCTTTTAAAAAAACATAATCCAATTTCTAAATATTTTAATTCTCTTATTTGAATCTCACTTTCAAATTATTCTCCTTTTTAAAATATCCCTTCCTTCACCTTATAAATGTGTCTCCTTTTTAACTAAATACTCATTGTTGTATGAAAAATATTCTAAGCCAAAAATATGTACCTTAGGTAGTGCACATCTTGGATTTAATTTCTTTTGAGATGCTTTGATATTCCATCGTTTTGCAATCTAGGCATTACACCTTTCACCTTAACATTAATTTGACTGGCTCCTCTATGCTCGGTCATGAAGAATTATGTTTTTCACACCAGGGTTCTCTCTCCTTTTGATGTTTGACCTTTGGATTGCATAATATTTATCTACCCCTTTTTCTTATGTTTCTTCTTAGCCATGAGATCCTACTCTACTAAGCTTTCTAAGACAATCCTCTTAGGGTTTATTCCTACCTTCTACATTGCTCTTTCACAGTAACTTCTCATTTTTAAGCTTCTCTTCTAATAGTGCTTCTCCTCTCACTCATGATATTTTCTTCAATGGATCACTCTCACTATAACACTCTATGTCTTTCTTACCGATGTAGTCTCCTATTCTATTTCTCACTAGGCATTTTCCAAACACCCTACAACTAGCTCCAATGCTCTAGCTCTATTCTCTTCTCTGCTACTTCTATCAAACACTGTTATTTATCATAAAATTCTTAGCATGGCTCTGATACCACTATTAGCATATAAATTTTTTTCTCACGGGATCTTAAGTTTAAATCCTCACACAATGACATACATTCAATCCATGATAATAACAATGAATAATAACTCATTGAAATATTATTGATAAATATATCTACTTAAGCAATGCAAATACAATGTATTAAAATGCTTATTTAATACACATTACAATGCTTTGTTTTCAATATATACAACTTGGATATAAGACTCTTCATATTCCCAAAAATATTGACATTTCTATTTTCACTATCTCTTCATATCCTCAAACTTAAGGGATATTTGACTCTTCATTATTCTCATAAGAGAAATATATTTCATTGACTCCTTATAATAAAAAACTTTTAACAATTAATAAATGAAAAATTTACTTAACTCCACACATATTAAATATTTACATGACAACTAATATTTACAAAAAATTATAATCAAATATTGCAAACTATTTACAAGGTACTGGCAATATTATTGTAAGGTACTAAATAATGTAATACTTCCAAAAATGCATCAAAAGATATTACATATGAGTCTGCATTAATTTTCTACTCATGTGACTGCCTGTATATATTACCTTTCTATATAGATTATTGATATCATACTTACCTATATGCACGTGCTTGTGTCTTCTTGATTTACTTATAGCATATCAAGTTAAGAGATCTATGGGAATGTGATGATGATCATTCATGCATTGCACTTGTACTAGGTAATTGATGCTAGCAGGTCTCTCCTAGTCCCCTATTACTTGCACATGATTTCTCCTCCCTATTGATCTCCATCCTTCCCCACTTATATCTTCTCATGCCTCAATTTCATCTAATAGGTAACATGCAATTACCTTTTTAATGTATCATGGTTGTCTCTACCTCATCACTATATATCCATGGGAGATATGAAACAACTATAATATGTGTGTCATGTCAAACTATAAGACAACTATATTCCCTTCAAAAGAAAGTTTCCATGGTTTTAAGTGTGATATCCTTCTTCTATTTCATCATAGGGCTACATGATCAACACCATGATCATCCAAAATCCTGAAAATCCAATTAATCACTTTTATTTTGCTTCATTATGGGACTAAATGATGAATATTGCAATCCTCCATGGTTCTCATAGTTCAATCAATCCCACCATCATTCCCCCATATAATATCTTTGTGACAAGGTATTTACAATATGTTTTCTCTACCATGTTTATTCAAAATTTAATCATTTGGCCATGTGACAACAATTATGAGCACCACACCATAAGCATTCTATACTTCCTTATACACCCACTAGGTGATGGCCTTTGATATTCCATTTTCTTATGGGTGTATGAAGTGCCTAGAGTGATCTACCACATCATTTTATCCCTATGATAGATTAGAGATGAAAACTCTCATAGTGCTAATGACAACATTGCCCACTCACTTATTCCTTTACTTTTCTCTTTAGTATGGGGGTATATGAATTTAAAATAGATTATTTACCTAATTTGTGTATCTAATATCAAAGTGAGTACATAAAACAATTTGAATTAGCTATGTAAAGATCCCCTGGGGACAACCAAATCAAATATTGCATAATATATTTTATCTTATCTTAAAACACCCTCATGGGTGAGCATTTACCTTATTTTAAAACACCCCTTATGGGTGAGCATTTATCTTATCTTAAAACAACCCTCATGGGTGGGCATTTAAACACCCTCATAGATGAATGCTTATCTTATCTTGAAACACCCCTCATGGGTGAGTATTAAAACACCCTTAGGTGTGAGCATTTATCTTATCTTAAAACCTCCCTCACAGGTGGGCACTTAAGACCTTCATAAATGAGCATTTATCTTGAAACACCCCTCATGGTTGAGCACAAAATCACCCGCATGGGTGAAAATTTATCATCTCATGAAACAACCCTTGCATGTGAGCATTGAAACACCCTTATAGGTGAGCATTTATCATATTGAAATATTCCTTGCAGAGAAGCATTGAAACACCCTTTGTGGGTGAAGTTTTATCATAACTTGATAAATCAGAAACACTCCTTAAGCACCTTGCTTAAGAGTGAGTATTTTTGAGCTTGTATATATTCTATAATTGCAACACTGCTAAAGTTCTAGTCTAATAATCAGGCTAAGAGGCCATTGCTTAAGGGTGAATTATTATCTTATCTTGCATTTTAACGCATGAATATCTTATAAGCTATAAGTTCTACATGTGCTACTAGTCATCCATGTTGGACATAAAAAATGGTGCTACAAGCATTGTAAGCACCATGGGATCTACCAATCATCTACCTTTTGATTTCCATGCAATAGTTAGCATAAATATTTAATCGTTCCCTATATTAAAATCTAACACATGCACACCATAATGACAAAACAAGTTTTGCATAACATGTAAAAAATAGTTTATAATTTTTTCTTCAAACTTTGTCCTTTGATTTAAAAAATAAAATAAAGCATTTGATTATAGCCAAACACTAAACCATCATTATAGTTGATTTTCGATCTCCCATGCCATGATTGTGCCACCTAATTATTAAATATAAACATGCTTATCCGCACCTTACTTTTTGGCCCATGGACACCCCTTGGATCAATGTGTAGGTAAAAAGTGACAAATAAATTACTCAGTTTCTTGTTGAAGGGTATCCTACAATTTGATATGGGATACCACAATATTGAGAATTAAAACTTTCGATCGATCTAGTCTAAGTCATAGTGCTCTAGCTATCCTATGCAAATTTCAACTTGAACTAAAGTTGTTACTCAATTTGAACCAAAGTTGTTGGAGCTTATTACATTATTTGGTTCATGCTAATGTACCCCAATGGTACCTTCATGGTACATATGTAAATATTAGATTAGGGCTGAGTCATAGTTTAAAGTGTGAGTATTAATAACCCTTTCATGTAAGTATGTATGTGCAGGAAATGCATGTGTCATGTGAGTGAGTGTGCAAGTGTAATGGGATTATATGTGCACAAGTGTCTTATATATAAGAGATCAAACATGTAATGTGAAGACATGCACAAGTGTCTTAGGTTAGAGTGTGCAAAGTGAAGGTCAAGAGTCATGCCTAGGTGTGCATACAATATAGATTCATGTGTTCATAAAGTATGCAAGTGTCATATAGAGAAACCAAGAGTCATGAGACTTGGCATATGGAAAGTAATAGTCAAGTATCCAAAGAGTCATTCTACTATGGCTATATAGTACTCCATAAAGAAGGATCCAAACATCTGATCATAAAATATAGTATCATATTTGTAAGAGAAAGAGGAGTAATAAATATTGCATACATTTGAGCATTAATATTGTAAGTTGTGTTGCATGCTTTGTTCATGATTGATTCAATCTTTTTACATTCATATTATCATTTATTAGTGAATGTTTTTTGATATATTATAAGCCTTGATTTACATATTAATTTGTTCATATTATTCTACTCATCATTATCTTGATCTTATTGCATTGTGGTTATATTATATTTGATCATGTGGTATTTATTATGTGATTTTTATGTTAGTATTAAGGTTTTAAAATCCATCAGTGGTATCAAAGCTATTGTGAGTAGTTTATTACACATGTTGATCAAATTTATTTAGCTACATACAAAAATCAATTTTGTCTAGTTTGATGAAATTGATTTAGAGTTTGTCCACTTTAAAGGCAATGAGACTCAGATTCTATAGTAAGGTCAAAGTGAGTAGAAAGGCTAGAGTATTTCCATAGTTAAGAACAACTAATGAAGACTAGGACTAAGCTATAGAGTCTTTCCATGGTTGAAGAAAAACACATAAATACTAGGACTCATGAAGACAAATCAAATTTAAGATACTCAATCATTTTAGGGACATGGACAACCCTTGACATTGATTTCAGAAATAGAAATATTTCCAGGTCATAGATATTCCTTGACATTAATTTCTATCAACTCAGAAGGAATTTGAAATAGTCAAGTCATCTTGTCTTTAATTGAGGCATCAAGGAAATTCAATTTCACCTTAACATTAAAGGTTTGAGTTCTTATGTGCTCCCTAAGACATTATTGAGAGAGTTGCAACAAATATTGATCGTCAAAAGTGTGAGAAGCTTCCTACAATAGGCAGAGAAGTATTTTATCTTTTAAATGCAAGAGAAAGCAAAATAGGAGAAGGATATATCAGGAGGATATATCAATATTAAAGTAAGATTTCATCAAGTAGATATTAATTAAAGTTATAAGATATTTAATTTTTAGATCATAGCAAAATTGACCTTGACATAGTAAAGGGTTTAGGTATTGAAGATAAACCTTAACATAAGAGATAAAATATTTAGGTCTTGAAGATAAACCTTGATAGAGAAAAATATTTAGAAATTTTTAGGTCACTCAAATCTTAGCATTGATAGCAAGAAGATTAAATATAAAGTAAAGAAGAAAAAATAGAGACAAAAGATTCAAAATACTTTTATATTCCATATAAAAGAAGGCTCAAGATTCAAAAGAAAGAGGTAGCAAGATATAGAGGAAATCTAATCCTGGGAAGGATTCTATATTGAAGTATTAAAGAGAAAGCTATTAGACTTAAGGTAAAGCAAAATATCTTGATAAGAAATAAAGGCAACATTATTCAACTCTAGGAAGAAAACCTTATTCGTCTTTTGAAGGCAACATCATTTGACTCTAGTAAACAACAATACTCAACTCAAAACAATGCTAAGAATAGGTGTAACATCATTTGACTGAAAGCATAGCAAAGGAGATAACACCATACAAGTCAAAGTAGTACAAGAAAATAACTTGTTATTTGGCTTAGGGTGGAGTAGGCATCAAAGCAAGTCATTCGACTCGTTGAATGCAAGAGTATAGTTGCGCTCATTATGAAGAAGTATCAAGTTTGATGTAGAAGAGGATCAAGAGAAAAGTGAGAAGAAAAAAAGGTCTAAGGATCAAGGTAGAAGCAAAGGAAATAATGAAAGCGTTGCAGCAATCCCAAAATATAAAATTCTACGCAAAGCACTATCCTAAGTGCCATCAATTTGCAATCCAACAAGAAGAAAGTTAATCAAAAAGTACCATGTGGAAACAAGCAAAATGCATGTTGGATTAGTATACTATGAAGTGGAATGAAGCTAAACTGGAAGTAAGCCAAACATCACTTAGGAAGAACGTAAACCAAGCACTTCATTAGAAAGTGAAGAGAAAGAGAATTCAATGTCTAAGTGTTCAAGTGTAGAACATTGAATCATCAATTGCTTTGCAGTTGAAAATCAAGTGCCAAGTAGAAAGGAATCATTGAATTTCATGCATGGGAAAGTAGTGTAGCAGTTGAAAATTATTGCAAATGGTGTAAGAGACATTAGCGTAGGAACATAATGCCAACCAAGATCATCAAACAGTAGGAACATAATGCCAACTAAGATCATCAAACAATAGGAACATAATGCCAACCAAGATCATCAAACAACAAGAACATGCCACCAATCGAGATCATAAAGCGCAATAACAAGTGTCACTCATGCATAAGGTTTGATTAGGCATTAAGGAGAAGAGAAAGGATTCACAAAGAGTAAATATGTAGCTCAAGGAATGCCAATGCAAGTTGAGAACAACAAAGTAATCAGATATCAAGGTAAGGTTAGGGTTTCACAAAGCAATTTTTAAAATTTTTAATAATATAAGTTTTGTTTAAAGCATGTGGAGTGATAAGTAGTATTAGTCAGTGAATTAAATTTATTTAAGTTCATTTGGAGTGATAAGGTTTGTTTAGAATAATTTAATGTTTTGATAGATTAAAGTTATTATTGAAGTTTGATTTATTTTAAGGTTGGAGTAATAAGGTTTTCAACTAGGATATTTATTTTTGAAATGGAGTGATAAGAAATAAAATTAGTTTATTTGTTTTTTAAATATTTCAAGTTTTTTGAAATATATTTGGTTTTCTATTTTTGAAAATATTTAAAAAAAAATGAATATTTGCAAATTTAATTATTTGGGAGTCAAAAGGTATTCAACTTCAAACTTAGGAAAACATAAATTTGCAAAATTATTTCTTAGTTTCTAGAACTAGGGAGTTATAAGGAAGTCTACATCAAAGGTTTTATTTGAATGAGTACTACTATGTCTAACAACAAGTTCTTCCTTTATAAATATCAACTTTTGAAAGGACCAAATTATGCTTCATGGAAAAACAAAGTGAAATAAATTTTAATAATGGAAAAACTTTTGGATATAGTTAGTGGAGAAAAAATAAAACTTGTTGAAGATGTTAGAGACATTCAAAGATATGAAGAAGGTGAAGCCAAAACACTTATGATAATAAAATTTGCAAGGACTGATGAAATACAACCTTATATAAGTGTAGCAAAAACTTCTACAAAAGCTTGGAATACTCTATGTAAAATATTTGATGGAAAAGATAAAGCTACTATTTTCAATATTCAATCTCAATTGTACTCCTTAAAAGTTAATAGTGGTGAAAGTATTGAACTATTTCTTAGAAATATAGTAGATATAAAAGCAAAACTATTAACTCTAGGAGAAAAAGTAGAAGATAAACTTCTTGTTCAAGTGATATTGAGAGCACTTCCAGAAAGTTATAAGCATCTAGTTACATCTTTGCAAGTTTTAAGCAAAGATACTACATTTGATGAGTTAGTCAACATTCTACAAGAATATGAAGTAGAAAATTCAACCAAATATGAAATGACTAACAATGCCTTAGTATCAAAATATAATTCACAAGGTAATCTTGCTTCAACTCCAAGATATAGATCTAAATGGAATAATAAATATTGTCAAATATGTAAAAAAAAATATCATAGCAAAAATTTCTATAGATACAATCCAAGGAATCAGTATCAAGGAAATCAAATGAATCAAAGTGATAAAAAAATATTCAGTACAACAAAGACAATATCAATCTATTGGCAATTTTTCTACACTGAATTTTAATGTAAAAATTCCAAGTATAAAATGAATGATGTGTTTTTGCTATGTTTTTTTAATCTTTGTCTCTCTCCATTTTCAATGATTTCACTATTTTAAATGAAGAAGAATGGTTTCGCCCATAGAATTAAAGAGCAAGTGTTTTTCCAGCAAGGGAAACATCAGATGGTTTGTCAAAATTTAAAAAATGAACTCCGGATGACATTTGGAAAGTATGAGGGTTTTTACAGAGATAATAGCTTGAGGCATTTCGTGGGCAAAAATGTAAGAGAGGGAGTTGCACTGGAAAAATAAAGCAAAGGAAAAAACTAAGTGCAAGTCAAGTATTAATTTCACCAACGAAAATGAATTGCATTGATTTTGTTGGCGAAAGCAGTTGAAGTGGGCATTAAGATGATTTCATAGCGAAAACAGGGAAAAGGTGTTTTTGCCCAAGTGCGTCCATTCCAAGTAGTCAAAGTTAATTTTAACCATATTTTGGGTGAATTGCTATTTTTAGTTAATTTCAGGGTGAAAGTAATGGATGAAAGTAATTCAAGCAAAGGCCTATGCTAGTCAAAGTCAAATTCACCCAGAAATGAGTGAAAACAATTTGTGAAAGTATCTGCCAAGTGCTTTCACCCTTTTTTTATGGTAAACTAGATGATTTCACCCAATTTGGAGTGAAAGTAATGAAAGCACCCAGTTTGGAGTGAAAATAATAAAAAAGGCATCTTCCTATGCAAGTCAAAGTCAATTTCACTTCTCTTTTGGGCGACTTGCTATTTTTGGTTTCGAAGCAAAAACAATTGGTGGACATTATTGGAATAAAAACATAAGCAAGTCAAATTCAATTTCACCCCAAGTGGGGACGAAATCTATTTTTGCCCTCCTTTGGCAACAAAAGTAAGCATTTTCACCCCACTTCCTAGTAAAAGTTCTTTGCATCCCACTTTATAGCAAAATTCCCCTGTATGGAAAAGCATAAACAAGCAAAGTCTCCTTTTGGGTGAAATTAATCAAATTGATGGCAAAAGTACATGCTTGGGTGAAATTACCAATGAAACTCTATTTTTTCCTCACGAACTTCATCTGCGCCCTACATCTTAGTGAAATTAGTGTTCGATTAAATTTCTAGGTAAAATTATATTCTCAGAAAAATTCCTTGGCACAATTCGTCAGTCTTTTCCTCTTGCTAAATTCTTTTCCAGGAACATTTTTAGTGTAGATCATTTTTGGGAAAGACCAAAGGCTCACGAATTTAATTCTTGTGGTGAAGAAATTGAGATTTCCAAAATTATTACTAGAGGGTTGTTGAGTTTTATGTGATCCTGTTCATTCTTGAGGCACCGTCTCGCCTCTTCTCCAAGAAAAGTTAATTTTTGTTGACTCTTCTTGGTGAAAATAAAATTATGAGGTGCAAGATGATGAAGCAAAAACAAATATTTAATGTTC
Source organism: Wollemia nobilis (assembly GCA_028583015.1). NCBI lineage: Eukaryota > Viridiplantae > Streptophyta > Pinopsida > Araucariales > Araucariaceae > Wollemia > Wollemia nobilis. Next base: position 10,580,968 of record JAQPPZ010000440.1, read on the forward strand.
AAGCTCCTAATTTTCATGCGATATTGTTGTGTTTCAATGCACCAATGCCTAAAACGATTTTCCATTGTTCGTTCTTGCTGATTTATCAGGCGCTTTCCACCAAAACAGGATCATTGATTCTTGAAGAATGTATTGATTTTTGTATTACTACTACTGAGGAGGAAATTGCTATAGTTGATCTTTTACTAGCTGATATTTTGTTTTAATGTGCATAATTACAAAGGCACAATCCTCTATAAATACTAAGCATTTCTATGTAAAGAAGGAGGATAGAAACTATGCCAAAAAACACTTTGAGTTCTCTGCATCAAATTAAATATATTTGGCTCTGGTTCCTGGATTAGTGGCGTATGCAATTAATTTTTTCTTATCATTTCTATTATGTTCATGATATTTGTTATATAAGTTTAAATTCTGCATTTTGAATTTAATTTCTGATAGAGAACTGAATGCTGAAATGTTTATTGGAAGTTATCTCTACAAGCTGTGAATGGTTCCTATGCTTTTATTTTTGTTACATGCTAATTAAAACTTGATTTGGATTTTAGCTGTTAGTTTATCCCCACCTTATGTTTCTAGTTCATAGCCATATTTTCCATTCCTTTCTATCATTTACCATCTCTTTCTATTACCCTAAAATTATACCGATTGTTAGATTAGTATGGGAGCTAGCCCTCTCTAGAGATTGCACTCGAAGGACATCTCTTTCCTTCGGAATTTCAATGTTGGTCGGGTCTAGGGTGTACATATATTATGTACTTAGGCAGATTCATGACCAATAGTTTTTTGCATGCTTGGTGGGACATTAAAAGTTCCACTTTGAGCAGTATTAAGGTTTGATGTTTATAATTTTATTGTCTAACTAGAACATATGGCGACTTAGTTTTACCCAGAAGCTTCCAAACGTGAAGTGAGCAAAATATTTACTTCATGATCACAAGATCGAAGGCCAAAAATTTTGAAAATCCCGTTGATTTTTTTGAGCTTGACACCCAAGTTTTAGGAGAGCATCCTAGGTTAGTCACTCTAACTATTCCATCAATATCAACATCTTCATAGGTAACTGGCGTGTTTTCTGTTCATTCTAGTCCCACTAGAACAACCACTAGCTTTCCTCCTCCTCAAGAAAACACTTCAGTTCAAATAGCCCTAAATCCACCACCACCACCAAGACAGTTCTTGGCTTGGAATCACTCTGGAGCTTTGAATTTGCAAGCTCAGAATCCGATTCTACAAGCGGCATTGAAGGCTTTGCCTACTTATGATGGTATAGGTAAAACAACTTATGAGCATGTCCAAGATGTGGCTTCTCTGGTGACCATTCATAGCATCACATATGAATATGTCATGGTAATATTACTCATGCTCTCTTTCAGAGGAAAGATACTTTATTGGTACTGATCTTTGTAGCCTTCCACTAGTACCACCAGGGACCAATTGGCTAAATTATTGATAAAAGGTTTCAATGAACAAGCGGATCCTTTCTCTCTGTTGCATCAATTTACTACCATTTAGAGGTATCCATAGGAAGAAATTATTGAATTCAATGTCAGGTTCACCCAAACTTGGTAGAGAGTCCCCAATGGTCTCCGGACAACTCTTGAACAAGCTGCATTATATTACCTCCGAGACTTCAATTCTAATATTAGCATAGTCATCCATCAGTCCAAAATTAATATATTTTTGGCCTTGTATTCTACCTTGCAAAAGGTTGAGGCTGATTTTATTGCTATCTGTAAGCTTCCACCAAAGATGATGATGCCTATATTTTTGGATCTCTCGCAATATTTGTATTCCAACACATCTTCTCAACCCTTTCCAATGTCCCCCATGTATCCGATCCCTTCATGGAATCCGAGTTCATCTCAAACCATGATGATAGTTTCTATCCTATAACTGCCTACTCCATAGCTACCCACTCTGGTTCCATTCACAATACTACCATATCTACCTATACCAATTCCATTACCAGCTCCTCCAACACCCTCCAATTATGATCCCTAAGAGAAGTTACTGAAAGATATGTAGTCAACGAACTTAGCCATAAGAGCAATGAGTAATGTAATAAAGGTGATTAAGAAGAAGCAAGTTGAAAGAGATTTCTAGCCTAGGATATTTCAACCTCCTCCATTCATCAAAGAGTAAGCAACTTCAACCAGTAAGGCACTTGAAAGGAATACGACAATGTTGGCAAATGAAGAAGTTGGCCCATCAAACAAGGCATACTGGCGCTCTACCTACATCGATTCTCATGGCGAATAAAATTGTATGGTTCAATTGAAATATGTACAAACATTGGTAGATAGTTATATCAGTGGTCAAATAAACATGATTATAGAAGTCGATCATAATTTCATTGTCCCTTTTGAAGAACAAGTTTTAGTTCTCACGAGAGCTGGAAGAAAGCCCGTCACCATAGATCCAGCTTAAATGGAGCCGCTGAAGGTACCTGTTGACCTGAAGGTGCAAAATGAGAAAAAATAAGCACAAGCAAAAGCACTTGTTCCAAAACCCAAGCCAGATGCACCTATCTTGTTAAAAGATATCTTGCCTGTTAGAATATTATGTTATATTACATTATTTTTACCAAAAGTAGCGCTCATAGGCGCTCTCCAATTTGGTTGAATAACCACTAATTGGTTAGAACCAACTTGTAACCAATTGTAACCTTTATATTTGAAATTAATGAGAATGGTCAATTGCTTCGTCAAATTCATCATGGTACCAGAGCCAGGGACGATTAACCTACGGGGACGATAGACCTACGGATGGAGGACCTGACAAACAACCGACAAACCCTGACGCAGACAGCGGACAGACTGACGCAGACAGAGGACCCTGACAGACAGCGGACAGACCGGACGCAGATAGAGGACCCTGACACACAGCGGACAGACTGACGCAGACAGAGGACCACGACGGACAGTGGACGGACCGGACGTAGATCGAGGACTGACGTAGACAGAGGACCCTGACACACAGTGGACAGACCGGATGCGGATCGACGGTGGAGGAGGCGAGTGGAGGCAAAAGGGTGGGGTTGGTTGCCCGAAGGCAACCGAAAGCTTTAGCGCTTTTGATTATTTTTCATCCCTCCCACGGTGGCCGCACAGGCCATGTGGGATAAATATTTTTTCCCCTCTTCGGCCTCGACGCGGATAATACCGCCGTGGTTCCCGATTTGTTTCATCGGGCCCTTCGGCTTCCGTGGTCGGTATGGTGGCTGTTCGGCGGTAGGTTGTGGTTTCGAATCCCGTCGAGGATTTTTTGATGACTGGTTCCGTCGCCTTTGATGCCTGTGCACTGTTGATGCCCGCCCGGCCAAGTTGATGCCCGCAACACGTTTTTTGATGCCCGAACTAAATTTTTGACGCCTGAAACGTGGTGTTGACGCCCGAAGGACCTGTTGACGGCCGTAAAGCACAGATTGACGCCCAGCAGGCGTCATTTACACCAAAGGAAGCATTATTGATGCCTTGAGGCTCCAATTTTTTTTCATTTGGGGATCTTTAACGGTATTTTTTTACCCATTCTTGTCTATTTTGCAATTTGAAGGGGGAGTTCACAAATTTCACTTGCAAAATTGTCAGACAAAGGGGGAATTGGTAATAGGAGCTATAATTTGTGGGCATTTATGATTGTTTTATTTGCATTTAAATACTCTGTTTTCTTGCATTATCAATCATAAATTACAAAAACATATAAGACCCCAAATTTATACCCTATTTGTGCAATTTATTGCACAACAGCGTTCGGTATTTGAGATACCTCTGGTCCACACTTACAGGTAATGTTGTCGTGCTTTGGACTACTGTATTCGCCGCCTAATATAGCTGCAACAACGACGTCTGAGCTTGTTCTCTATAAATCGTCGGGGAGAAATAAGGCAAACCAGTTTTTTGTTTTTTCCCATTTCATACCCACATCGTGATTGTTGTTAGGCGTAAATCCTGACGAAAGTTTTTTTCCAAAGTGTTTAGGGGAAGTTACGCCCCACGCATGCGGAATAAAACTTTCTATGGTAGGTGTCATTAACAACACGATGCCCTTTCGGTATCGCCTATGTTCAATATATTGTGCTTCTCATATGTACTTATAGTCTCCCTCACGTAAGGGCGAGTACATATTGAGTAGTATACTGTTCATATATACCTATAGTTTCCCTCACGTAAGGGCGGGTGTATATTGAATGGTTACAATATAAATATCTGGCAGGTATAAAGAAAGGGAGACCAATTGGTGGTATAAGGAACCTTCATAATGGCCACAATTCATAAGTATCTCTCAGATTCACAATTGTTGAAAGGTCCTAACTTTGTTCCATGGAAGACAAAGATGAAAGCCATACTTCAGTTGGAAGATTTATGGGATGTAGTGACTGGCACTGCCAAACGTCCTCAAACAGTAGGAACAGATCAAGATGCTTGGGATAAGAAAGACAAGAAGAGTCTTGTGTTTATCTTGCTTGCTACTACAGATGAGGTGCAGCCTCATATTTGTGATGCGAAAACTAGTAAGATATCCTGGGATGCTTTGATCACAGTATATGAAGGGAAGAATCAATCCACTATTCTCCATCTTCAAACTCAACTACATAATCTCAGTATGAGTTTTGGAGAAACAGTTGACATATTCCTTTGAAGAGTGGCAGACTTGAAAGCAAAATTGAATGCTATGGGAAAACCTGTGGATGATGATGTCTTGAATTATGTTATCTTGAGAGCATTACCAAGTTCCTACAAGATGTTGATCACTTCTCTCAATGTTTACGGTAGACAAGTATCATTTGTGGAGCTGGTAAACTTGCTTCGGACCGAGGAGGCAACTCGGGTCGAGAAAGATGATATGCCAGATAATGCTCTCTCCACACAACAAAGTGGTAAAAAGCAAGGCCAGTTTCAAAAAGGGGTGCTTCTTCCAAAGGAAAAGGGAAGCAATCTCAGCAAAAAGATACAAAATATTGTAAAATTTGTGACATGAATAACCATGACACCAACAGGTGTTGGTTCAAAAACAAGCAACCAAATGAAAGAGGTTCACAAAAGAAGGGCAAGAACAAGCAAAAATACAATAAGCATAAGCAATCTAAAGGCCATGTTGCTTATGTTGAATCCAACTCAGACTCAAATTCTCCTGAGTCCGATTCAGATTCTGACTATGAAAGAGCACACAAGGTGCTCATGACTCATACTTCGTCTTCCCAGATAGATGTTGTATGGTATATTGATTCAGGAGCTAGCAAACACATGACTGGGGATAAATCCTGGTTTGATACTTTTGTGGAGAAAGAGGGTAAGCCAGTCACAATTGCTGACAATCAAGTATATCAAGTAAAAGGAGAAGGGGATATTTCTGTGTCCCTTCCTGATGGTAATTGTCAAATTGAAAAGGTTCTCTATGTTCCAGGCTTAGCCAATAATCTACTTTCAGTCACACAAATGTTGGATAGAAACATGGAAGTCGTGTTTCGAGTTGTCAATGGCAAGAAGAGATGTTTTATCACACACGGTGGTAAACATGTTGCAACCGGATCTTACAAACATGGCTTGTTTATTCTCGATGCTATTTCCACTCCACATGTTGCTTTGGCTGCAACTACAAAGGAGGCCACCTCTCTCCGGCATCGGCGTTATGGGCATCTCGGTTCCGGATATTTGCTTGAATTACACAAATATGGGATGGTGAAAGGTCTTCCACCCCTCTCATCTATCTTACCAGTTTGCTCAGATTGCTTAGCAGGGAAGCAACATCGAGTACCTTTTGAAGCTAGCTCCTCTCGAGCTACAAACCCTTTAGAGCTGGTACATACCGATCTGTGTGGTCCTATGCCAACCGGCTATGGTGGGAAAAAGTATTTTCAACTATTCGTTGATGATTGCTCACGGAAGATGTGGGTTTTCTTTCTTCGATTGAAATCAGAAGCATTTCTCTACTTTCAACAGTTCAAGAAGCTTGTTGAGAAGGAGTCGGGATGTTTGATAAAAACCCTCCGCTCAGATCGAGGGGGGGAATACACCTCTGAAGAGTTTTTAGAGTTTCTTAAGAAACATGGGATAAAAAGACAACTGACTACCGCCTATACACCTTAGTAGAATGGAGTTGCAGAAAGAAGAAATCGTTCCATTATGGAAATGGTTCGATGTATGCTAAAGGGAGCACATCTTGAGGATCAATATTGGGCAGAAGCAGTAAACACAACATTATACCTCCAAAATAGAGCACCCACGAGAGCTCTACAAGGGAAAACACCACAAGAAGCATGGAGTGGTAAGAAACCTTCCATTTCTCATCTAAGGGTGTTTGGATGTAAAGCATTCATGCACATTCCAAAATAGAAAAGGAGGAAGCTGGATGAGAAAACCCTGCAGTGTATCTTTCTTGGCTATGATGAGTACTCAAAAGGTTATCGATTGATTGATCCTAAGACCAAGAAGACACATGTAAGTAGAGATGTTGTATTTGATGAAGCTCTCACATCAAAAGACACATCCACAATTGTATACCTAGATGAAGAAGAGCCTAAGAAGGAGGTTCAACTTCTACAGCAAAAACAGAAAGTCCCAAAATGGTATACTAGCACTTTGAGAGATGCTAAGTTGAAATCCCTTCCCGATCTATCTCTTGATAGGCCATGTACTCGTAGTATGACTCAACAGATGAGAGCAGAGGAATCTACTTCAGAGGTTGACGAACTTTGTCAACACTTTGATGATTTGTCGGTGGGTACAGAAAATGATAGAGAGGAAGATAAGGATGGAGAAAAAATTTATATGTCTACATTGAATACAAACGAACCCACAACGGTTCAATATGCACTTGATGAACCACAGTGGAAAGAGGCCATGGATGTAGAACATAAATCTCTCCTTAAAAATAATACTTGGAAGTTAGTCGATCCGCAACGGGAAAGAAACCCATAGGCTGCAAATGGGTGTTCAAAGTGAAGTATAAGGCAGATGGATCTATTGATAAGCATAAAGCCCGGCTTGTTGCAAAGGGATATGCTCGAGAAAGAAGGCATAGATTATGAAGAGACTTTTGCCCCTACTGCAAAAATGACTACCATTCGTGTACTTTGTGCCATGGGAGCTCAGTTTGGGTGGAAATTGCATCAGATGGATGTTAAAAGTGCCTTCTTGAATGGTGACTTACAAGAAGAAGTATACATGACTCAACCAGAAGGATTCATGGTTGAGGGGCAAGAACAAAAAGTATGCAAGTTGATCAAATCATTGTATGGGCTAAAACAAGCTCCTCGAGCTTGGTATATCAAGATAGACAGTCACCTTGTGCAGCATGGTTTCATAAGAAGTCCTTCAGATGCAAATCTCTATATTAAGAAAAGTGGTTCTGATATAGTGATTCTTGTACTTTATGTGGACGATCTGATCATTACAGGAAGCTCAGAAAGAATGATTGACTTAGTGAAAAATGACTTGAAGCAATCATTTGAAATGACAGATCTAGGACTTCTACACTATTGTCTTGGTTTAGAAGTTACTCAACAAAAATTTCATATTAGAGTAACACAAAAGAAGTATGCCAAGACTTTAGTAGAAAAATATCGGATGACTAACTGTAAGTCAAAGGCAACTCCCATGGAGCAAGGACTTAAGTTATCTCGATATGATGAGTCACCTCAGGTAGATGGTACTCTCTATCGCCAGTTGATTGGGAGTCTCCTATATCTGACAAATACCAGACCAGATCTCAGTTTTGCTGTGGGATATCTTTCAAGGTTCATGCAAGAGCCTAAGATGACACACTGGAAAGCAGCAAAAAGAGTGCTTCATTATGTTCATGGTAGTACAAATTATGGTCTGGAATATAGAAAGAATAATAATTTTTTCTTCTTGGGATACACAGACTCAGATTATGCCGGATCTATTGATGATCGTAAATCCACTTCTGGATATGTTTTTCATCTAGGATCTGGACCTATCTCATGGCACGGTAAGAAGCAGCATGTGGTTGCTTTATCTTCTACGAAGCGAGAATATCGTGCAGCCAGTGAAGCGATCTGCGAGATAATGTGGTTAAGTCGCATTCTTACAAACATGGGCCTTCCAAAGAATCTTCCTCTTCATTTGTTTTGCGACAATCAAGGTGTTTTGAATCTTGTCAAAAATCCAATCTTTCATGAACGTACCAAACATGTTGATACCAGATGTCATTTTATTCGAGATGAAGTTCCAAAGCACCATATACAACTTCAATACATTTCTACTGATGATCAAGTTGCAGATATCTTTACCAAAGCACTTGGGCGTATCAAATATGAAAAATTTTGAGATACAATTGGGATTTGCCAATAATGTAATAAGGGGGGATGTTAGAATATTATGTTATATTACATTATTTTTACCAAAAGTAGCGCTCATAGGCGCTCTCCAATTTGGTTGAATAACCACTAATTGGTTAGAACCAACTTGTAACCAATTGTAACCTTTATATTTGAAATTAATGAGAATGGTCAATTGCTTCGTCAAATTCATCATTGCCTCTGTGAGTGAAAGAAATATTTTAAGAAAAGACTTCAACTTCGCAAGTGAAAGATAAAATAGAGGAACATGCTAGAGAGAATCTCAAATACCCATCCTTGACTAAGAATCAAAGGGTAGAGGCTACACATTAGTATCATAGCAAGTATGAGGCTACCAATAAAGGGAAGGAGTCTAGCGCATCTATGTGCAACATTGTTAAGGAGCTCAAGAGGATTCCTACCAAGGTTAGTCTCTATGATGCATTGCAGTTACCTGGATAAGTTGACTTGTTGCAAGAATCACTAAAGTTTGTTAAAGATAAGGGAAAAGATCCTACTCAAACTATTTTTTCTCAAATTCTAACCACTTCAGCTACTGGAAAGAACATACCATCCCCTTTCTACTTGTATCTCAGGATGGAGGGTTGGATTGTGCATAACTGCATGATCGACTCTAGTATTGTGATAACTATCATGCCAAAGGCAATTTGTGATGTTATGGGTATGGAATATACAAGAATCAGCCCTAGAATTTTGTAATTAGATGGAACCCCTATGATAAAAGTAGGGTTCATCAAAGACATCCCCACTGTGTTACATAAAATACCTCGAATCAGTATGATCCAAGAGGTGGTTGTGGTTGATCTGGAGTTGTATTTTAGTATGTGCCTCTCAAGAGAGTTCAATGCCAAGTTGGGAGGCTATCTGTCTTTGGACTATTCCCATATAGAGATTCCTTTCAAAGGGAAAATAATTTGAATCTATAATGAGAAGCCTTCTACTTTTCATATAGAGAATATTGAAGAAGAAGAAAAATCCATGAATTCTATCAACATGATGACCGAAGAATTGGAAGAATTGGATTTTATGGAAGAAGTTTTGGATGAGCTTCGAACAAAAGACGAGTTTTCAATGCTTGATTTTAATGCCATTATGGAGACTGAAATTTGTTGTTACACCATTACCAAGCTTGAAAAAGCCAAAGTGAGGGTGTGTGATGATCAAGATCCTATTTTAGATCAGTTTTGGAAGTTGTACTTTGATGGTGCAAGATGTAAGAATGGTGCAGGAGTTGGAATCATTCTCATTTCTCCTTTTGGCATACAGAAGACTTATTCATACTGTTTGACCTAGATTTGTACCAACAATACTACCGAGTATGAAGCATTGTGCCTAGGCTTGAAGAAAGCAAAGAAGCCTAGGATTAAATAACTAAAGATTCTAAACTAATTGTGAATCAAGTAATGAAAAAATATGTCTCCACGTAGCACTACCTAAAGGTGTACCGCAACAAATTCTAGGACATGTTTGAAGCTTACATAACTTTGAACATCCAAGCAATCTTGCATGAGTAGAACAAGCATGTTGATCTCTTGGAATCCCTTGGTGCTAACTTTTATCCAGTTGAGCACATGGTGAGAAATCCCAAGAATACAAGGTTGTTATAGACCTTCAATCCCTAATAAGAATATCTACTAGCAAGTGTTTGACAATGATGAGTAGATTGTAAATTTCCTGATAAGAGAAGCTAGTACTATGGAAGTAAGAACACTAGGTGAAGAAGCTGAAGGACTAATCTAGCTAAGAAATAATCATATCCTAAAAGTATTGATTATGCTCGAGAGTCTTTTTGATGAAAATGATAGAGTTGAAAAACATAATATCAAAGTGGATGAGAAGGAGTACACTGAGCTATAGTTGGGACCTGAGAAGTCAATAAAATTTGGTATCGATTACACTCTAGAAGAACTAGAGCAAATCAAGGAGCTATGCCATGAGTTCCTAGATATTATCGCTTGGAGCTACCAAGATTTAAAAGGCTACAAAAATAATGTGATCTAGCATACCATTGAGCTACAGGAAGGAGTAAAATCCTTCAGGTAAAAATAGAGACCAGTCAATCCCAATATTGAAGCCTTGATGAAAGTTGAATTGTTGAAGACGCTGGAAGCCAAAATTATTTACCCGATCAAGCATTCTACTTGGGTAGCGAATTTGGTCCCTATGCGAAAAAAAACAAAGATATTCGCTTGTGTTTTGACTTCCAGATTTTGAATTAGCCATCGATGAAATATCATTATCCCTTATCCTAGATTGATTAGATTCTTCACGTAGTTGCAGGAGATCAAATATTTTCTCTGTTGGATGGATTCTCTGGCTATAATAAAATTTAGGTCAAGGATGAAGACCAACATAAAATGACGTTCACCACAAAATGGGGAACATTTGATTATCAGTGAAATGAGAGTTAGTTGATTGCTTGAAATTCCCTACACGTTTGGTCTCTCGAAAGCTATAGGATGTAGCTTTTGGTGAGTTGTTAAATCACATAATTGTAATTTATTTGGGTGATATGACTATATTCTCTCATAACAAAGAGAAGCATAGTTTACATTTAAGACAAGTTTTTAAGAAATACCGAGAGTTCAGAATATCCATCAATCCAAAGAAGTCCATATTTGTTGTAAAGGAAGGAAAGCTCCTGGGCCATTTAGTAAAAAGGTTTAGCTATTTATCTAGCTAGATCTGAGGCTCTTCTAAAGATTCCATTTCTATCCAACAATAAGGATTTGCAATCATTCTTTGGGTAGACTAACTTTGTTCGAAAGTTTGTTGCATATTTTTCCCAAGTGGTAAAACCGATGACTAAGCTTTTAAATAAAATTGCTAAGTTCAAATGGACTGAGTAGAGGAAGCAAGCGTTCAGAGAAATTAAAGAAAGAATTGCTCGAGCCCCGATTCTGGTAAACCCTGATTATTCAAAGAAAATATATGTGGTAATGAAGTCCTTAAGGAATTTTCAGCATTTTGTTTCACAAAGAAAAATAATAGTTTATGTTGTTCATCCAGATATCTGAAGTTTCATCATCCAAGGAGAACTTGGAGACAAGAGAGCTAGTTGGGTTTCCAAAATCTAGAAGTATGATGTTGAAATCTGACCAACTAAGTTGGTTCGAGGCTGAGCATTTTATCGAGAGCTTGCAAGAAGAACTACTTCCAAATCCATGGTTTTCCAACTTGAATATTCAGTAAGCAGAAGTAATTTCACTAATCACTCTATTGTTGATTATGATTGGATAGAGGACCTTATCGAATATTTCAATTTAGAAAGGTATCCTTCACATTTCAATGTTTCATAGAGAAGGAGATTCAAACTACAGGCTATCAGGTATGTGATGTTGCCAAATGGATTATTCCATAGACATATTGATGGAGTACTTCTCAGGTGCATCAAAGAATCAAAAAAATAGAAAATCCTAGAAGAATTTTATTCTGGGTTGTTAGGAGGATACTATGTAGGGAGACCCATGGCATTGAAGATCATCAAGGTAGGTTATGTCTAGACCACTCTCTTTGCAGATGATTTCAAAGTCTATCAAAGTTGCAATAAGTGCCAAAGATATTTCAACAAAAACAAGAATGCATCATACTCCTTCATATGATTCAAGTAGAAGCACCATTTCAGCAATGGGGCTTAGATTTCACAAGGGTCATTGATCGTAATTCATCTACTGGGCATAAGTACATTCTAACTGCAATTGACTATTTCATTGTTGGAAATTTGAGTGATTTTATGTTGTCATTTATGTCACATGGATCACATTGAGTTTTGGTGGCCAAAGCATTTCATAAATGAGCATTTATGATATTTTGGAGAGCATGGATATATACAGGATTTTTGTGAAAACCAAGGTAGGCAAAATAAAAGGTTTTATTTAAAACCATGGATGGCAGATTTGAAATGAGTTTTTATTAAAACCCAGGTTGGCTTTTCGTTTCGTCGAAAAAGGTGCCCCAGTGATGGAGATATTTAATTTTAAATATTTAAGTTTAAATTTTAAATTATTTAAAATTAAAATTAAAATTTAATTTATAGTGCCGACGTAAAATAAAGGAAAAGGCATAAAACTAATATTTAAATTATAGCGCCGACGTCAAAGGAAATGAGGAGGACTTATATATATATATATATATATATATATATATATATATATATATATACCCAAAGTTTCAATTTATTTCCTTAAGTGCTCGATTTGATATTTGGATTCAAATGGTAAAAGAGCCTGCGCATCGTGTGTCGAAGTGTGTGTGAAAAGGATTTTAAAAGGCTTACAATTTTTGCTTTCGTTGAAGAGACTATTGTGGAGTAAAGCCAAATGTATATGCCTCCTTGTCCTAGTGGTTTATGCGTTATGTTTGAAGCAGGAGGTCCTGCATTCGATTCTTACTGGAGGTGTTTTGCTGTGTTGAAACGCGTGAAGTGCATTTTGTTTTCGAAGGGCACATATATTCACGACATAGAGTTTTGTTGTGTGCTCTTTCTGAGCACGTGAGGAAATGTGGTCCAATGACAGGTTGGATTTGGTTAAGGCACTGAGAAAGAAGGTCATGAGATCAAATCCCACAAGCGATAGAGGCAAGTTAATAATTTTTAATATATTTTACTTTTCTAAAGTTGCCCTAGGAGGAATAAGGGTTGTGATGAATGTTTAGAAAAGGAGAGATTTTTGATAATTTAAATTTTTAAAGTATATCATATTATATATCGTTGGAAAGCTTATTATGAGGGCTATTTGATTAAATTACTTAGAGGGGGAAATAAGGTGTGTAAAGAGATATTTTCAATTTTGTAAAGACGTTCAAAAATGAAGGTTGCTTTGTTCTTTTTCAAAAGATATTAATTCATTTATGAAGTGACATGGTGTATGTTATTGAGTAGGAGTAACAACATGTTATTTGGATTTTATTGTTGTGTTATTAATCAAGATCTCTAACCCTTTTTGAAAGTTGAAAAAGAAAGTGTGTTGAGTGAGACATATTTTATGGACAACCAAAAGGCTTCTTCATCTTCATAAAAGGTATGGGCACATTCTCCTATTGATTGTTTATGGTGGTTGATTTCTGAAATATCATTGGAGAGAAAAGGATTAATTGTGGTTTCCTTTTCAAAAGTAGTTGGTTGAATGCTTCAAGGTTTTCTGGGTTGAGAGTTGCTATTAAACCTTGTTTTATAAGCATTGTTGTTGAAGCCATTAGTTGTGTGAAAAACCTGAGATAGGGTTTGAGAAGAACATGAGTATCATTTTTATGTGAATATTGTTTTATTAGCATTGTTGTTGAAGCCCGTTGGTTATGCAAAGAACTTGAACTTGAAAAGAACATGAGTATCATTTTTATGTGAAGAATGTTTTATTAGCATTGTTGTTGAAGCCCATTGGTTATGCAAAGAACTTGAACTTGAGAAGAACATGAGTATCATTGTTATGTGAGATTTGTGGTTGAGCTATGTTGGAAATATTTGAGTTGGTTGATACATGCTTGGACTAGGGTTTATAAGAAAGAGTTGTTCATTGTTGTAGTTGGTTGATAAGAGTTGTTTGAGCCCAGTCAAGTGATTGTGTGAAGTGGTTGTTCAAGTTCCATGAAACAAACTATTCTATATTCTAGATTTGATTTGAGATTGAGATTTGAGGATAGAACATATTGAGTCTCTAAAAATTTTCTTTATGATTCTATAATATTGATTTGAGTTGAGATTGGGATTTGAGTATAGAACATATTGAGTCTAACAATTCTCTTTATGCTTCTATGAGATTAAATTATTGAGAAAGTTCTTGGTGAGCTTGCTAGAGCAGATTTGAGCAAGTTCTTGGTGAGCTTGCTAGAGCAGATTTGAGCAAGTTCTTGGTGAGCTTGCTAGAGCAGATTTGAGCAAGTTCTTGGTGAGCTTGCTAGTGCAGATTTGGGCAAGTTCTTGGTGAGCTTGCTAGTGTATATTTGGGCAAGTTCTTGGTGAGTATGCTAGTGCATATTTGGGCAAGTTCTTGGTGAGGTTGCTAGTGCAGATTTGGGCGAGTTCTTAGTGAGCTTCCTAGTGTAGATTTGGGCAAGTTATTGGTGAGCTTTCTAGTGGAGATTTGAGCAAGTTCTTAGTGAGCTTGCTAGAGTATATTTGGACAATTTTCATGTGAGATTCTTGAGCAGATTTGGGCAAGTTCTTGGTGAGCTTGCTTGAGCAGATTTGGACAAGTTTTGTGTGAGCTTGTTGAGAAGATATAGAAAAGTTCTATGTGAGCTTGTTGAGCATATTTGGATAAGTTTTGTGTGATCTTGTTGAGCAGATTTGGAAAAGTTCTATGTAAGCTTGTTGAGCAAATTTGGACAAGTTTTGTGTGAGCTTGTTAAGCATATTTGGACAAGTTCTATGTGAGCTTGTTGAGCAGGTTATGAGTGAGCCTATTGAGTAGGTTCTGAGTGAGCCTATTGATAGAGCTTTGGAGGTGATAAAGTATAGAGGACAAAGTCTTAGTGGATAGAGATCTAAAAACCATCATAATTAAAGAAAAATTTGAGTGAGGAGTCTTCAAGTGGAGAGAGATCCACCATTCAATGCAACAGAGAGATAGAGTCTTCTAGAAGATCACTAGCCAGAGCAGAAGGGAAAAGAGTTCTCCTGTGGAAGAGATCCAAAAACTTGATATTAGGGGATCAACATCTCCTTTGGACGGAGATCCATAAACATTGTAATTGGGAAGGATTCCCAAAGAGATTGATTGAAAATTTTTTAGTAAAATATTTTCTCCGTGGAGTAGCCCACATTGGGTGAACCATGTAAATTGTGGTGTCTCTATTGTGTATGGTGTTTTGTGCATTGCTTTATTACTGTTATTGATACTACTATCTATACACTGTATACTATTGAATTGAAAATAAAAGTAAAAAGTGGTCTTATACTGTTCACCCCCCTTCTTAGTATAAGATTGTGTTCTTCAATTGGTATTAGAGTGGGTTCCTTTGGAAAGGCTAACAACTTGAGGGCAGATTCTACAAGAACACAGATGGATTCACAGAATGGATCATCTACAAGTAAGGCTCCATTGTTTAACGATAATAATTATGCTTTCTAGAGCATGAGAATGAATAACTACTTGATATCACAAGGATATGATGTATGGAAGATGGTTACAAAAGAGTATAAGGTTGAAGGTGATCCTGAGGCAGATAAGACTATCAGGAAATTAGTTGAGATCAATGCAAGGACAATTAAATATATTCTGAGTGGGCTACATGAGATAGATTTTGCAAAGGTCATGGTATGTAATTTAGCAAATGAATGTGGACCAAGTTGCGGAATACCTATGAAGGAGATTCCAAGGTAAATTTGGCAAAACTACAAACTCATAGAAAAATATTTGATGAATTGAAAATGGAAGATTATGAAGATATTGCATAATTTTTACTTCGAGTTGATGAGATAGCTAACATCGTGAGAGGTCTAGGATTTGAGATGAAAGAATCATATGTTACTCAAAAGGTTTTGAGATCACTTCCCATGAAGCATGATGCAAAGGTTTTAGCAATAGAAGAAACAATAAATATCAACAAGCTAGCAATGGAAGAAATACAAGGAACACTCACAACTTATGAGATGAGGAGAAGTACGCATCAAGTTCCAATAAAAGAAAATGTATTTAAGGCTTCAGAGAAAAATAAAGGGAAATTTCTAGAGACAGATATAAATTCAAATAATTATGAGGAAGCTAACTTCATCAAAAGGAAAAAGGACTTAATAAATTACAGGGATATGAAGAAAGTCAGATGATACAAGTGTGGTGATTTTGGTCACTATGCATACAAGTTTCCACATGAATAAAATAGTGATGATGAAAAATAGGGTCATAGAAGAAAAGAATATGGAAAGCATAAACATGACAAAGATGACAGATACAAGCAAAACAAGTATGAGAAGAAGAAAGATTTTTGTAAGACAAAGAAAACTTTCTACATTGTAGAAGCAAGTGATAGCTCAGATCACAGTGATAGAGATAAGTCAAATTATGAAAAGGAAGAACATCTATTCCTAGGAATAGAAGATGAAAGAGAACAATGCTTTGTGTGTGGTCAAAGAGATCATAGATCGGGATATTGCAATGGCTTCAGTGACAGTGAAGATGAGATGACACATCAAGGAAATAGGTATGGTCAAATAAGTCATGAGATTTTATTTGCTATAGAAGATTATAATGATCTTAGTGATAGTGAAGATGAAGAAGGGTTTTTCTATGGGATAAAAGAAATAGAAGAAGTCTCACTTTTGGTAATAGAAAAAGAAGAGGATGAGCCAAGAAAAAAAAAACAGAAGTCAAAAGGCTAAAAGAATAAATTAGGAATCTTGAAAATAAGATTCGAACAAATGTAAAAATTAGATTAGAACAACTTCAAATAATCAGTGATCTAAGAGATTCGCTTCAAAATGCAAAAAGGATAAAGGAAAGTATGGATGAATAATTAAGGAAAATAACGACAAGACATGACACATTAAATGAAAAGGTTCAAAAAGGAGTGGAAACTTATTTTAAAGTTGTATCCTATTTCCAAGAAAAGTCACACTCAAAAGGAAAGGAAGTTCTAAAATATGAAAGCAAGGAAGCACCTAAGATTTATGAAGAAATTTCCAAAGTTCCTATGGCTCCAAACATCTAGTTTGGATCTTGTTTTGAGATAGGTGAATCAAGTTCAAAAGGAAAAGAAATTCTTGAAGAGGAAAGCAAAGAAGAAATTAAGGAAGAGGATTTAGATACTACAAAGAAGGTTCAAGGACATAATGCACAAGTCAAAGATTATTACAAGTATAATGATAAATAAAGGTATGAGAAACCAAGGCATGGACAAAGGTATTTTAAAGGACATTATTTTTATTGTAATGGATTTGGAAACATGGCTATACACTGCAGGATCCATGGATCAAAGAAGTTTGATTTTGCTAGAAGAAACTTCAAAGGAAGAAGGTATGGTTTTCAGGGAAATTACTTCTTATGCAACAAGATTGGTCATAGAGCTTCTCAGTGCAAAGAAAATGAGCAACATGGTTTTGGTTTTAGAGCTGCACAAATCAGAAGTCATGGTCATAATGGTCATGAAAACAGAACTTCACAATACAGGGTTCAAGAAAGGAATGGATATGGAAATTATTTCAAGAAAGAATTCAGGATATGGGCACCATACAAAGGCTACAATATCAAGTGTTTTAATTGCAATAACTTTGGATATATTGCAAAATGGTGTAGGACTCCATTCAAAACAAGTTCAAGACAAGAAGGTCAAGCAGTTTTAAGGCAAGAAGGTCAAACAGGATCAAGACAAGAAGATCAAGTAATTCATCAAGAGAAGGATATAAAAAAAATATGGAAGGAAGTTGACAGAGGAAAGAAATAATTTAATATGGGAGTAAAAGTACTCCCACCCCAAAGTTAATCACCTCAAGATAGAAGGTGGTGAGAGGGCTAAGCTTAAGAGTCATATATTTTAGCCCCATAGGTGTCCCTTTTACCATTAATTTCAAAGGGAGAGAGATTTGAGTAAGGGGGAGAGCATTGAGTGATGGGGAGCAGCCTCCAAAGAGAGCATTGAGTTAGGGAGAGCAGCCTCCAAAGAGAGCATTGAATCAGGGGGAGCAAACTCCATAGAGAGTATTGAGTCAGGGGGAGCAGCTTTGATTCTCAGAGATGGTTTTTGCAGTGATTGTGGTGATTTACAATAGAGGTGTTGCCATCAATGACAAAAGGGGAGATTGTTAGAAATTTAAGTGATTTTATGTTGTCATTGATGTCACATGCATAACATTGAGTTTTGGTGGCCAAATCATTTCATAAATGAGCATTTATGATATTTTGGAGAGCATGGATATATACAAGGTTTTTGTGAAAACCAAGGCAAGCAAAATAAAAGGTTTTATTTAAAACCATGGATGGTAGATTTGAAATGGGTTTTTCTTAAAACCCAAGTTGGCTTTTCATTTTGTCAAAAAAGGTGCCATAGTGATGGAGATATTTAATTTTAAATATTTAAGTTTAAATTATTTTAAATTTAAATTTAAAATTAAAACTAAAATTAATTTATAGCGTCAACTCAAAGGAAGGAAAAGGTATAAAACTAATATTTAAATTATAGCGCCGATGTCAAAGGAAAGGGGGAGGACACACACAGCCACACACACACACACACACACACACACACACATATATATATATCCAAAGTTTCGATTTATTTCCTTAAGTGCTCGATTTGATATTTGGATTTGAATGGTAAAAGAGCCTACGCATCGTGTGTCGAAGTGTGTGTGAAAAGGGTTTTAAAAGGCTTACGATTTTTGCATTCATTGAAGAGACTATTGTGGAGTAAAGCCAAACGTATAGGTCTCCTTGGCCTAGTGGTTCATGCACTGTGTGTGAAGTAGGAGGTCCTATGTTCGATTCTTACCAAAGGTGTTTTGTTGTGTTGAAATGCGTGAAGCACATTTTGTTTTTGAAGGGAGCAGATATTCACGGCATAAGGTTTTGTTGTGTGCTCATTTTGAGCAGGTGAGGACGTGTGGCCCAACGGTAGATTGGATGTGGTTAAGGTGCTGAGAAAGAAGGTCATGAGATCAAATCTCGTCAGTGACAGAGGCAAGTTAATAATTTTTAATATATTTTATTTTTCTAAAGTTACCCTAGGGGTAATAAGGGTTGTGATGCATGTTTAGAAAAGGAGAGATTTTTGATGATTTAATTTTTGAAAGTATATCATATTATATATCTTTGGAAAGCTTATTCCGAGGGCTATTTGATTAACTTGCTTAGAGGGAAAAATAAGGTGTGTAAAGAGTTATTTATGATTTTATAAAGAGGTTCAAAAGTGAAGGTTGCTTTGTTCTTTTTCAAAAGATATTAATTCATTTATGAAGTGACATGGTGTATGTTATTGAGTAGGAGTAATAAGGTGTTATTTGGATGTTATTGTTGTGTTATTAATCAAGATATCTAACCCTTGTTGAAAGTTGAAAAAAAAAGTGTGTTGAGTGAGACAAATTTTGTGGACAACCAAAAGGCTTCTTCATCTTCATAAAAGGTATGGGCACATTCTCGTATTTATTGTTTATGGTGGTTGATTTATGAAATATCATTGGAGAGAAAAGGATTAATTGTGGTTTCTTTTTCGAAAGTAGTTGGTTGAGTGCTTCAAGGTTTTTTGGGCTGAGAGTTGCTATTAAGCCTTGTTTTATAAGCATTGTTTTTGAAGCCATTAGTTGTGTGAAAAACCTGAGATAGGGTTTGAGAAGAACATGAGTATCATTTTTATGTGAAGAATGTTTTATTAGCATTGTTGTTGAAGCCCATTGGTTATGAAAAGAACTTGAACTTGAAAAGAACATGAGTATCATTGTTATGTGAAGAATGTTTTATTAGCATTGTTGTTGAAGCCCATTGGTTATGCAAAGAACTTGAACTTGAGAAGAACATGAGTATCATTGTTATGTGAGATTTGTGGTTGAGCATTTTTGGAAACATTTGAGTTGGTTTATACATGCTTGGACTAGGGTTTGTAAGAAAGAGTTGTTCCTTGTGGTAGTTGGTTGAGAAGAGTTGTTTGAGCCTAGTCAAGTGATTGTGTGAAGTGGTTGTTCAAGTTCCATGAAACAAACTATTCTATATTCTGAATTTGAGTTGAGATTGAGATTTGAGAATAGAACATATTGAGTCTCTAACAATTATCTTTATGCTTCTATAATATTGATTTGAGTTGATATTGGGATTTGAGTATAGAACATATTGAGTCTCTAACAATTCTCTTTATGCTTCTATGAGATTGAATTATTGAGCAAGTTCTTGGTGAGCTTGCTAGAGCAGATTTGAGCAAGTTCTTGGTGAGCTTTCTAGAGCATATTTGAGCAAGTTCTTGGTGAGCTTGCTAGTGCAGATTTGAGCAAGTTCTTAGTGAGTTTGCTAGTGCAGATTTGGGAAAGTTCTTGGTGAGCTTGCTAGTGTAGATTTGGGTAAGTGCTTGGTGAGCTTGCTAGTGCAGATTTGGGCAAGTTCTTGGTGAGGTTTCTAGAGTAGATTTGGACAAGTTCCATGTGATCTTGTTGAGTAGATTTGGGCAAGTTCTTGGTGAGCTTGCTTGAGAAGATTTGGACAAGTTCTATGTGAGCTTGTTGAGTAGATTTGGACAAGTTATGTGTGAGCTTGTTGAGTATATTTGGACAAGTTTTGTGTGAGCTTGTTGAGCAGATTTGGACAAGTTTTGTGTGAGCTTGTTGAGCAGATTTGGACAAGTTCTATGTGAGCTTGTTGAGCAGATTTGGACAAGTTCTGTGTGAGCTTGTTGAGTAGATTTGGACAAGTTTTGTGTGAGCTTGTTGAGTATATTTTGACAAGTTCTGTGTGAGATTGTTGAGCAGGTTCTAAATGATCCTATTGAGTAGGTTCTAAGTGATCCTATTGACAGAGCTTTGGAGGTGACATAGTACAGAGGACAGAGTCTCAGTGGATAGAGATCCAACAACCAGCATAATTGAATACAAATCTGAGTGAGGAGTCTTCAAGTGAAGAGATATCCACCAGTCAATGCAGCAAAGAGATAGAGTCTTCTAGAAGATCACTAACCAGAGTAGAAGATGAAAGAGTTCTCCTGTGGAACTTGAGATTATCGGATTAGCATCTCCTTTGGACAGAGATCCATAAAAATTGTAATTGGGAAGGATTCCCAAATATATTGATTGAAAAAGTTTTAGTAAAATATTTTCTTAGTGGAGTAGCCCACATTAGGTGAACCACGTAAACTGTGGTATCTCTATTGTGTATGGTGTTTTGTGCATTGCTTGATTACTGCTATTGATACTGCTATCTATACACTACATAATATTGAATTAAAAAGAAAAGTAAAAAGTGGTCTTATACTATTCACCCCCCTCTTAGTATAAGCTTGTGTTCTTCAGTCACTCGATGGGCTAAAGCAATTCCAACTAATAAAGCCAACCAGGAGGTGGTCATATCATTCCTTGAAGGACTGATCACTCGTTTCGAAATCCCAGATGCAATTATAATAGATAATGAAACTCCATTTATCAGTGCTAAAATCAACGAGTTCATGGGTAAGTACTATATTTATTTAAAAACCTCATCAAACTATTATCCATAGGGAAATGGCTTGGCTAAATCCATGAACAAGAATCTGCTCAAGATTTTGAAGATAACTCTTGGTGATAACAAGTGAAGTTGGAACTTGCTTTTGAACCAAGCCTTATGGGATGATCGCATCTCAATGAAAAAATCTATCAAGATGTCCCCTTATTCCTTGGTGTACGACAAAGAAGCAGTCTTGCCCATTCATATTGAATTGCCGACCCTTCAATCCTTGCACTTACTTGATGGTGAAGATGATGAATTCATACCCATGAGCGTAAGGTTGGATTGGATTTTACAACTGGAGGAAGAGAGGGAGAAAGCGTACAATGCATTCATGAAACATGCCTAGATGATGAAGAAGTGGTTCAGTAAGAAAAATTATGATAAGGCATTCAAAGTGGGCAATCTGTTGTTGAAATGGAATGAGAACAAGGCAAATCTAGACAAGCATCATAAGTTCAAAGCAATATGGGAGGGCCCATTCTATATTTTTGGTGAATCAAGTTAACTCATTTTACTTGTAGGATATGGACGACCATGTGTTGCCGATTCCATTAAACTGTCTTCATTTGAAAACCTATCATCACTAAAAACAAAATTCAGATCAAGTATGTAAATATGTACATAGTTTTTCAAATGTCATTTCATCTGGTTCAAAAAAAAAAAATTGGGTAGCTTTTTTGGGAGGATTAATTTCACCCCAAAACAGGTGTTTTCACCTCAAAAATGCATATCCACTAGTAGAAAATTATTTTTGCCCCGAAAATGTTTTAAAAGCCTTTAGGTCATATTTCGGGGGTGAAAACATTAAAATAAAGTAGGTAACTTCCCTGGTAAAATTATTAAGATTTTTTTTTGGGTAGCATGGAAACATGTGTTGTTTTTTAAAGGAAAAAGGGGTTTGATTTTTCGGAGCATGAGATGAAACACACCCCTATCATTAATTTATGGGAAGAAAAGATAGAAGAAAAAATAAGAAAAACAAAAATATAAGAGGAAGACG
This sequence comes from Wollemia nobilis, assembly GCA_028583015.1. Taxonomy (NCBI): domain Eukaryota; kingdom Viridiplantae; phylum Streptophyta; class Pinopsida; order Araucariales; family Araucariaceae; genus Wollemia; species Wollemia nobilis. Next base: position 10,603,403 of record JAQPPZ010000440.1, read on the forward strand.
TCTTTCACCCACAAAAGGCATTTCGCTATGCATATTTTAATTTCGGGATGAAATTCCTCTTAACTCCATCAAAAGATATTTTCGGAGCAAAAGCTTGAATTAAGAAAAATATTCACATGGTTTTTCGAGTACTTTAGTTGTCGAGTTTATTTTCAACATGGAAGGGGGCAAAATTGATTTTTGCCTTGCTTTGTTCAGAAAACACTCTTAGCTGCATTAAAAGATTGTTTTTTTGGCAATAAAGATTTTTTTGGCATGATAAATTAATTTAAAAATGCCAAACAGGTAGTTTTCGGTAGTGAAAGCATGGGAAGGTATTTTCGGAGCTCCAGTTGAATGAAACCAAAAGTTGTGCAAGGTTATTTTCACCTTAGTTGATGTCTCTTAAAAAACAAGTCATTTTAAAAAGCATTTTTTGCTGGCATGAGCTAATTTTAGAGTGAGCTTCAGTTAAGTGCATGAGATCAAGCAAATTTCATTGGCAAAATCCTCCAAAGATGTTTTCGATGTCTAAATTTAGTGAATTTACAAATTTCACCCCAAAATGTGCTTCCATAATGCATATGTGGCATTCATCCTTCCTAGAGTTATCCATTAAATAACCATATTGTGCCCTTCAAAGTAAAAAGTGGTTAGGCACAACGTTAGAAGAAGACTGATAGCGTAAGGGTGTTATTGGCAATTAAAAATTATAAGAAAGTGTGTTGGGTGAGAGAACCAAGGAGCATGTTTGCTTGGATTTCTCAAGGTGCACCACATGCATTAAATCAGGTAGTTGGAGGTGAAAATTATAAATAGGGTGAACCGAAAGCTTGCAGACAAAGAAATATCGAGAAGCATTTTCATTGAAGCATTGTAGGATCATCATTCAACTTTGCCAAACTACTACTTCTTTGCAGAAATTTTAAAGTGTTGAAGTGAAATTACTAAAGGAAAAATATGGGGAAGAAAGCTACCGAGAAAAATAAAATGCAAAAAAAGTAGGAGGTAAGAAAGTTAAGAAATCTAGAAAAAAAAAAGAGGAAGATCTTGATCCGTATTATGATGCACTAGCTCAAATCGGTGATTGCATCATTTAGAACGAGGGCATGGAAAAATTGTTCCAGGATGTAGAAGTTGTTGTTAGATAAGGCTTGAAACCAGAAAGATCATTGACTATTACATATCATGCACAGAGATTTTTGTACTTGTGTATACCTATTCATGCTTGCCTAGAACTAGTGCTGGCTATTTAAAAATTTTATAACCTCACCACAAGAGTTGTTCGAAATACAAAGGGAGATAAATTATTCAAAATTTTATCTAACACAGTCATAGAAGCATTCACTTGTGGGATTAGACCTCCTTCAGATGTTATGTTTAGAAAGTTAAATCTTAGGGAGCAAGATGAAAGTTACCAGTCGACTACGGTATTATGCCAATTCATGGAAAATCAGTTGATAAAAATGCCATAGTTTGGAGATTTGCCATATTTTCCAAAGCCTCTAATAGATTTTAAAAGTACAAACATGTTTTCCATGTTGGCCTGGGTGATTGGTCTTCCTACTAATTCTACGATGCATAAATGGCAAGCAACACTTGTACAATGTATTTTGCAGGTAGAATTCTATGCTTCGATAGCAATGACAACGAGCATGAACCCAATTTTATTTGACTGGGTAGATTACATGGCTCAAAGAATGCATACCTAGTTGGAGAGTGCAAAGTGGAGAAGAGGTAGTGTTCAGACATTCTTCATTTTTAGCATGGTATTTATTTTTCCACATGCACCAATGTTTTCATTTATAACTATCAAGCACACTGATGTGGTAGACATGAAGCTACCAATTTATTTATGGACTTCGAGTTTGTCTAGAAAGGATTCATATTATAATTTTAACCAAATGTTCTTGGGCCTCACCCTCGAGCTTATTTTTAGCATATGTGAGATAGTGCCAAGGGCGATGAGAGAGGAGGTCATCACGAAGGTGAAAGGTAACATTTTCTTGTTGATGCAAAGTGTCATTGTATGAATTTGTAGCTTTAATGGTAAGTTGTTTCTCCTTTTGTACTTTGCTATAGAGAACCTTTTTGCATTTGAGGTTGCCCGCCAGAATGATTTCATTAATCATTTCTATGAGATGGGTCGAGGTAAATGAACCACATGTACCATGTACTTTTGCTTTGGTGATATTGAAGTAAGCTAGGTTGGATAAAATTAGTTGATTACAAAAACCCTCTATGACCTTGGCTTGGTTGAGTTGCCCCAATGGTGGAAATATGACCCTTTGGGTTATTTTGTGGCATTGATCAAAGTAAAAAAATTTCATTATTGTCCTAGACGAGATATTGAGCAGCAAATAATTAATCCAGAGGAGCAAGATATCGAATGGCACATTGAGAATATGATGATGTTCCTGCAATGGCATGACTTCTACAAGATGGAGGCTAAATATAATCTTGAAATTCACAAACACTAGATTCCTCCTCCAAGCCTATTTCATAAAATTAAAAGTTAGTTGCCATGTTGGTCTAAAGAGAAAATCACCAACTGGTGGGTTATGAGGGTGCATCGAGGAAAAACCAGGTCAGCCTATGGCTTGGCGATGGATGAAATATTGTTATATATATATGATGAATATGTGACAATTACCAACTGATATATTTTTCTAAAATTGTACCTTGAAGCTTTCAAATGTCTGACAATGAAGAGATCGTGGCTGGAAAATAGCTACTTATGGCTGAAAAAGCACCACTTGTGGAAGAAGAAAAATAGCCATCACCAGAAAAGTAGCCCCAGTGTAAGAAGAGGACTACGTGTAAGGCACTTTCAAATATATCCAAGAATCTGGGGACTGGTGCAATCTCTTCATCTGGTACAAAATCTCCTCCTGTAGTTGCAACCGCATAGGTTGATGTTTCAGAGACTATTCCTTTGTTCTAGGAAGAGCAAATTGGCTAGAAGATGGAGATCATAAATCTTGAAGAGGAGATTGAGGAAGAGTTGAAGGAAGATCAGGCCAAGGAACAACTAGTATTGTAGTCACCCTAATCATAGGATTAAATGGTATTTGAACTCGAAGGTATGTTTTCCTTGCCTTCTTTTCTTACGAGCATCTGGTGATTTTTACACCCCATTTTGCAGTTGTCACTTCCATTTCACCCCCATTTGGTATAACTTCCATTTCCATTCCACCTCCCACTCCTCAGTTACCTATCAGCAATACTCCCTCTTCTTCTATTCCCTTTTCTTCTATTTCCTTTTATTTTAGTTATTTTGTGTCTACACCCAATACATTTTCACTTCCTCCATCCTCCATATCGGTAAATTCTACTATGGCTATAAGTAAACAAGCTCCTCATTGAGTAATTATAACTATAGTCGAACCCCTCACTTTCATTCCCTCAACTGTATCCATTCCATCAACCATTCCCATTTCCACCTCCCTTCCCGATTCAAACCCTCAATAGACTCATTTTTACTTTTCTTCATTTCTTGAGTTGCAGTTGCTAGAATCAGAGATAGAAGTTGTACCAGAGCACCCTGTTGCAGCAAAAATAAGTCAAGCTCACTAGAGTTCATCGTAGTAGCTAAAAATCCATAAGTGAAAAAAGGCTCAAGCTCTAGTAAAGACATTGAAGAAGGTATCCTTTGATCTTGAATCTATGGATTCCCACACTGTAAAGGTGATCCCCCAAGTCTAGAAAGCCCCAAAGAGAAATAGCTCCAAGCGATCATGCTTATGAAGTCATTATAGAGGACCTAATGAATATTGATACTACAAAAAAAATGGGGAATATTCGGGTGGATATGAGCTCGCTTTACCTGCACGATGAGAATTATAAGAAGAATTTTTTTGAGTCTGTGGCAAAAATAATTGAGTTGAAAGAAGCTTTGGCAAAAAATAGGGCATAGCTAGAAATAATGAAATCAGAGGTAGAGCATTGACAATGAAAAGCAAAGGACTTGGAGAAAGGAATAGAGGAGTATCAAAACATACAGGAAGAAGCAAACAATAGGTATAGACATTAACTACCCAATAGAAATCTTTACAAAATCAACTGGCTAAAAATGCCACATAATCAATGGGGTTCTCCAAGGAGAAAATCAAGGAATCTCACCACCGTTTAATCAAATATTGTGCAAAGTGGGTAGCAAAGACACTCTTGGTTCTACTACATCTTCAAGAGGTACAAATAGTAATAATATTTGGTGAGGAAGAATTACAATATGCTGAGGAGAAGTTAGAACCAAAATTGAAGATGGCACTGAAGATTCAAACATTAGCTAACACCACCTTTCGATGTAAACCCATGAGTGGGATGGATCGGGCTTGGTCTAATGCCAAGATAATGTTGCATAGCTATTTTTCTAGGTTGGATATGGAAAGAGAGGGTCGTAAGCTGCTTGATATGTATGAGAATGAGCGATCTATTTTGCTCTTTTACTTTGAGGCTATAGTTGATGTCGACTTTCCCAGATTCACTGATGATCAGGGAGAGATCTTGTTGAAGAAAGAGTTGTAGGCAACATGGAAAGAGTTCGTAGAGGATACTTCTGAGATCGATAGTTGGACAAAGCCAATTACAAAGGAGCAAGTATTGCTATTCATGAAAAGGCTCACCTACATTGAGTCTTTCTTGTATAAACTACACTAGAGAGCCAATAACATCAGCTTGGACTAGATCCAGACATTGCACTTTATCATTAATTCACTCTAGTATCCTTTGATGATCGATGAATATTCTTGGGCTGAGGCAGTTGCAGTGTATGAGACTACCAGTGTGAGTCTCGTGGAGAAAGAAGAATGGGCAAGGGTAGAAAGAGAGTATAAGGAGATTTTTGAATCAAATGTACCATCTGATGTAGCTAGTGGAGGTGAGAGTTGAGCCCAATGGATGAAGGCCTGGGGTTGATTGCATCCAAATGAACTAAATACCCCAAGAGCTGCCAAAATTGTTGGCAGTTTTGCCATACTGAATTTTATTGTAAAAATTCCAAGTATAAAATGAATGATGTGTTTTCATTATGGTTTTTTTAATATTTGTTTCTCTCCCTTTACAATGATTTCGCTATTTCAAATAAAGAAGAATGGTTTCACCCGTAGAATTAAAGAGCAAGTGTTTTACCAGCAAGGGGAACATCAAATGGTTTGCCAACATTTAAAAGACGTGTAGACACCAAAATCTAGCGACTTTTCCTCCATACTAGTTTTCATGCCATTTTTGCCTATTATTTTTATATATAATATATTATATATATAAATAATAATATTTTATATATTATATTTTATATAAATTTAATAAATATATATTTATATAAATAAATCAATCACAACCATCCGATTTCAATTAATCTTATTCCTTTATCCACATCAATCCATGCCACACCCTAAATTTAATATCTACCCTTATATATGCTTTAATCTCAACCACACGATTAGTATCTTTGAAACCCTAACATGCCCTAGATTGGATTATAAATAGGAGCCATTTTGATGGCTCAATCCCTGAGTATCTAGAGTTTTTGGAATCCCTAAGTGCTCAAGTTTCTTGAGTTCTTAAGTCCCTGGAGGTTTCTAAGTTCTTGAGAGTTCCAACCCAACCTTTATGCCCTAACCCCACTTCATCCATCATATTCGTTGTTCCCTTGCTCGCCATCACCATCGTCACATCCCTCACCCTCATCAGATCTGCTTTTACAAAATCCTCCCTCATCCACTAAGTGCCTTCGGGTGCTCTTTTCCATTGCAAAATGACTCTAGGTACCTCCCTATCAGTCTCGAGCACCCACAGGTGTTTCCTACAGTAGCTAGGCGTCCACGGGTATTTTATGTAAGCCCTTATGAAAACTCCCTAGCCTTCGAGTGATGCTAAGGCACACCTTCGCCAATGACCTACAACAGATCCAACCATCAAGGAACAACAAGAAAGGAGTAAGGTATATCTATTTCATTTGGTTATATTGCATATTGTTTAATTCTGTTCATTTTTACTATTTCTATAGTTAGGATTTTAGTTGTGATTTATGAGGGCTCACATAGTGGAGCCCTCATTATTATTACTAACTCTCTAGTATTTCTTTGTGTGTATATTGGACAATATATCAGAAGCATTGGAAAACTGATTAAGCTAGAGTGGCTCAACATCAGATACGTAGAAGCCCACTCACACTTGTTGGGAGCAGAGACACAATTGAAGACACCACCATTTGTTGTAGCTAGGGTTTTGGAGAACCCTAGAAATATTTGTAAAAAATGTATCAAAGAGGATTCTTAAATATGCTATTATAACAACGAAGTTCTTAGGCTCCTCCCCCGTTTAATAAAAACCTTATTTGTTGTGCAATATCTAGTTATTTGAATTCTATTTCATTTAGCATTGTTTGGTGTCGTGTTTTTAGCTCTACAAATGACAATCACGGTGGGACCCCCTAAGGGTTTCATGTTTTAATTTATCTTGCCATTCTAATTTGTTGTTTGTTGTCCTATTTGGTAGATTTTCAGAAGCATGAATCATGTGTTTTTTCTAGATCTAGGGTTTTTGAAATTTTGTGGAAGTTATAGCAAGACCGTAAAACACCCATCAGTGCAGAAATACCCAGGTGCATTTAAAAAATGCCCAGTTGCGTTTTACAGTGATTTGGAACAAATACGTAGGTTGTCCAGTAAGTCCACTGTCTAAAATCCAACTTTGCTATTTTACGTATTTTGGGTTCTTTGATGTATTTTTCAGATTCTAAGATTAAAATTAATAGTCGTTAAGTAATATAAAAAAGAACTCATTCTAGTTTACATTTTTGGCTTGCATGCATTCACACATTTCAGTTAGGATTTTTGTTTTTAAATGTATTCACAAATACAAAATCCTGCATTTTGTTTGCATCTGAATTGAGAAATTTCATAACATAGTATTTCATTAGCACCTTCTTTTTTTAACGAAGTAGGAACATCATTAGGGTGCCAAGAGTAATCCTGCCATTGGGTGATTCCAGGCATAGGGGTGGATGAACCCTTCGGTTGTTATTTAGACAAGGTATCCTAAGCGGTATACTTCACACCCTTTGAAGAAATTGGTATTCTCTTGTTGGCTTCTGATTTAGATTTATGAAATTAGTTTCTTTTAACATTGTTTATACACATTAATAAATAGAAACTTTAAAATACATTCACACACTGCACGTTTCACTCAAAACATTAGTGGTTGGATTTCATCACCAACCATTGCTTGAGATTTGGTGACGATGGCATTCATATCCATCCACCAATATTTACCCATAGAAACCATAGGATATCCTTGAGCAAACTTGGTGGATTTCATCACCAACAATAATCTTGTTGCCCTATATTCACCATAGTTTTTTACCTTTGTTTCATTAAGCAAGATTAGAACATCAAAACACACAAGACTGACACTTAAAATGAATACACATTAAAAAGAAGATAATCAATGAACAAGGTAAGCCACATTGGTTGATGTTGATACGGAAGAAGATATGGATGTTGATATGTAAGAAGATATGGATGTTGATATGGAAAATTACCTATTTTGTGGAGACTCAAACATCATAGTGATATCAAACAAACCCACTAAAACTATCTAATTCTTCTAGGACTAGTGTGTGTGCAAGTGAGTTCATTACCTCATATTGAGTAAATTGGGTAAACCTGTTATGGATGAAACCAAGAATCTAGCTTATCCGTATGAGCGGTCAAAGGTCTCTTTTAAGAGAGACATGTCACCACGCATGAGCATACTCCATTGCAGGTCAAGCATCTATAGCTTCGATGGAGTCTAAATCCATAGTCCATGACTTTTGTTGTTGATCTCTTAAGTTTTGGGGATGACTACCTAACCGTATGACTAGAAATGTAGTATGACCCTTACAACCTAATGATCATTGGTGTGTGATGTAAAAGATGAAAAGTTTTTGTTAGGGATTTTCCCACTCTTTATTTTATTTTTGGAATTATGATAGTGGTGAGAACCACTGTTCTTATGTACTATGTTGCATGATGGGACTAGAAAGGATGACCCTTTTCACTTCAAGGTTCATACCAAGTATGGTGTTATCTCTCTTTGACAAAAGATGTTTTTAAGATGTGAAAATTGTGCTTGGTTCAAAAAAGTTTTGGAGTTGATTCCAAAAACTCAATATTTTCTTAGTGTAAGATGTTCAATGGTCCTAAGAGGAACTTGACATGTATTTTTGAGTTTGCTTAAAACACTAGGAGTGGCTGAGTGACCAAAAAAACCTAGAAATTGTGAATGTGGCTTGTGCTAATGGTAATTTGACTTGGTGGAATTATGTGGATGACATTATGAAGGTGGCCCTGATTAAGGCAACATGAATTTTTGTTGGACCAATTAAGATATTAAAATTAATAAATGATCCCTATATGAAATGTGGAATGTGGGATGTGAATGCAATGTATGACATGCAATTTTATGAAATGTGAAATGCAATATGAAATGTGGGTGAATACATTATTTTTGACATGTAGATGGAAGTGAAATGTCATGTTATGAATGAAGTGTATGCAAATGTTTTTGTGTGTTAGCCATGTATATACATATATAGTAATCAAATCATGCCTAGAATGCTCTCAAGTGTATAACATTAAGTGGTTCAGATTATTCCTCTCCCTCTAGATTGGTAAGTCTATAAGTACCGCTACCCACTCTTTGTGTGATAATGTATGGAACTAACCAATTAGCCATAAATTTATCACAAAGATGTGGCAATGCATTGGTGTTTTGTTGATTCTCTTTAAGGATAAGATCTCCTACTTGGAATTCACGTAGATGAAATTTGGCATTGTAATCACGTTTGAGGTGGTCTTGATAAACTCGTAAATTATCTAAAGTATTGACCCACCTCTCATCAAGAAGTGTGAGTTGGTTGAGATGTGATTGTCTAGTAGTATTAACATCTATGAATTCCTACAAATAAATTTGCAAGGAAAGGATATCAAGCTCAAGAGGCATGATTGCTTCAGCTCCATAGAACAGTGAAAACAATGTTGTCCCTGTAGGTGTGTGGATGCTTGTTTGATAAGCCCATAATGCCAAGGGTATTTGTGTATGCCAATATCTATGATTTTCCTTGAAAAGTTTCTTGAGAATAGCAATTAAGGTCTTTTTGGAAGTTTCAGCCTATCCATTTGATTGTGGGTAATAAGGAGTCAAGAAAATATGTTGAATGTTATATTTCTCACAAAGTGCTCAGATATATTTGTTCTTGAAAGACTTGGCATTGTCTGAAATTATTTTTGAGGGAATACCAAAATGACAAATGATGTGATGAAGTATAAAATTCACAATTCTAGGTCCTACCTACTGGTTAGAGGAATTACCTCAACCCACTTTGTGAAGTATTCTTTTTGGTATGTAATAAAATTTATTAATATCGCTGGGTTGAAGGATGGCAATCCCTATTTATATAATGTTATTATCTATAACCGAAGAAAAAAAAATAGAACAACCCCCATAGACATAGGGAAGAGTTGTGCTAGTTCCATGGGAACACAAAAAAACAAAATAGAATATTCCAATAACCTTTTTCAAAAACAAAAGAAACCAGGGATATACTCAAAAAAATAGAGAAGGTTTAGTAACAGAAAATAAACTAAACAATACCACTAACCCAGAACCCAGTACTATTGGGATTTGTCACCATCTTTAGTAGCATTATTTTGCTGATAAGCGACATTGGAAGATCCTGCAATTCCTTGAAGTTAATATAGAAGATGACCCCAACTTCCTTGATAATATTGTCTGCTGCCAGGAGTTGGTCAACCACCCCCGAGACATGGCTAATGATTCTAGAGTGAAAGGCTTTAGCAGCATAACTAGTAATATTTTAAACTGCATCCACAAAATCAATTTTAAGCCCTCTAAAATGAACCATTCCATCATTCCACGATTTAAAAAGCTCGTCACATGGAGAAGGTTTTCCATAGAGGTGTAAAAAATAGCCTTGTGATGAAAACCACAATTTTGAAAAATCCCACAATTTGAAAGGAAACATGTGGGATATTGAAATGGATAAAGAGTGGTGTTGAAAAAACACCAAAGATAAAATAAATAGGGTGTTTATGAAACACCTTATAGCATTAAAAATAACACCTTTTTTGGAAATGATAATAGTGTTGAAAAACACTTGAAAGGAAATACACCGGTGTTGAAAAAATACCTTTATGGCATTGAAAAAAACACCTTTGCTAGAATTTTTGTGATTATTAAGAAACCTACTCATTTTATTTTTGAAAAATGTTGATTAAATCCTCCGGAAAGTAGTCTTCCAAAATAATACAATCATATTGGTTTGCTGCCAAATTAGCCAAAGTTTCAGCAACTATGTTGGCTTCACAAAAGACATGTTGAACTGTACTTAAGGGAAGATGTCTGAGAATGGCTTGAATTTACTTAATAAAATTTTAAATATTCCAACCTGGTTTTGAGGAACATTTTGCATGATTAACCACAACAAGAGAATCTCCTTTGAATATGATTGGGTTAGGAAAATCTTTGCATAAAACAAGACACCTCCATAGGGCACAAGCCTCAACATAATTATTTGATTGAATCCCTAAATTTTTAATGAAGGCCTTAATGGCTTTTCCACTGTGATCCCATATTATACCATTAGCCCTAGCATCCCCATGATTGCTTTTAGATGAACCATCAAAATTTGCTTTTAGCCAACCTAGAGATGGAGGTTTCCACTTAGGATTGATCATGTCATTGATGTGAACTGGTTACTTAGAAATTTTGATGGAAATATTGAGAACTTAAAAAAAAAGAATTTCTAAACCTAGATCAGAGGGTTTGTCACACTGAATTAAGTTGGTGTTCTCGACAGCGAACCTCATTGCTCTGTTGGCTACCATCATTGGATCCCTAGTCTGATTATTGAACACTATGTTATTTCGCTCTAAATAAATATACCATAAGGTATGATGAAGGGAAGCTTTCATTATAAACTTAAATCTGGGGTGGCAAAACATAGGAGGCCATTGGGTAAACATATCATAAAGAGTATGGGGCCATGCCCATTGAAATTTGAAGATACTTAAAAGCACTATAAAAATATCATAGGTAAATTTATAGTCAACCATAATATGATGCACTGATTTCCAAGCTTGGTAGCACAAATAACATCTATTGGGTATCATGACTCCATGCTTAATCAAATTGTTAGTAGTTAAAATTATGTTCTTAACAACCAACCAAGAGAAGTGAGAAACTTTGGGGATAATTTTTTTGAGCCAAATGCATCTGAATATCAAATATATCATTTGCTCATCTTGAGAATCATAATTGTCATATAACCCATGGGCCGTTTTTACTGAGAAGTTACCATACTCACTGCATTTCTAGAAAGGCCTATCTTTTTCTTGGGAATCTGGGATAAAACTTGATCTGATAATGGATTGCATGGCCTTAACAACTTGGTAAATTAATTCATCATCTGAATTAAAACTTAGCTATTTCCACATGGGATGCCCCTAGGTTTGGATGATGAAGTCATCAACTTTTAGTCCCATATTTACATTTGTTAAGGGTTTTAGGAAAACAATATTCTGATCATTTATAAGAGCCTCATACTTGACCCAAGGATAATGCCAAAAATTGATTGTCTTCTCGTCACCAAGCTGCTATCTTACACCTCTACTGAGCAACGGTCTTGTTTTAAGGATAGACTTCCATAAATGGGTTCCAGCTTGAGGATATTTTTCATCCATAAAGGAATGGTGTTGTAGATATTTCTCCCTTACGACAAAAATCCATTCCAAGTTCTCATGGGTAAAGATCTTTCATGCCTATTTTTCCAAAAGGGCATGATTCATATTATGAATTCTTTGAAAACCAAGACTCCCTTTATCTTTTGAGGAGCAAAAAATATCCCAAGAAACCAAGTTAAACTTTTTATGATTATTAGTTCCTATCTATAGAAAGTGCTTTTGAATTTGTTCTATTTTAGATCCAATTGTTGTAGGCACTTTAAAAATAGACAAAAAATAAACAAGAATGCTCTGAAGAACTGATATGACCATTGTGGCTTTTCCTACTAAAGAAAGCAAAACACCTTTCAGCCTGCTAATTTCTTGTGAATCCGCTCAATGACATTATTCCACATTGCATCTTTTGGATGACCCACAAACATGGGCAACCCAATATAGGCAGTGGGAATATTACCAATGGAACATTCCAGGATATTAGCAATAGAAGTTTACCACGAGACAGGAGTATTAAGAAAAAAAAAATTGCTCTTGGAATAATTTATTTTTTGCCTAGATGCATCTTCAAAGAGGTTAATAATAGTCTTGATAGTACGGGATTCTATGACGGAAGCTATGATAGCCAGCAAAGTGTCATCAATAAATTATTGGTCGATGGTAGGCCTTAGGTTGGAAGCAAATTTTATACCAGAAATTCACCCCAGAGAACAAACTGACTTTATAGTTCTACCAAGAGATTCAGCTAGAATTATGAAGAGGATGGGGGACAAGGAGTACCCTTGTTTTAATCCTCTAGTACTTTGGAAGTACCTAGATATGGATCCATTCACCAGGATGGAAAACCAAGAAGAGGAAACGCATTGTATAACGAGATGGGTCCAATCACAATGAAAGCCAAACTTTAGAAGGAATTTATATTAAAAATCTCTATTGACCCTATCAAAGGATTTGTTCATATCTAACTTTAATAAGAAAGCACTTTTTTTATATTTATGGGTAGAGTGGATTAGCTCATGAATAGTTATCACACCATCAAAAATATTTCAACCTTTAACAGAGCTACCTTGACACGTGTCTATGATGTCTGGAAGGAAATATTTAAGTCTGGTGGCCATAGCTTTGGTAAGAATCTTGTAGATCACATTGCAAAGGCTTATAGGATGATAATCAGAAAAACTATTGGCAGTAGGGCTTTTAGGGATAAGGGCAAGGAAAGTAGAATTTACATCTCTAGGAATACATCTAGAATTCTGCATCTCTTTAATGGCCATGCAAAGGTCAAGACCTATGATTTCCCAAATAATTTAGAAAAAATGAGGGAAAAATCCATAAGGCCTAGGAGATTTGTTTGGTTGCATGGAAAAAAGAGCTTTGTGGATTTCCTAATCACTAAGGGGTTTTAGGATATTGGCATTCATTTCATCAGTAACAATTCTTGGAATGTGCCTAAGGAGGGAATCCATTGCTTTAGAGGATTGGATAGGCTAGGATCCCAACAAAGACTCAAAATGATGAAAAACCTCATCCCTGATTTCATAGATGTTAGTGGTGTAAGACTTGTAACTCTTTACCATACCCTTGATCCTGTTTGCTCCTTTGTGCTTGAGGGTTGAAATGTGAAAGAATTTAGTGTTCAAATCCCCATGTTTTAGCCATAAGTGCCTAGATTATTGATGCCAAAAAATATCCTTTCTTTAGATGTTATGGTATTCTGAAAGAAGCAATTTTTTCTCTTGTCTTGAATGAGGATCCTTCTATACTTTCTGAAGCTAATTTTTGATTATCTGCAATTTATCCTTTGTATTCTATTTGTTTTCAAAGATGTTTTCAAAAACCTCCTTGTTCCAAATTTTTAGCTTGTTTTTGATAGAACATTATTTTGAGAAGACTACCTAATATGAGATCCAGGAAAAGTTTCTTTCCACCATTCACCAACACACACCCTTAAATCTGGGTGTTAATTCCACATTGCTTCAAACCTGAAGGGAATTTGGAAGGAAGGTCTATTGAATGATTCAAAAATCAGAGGGCTATGATTAGAACCAATTTTAGGAAGAGCTTGGAGAGTGGCATCACCAAACATCTATAGAGAATCCTGGGATAGGAAAAATCTATCAAGTATCTCCTAAATAAGATGCACTCTAGCCCTTATGTTACTCCATGTAAACTAATACCCTTTCAACTATACATCCGTAAGATCATTAGTGTTCATAAAATTGTAAAAGTCTTCAGTGGATCTAGGATTGATATCATTTACTCCTATCTTATTTGGGGGGTAGAGAGGAGTATTAAAATATCTTACGAGAATCCATGGAATATTATAAAAGGTTTTCCTCATTTGGATGAGGGTATTCCATAAACTTAGCAAATCCTGAGGATTTTTTGGGGCATAAATATTTTTCAAGACCTAGGACTGTTTAGAAATTAGATCATGGAACAAAAGATTGGAAATCCAACATCGAATGGAAATCACCCTTCCCTCCACTTTGGTAGGATTCCATAGACACAAGAGACCACCAGATGATCCAAATGAAGGGCTGAAATAAAATTCACACTATTTCCAAATAGTTTTAGCAACTTGGGAATAAGATTGTGCGCCCAATTTTGATTCTTGCATAATGAAAATAGTCGGTCTAAACTCATTTCTTAATGAGATAGCAATTATTTTTTTTACTATCCCATTCATCCATCTCACATTCCAAGAGAGGACTTTCATTTAGAACATTTACCAGGTTTTCTCCCTCATTTGGTTTGTTGCAGAGGAGGTTTGGTTCTATTCGATTCATCTCCATTGGATGCCATGATATATGGAAATAGGGTTCGTTGAATATCATTAGCTATATCTTCTTATATATCTCTTTTTATTTGTTCAACTATAGAGGGTATTCCCATTTTTCTATCACTACCAACATCTATCTGAGATTTCTTATAACTTCTAGTATTCTTAGGACTCCAAGCTCCAAGGATCCCACACTCCCCTTCTAGATTAACAACCTCATAAGATCTAAGGATGGGAGGAGGGTGAGAAGGTCCCGACCTAGAGGGTGAAAGAGGATTGGATGGAAAAGGAGAAGAAGAAAGTGGAGGTGGAGGCGAGGGATTGGAAGGACAGATGGATTCGGTCGCATCATTAGCGAAGGGATTTTTTGGATGAAAAGAAGCGTCATTGATGGGGGTAGTGGAATTTGGATAAAAAATATCCAGGCTAGGGCATTCATCTTGATTGCCATCAAAAATAATATTTGATTCATTTAAAACACTGAAATGATTAGCCAAAGCATAATAAGAACTTGCCTTTTTATTTACGCCAGTCGGTTGCTTTTCCTTGGATTCATGGCACTACCCACCCTTGGAAATATGGTTGTCCTAGTTCTTGGATGCTAAAAAGCGAGAATGCTATTGGAAGTCTTTGCTCATGCAATCTTGCCCTTTTAGGGTATTCTAGCTAGGGCTTCGGGAAATGATTTTTAAGGTGACCCTATATGTTACACTCAAAATAAAAAGTAGGTCTATTCTCATATTCCACAACTTGAATTTTGTGGTAATATCTATAGATTAAATTTACATGAGTCAAAAGTTGAGATTCTAGGTTTGCGTTAACACATATACGAGCCTACGTAAATCTTGATCTAGATTTCATCATTGGATCTATGGTGACCAGTTCTCCAATGGTTTTGGCAATCCCATGGAGAAACTCCTCGTGCAAAAACATGAGCGGAAAGTTGGGGAACCTAACCCAAATTGGAGCAAAGTTTATGTTTTGGGTTTCCTATTTGTGAAGGAAGAGGCTTCTCCTCGCAAAGAACCAAGGACCACCGAACAAGATACGGTTTGCATCCTCTTGATTGTTAAGACAAATAAAAAAAAATTATCTATATATTGCAATGATTTCCAAATATCCTCGCATTTTCTATTTAGTGGCTGCCCAATGCTGAATAGCTTCTATATTGGGTCTCTCTTCGACAAATTTTCCCACCAAGGAGAAAGATTTTATGGATATGTAGTTAGCCATAATATCCTTCAAAATAATCATATCAACTCCACAGGGTATAAAAGTATTCTTGGGAACCAGAGGGGGTTTAGGGCCTCCTCTGACTATTTTGGCAAAGGAAATAGTATCGGATGCTACGCCATTAGGGAAAACTCATCGCTCATTCCCCGTTTCCTCATTATGTTTGTCTAGGGGTTCCTTCCTCCAGATATTGTCAGATTCATCCTTTGAAATCCTAGATATGCTTCCATTACCTCCTGTTCCATCCTCAATCCCATTATCTAGCTTAATAAATCTGGTTCTAGCTCCTTGTTCTTTGAAACCCTAGTTCCTGCTAGCTTGAGAAATTGAAATCTCACTCACACTCCTCATATTGCTCATTCCATTAGCTTTTCCTAACTACTCTATTGACTCCTTAGATACTTCTATATACTTTGTGAAGTATTTAGTGGTTGTGATAATGAATGTATATTGTCCCAAAGAAGGAGGTACAATTTTTCCAATTAGATCTAGACCCCATTGTGAAAAGGGCCAAAGGATTTGAATAGGTTGTAAAGATTGTGATGGTACATGAATTAAATTACCATGTTCTTGACACTTTTTGCAATGTTTGACATATGTGCAACAATCATGTTCCATTGTGGACCAATAATAACCCATGTGTAGAATATTATTTGTGATGGCCATTACACTAAAATGACCACCACAAGTACCATCATGGGCTTCAGCTATGGCTCTTTGTGCCTCACTAGAATCGATACAACGAAGGAGGATTCCATAATAACCATGTTTGTACAACACATCCCCAAAAAGAATGAAACGAGCTACCTTTTGCTTAAAATTTCATTTGGTAGTTCAAGATATGTCAAATGGGAGTGTTCCAAACTTGAGAAAGGCTACTATTTGGCTCGATCAAGGCTTATATGAATCTGACTAGATAAAGTAAACATCCTTCTTATATTTAGACTCAACACAGGAAATTGTAGATTTAGATACTGTTGAAATGATAAGAGACTATACCTCTCCAAGTGAATCTTTTGGAATCAATGATCCCAAGGAGGCCATTACATCTGAAAATATATTAGTCGAATGTGGTAAACTATTGATTTCATACCAATCAAACTTAGAGAGCAATTTCATTTCTACTTTGTGATAAAGCTTAATGGTAGGTTCTTTGCATTGGTATTATCCATTGATTTGTTTAATGACAAGTTGAAATATCCTAATACGCTTAATGCTCATAGCTATAACTGATTGAAGACCTAATATTAAGGCTTCATACTTTGCGGTGTTGTTTATGCATTGGAAGTCGAGTTTGAATGACAAGGGGATAGGTACCCCCTATGGTGTGTGAAATATGACTCCAACACCTTGACCTTTCGTGCACTTAGAGCCATCAAAGAATAATGTGATATCGACATCTTCCTTCGAATGACATCTTTGTCTTGTTCAGTGACAACAAATACTGAATCATTTGGGAGCTAAATAATCAAAGGATGATCACTAGGTAGTGGATCTTTCACAATTTGATTGGTTATTACCTAAACTATAATGGATTTTTGGCTAATGAATTCCAAGTCGAATTCAGTGAGGAGCACTATCCATTTAGCAGTGTAGGTGTTATTGTAAGTGTAGGAAATCATGTAACATAAAGAATTTTCTCTAGCTATGACATAAGTTATGTGGCTAAGCATGTAATGTTGAAGTTTATTAGTGGAAAATACCACTAATGAGCATAGTTTCTCTACATAAGCATATCAGGTTTCATAGCTTACCAATGTTCGACTAATGTTGTAGATAGCTTTTTCTCAATTTTGTTCATTCTTTTGTGCAAGCATTGTCACTAAGGCAAAGTCTATTGCTGAGATATAAAGATAAAATGGGACCCCCAGATGAGGAGGAGCTAAGACCGATGGAGAATCTAAGTATTGCTTAATTTCATCAAAGTATTTTTAACATGCATTTGTCCAAGAGAATGACACCCCCTTTTGTAGTAGGTGATTGAATGACCTACATTTGTCAGAAAGTTGCACAATAAAATGACAGATTGATTGAATCTTTCCTTGTAAACTACGTAATCTATTTAAGTTAGTTGGGGGAGGTATCTCCATGATGGCATTGACCTTGTTAGGGTCCACCTCAATGCCTCTTTTGGAGATAATGAACCCTAGTAGTGTTCTTGAGGTAACACCAAAGACACATTTCTTAGGGTTCAAAATTACATTATGCTCTACGAGTTTGACAAAATCTTTCTCCAATACACCAATATGTTCTTGTTAAGTTTTGGATTTAGCCAAGAGATCATCCATATAGTCTTCGATAATATTATGCATGTAATCATGTAAAATGTATGTCATGGCACGTTGGTAAGTTGCACCTACGTTCTTGAGGCTAAAGGACATAACCTTGTAACAAAAAATTCTCCAAGGTGTAGTAAATGTTGTTTTGTGTTGGTCATTAGGATTTATATGAATTTGGTTGTATCCTAAAAAAATTTCCATGAGTGCATGGGCAGCATAGGTATCGACAAGAATATCGATGTTTGGGAGATGGAAATCATCCTTAGAACACGCTTTGTTAAGATCTTGAAAATCAATGCATACGTGTATTGCCCAGTTAGGCTTACGAATGAGTACCATGTTTGAAAGCCACTCACGATAGTTGATTGAAACTATGAAGTTCACATCTAAGAGTTTTTGAAGCTCTATTTTTACCAAGTGAGCCATGGTAGGATGCATTCTCCTATGTTTTTGTTTGACTGGCTTAGCATCAGGATATAAGGTGATATTATGGATAACCAAACTAGGGTCAAGGCTAGGCATGTCTTTATAATACCATGCAAATATGATCTTCTTCCTCTTGAGGAGAGCAATAAATTACTCTTGTTCATTAGGTGATAAAATTTTACCGAGATTGAAAATTTGGGGATTTTCTTTGTCTGAACTAAGGTCCACATCGATGGTATCTTCAATAGACATGTGGGAACCTTCCTCAAGTTGATGGGGTGTATGTATCAGGTGAATATCATCTAAGATGTCATCAAACTATTTTGGTTGTATGCCTGGAAAACCTCAGGATCCAAAGGTGAAGGTAAAGGCGAAGGTAGAGGGGATGGAGGAATGTAGTTTGTGAAGGCCCTTAACAATTCCTCGAATAAGAAAAATTTGACAAAGGATGGAGGTGAGGAAATCCGATCCATATCAATAAGGCTTATGTCGATTAGAATTGGTTTAGCCGGATCGTATGGATTACAAAGCGAGGTAAATAAATTAATATGATTCATGTTGACTTATGGGCAAGGTGGACAAGGTTGGATGAAATAGGTGGAACCTAAGAACTGGTTATAGGGGCTTGGTTAACCTTAACAACAACAATAAACATAAAATGCATTTTACTAAATGATATATACATGCAATGCTGAAAAAGAAAACATGTTTTTGTTGATTTTTTATTGTTTTTTATTTTAAATGGTAGTGGTGAAAATCCCTATTTTTGTATTATGTACATATGTTACAGGTTGGGCTTATGAAGTGTCTTAATGGGATAGAGGTGGTGGTTCACCGGTAGGGGCAACTCACTCTTATGGAAGAAGAAAGCAAAGTATGGGCTCATGGATGAGGAACATGTTGAGATAAAACTCATCTTGTTCGGTATGGGGAATGATGGGCTCCGATTCTTCTTCAGATTCATTCGAAATTATCGACATAAGCTCAAATTCTTCGTAGTTTTCATTGTCATAATTATGGGGATGGAGGGCTTCTTCTCCTGAATTGAGGTTAAGCCTTTGGAAGGCTTGTTTAAGAGAAGAGGTGGTAGGGAGGGGGTGGTAGCCTAGACGTGAATGATCATGCACCTATTGATATGGAATATCAAAAGGTTGATGCACTCCCTATTCATGTAGTCCTAGGCCATAGCCTTTCCAATTGACTATGAGAAAATATTGAGATGGAAATCCTGTCATGTTAGGAATGTTGGCAAGTTTTGTCTCTTTGGGTTCCTCTACAGGAGTTGGACTTGATGAATAATGAATTACCTCATTAACAAAATTTATGGTATTTGGATCTGAACCCATGTCATAGACTGCTCCTATTGCTAAAGGTGGGTCACGTGGGCAACCAAAATCCTTATCACTAGTGATGGTGAGGGGTGTAATGGCGATGTCATCAACCATGTACTCACCAATACCAGGATTGGTGAGGTGCACCTTAGCTTGGGATGACATGGAATGATTATGGTCAGGTGATGGATCAGGGAATGGTGAAGATGGAGGTATCTCATAATCTATCAATTCAACTTGTAAAACATTAAGTGATGGCAATGGGTTGAATTGGGAAGGTTGTTGAATGGATGATGATGAAGTGGATGGCAATGATGTTAATGATGTGGATTGAATATGACCACATGTGCATGTAGTCACTGATGAATATGATGGGGATGTGGAATCTTGATGATGGTTGGTGATAGGGAGCTCTTCAGGAATAGGATTCTTTGATGAAGAGATTGGTGAAGTGGTGGATGGATTGGATGATGGTGAAATAAAAAGGTGAGTGGAAGGGAGCATGGAATCATAAGGATGTGAGATGAAATTGCAATACTTAAATGGTTCGACATCTGTCGGTATGAAATGTACTTGTCCCTCATGAACATATTTCAAAAATTAATGTAGTATTGAAGGGACACATCTCATTTCCCTCATCCAAGGTCTGCCAAGGAGTACATTGTATGCCATGGATACTTCCAAGATGTGGAACATTGTGTGTAATATTTTAACCCCTACTTCGATGGGCAAAACAATAGTGCCAACTATGGAACACAAAGTATCATTAAATACTTTGAGGGTAAATGGTGACTTAGTGATGTGAGATGGAAAAATGTTTAAATGATGAAGAGTGGATGTGGTGATGATGTTGATAAAGGAACCAGTATAAATTAGGTCTCTTTTAAAATGCTTCTTATCAATTAGAGCTATGATATGCAATGGAGGTTAGGTTCTACTAATTCCAATGAAATTGGCTTAATCTCAAAGTCATAGAATGTTATGGAAGGCTCCATGCATGTTTGGATGCTCCCCATAAAGTTGTTGAAGGCATTAGGATCTTATGACTATAGTTCGATGGATTTTAAAATGTCCATTAATACCTCATGATGTGGAGGATATTGTTGGATTAACTCATAAATTTATAATTTTACGAAATCCATTTTCATACTTGTAGTTAACCAGCTACTCAATGCAATGACTGGTCGAGGTGGATGATTGATGGGTTGATTTGGTGGATTCGATTGGCTAGGGATATGGATGGATTATGAAGGATTGAGAGAAACATATATGGGTGGTGATGTAGAAGGTTGTGACAAACTTGCTTATGGTGGTTGCCTTTGTTGGTTATTCCTTTGACCTCTAGTGACCACATGGATTGCCCCTACAAACCCTTGGTATTGTTGAATGTGATTGACTTGGTTAGGAGGAGTTTTGATGTTAGTTACCCCTACATCTGGTTGCACCTCCTCATGATGAGGAAGAGGTGTTTGAAATATACCAAGGTTTTGGTTTTGTTGAGCAAGGGGATTATCAAGCTTGATCACCCCCAAGTCAATAAGGTATTGGACTACATTTTTAAACACATGGTAATTATTGATGTCATGCCCATTTTACCTATGATAAGGACAAAATAGGTGTTCCCAATAATTTTTACCACGTCTGACGGGATCATCCGATCTAATGTCGGGAAAAGCAAGTTTATTTGTCTTATACAACCTTCTAAAAAGGGAGGCATATGACCTAGATAATGGGGTGTATTGGCAATTTTGTTAGACATATTATCGTCGAGGGTGGTTTTCCACAGTTGGCACTGTGTTCTAAAATTTTGGAGCTTGTGTTGTCGAGGGAACCACATGATATGAAATTTGTTGCGGTGTTTGTTGCACTGGTCGTTGTTGTTGAGCCATTACAGGATGGCTCATGACCACTTGATTGACTTGATTGGAATGGGTTGCTGGGGTAGCCTATGTTGATTTTTGTTGGCCTGAATAGTTACTTTTGTATTGGCCCTTGTTGTGCCATTCTTTCTTCTTAGGCTTTAATATGCCTTCTTGGATTTTAATATCCTTAATGACACTAGCCTGAGCTAAAGCTTATTCAAATGATTGATAAGTTCGTATTTGGAGTTTCTTCAAGAGATGAGTTTTAAGCAAATCTTTTTGAATAGTTTAATTAACTCATCCATTGGTAGGGTGAATGGAAATTTAGTGATAATAACCCTCCAATGGTTTCCAAAATTATAGATAGATTCATCATTGTGTTGTCTTAAAGCATAGACATCAAATAACGAGATCTTATTTTTAAAATTTAGAATGAAATGATCAAATAACTAATCAATCAATTGCTCAAAAGTATAGTTACTATGGCTTGGCAATTGATTGTACCATTCTATGTCATCCCCTCCTAATGTTTGAGGAAAAGTTTGAAGTATGAGAGCATTATCTTCTTGAATTCTAAAGCATGCATGAACAAATGTGATCACATGTTATTTGGGATCCTCAGTTACCTTAAATTTGTCAAACTTAGGTATTGTAAAGTCTGTCGGATATGGTGGATATGGTACCAAAGGATGAATTTGTTGATTGATCAATTGGCGTAAGGTTGGTTTCTGGTTTGAAAAACAGGAGTAAATTGCATCAATTGATCTATTTGTTTCTACATGGACTCAATTTGAGGGTCTTCCTTAGGAATTTGGAACCCCTGAATTACTTGATGATTTTTTGTTGAAGTGGAGAAATGTTGTGGAGTGAATAAATGATGAGGATATTGGTATTCATGGCTAGGTGAATTTGATGGAATTTGATGAATGGAAGATTGTTGATGAAAATATGAGGAATTATGAAATGATGTTGATGGATGGGGTTTATGGTTAGGCTAGCCAATGTGAATAGAATGGGTAGCAATATGGCTTGGTGGGGAAACAGAGATAGAAACCATAGAAGACTTTGGTACCCATGATAGACTCTTATTGACAAGGATGGTCTACGTAGAGTTATGTAAAGGTTTGGGGTTTGCCTACACTTACTGTTGAGAATTTTGATGATGTCTAAGTAATTTGTTTAGGTGTTTCCATGCCTCACTAATATCTCTATCAAAGGCTAAGGGTATGGAAGTATATGGTATGGAAGATGTGGCTTGGGGATAAGTTTGTTGGAAATTTTGGGTACCTTGGGTCCATTGCCTTTGCTCAAGTGTAGAAGTTGTCATTGATGTCAAGAAGCTCTTGAAGGAATTTGATTTAATGTCAGATTATTCAGAGCATGGACAGTGAGTTTCCAGGAAGATCATAGTAGCCCTTTTGCAAAAGATCAAAGAAAAAGACAAGTAAGAAAAGGTATGCAGCAGGCAAGAAAAACTGTCACGATTTCGCGACATGTTTGAGGAGAGAGAAAGAGCTGGCAAAACTGTCACGATTTCGTGACATGTTTGAGGAGAGAGAAAGAGTGGAAAACTATCACGATTTATTTCGTGACATGTTGGCAGAGAAGAAGAGCAAGGTGGAAAGTGTCACGATTTCGTGACATGTCGCATTTTCGTGACTCGAAAAGTGCAGGAAGGCAGAGAAGGAAAAGTGTCACGATTTCGTGACATATTGCAAAGAAGATTGTACGGACTGAAAAGTGTCACGATTTCGTGACATAATGCAGAAGAGAGAGTCCAAAAGAAAAAGTGTCATGATTTCGTGACATAATGTTGAAAAGAGAGTCCGTAGTGTGAATTGTCATGATTTCATGACAAGTTCAAAGAGAGAGAAAGTAGCAAGACAAAGTGTCACGATTTCGTGACATGCTACAGAAGTCGAAGTGAGAACTGTCATGATTTCATGACATGCAACAAAGGGAAGAGTCGAAGCTAAAAGCGTCATGATTTCATGACAGGTTGAGATGGAAATGTTGGAGAAAGTGTCATGATTTCGTGACAGGTTGAGATGGCAGCATTCAGTTGGAGAAAGTGTCATGATTTCATGATAGAAACAGGAAGCAAGTCTTCAACAGAAGAAGCGTCATGATTTCATGACGAATTCAAGAAGGAAGAGCTCGAAGGCGAAAGTGTCACGATTTCATGACATGTTCCAGTTTCATGGGCGTAAGGCAGAGAAAAGCATAAGGCAGCGAAAGTGTCACGATTTCGTGACATGTTCCATTTTCGCTAGTGCAAGCCGAGAAAAGGTTGAGAAAGCAAGAAGGGTCACGATTTCATGACAGAATTGAAGATGACGTCAGAGAAGGTGTCACGATTTCATGACAAAAGAGGAGATTTCATGACAAAAGCAGAGAAGAAGGCCATGAAGATAGAAGGGTCACGATTTCACGACAGGAGTGAAGATGACGTCAGCAGAAGTAGAAAGTGTCGCGATATCATGACAAAAGCCATAAGATAGTGTTCGGTTGCAAAGGTGTCATGATATCGCGACATGTTGTAGTTTCACGATAGAAGCTACAGAGGAGTTGCAGAGGCAGTGAAGCCGACAAAGTTAAATTTGGGCCGACGAAGTTTAGGGTTTGCAGCCGACGTAGTTTAGGGTGTGCAACCGACTAAGATCAAGGTTTTAATCTTGATAGTGTTAGTATAAAAGGAGGGCTGCTTGGAGAGTTAAGCATCGATCGGAGTGTGTGTTCGAAGTGCGACTTTCACAGATAGAGTGCGGGGGAGAAGTTCGATCGTCGAGTACAGAGTGCATTTCTTTCGAATCGTCTAAGTGAGAGAGATCGCAAGGAATCAGAGTGCGCGAAGACAGTGCTGCTGTGTTTTGCATAGAGAGAGCAGAGGGCGTAGTAAGCGCAACAGGCAAAGACGAAAGAGGACATTTGTGCTAGACCGAAGGACTGTGTTTAGTGCAAATTCGAGGACCAGATTTTGAGGTGATAGAGTTGAGGACAGAGGTCTCCAGCCAGAGCAGGGAAGACAGGTGTCTTCTATGGATAGAGTTCCATTTGCTAAGGGCAGCGGAGGCAGAGGTTTTCTAGAGGATCACCAGCCAGAACAGAGCTAGGGGATTGGTGTCTCCTTTGGGTTGGTGCCCATAAACTTTGTAATCGGGAAAGGTATTCCCAGAATTTGATTTGATAAAATTTAGTGAAAGATTTTATCCGTGGAGTAGCCCACATTGGGTGAACCACGTAAATTGTTGTGTCTCTTTGTGGATGGTGTTTTGTGCATTGCTTTGATTACGGCTTTTGATACTGCTATCTTTACACTGCATAATATTGAATTGAAAGTTGAATTGAAGGAAAAAGTAAAAAGTGGTCTTATACTGTTCACCCCCCCTCTCAGTATAAGCTTGTGTTCTTCAATTGGTATCAGAGCGGGTGCCTTCAAAAAGTTTAACAGCTTGAAGGAAAAGCTAGCAAAGAACACAATGGATTATTCAAGTGGCAATGCAGCACCTATTCTTGATGGATCAGATTTTGGTCTTTGGAGTGCAAGGATGAAGGTTCATCTAATGGCACTTGGGAATGAGGTTTGGGAAGTGATTGAAGACGGGTACACCATTCCTGAACATGGTCCTTATACTAAAGAAGATAGGCTCCTTCATCACAGCAACTCAAAAGCAATGAATGCAATCCTGAAAGGTTTATAGAAGGCAGATCTGACCAAGGTGATTCACTGCAAGACAGACTAGTGAAATGTGGAAACAGATTGCAAGTGGTTCACACAGGTGATGTAAATGTCCGAAAGGCTAAGTTGAGACACTTCAAAGGTATGTTTGAACAACTCAAGATGAATGATGATGAAAATATTAGTGACTACATGCTTCGTATGGATGAGGTTGTTAACTCCATGAAAGACTTAGGTCTTGAGCTTGCTGAAAATGATGTTTGTGATAAGATTTTAAGATCTCTTCCTAATAGATTTAGTGAAAATATTTTTGCTATTGAGGAAGCTAAAGATTTGGATAAGTTGAAAAAGGATGAGCTCCATAGTATACTTGCAGCATTTGAGTTGAGAACTCAAGTGAAGGTTGATGTCAAGAAAGAGGCAACTTTCAAGGCTACCAAGAAATCCAAGGGTAAACAGCTTCAAGAGAGTGATGAGTCTTCCAGTGATGAAGAGGCATATTACAGCAAGAAAGGCAAGTTCTCTAGAAAGCTCAAAAGCATGAAAAATATAAGATGTTTCAATTGTGGAAAGTTCGGTCATTATGCTACTGACTATACTGTTCCCAAGAAAGAAAGTGATGAAGATATACAGGATTCTAAAAGCAAGGATTCTGAAAAGCACAAGCATCACAGGAAAAACAAAGATGAGCGCAACAATCAAGGAAAGAGGTATTCTCACAAGCACAAGAAGAGTTTATACCTAGACAAAGCAAGTAAGTGTTCTAGTAGTGATAGTGAAAGTTCTTCAAGTGATACTGAAAATGAGATGTTGTTCATATCAGAAAAAGAGGAAGAACCGAAACATAGATTCATTATCATGAAATGTCTTAGATGTGGAAATTTTGGTCACCTTGAGGATGATTGCACAAATGATGATTTGGTTTCTAGTATGTATGAGGATGCTTCAGAAAACTATAAGGAAGATGCATGTATGGTTTTTGAAAAAGGTAGCACCTCTAGTGATAGGAAATCTGAAAAAGGGTTTGATGATTCAGAAAGCAAACAAATAAAGGATCTAGAAAGTGAACTTACTAACGCTCTTAGTGTTTTGAAAAAGGAAAGAAAGAAGAATGCTAGACTCAAGGATAAGTTAGATGAATGTTGTATGGAGAGAGATGATCTTATAGAAAGTCTCGACGTCTCTATGGCTAAGACACAAGAACTCAAGGATGAGTTAGAGTCTAAGGTTCTTGAATACAGTGAGTTAGAACAGAAAATGGCTTCTTTGAAAGAGGAAACTAAAGAGTACAAGGATAAGCTTTACAGGTTTCAAGATAGCTCCAAAAAGGTTAAGTCACTCATCAAAGGTCAAAGAAAGACAACGGATAAAACAGGCCTTGGTTTTGTCAAGGAACAAGTCTGGAGAATCTAGTAAGAGACTCCAAAAGGAAGAGAGTTCGATAAGGAAAGTATTTCAGATTATGAGTCCTTGGATGATAGATGCGTAGAAATAGAAAACAAAATTCAGAATGAAAAGAAGAAGTTTTCAGGACCCAAGAGGTCGGATAAAGGTAAATTTCACGGCAGATGTTTTGCGTGTTACAGGTTTGGTCACATGGCTGCACATTGCATGGCTCAAGTGAAGAAGGTGAACGGCAATTTTAGAAGCGCTAGTTTCTTTCGAGGGTATTGCTACTCTTGTCAATAGTTCGGGCACAAGGCAGTCTATTGCAAGGTAAATAACAGGAACAGGTTTGATCAGAACAGGTTTAGGCAGAACTGGCGGATTCAAAGAACAGGTATGCCTAAAAGAAATAACATTGTTACTTGTTATAAGTGCAACAATGAAGGTCACACAGCTAGACAGTGTAGAGCTAAACTTTCAAGGTACAAAAATAGGAACAGTGGTATAAACAGGTCCAAGGATCAAGGCATGAACAAAAATAGGGATGAGAACAAGAACAAGAACAGGAATGATAAACAGAAAAAGAAAGTGACAAGAACAGGAATACGGGCAAAGAATTCAAGAGAAGGCCCTAGCAAGGAAATTGTAGACGCCGATGATGATCGGTGCCTAATGGGAGTTTTACTCCCACCCCTATTTTAATCACCTCATCTGGAGGTGGGGGAGGGACTAAGCTAAGAGGCTCATTCTTAGTCCCGAGCCCCAAAGGTGACCCTTTGCCATTGATGACAAAGGGGGAGAGATATGAGTAAGGGGGAGAGCTTCAAGTGAAGAGAAGAGCTTCAAGTCGGGGGGAGCAAAACTTCAAAGGCAGATTCTCAGTTGTTAGCACAGTTGGTTTCAGTTTTGGCTCTTGAGATGAGTTTTCAGTGAAGGGTTGCCATCAATGACAAAGGGGGAGATTGTTGGCAATTTTGGGTACCTTGGGTCCATTGCCTTTGCTCAAGTGTAGAAGTTGTCATTGATGTCAAGAAGCTCTTGAAGGAATTTGATTTAATGTCAGATTATTCAGAGCATGGACAGTGAGTTTCCAGGAAGATCATAGTAGCCCTTTTGCAAAAGATCAAAGAAAAAGACAAGTAAGAAAAGGTATGCAGCAGGCAAGAAAAACTGTCATGATTTCATGACATGTTTGAGGAGAGAGAAAGAGCTGGAAAAACTATCATGATTTCATGACATGTTTGAGGAGAGAGAAAGAGCTGGAAAAACTATCATGATTTCATGACATGTTGGCAGAGAAGAAGAGCAAGGTGGAAAGTGTCACGATT
Organism: Wollemia nobilis; assembly: GCA_028583015.1. Classification (NCBI taxonomy): domain Eukaryota; kingdom Viridiplantae; phylum Streptophyta; class Pinopsida; order Araucariales; family Araucariaceae; genus Wollemia; species Wollemia nobilis. The sequence goes on from JAQPPZ010000440.1 coordinate 10,631,429, forward strand.
TCATGACATGTCGCATTTTCATGACTCGAAAAGTGTAGGAAGGCAGAGAAGGAAAAGTGTCACGATTTCGTGACATATTGCAAAGAAGATTGTACGGACGAAAAAGTGTCACGATTTCATGACATAATGTAGAAGAGAGAGTCCAAAAGAAAAAGTGTCATGATTTCGTGACATAATGCTGAAAAGAGAGTCCGTAGTGTGAATTGTCATGATTTCTGACAAGTTCGAAGAGAGAGAAAGTAGCAAGACAAAGTGTCACGATTTCGTGACATGCTACAGAAGTCGAAGTGAGAACTATCACGATTTCGTGACATGCCAAAGAAAGTCGAAAGAAAGCGTCATGATTTCGTGACAGTGAGATGGATGTAGAAAGTGTCACGATTTCGTGACAAGTTGAGATGGCAGCATTCAGTTGGAGAAAGTGTCACGATTTCACGACAGAAACAGGAAGCAAGTCTTCAACAGAAGAAGCATCGCGATTTCACGACGAATTCAAGAAGGAAGAGCTCGAAGGCGAAAGTGTCACGATTTCATGACATGTTCCAATTTCGCGGGCGTAAGGCAGAGAAAAGCATAAGGCAGCGAAAGTGTCACGATTTCGTGACATGTTCCATTTTCGCTAGTGCAAGCCGAGAAAAGGTTGAGAAAGCGAGAAGGGTCACGATTTCAGAATGAAGAGAGAGAAAGAGTGAAGAATTGAAGATGACGTTAGCAGAGGCAGAAGTGTCACGATTTCATGACAAAAGTAGAGAAGAAGGCCATGAAGATAGAAGGGTCACGATTTCGTGACAGGAGTGAAGATGACGTCAGCAGAAGCAGAAAGTGTCATGATATCATGACAAAAGCCATAAGATAGTGTTCGGTTGCAAAGGTGTCATGATATCGTGACATGTTGTAGTTTCGCGGTAGAAGCTACAGAGGAGTTGCAGAGGCAGTGAAGCCGACAAAGTTAAATTTGGGCCGACGAAGTTTAGGGTTTGCAGCCGACGTAGTTTAGGGTGTGCAGTCGACTAAGATCAAGGTTTTAATCTTGATAGTGTTAGTATAAAAGGAGGGCTGCTTGGAGAGTTAAGCATCGATCGGAGTGTGTGTTCGAAGTGCGACTTTCACAGATAGAGTGCGGGGGAGAAGTTCGATCGTCGAGTACAGAGTGCATTTCTTTCGAATCGTCTAAGTGAGAGAGATCGCAAGGAATCAGAGTGCGCGAAGACAATGCTATTGTGTTTTGCATAGAGAAAGCAGAGGGCGTAGTAAGCGCAATAGGCAAAGACGAAAGAGGACATTTGTGCTAGACCGAAGGACTGTGTTTAGTGCAAATTCGAGGACCAACTTTTGAGGTGATAGAGTTGAGGACAGAGGTCTCCGACCAGAGCAGGGAAGACAGGTGTCTTCTGTGGATAGAGTTCCATTTGCTAAGGGAAGTGGAGGCAGAGGTTTTCTAGAGGATCACCGACGCGAAGCAGAGCTAGGGGATTGGTGTCTCCTTTGGGTTGGTGCCCATAAACTTTGTAATCGGGAAAGGTATTCCCAGAATTTGATTTGATAAAATTTAGTGAAATATTTTATCCGTGGAGTAGCCCACATTGGGTGAACCACGTAAATTGTTGTGTCTCTTTGTGGATGGTGTTTTGTGCATTGCTTTGATTACGGCTTTTGATACTGCTATCTTTACACTGCATAATATTGAATTGAAAGTTGAATTGAAGGAAAAAGTAAAAAGCGGTCTTATACTATTCACCCCCCCTCTCAGTATAAGCTTGTGTTCTTCAAAGTTACACTAGGTATGGTAACTTGTGAGGTTGGGACTTGTGAAGCAACATTTACATGTGCTTCATACAAGGGATTGGTGTAAGTGGATGTATATGAGGTACTAGGAGCACATGAAGGTTGGGGAATAGACACATGGGATGAAGGTGCCATAGATGCCTCAAAAATAGGGTTAGTATACACCTGGGTAAAGGTGGATGGGGGCTAGGAATAAACATGTTCTTGCTATAAAGTAGAATATTGTCTAGTTGAATTGGAAATAGACTCTAAGACAACTAGAAAAATTCATGAAAGCTTCTACTCTTGCCATGTATATATGGGTAATGTGGTTATCTATGGTAAGGGAGGTTGACTCCTCTTGGAGCATGGTCATATGGAAGGCTGTGGATGGTAAGGAATGTGAGGGACCTGCAAATAAATCTGCCTATGTCACATTGAGGAAATCTACCACAAAAGTGGTCGGGAATGTGGATGAAGGTTCCATTAAGTTATCTTGAATTATAACTTTATTTTGGTTTCTAGTTAACACCATAAGCAAATAAATCAAAATAACGATTAAACTATCAAATGTAACACAAAACTACATGAACTCTGGATGATGTTTGGAAAGTATGAGGGTTTCACTGGAGGTAATAGCTTGAGGTGGGAAAAATGTAAGAGAGGGAGTTGCGTTGGAAAAATAAAGCAAGGAAAAAAACTAAGTGCAAGTTAAGTATTAATTTCACCAACGAAAAATGAATTGCATTGATTTTGCTAGCGAAAGTAGTTGAAGTGACCATTAAGATGATTTCAAAGTGAAAATAGGAAAAAGAAGACATTTTTGACCAAGTGCATCTATTCCAAGAAGTCAAAGTTAATTTCACCCTTATTTTGGGTGAATTGCTATTTTTAGTTAATTTTAGGGCAAAAATAATGAATGAAAGTAATTTGAACAAAGGCATGCGCTAGTCAAAGTCAAATTCACCCAAAAATGAGTGAAAAAAATTAGTGAAAGTATCTACCAAGTGCTTTTGCCCTTTTTTTCAATAAAAATGGATGATTTCACCCAATTTGGAGCGAAAGTAATGAAGGCACCTAGTTTGGAGTGAAAACAATATAAAAGGCATCTTCCTGTGCAAGTCAAAGTCAATTTTGCTTCTCTTTTGGGTGACTTGCTATTTTTAGTTTCGAAGCAAAAATAGTTGGTGGACGTCATTGGAATAAAAACATAAGCAAGTTAAAGTCAATTTCACCCCAAGTGGGGCAAAATCTATTTTTGCCCTCCTTTGGCAGTGAAAGTAAGCGTTTTTGCCCCAATTCCTAGAAAAAGTTGTTTGCACCCCACTTTCTAGTAAAATTATCCTGACTGGAAAAGCATAAACAAGCAAGATCTCCTTTTGGGAAAAATTAATCAAATTGAAGGTAAAAGGACATGCTTGGCTGAAATTGCCAGTGAAACTCTATTTTCACCTCACGAACTTCATTTACGCTCGATGTCTCAATGAAAGTAGTGTTCGACTGAATTTCTAGGTGAAATTATATTCTCAGCAAAATTCCTTGGTACAATTTGTCCATGCCTTTTCCTCTTGCTGAATTATTTTCCATGAACATTTTCAAGAAAGACCAAAGGCTCATGAATTTAATACTTGTGGCAAAGAAATTAAGATTTCTAGAATTAATGTCAGATGTGTTATGAAAAACGAATCAATTTGTTTATTGAAAAATATGCAGTTTAAATAAGACTGCAATTGCCGGAGGTTGCCAAACCAACCAGCTACAATAGCAAATTGTTACAACGAAATAACAAATGCATAACAAGACAAATAATGAAATAGCAAACAGTATAACTACGCTAACATCCCCCCTTATTACATTATTTGGGTAAAAGGATGACTACTGGCTATACTAACATCCCCCCTGATTACATCATTTTGCAATACAAAGAGAGCTGCAAAACAACTCAAATTTGACACGTCCAAGTGCCTTAGTGAAAATGTCTGCAACTTGAGCATCGATGGGAATGTGCTGAAGCTGAATTCGGTGCTTTGGAACTTCATCTCGAATGAAATGACATTGTGTGTCAATGTGCTTTGTTCTTTCATGATGGACTGGATTCTTGACGAGGTTCAGAACACCCTGATTGTCGCATCCAGGGCAATAATCATGGCAACATGTGGAGTAGAGATAGCATCCAGGGCAAATAAGCCATGCTTATATGAAGCTGTTGTAATCTGCTTACCCTTCTTGGTAATAGTACAACACTTCTTTCCATTCTCAACACGAAAGTTGACAACCATATTTCTATCCAGGATTTATGTCACTGACAACAAATTATTGGCCAATCCCGGAACATAGAGGACTTTGTCAATCTGACACTTGCAATCAGGAAGAGTGACTGAAACTGTACCCTCTCCCTAAACCCTATAGGTTTTATCATCAGTAATGGTGACAGGTTTGCCCTCTTTGGCCACGAATGATTCAAACCACGATCTGTCGCTCGTCATATGTTTGCTAGCTCCAGAATCGACATACCAAACGAGGATCCCTCCGTGTGGAATCTGTGGTAGTCATGAGCACCTTGTGTGCCCATTCATAATCTGAGTCATATTCTTCAACGACAACATTCAGGTGGGGTTGCTTGTTTTTATTTTGTGGTTTGTTTTGGCCTTTCTCCTTGTTCTTATGCCAACACCTGTTGGTGTCATGGTTGTCTTTCTCACAGATCTTGCACCACCTCTTCTTCTGTTGAGGTTGTTTTCCTTTTCATTTCATGTCCTATTGAGAATTTCCTCCTTTCTGAAAGTTGCCTCCTTTTTTCCCATTACCTTTCTTCCTAGAACCCTGCCTGTTGGTGTATAGGGCTGTATTGGAAGAATCATCCTTGTGAAGTTGGCATGCCTCCTGTTGTTGAAGCAGATTGACCAAATCGATGTAGGTAATTTGTCATTGAGACACCTGGATGGAGGTGATCAACATATCAAATGAAGAAGGTAAAGCTCTCATCACAATTGAAACGAGAAGCTTTTCGTCCACATAATCTCCCAAAGAATTCAATCTCTCTTTCAATTCAGACACTCTGCACAGAAAGAGTTCAACTGTTTCACCCTGTCTCAAACTCAGTTATGAAGTTGTTGAAGATGAAGAATGGTGGAATCATTCTTTCCCTCATAGATGGTTTGAAGGGCATCCCATGCCTCTTTACCACTTGCTTTGTCAGCTATATGAGGTTGCACTTCATCTAAAACAACAAACAAAATGAGCACCTTTGCTCGACTGTCTTTCTTGTCAAAAGCTATCTGATCAGCAGAAGGAGTTGTGGATCCTGATGCTGATGAAGGCCTAGATGTTACTCCAGTAACAATATCCCATAAATATTCCATTTGGAGAATTGCCTTCATCTTATGTTTCCATGGTGTATAATTTGGACCTTTCAATAACTGATGAGGATCAGTCATCAACTTTGCAACAGCGGCCATAGTGAAGGTTCCTTATATCACCAATTGGTCCCCCCTTTCGATATACCTTTTGCTAGGCCGTTATACCGTACAAAATACCCGCCCTTACGTGAGGGAAACTATAGGTATTTAGAAAGATCAACAAAAATCACCCGCCCTTACGTGAGGGAGACTATAGGTGAGTTTTAGAGATCATACGATACGTGGAACATAAGCGATGTCGAAATGGAATCGCCTTGTTGATGGCACCTACCATAGAAGATTCTTCTCATGCGTGAGGCGTAACTTCCCCTAAACACTATGAAGAATACTTCGTCAAGATTTACGCCTAAACACAAGAGCGATTAAGGGTAGTGGATGGAGTAAAAAAATGCAAAAATGGCAAACTTATCTCTCCCCGACGATTTATAGAGAACAAGCTCAGACGTCGTTGTATCACAAATACAGAACGCTGCAGTGCAATAAATTGCACAGATGGGTTTTAATTATTCCGAGGACTTAGGGAGTGTATTTGATTTTTTTTTTAACTTTTAATGAAGTAGTGCAAAAAATGAAATATGCAACATACAACATAAAAAGTGCCCACAAGAATTAACCCTCAAGGTGTCGGACACAGCCGAAAATGCACCTTTACAATTTGCCAAAATGCTTTTTCAAAAAATTACTCACTTTCCCCCTTTGATTTTTTGAAAAAAATATCCCCCCTTAAAAAAAATTCTCTTTAACAAAGCATTTTAAATAATTATTATGTATTTAAAGTTAAAATAAATAATTTTAATTTATATAGTTTTTAAAACTTATGAAAATTTTTTTTAAAAAAAAAATTAATTTATAAAGTTTTAAAACTATAAAAAAAATAAATTAAAATTAAAAATTTTAAATAAAAAAATAATAATTAAAAAACCTTTGAAATTTTTTTTTTACCTTTGAAAGGGGGGAGTCGGTGGGATTTGAACCCCCGACCTGCAGGCTCCCAGAGCCTTACCGCACGGCTCACGACCATGTGAGCCAGCGGGCTGATCCGAAAGGATCAAGGGGCCCCCTCGTATTTGAGGAGGGTCCCAGCCTGCTGCCCGAGCACAACTTCCTCCTCTGCAAATCGCGGCCTCGCCGCTGCAGCTTCCTCCGCGTGTTCTTTTTTTTTTTTTTAAATCCCCGCGTTCCAGCGTTGCGGTCCGCTGCGCGCGTTCAACCGGGGGTGGACTCAATGTTGGACGTGCGTTTTCAGTTGCGTGCACGTGCATTCAACAGGGGGGGAGGTTGGACGCGCGTTCAACGGGGGGGTGGGAGGGCTGGACGCGCATTCCAGCGGGGGAGGGCTGGACGTCCGCTCGATGGCGATGTCCACAGTGCTTCCCCGAGCGCGGACGTCGACGGGGTGCACGCGCTGTGTCTAGCGCGGGTGCTACTGTGTCCCTTCTCTGTGACTAGCGGGGGGGCGCTGCTGCATCCCTTCTCTACGTCCAGCGGGGGGTCGTGCGGCTGCGTCCCAAATTTTTTTTTTTTTTGAAACGTAATCACGCGACGGCGTGAAAAAAAATCACGTCGCAGAAAAAAATTTCGCACTGTTCGGGAAGAAATTGCGTTCAGAAAAAAAAACACATGCAACCTTCTCCCAGCAAACAGCTTTCGCCTCCAGCCTCCTTTCACTGCTCCCTGCAAAAAAAATTGCCGTAGCAATCTGGCTCTGATGCCATGTTATGAAAAACAAATCAATTTGTTTATTGAAAAATAGGCAGTTTAAATAAGACTGCAATTGCCGGAGGTTGCCAAACCAACCAGCTCCAATAGCGAATTGTTACAACGAAATAACAAATGCATAACAAGACAAATAATGAAATAGCAAACAGTATAACTACGCTAACAAGATGGTTGTTGAGTTTTGTGCGATATTGTTCATTGTCGAGGCATCATCCATTGATTTTGCCTCTTCTCCAAGAAAAGTTGTGTTGGTCACAAATCTGCCATAGGAAAGGATTTTGTACGTGTACGCGCCCTAGACTTGGCCAACATTGAAAGGCCGAGAGAAAGAGAAGTCTCCCGGGCCAATCTCCAGAGAGGGCTGGCTCCCAAACTAATCTAAACTGGTTTCGAGATAAGGATGCAGGAAAGAAATGGGAAAATGCGGAAAGAAATGGGAAATAACAGAAAGAGATGTAAATATGGCCGAAGCCGATAGTTAATGGGGAACAACCTCAGATAGCAAATAATCTCAACAAAATCCTGAAGCTAAACAACAACTGACTCTTAGAATGCATATACAGAAACTGGATCAAGCATTAGCCGTAAGTTCGCTTCCAATTGTACTCCAAACGTTCAAATGCAAATACAGCCAAATCCAGAACAGCAGAATTTAACTTATATTAACACTGGACTAACAGAAGTGACTCAGACAGAAAGCAAAACATGGACAACAGTTTGGATCACCAACTCCAGAAGACACTAAGAATAGAGCAAAATGCATCTAGGATCTCTGCTTCAATTTCTGCAAAAAGGTCTTCCTCCTTTTGCTTGAGATTTTACATTGGTATTTATAGAGGTGCTTCCTCTTCCTTTCGAATTACAACATTTAATACATAAAACAGATTTCGAAGAAGAGGTCCACAAAATAGGCACTTGAAAAGAGAAACAAGCCCCCTTAATCTGCCTCGGAGAAATCACACATTAAATGGCTATTTTTGGAGCAAGCCGAAAGTTGTTAGGAGATCACGAACAAGAGCTTTTAATACTGGAGGCGTCTTTAATTTTGGTGGCATCGAAAACTGCCTCAAGTTCTTCCATCTAGCGCACATCGGTAATCAGCAACATTTAATCTTGGCGCCTCTTTGACCACGATCTCAAAATCTGTTGGAGAGCTTTTAAAACATTACTGCATTTGATCCTTATCTTCTCCTCACGTTCTCCTATGCAGTTTTGAAGAAAAATGCAGACAGAACTGTATCGGGCCTTTGTTTTGCTTCTGTCACGAAAATGAGACAGGTCACGAAAATGCGACATGTCGCGAAATCGTGACACTTTTACCTTACTGCTTCCTGTTTCTGCCACCAGTCATGAAAATGCGACATGTCACGATATCGCGACGTCTTCTCTTCGTTTAGCTTTGTCTTCATGACATGTCACGAAATCGTGACATTCTCCTTTGTCTGGCTTTGTTCGCTGCTCCAAGTCGTGAAAACTCACCATGTCACATGAAATCGTGACATCTTCTTCCTTCTGTGTCCTTTTCTTCTGTATACCCGTGAAACTGCAACATGTCACGAAATCGTGACATCTTTCTCTTCCTTGGCCTTCATCTTCTTGCAAGTAGCAAAAATGGGACATGTCACGAAATCGTGACATTTCGTACTTGGCATTGTCCTTCCGGCTCCTTCATCGTGAAAATGTGACATGTCGCGATATCGTGACAATTTCTTTCTACCTTGTACTTGTTATCTTGGTTTCGCAAAAACATGACAGGTCACGAAAATGTGACATGTCGCGATATCGTGACGTTTTCTCCTTTTTGTCCTTTCATCTTCAACAAGTCATGAAATCATGACATTTCGTACAATTTGGCTGCCTCCTTTGCTTTCTCCTCGTGAAAACATGACATGTCATGAAATCGTGACAATTCTCCGCGCTTTGCCCTTCCTGTCCAATATGTCATGAAATCGTGACAATTTCTTGCCTTCTCTGTCGTTGTCGCTTCCTGTCGTGATATCGTGACAAGTTCCTCCTGCTTGGCTTCATCCTCAAAAATGTCATGAAATCGTGACATCTTTCTCCACCTTGTGTTTATCCTTCAGCCCTTCCATGAAAACGTGACATGTCGTGATATCGTGCCATTCCGTACCATCTGCTCCTTTCTTGCTTTTCTATCATGATATCATGACATTTTTCATTGCCTCCCTTTGTATGTCACGATATCATGACATTTTCCATTACTCTGCTCTATGACCACTACAAGTCACGAAAACGTGACATGTAGCGAAATCATGACAATTTTCACTTGAGTTCTCCCTCACCGCAACAAGTCACGAAACTCCAACATGTCGCGATATCGCGACAATGAAACTTCCTTGCTGCCTTTGGCTGTTTTGAGCCGCGAAAATGCGATAGGTCATGAAAATGTGACATGTCGCGATATCGTGACATTTTCTATGCTTAGCTTTTTTCTGGTATGGACGCCATGAAAACGTGATAGGTCACGAAAATGCGACATGTCGCGATATCGTGACAGTTTCACTTTTGCACAAACTTGGTTATTTTGCATGAACAACAACAACAAAAACAATGTGGCAAAAATGCCAACATTCTTGGCGGCTCGTGGGGTATACAGTTCTGTTGTATGCATGAATCTCAGGCCTTTATCCATTGGGCAATAGAGTCAAGAAGTTGGAGGGGCAGAAGAAGTGAATGTTGGTTGATGTTGGACGTCTCTACGGGCTGCTGCAACAAGCTCTTGCTGGCACTCGACACTCAAAATAGGATCTTCAACAGAAATTTGTAGAATAACAGAACTTCCCTTATTTCTTGAATGACTGCATTTTGCCTAGCTCGGTTGAGCTGGGTAATCACCAGGTGTTGTGCAAGGATCTCCATGGCGGTAGTGAAAAGCACCTGAGTTGCAAAAATGGAAATGAATGGAATGATGACCAGCGGATGCGCAGGCCATGGAACGGGAATGGGGAATGATGGAATGATGGAAAATGGAGGAGTAGAAGTGGTAGATACAGCAACAGGGTGCTACTATGCTACCAACTGTAAAATAGATAATGAAATGGAAGTGGATGGAATGGAGAAGGTGGTGGGAACTATGAAAAAGTGCTTAAAAGACAAAGAATTAGAAGAAAGGGGAAGAAGAAACGGGAACATCAGAGAGGGGAGTAGAAACAACAGTAGTGGCTTGATTAGTTGCAGAAGAAGAAGGAATAGGAGAGGAAGGGAATGAAGTAAGGAAGTGGAAGAAAGAAGTAGAGGAAAGCCACTAACTACTGGGAAGGAAAAGAAAAAGAAAAAGAAATAAACATACCTGCGGGCTCGCGTGCAAAAGGAGCCGAAGTTAAAAAAAATATTTTCTTTTTTTTTTTTTACTATGTACACGGTAACCCCCGAATTTAGCTGTGAACTCTCGGGAGAGACACATACCAGAACATGGCTCTATGATCTCCTGGATCCCAGACCTTGAACAGACACTCATTGGTCTCCTGATTGATAATCAGCTCGGTGTCACCAAAGATTTGCAACTATCGTGCTCCAAGTATCTCAACCTTCTTGAGACCTAGGCATAAAGCCTCATATTCTACTGTATTAGTTGTGCAGCTCCAGGTCAACTGGTATGAAGAAGATCATTGAATTCCAGAAGGTAATACTAGAACAATCCCAGTTCCAGCGTCATTTTTGTATCGTGCTCCATCGAAATAGAGCTGATCTTGCACAGAGTCTTGATCAACTTGATCAGGAGGTAACTCTACTTCAACCCCTTCAAGATTTGTAATGGAGTAACAACCAATCTCAGTTTCCATCATGGCATTAAAATTGAGCATTGAAAACTCATCCTCCAAGCAAAGCTCATCCAAGACTTCATCCATCAAATCAGGATTGTCCAATTCTTCAGTTATCATGTTGACAGAATGTTTGGACTTTTCTTCCTCTTCCATCTTCTCTATATGAAAAGTAGAAGGCTTCTGATTGTCAATACAGACTCTTCTTCCTTTGAAAGGAATCTCCAAGTGAGAATAATCCAGAGAAAGGTAACCTCCCAGCTTGGCAGTGAATTCTCTCGACAAACACATACTGAAATATGGTTCCAAATCAACCACAACTACCTCCTGAATTACTGTAATTTGAGGCATACTATGTAGAGCAATAGGAACATCCTTGATTACACCCACTATTTTCATGGGAGTCCCATCCAACTGCAAGACACCAGGGCTACTTCTTGTATACTCCATACCCATGACTTCACAAACTGCCTTTGGCATGACAGTTGTCGCAACACCAGAATCAATCATACAGTTGTGCACAATCCAACCCTCCATCCTGAGTGACAAATAAAATGGGGGTGGTCTATTATTTCCAGTGACTGAAGAGGTCAGAGTTTGAGACATAACTACCTGGGCTGGAGCCTTCCCCTTACTTTGTATGGTTTTCAAGGATTCCTGTAAGAGATTTACCTATCCAGGCAGCTGCAAGGTGTCATACAGACTTACCTTAGCTGGTATCCATTTGAGTTCTTCAACAATGTTGTACTCCATCGAGATCTACTCTTTCCCTCCATTGGAAGATTCAAATTTGCTTTTATATTGTTGGGTGGCCTCCACTCATTGTCATTTAGTCAATGATGGATACCGCAATGTCTCTCTAGCTTGTTCCTTTGTTTTCGCTTGCGACTGAGAGACAGAAGCTTGTTCCTTCTCTTTTACTTGTGGTGGAAGTGGATCCTTTGGCAAAATAGGTGGTTGTTGTGGAGCTGGAGGATCATGAATCTTTGCAGGTATTTGCTGCTTTGTTGCTTGTATAGGAGGCACTTTCAATGGCTCCATCTTAGTCGGATCTACCAACATTGGTTTCTTGTCATTGCGTGTCAAGACTGCTATGTGTTCCTCAAGAGACTTCATGGAATTAAGATCCACCTCTCGAATCATGTTTACATGGCTTCCCGCAAGAACTTGCAAATAATTTTGGTGGACCATGCAAGTGGACTCATCATGTGGATCATTGCAGGAAGAACACCAGTAAGAAGGCTCATGTGAAACTTCAGAAGGGCCAACCTCTTCACTTACCAGGATCGTTGAGTTCCTCTCAGGTACTTTCTCCATAGCCTTGCTAGGAGCAACTTGCTCTCTAGTTACTGCCAAAAAAATCTTCATGGTTGAGAGTTCCTCTCCACCTCTCTCCGCTCCATAGATGTCACCTTGTTAGTGAGAGCTCTCATGGCCGACTGAATTTCTTGCAAAATAGCCAATTGAGGATCTGGGCTTGAGGACACAGGTGGTGCAGGTAGAGGTAATGGAACTGGTGGAGAAGGTAATGCAGGAGTTGGAAGTGGAGAGGTTATCTATGGAATGGGAATCATAGGTACTGAAGGTATGGGAGGATTCCATGAAGATAAAGGGTACATGGATGGAGCAGTGTAAGATGTGGAGGCTGCACCTGTATGCTGGTATTGTGGAAGCTCGGGAAAAATAGGCATAGTCATCTTTGGAGGCAATTTCCCAATGGCAATCAGATCGGCCTCAACCTTTTGTGCCTGGGCATATAGTGCAGGAAAGGTTTGAACACCGGACATCCTAATATTCATACCAATATCTGAATGGAAAGCCCTAAGAAAGTACAATGTTGCTTGTTCATGAGTAGGGCGAAGACCCTTAGGAACTCTCTGCCAAGTTTGGGCAAACCTAACATTGAAATCCACTATCTCCTCTTGAGGATGCCTCTTGATATTATTAAATTGATGCACTAAAGAAAATGGGTCTGCTTGCTCATTGAACCCTTGGATTAGCATCTCTGGCTAATTGATCCCATGAAGTTATGGAGTTGGGAGACAAGGATCTATACCAGCACAACAACTTACCTCGGAGTGACAGGACGAGCAATTTGATCATGACATCTTCGTCTATGATATTATGAATTGAAGCCAAGGTTGCCACATCTGACACATGCTCGTACATTGTCTTTCCAATCCCATCGTATGTAGGCAAGGCTTTTATTGCTGCAGTAGGAACTAGATTTTGAAAAGGCAGGTCCAACGCTCCCGAATCATTCCAAGTAGAGAACTTCCTTGGTGGAGGATGCTGGGCCATTTGGACTACTGGATCTGGATGTAGCAAGCTCGTAGCAGTACTGGGAGGAGTCGGAGATGGCACAAACTGATTCGCTGCCTACGAAGAAATAGCAAATGATGGGTTCATAGGACTTACCAATCTTGAGCGCTCCCTCCAGTTTTGAACATCAATCTCGAAGAATTCGACTGGATCTTTCGATTCTTTGGCACTTGATCTCATGATCATGAAGCGAAGATGCAAAGATTTTCACCAGCTTCAGGATTGGAAATTTCTAGGTACTAAACAGTCACCTTCAACAGAGTCACCAGATGAACTTACAATCGCCGCTTTTGAGGTCAAGACAGTTCATCAAAATCTTGATTCCTTCGGGTGTCAAAAAATGGAACTTGTCAGTCCCATCGATTATGGATCTTTCTAAGACAGAAATAGTCTATCCCATCGGTGTGCCAAAAACTATTGGCACAGGTGGGTTTGTCAACTTGGAATAATACTTATCCCACCGATTATGGATCTTTTGAGATAGAAACAGTCTGTCCCACCGGGCGTGCCAAAAACTGTTGGTCACAAATCTGCCACAGGAAAGGATTTTGTACGTGTACGCGCCCTAGACTTGGCCAACATTGAAAGGCCGAGAGAAAGAGAAGTCTCCTGGGCCAATCTCCAGAGAGGGCTGGCTCCCAAACTAATCTAAACTGGTTTCGAGATAAGGATGCAGGAAAGAAATGGGAAAATGCGAAAAGAAATGGGAAATAATAGAAAGAGATGTAAATATGGCCGAAGCCGATAGTTAATGGGGAACAACCTCAGATAGCAAATAATCTCAACAAAATCCTGAAGCTAAGCAGCAACTGACTCTTAGAATGCATATACAGAAATTGGATCAAGCATTAGCCGTAAGTTCGCTTCCAATTGTACTCCAAACGTTCAAATGCAAATACAACCAAATCCAAAACAGCAGAATTTAACTTATATTAACACTGGACTAACAGAAGTGACTCAGACAGAAAGCAAAACATGGACAACAGTTTGGATCACCAACTCCAGAAGACACTAAGAATAGAGCAAAATGCATCTAGGATCTCTGCTTCAATTTTTGCAAAAAGGTCTTCCTCCTTTTGCTTGAGATTTTACATTGGTATTTATAGAGGTCCTTCCTCTTCCTTTCGAATTACAACATTTAATACATAAAACAGATTTCAAAGAAGAGGTCCACAAAATAGGCACTTGAAAAGAGAAACAATCCCCCTTAATCTGCCTCGGAGAAATCACACATTAAATGGCTATTTTCGGAGCAAGCCGAAAGTTGTTAGGAGATCACGAACAAGAGCTTTTAATACTGGAGGCGTCTTTAATTTTGGTGGCATCGAAAACTGCCTCAAGTTCTTCCATCTAGCGCACATCGGTAATCAACAACATTTAATCTTGGTGCCTCTTTGACCATGATCTCAAAATCCATTGGAGAGCTTTTAAAACATTACTGCATTTGATCTTATCTTCTCCTCACGTTCTCCTATGCAATTTTGAAGAAAAATGCAGACAGAACTGTATCGGGCCTTTGTTTTGCTTCTGTCATGAAAATGAGACAGGTCACGAAAATGCGACATGTCACGAAATCGTGACACTTTTACCTTACTGCTTCCTGTTTCTGCCACCAGTCATGAAAATGCGACATGTCGCGATATCACGACGTCTTCTCTTAGTTTAGCTTTGTCTTCATGACATGTCACGAAATCATGACATTCTCCTTTGTCTGGCTTTGTTCGCTGCTCCAAGTCGTGAAAACTCACCATGTCATGAAATCGTGACATCTTCTTCCTTCTGTGTCCTTTTCTTTTGTATACCCGTGAAACTGCAACATGTCATGAAATCGTGACATCTTTCTCTTCCTTGGCCTTCATCTTCTTGCAAGTAGCGAAAATGGGACATGTCACGAAATCATGACATTTCGTACTTGGCATTGTCTTTCTGGCTCCTTCATCATGAAAATGTGACATGTCGCGATATCATGACAATTTCTTTCTGCCTTGTACTTTCAGCCTTCATTCCGCGAAAACGTGACAGGTCGCGAAAATGCGACATGTCGCGATATCGCGACGTTTTCTCCATTTGGTCCTTTCATCTTCAACAAGTCATGAAATTGTGACATTTCGTACAATCTGGCTGCTCTTTGCTTCCTCCTCATGAAAATGTGACATGTCATGAAATCGTGACAATTCTCTGCACTTTGCCCTTCCTGTCCAATATGTCGTGAAATCATGACAATTTCTTGCCTTCTCTGTCGTTGCCGCTTCCTGTCGCGATATCGTGACAAGTTCCTCTTGCTTGGCTTCATCTTCAAAAATGTCATGAAATCGTGACATCTTTCTCCGCCTTGTGTTTATCCTTCAGCCCTTCCGCGAAAACGTGACATGTCGCGATATCGCGCCATTCCGTACCATCTGCTCCTTTCTTGCTTTTCTATCGTGATATCGTGACATTTTTCATTGGCGCTCCCCTTGGCTGCTGTATGTCGTGATATCGTGACATTTTCCATTACTCTGCTCTGTGACCACTGCAAGTCGTGAAAACGTGACATGTAGCGAAATCGCGACAATTTTCACTTGAGTTCTCCCTCACCGCAACAAGTCGCGAAACTCCAACATGTCGCGATATCGCGACAATGAGACTTCCTTGCTGCCTTTGGCTGTTTTGAGCCACGAAAACGTGATAGGTCATGAAAATGCGACATGTCACGATATCGCGACATTTTCTTTGCTTAGCTTTTTTTTGGTACGGACGTCATGAAAACGTGATAGGTCGCAAAAATGCGACATGTCGCGATATCGTGACAGTTTCACTTTTGCACAAACTTGGTTATTTTGCATGAACAGCAACAACAAAAACAATGTGGCAAAAATGCCAACAAGTTGATTTTCATTGAGTCTTCTTGGAAAAAATAAAATTTTGAGGCGCAAGACAATGAAGCAGCAACAAAAATTTAATGTTTGAGCTCCTAATTTTCATGTGACATTACTGTGTTTCAATGCATGGATGCCTGAAACGATTTTCCATCATCCATTCTTGCTGATTTCTCAAGCGCTTTCCACCAAAACGGGGCCACGGCTTCCTAAAGAATGTACTGATTTATTTTTTACTGCTATCAAGGAGGAAATTACTGTAGTTGATCTTTGACTAGCTAGAATTTTGTTTTAATGTGAATTTAATTACAAAGGCACAATCCTCTATAAATACTAAGTATTTCAATGTAAAGGAGGATAGACACTCTACCAAAAAACACTTGAAGTTCTATGCATCAATTGAAAGGTATTTGGATCTAGTTCTTGGATCAGTGGTGTATGCAATTGCTTTATGCTTATCATTTCTGTTATATTCATGATCTTTGTTAGATAAGTTTAAATTTTGCATTTTTTATTTAATTTTTTATAGAGAACTAAATGTTGAAATGTTTATTGGAAGTTATCTCTGCAAGCTGTGAATGGTTCCGTAGCACCCTAAAATTGGCACAGTTAAACCTTAGTAAAAATATAAAAATTCAAATTTTAATCTCAAACTGCCCGTTAACCGCCTGTTACCCTCTTTCCTCGTTTTCTACATCATTTTTAGGATTTATTTTGATCGTTGGATGATATCGTCACAGATTAGACGAAATCGTTCTAGATTTGATGAATTCATCTGGAATAGAACGTCCAGACAATTTTGTCCCAAAACTAAATTTTCATAATTAGCTTCTATTTCAACAGCCTCTCCAACTTGGGCAGAAGCGCGTCTGCGCAGTTGGAGATTCCCCCGTTGGAGATCTCCCAGATTGGGATGATCCCCAACCTCCTAACCTCTCCCTAATCCTATATAAACTGATATTTTCTCAGTTTATCCCTCCTGACTCTCTGCTTGAAACTCTGCTTAAACCCTATGAACTTCCACGCACTTCAGAGCATCCTCACACCATCATTTGCATTCGATATTTCATGTTTTCTTGCAGGAACTTTACTGTTTCTCAGTCGAAGCTAGCTCAGATCATTGCAAGCGATTTCAGATGATTTCGGATGATCCTGTCGAGGAGCGTAGACGATCTCGTACGATTGGAGGCGATCCCGACTGTAGTCCAGATTGGGGGCAATCAGAGTCTAGAGTTTGCATCTCTTTATCATTTTTTTGCATTTCTTCATACATTATCTTAGTTATTATGTTTTGCATTTTTGAGTTCACCTCATTTAGCATAACCGCATGATAAAGTTAAAATCAATCATTAAATCTACTGCATTTTCTTATTTATTATTTGAATCTATTATTTAGGCATGTTTGTTGTTATTTCTATCATTCTCATTTGCTTCTACAGTTACATATTCGGTATTTTATATCTATTTTTATGATTGCAGGTTTCTGACGAATTCGTCAGATCTCAGATGATTCCATCTGATCTCAGATGACTGACTATGATTTGAGATGATGTGATGTAATTTTAGATGATTACATACGATTTGAGATGATCTGGACTACTACAAAACTCAGAACCTTCATCAAACATCCAGAATCAGGTATGTTCTGTCCCATTCGGCACATTCTTTGTGTTTAACATTTATTCATATTTTTTGTATCCATAAAAATCAGCATTGGCATATAGAATGGTTTAGATTCATCTTGGCCAAACCTAGGAGTTGAATGATTAAAGTACAAAATGAACACATCAAACCCACTATCAACCTAGGTGTGGAAGCTGCCACTCAAAAGTTTCTTGGTGAACCCACCATCCATAAAAAATTCACCCTTATACCCCTCCCTCGAGAGGTGGGACCTTCAAAGGGCCTCTCAGTACAAGGTATTGTCCCATCCTTCTCGCATCCCCCTTCCCGGCGTAGATCCTATAGCCTGAGGGTAAGGATGCGAAAAATTTGGAGCGATACATTTTTGGTGAACCCGACGTGAAAAACTAAAAACCCTTTGAAAACAATCCAAAAATAAAAAATAAAAACATAAATACATTTATGATCAAATATTGCATATCATATTTAGATGGTAGATTATAATAAAAGACGAGTTTTCACCATTAATGTTCAGAATCAATTAGCAGCCATAGAGATTAATTCTTTGCTTAGAGTATCTCCAACATATAGAGTCCCACCTTTATGGGACGAGCTTAATAGGAGATTGAATCTCATTTCATCTATAGCAACCGAACTTAGGCAAATCAAGAGGTTTGTCCTAGATATAATCTTGGATCTCGATCAAGTGACCTTGTATCATGAGCTTCAGAGAGCTTGCTATAGGTGGTTAGCAGATAAAAGAGCCCTTGTGTCTTCTAAATTGTATATCTTTGAGGAATACCTCGATAATGCAATTGTAGTACGTAAATTGTTGTCTCGTATAGAGGACCACGAGGTCATTCTTACGGATAGACAAATATGGAATAGAGTTCCTAGAGCTGTGTTATATCGAGAGTATTGCCATGAGATCTATTTTTACAAGACAGAGTCTGAAACAGATAATATCACTATAGCACACTTTATCAAGTTCTTGAAAAACCATTTCCAATTTGAAGAGGAGCATTTCATGAATCCTGATGAACTTGATCCTATCAATGACATCTATAAACTATTTATAGAAAACTAAGCTATTCTTTTATTATTGTTATTTCTTGCATTTAGTGTGTTGTTTATTGTTTTTTATAAGCATAAAAAAAATAAAAATAAAAATAAAATAAAAAACAAAACAAAATCATAACAAAAATCAAAACATTTTCTTTTAAGCATTATAGTAGGTATATAATTAAAATATATACCTCCCAAATCTGTTGCAACTATATTAATATATATTTACTAAAATTTAAATTTAGACATAATGACTAGACTCAGGAATGGAAAATAGACTGAAGTAGAAGAAGATTGGTTAAGAAAACCAAAAAATAACCCAGATGTCCTTCCTGAAGACCCAATTCAGGAAGAAGGAACCTTCGACCAACAAGAAGAAGAATTTTTCGTAGGAAATGAACATAAAGAAAATGATAGAGAGGAAGGATCCTCATCCCCTAAAATATCTCCAGAAGGAGCTGTTACTTTTGAGAACATGGAACATTTCTGGAAGTTCCTCAATACCAATATTGGCACTCTTAATAGAGCAGTCCATATGGAAAAATATCAAATTAGTGACACTCAAGCAACCCTAGAAGACATATATCACACGCACTAATCCCTTGTCCTTTGTTGATCAAGAAAGTGATCAATCTGGACCATCCAATTTGGATATGGCTACTATAATTCAAAACACGCAACAACAACAGGTTACCCAAACACCTAGAGTGCCTGTTACTAAGCCTAAGGTTATTCCCACACAAAAGAAACCTTCATTCACTGCTCTATTTCGCCAAGCTATTGATAAATATACCTCAAATCAACAAAAGCCTAAAACAAAACCAAATACCAATTTCCAATAGTCTGGGATACAACATAATGCTACAACAAATCTTCTTCATAATACTCTTCCTACCAACCATTTGCATAACAACAATATAGCATCTAATCCTTATGTCACGCCATCCTACGCTCACAAATCCCATACTCATGTACCATCGAACCAATATGTTGGACAAATTGGTAATCTGGAAGCCATGGTGAAATAGTTAGTCTCCCGCATGGACCAGATAGATCCCTATCGTCCCTCGTACAATTATCGAGAGATGTGTAGTCAGCCTCTAGATCCTATAGTTGTAGCACAACCATATCCCAAACACTTTCCTATGCCTGTCCTACCTATATACAAAGGAACTGAAGATACCATAGAGCATCTTTGTATGTTTAGGATAGGATGTCATGATATATCACATGATGACTTGTTATTACTAAAGATGTTTTCAAAAATTTTAGGAGGGATGGCATTGGAGTGGTATTATCAACTACCCACTCATTCTTTGAGAAATTTCAAAGAAACCGTTGAATATTTTGTGCATCAATTTAGTGCCTATATCGAAAGGCATGTAACCATTAAATATTTGTACAACCTAAAACAAGACAAAAATGAGTGTTTTGCTGACTTCTTAGCTCAATGGAGGCAGTTGATAGGAAAATTACACTTTATGTTACCTTATCGGGAAATGTTGGATATCTTTATTAATAATTTACAAGAACAACTATCCTATGAATTATCAACTGCTACCTTGACCACATTCGATCAAGCCATAGATTTAGCTCGAAGGGTGGAAGATGCTCTCATTAGGAGAGGTCAGCTCAAAAAGAAAGATGATGAGAAAACATCCAGAAATCAATATAAAAATAAACAAGTTGTGGGTGATGGTATCATTGATAGAAGAAACATTGCCAATGTTAATACTGTGAAAACAATAGAGAAGTTTATATTGAAACCTCCTGATAAACCACCCCGAGAATTTACCTGGTTAAATCAACCTTTATCAACCATTCTCTTGCAACTATTAGCACAAGGTTTGATTCAATTACCAAATATCCAGGAACCTAATCCAACTATACCCAGATACAGAGCTAATTTATGTTATGATTTCCATAGAGGACCTGGACATGCTACCAACTCTTGTAAAATATTAAAACATAAAATACAAGACCTGATTGATAACAATGAGATGGAGGTGCAAGCCTTTCAACCTAAACAAAATACTTCTAATAATGCTCAAAAGAACATCCCAAAAAATCAGAATCAGAATGCCAATCAATCATTGGACATATTTCAACATCCTTTACCAAAGAATGGTAAAGAGGTGGCTAATCAAATTGAGCATCATAATGTTCCACCTCCTACTCGATATGTAGGAACTATTAGTGGACATTCACCTACTCATGATGTGGAAGTATTTGATACAACTTTATCCATGGTTACGGCCATACCTCTACATAATATTCGGACACTTGATCTTAGTGATACCGAATATGAGACTGAAAGTGACATGGAAATCACCTCAAATCAATCAAATAGTTCTGAAGATGAATCAGATCTTTGTTCAACCCATCACAAGTTCTATGGTTCCAGAATAACCATTTCCTAGAAGAGTCACTACTAGACCATCTTCTCACCAAATAATTTCTAATGAACAAGTCATAAACACAAGACCAAGACCTATTCATCATCAGTAAAATAATATTGTAGGTGCCATCGGAGCCATTACCAGACAACAGGCTCAAAACTCTCCATAGGATCAAGCTCAGAACGATGGATCAGCTCCATTTATTTTGAAAAATCCCAATAAAGGGAATGATGAGCCTAATGTTCAACCTAAGCCTCCTTATAATATTAAGGAACAATTATCAAATACTATAGCTAGAATTTCTCTTTTGGACCTTTTAAGGTCTTCTCCTACCCATAGGGATGAATTAATGCTCACATTAAGCCAAATGATGGTACCACAAAATATTCAACTTGAAGCCATGTCCAATACTATCATAACTTAAGAAGTCGATTGTATTGACTTCCGGGATAGAGATATACCACAACATAGTCTACATAAGGATAACCCCTTATATATTACTGCCCTAATTGGGGATGTAGCAATTAAATGATTCTTGATTGATAATGGTTCATATTTAAACATATGCACTTTTGACTTCTACCAAAGATTTGGGTTTAGAAGTGATGAAATGAAAAGAACTAATATGATTATAAAAGCATTCAATGACGAAACACAAGAAACGTGTGGAGTTATTACTATCCCATTGCAAGTTGGTCCTAGAACCTTAGACACGACCGTGTTCATTGTACATTGCCCTGCATTGTACAATATACTTTTGGGTCACGCTTGGATCAACGTGATGCAAGCTGTTCCCTCCACTTTACATCAGTGTGTCAAATTCGAATTTAAAAATTAGTTGGTTACCATTCATGGTGATCCTAGACCCTTTGATATGTGTGCTTTGGCAGAACCTGTTGGAGTTCAATTTTACCCTACTCTGTCATCCACACATCCTAATTCTCATCACCCACCCAAACGTGTGAAACACACACCCATAACATCATCTACTCTTTCAACTACACCTCTACATATAGTTTTGAACAAACCACATTAGGACCTTGAAAAGATCCTAAAACTACAACCAATGCTTCTTGTTTTACTCCTATAACTTCCATACCTATAGACTCATCCATCGATATCTCTATTACATCTACATCCACTACAAACATCCTTTCCACATCCGACGATGTAGGAAATATTCCTTCTACCTCTTGTGCACTTACGGATGAGCTCTTACCCAATTTATCTAAAATTCTTATATAAAAAAAAACAAACACTGCCATGCAAGATTCCCTTATTTTAAATAAACTCCCACCCTCTCCTCATACCTTGGGTCTCCCACAACCTATGGGAAGTATCTACCAAGTTGGGAGTTGTGCTTTTATTTATAAGGGATATGACTGGGGAAGAATACCTAGAAACATCGAGACACATTGTGATGGATATGCTAGATGCTATTTTGCTAATAAGTATGTTAAAGCTAAGCCTATAATGCTTAAATTGGTATATAAAGAGAAAGGTTTGGGACCTTCCCAAAATGGTATGAAATAACCTTTTGAGGTAGAACCATGGCCTGCCCAATGTGGTGTGGGCCTATTTCCTAGTAAAGGTCAGCCCTTCCCATTTGAGGATGATGACCATCTTATATGTTACCAAGATTATTTGGATAAACGCGATGCTTTGCGTTTAAGGGATAATCCATTTACATGCAATATGCTATCCATAGCTTACCCTAAGATGATTTTCGAATTTGATGACGAGTTGGAGGGGGATATCTTTCATGATCTCTCCATTGAGAAATTGTTACATAACAGATTTTATTTCGATGGCTCTATACCTAGTATAGCCCAGCTTGAGGCCACGACTCCTCAAGATGAATTATCCAAGCTAACTTTGGAAGAATTACAAGAATTAGGCGTTTCACCCGCCCCACCTAATTTTGAGAGAGATCTACATATGGAAGTAGAAAACATCATAAAAATTAACATTGGAACCAAAGATAACCCTCACATAATCAACATTGGATCAGAATTGAGTCAAGAAAAACAAGATAAATACATTGCATTCCTTAAACAATATGAAGACGTCTTTGCTTGGACATAAGAAGATATGCTAGGATTAGACCCTTCTGTAGTTATGCATCACCTAGTAGTCCATCCGGATGCTAAACCTGCTAAACATAAACTTAGAAAAATGCATCCTAAAGTGGCATTACTAGTCAAAGGAGAATTAGAAAAACTCTTAAATGTTATTTTTATACAAGCCATTGATTATGCTGAATGGATCTCAAACGTAGTTCCAGTAACTAAGAAAGAAGCCATCAAAGTTAGGTTTTGCATAGACTTTAGAGATATTAATGTTGCATGCCCTAAAGATGATTTTCCTCTTCCCAACATGGATCAAATCATTGATTTTACTGTTGGGAGTGGAATGATATCCCTAATGGATGGATTTTCCAGTTATAATCAGATCAGGATAGCTCCTGAAGATCAGGCTAAAATAGCCTTTATTACCCCTTGGGGAACCCTTTGTTGGAAAGTGATGCCATTTGGTTTAAAGAATGCAGGTGCAACATATCAACGAGCCATGACTTATATCTTTCACGATATGATGCATGATATTCTACATGATTATGTAGACGATATTATAGCTCGTTCCATCAAAGAATATGATCATTTAAATGACTTGAGAAAAGTATTTGATCGGTTAAGGGAATATCTTATCCGACTAAATCCAGCCAAATGTATATTTGGAGTTAAGTCCGGTAAATTATTAGGGGTTATAGTTTCTTTACGTGGCATTGAAATTGACCCTCTCAAGATTGCGGCTATCACTGATATGCCCGCACCCACAAATATATCTGAATTACAAAGTTTACAAGGTAAGCTTCAGGCTATTCGTCGCTTCATCGGTAAGTTGGCAGAAAAAATCGGACCCTTTCTTAAGCTTCTTAAGAAAGATGTCTCTTTTCATTGGGACGACGAATGTCAGGAAGCATTTGAACTCCTTAAGCAATATCTCCTTAAACCATCGGTTCTTTCCCCACCTAAATCTGATCGTCCATTTATTTTGTACATTTCCGCTTCCGATTTTGCCTTAGGAGCTATGTTAGCTCATCTTGATGATGAGAAGAAAGAACGTGCTAATTATTACATTAGCAGGACCTTAATCAGTTATGAAACTCGCTATACCATATTAGAGATCTACACAAAAACTATGACATTATATGCTCAGTCAAAAAATGTATGTTATTGCCAAATTCAACCCTTTGCGATATCTTATGAGTTGATCGTACTTATCTGGTCGCATAGCCAAGTGGGTTCTTGTGCTAAGCAAGTTTGAACTCACATTTATTGGACAAAATTATGTTAAAGGTCAAATCATAGCAGATCAATTAGCTTCTGCACCCTTAGAGTCTACCCATCCCCTCATCATTGAGTTTCCTGATGAATGCCTTAAACTAGAGGCAGACCATCCAGAGCAATTGTCCCTATACTTTGATAGAGCCCGATGTATGAGTGGGGCTGGTGTAGGTATTATTTTAATATCTCCGCAGAAACATCTTATACCTTTGTCATTCAAACTAACATTTTCTTGGACCAATAACACTGCTGAATATGAATCTCTTATCCTTGGATTACGAGCTGCCTTGGCACTAAAATTAAAAATTTATTGGTTTTCGATGATTCTCAACTTGTCATAAATCAAATCAATGATGTTTATCAGACCAGAGATGATAAATTATGCCCATATAAAGCATATGTCTTACAATTATTATCTTTGTTTGATCAAGTTACCTTGGAAGTTATTCCTCGAACTAGCAATCGTGCGGCTAATGCTATGGCTGCAGCTGCATCTCTTTTGCCCTTGGAGTTATATGATGAATATGCTACCATCATTATTCGTTGACTCCAGGAACCCGCTTCAAGAAAATCATGCTTAGAACCTTTGGATGTGTTTCTAATCAACGAAACTACTCCTGAACATTGGTACACTGATATATTTAATTTTCTTCAAAATGGGACCTTTCTTGAAGGTTGTAATAGCAACCAGTGTAGGTTATTACGTAGACGATCAAGTCGCTTCGTGATTATTGGTAATGCCTTGTATAGGATATATTTTGAAGGCATCTTACTAAGATGTTTGAATCTAGCAGAATTTAAATCAGCTTCGAATGAAGCCCACAATGGATCTTGTAGGGGACATTTTAGTGGTAGCGCCATTGCTAAGAAGCTCCTTAGGATAGGATATTTTTGGCCTACCATGGAAAATGATGCACATAATTATGTGCAACATTGCGACAAGTGCCAAAAACACGTTGACCTTGTCCATGCGCCTGCACAAGAACTGCAGGTTATTTCATCTCCTTGGCCCTTTTCAAAATGGGGCTTAGACATCATTGGAAAAATCAACCCTGTGTCATTTGATGGACACAAATTCATCATAACCGCCACTAAGTATTTCATGAAGTGGGTTGAAGCTATGCCATTAGCTTCTTGCACTGGAACCCAAGTTTTCAAGTTTATTTTTAATCAAATTATTTGTAGGTTTGGAATTCCTGCAAATCTCATTTCAGATAATGGAACTTGTTTAAAAAATAAAGATGTTAAGAAATTATGTCAAAAGTATAAAATTCAACATCGTTGGTCCACTCCCTATTATCCTCAGGGTAATGGCCAAGCAGAAGCATCTAATAAAACATTAATCAAAATCCTTAAAATACTGGTCAATAAATCTGGTCGAGATTGGCACATCCAATTATATCCTTCTTTGTGGGCTTATCGAACTAGCGTTCGTACCCCCACAAGCACTTCACCTTTTGTTTTGGTTTATGGTGCTGAAGTCATTTTTCCCTTTGAATTAGAAGTTCCTTCTTTAGCTCTACTACTTCAAGATACTAAATTAGGAGATGAATATCGTGCTGGCAGACTTAGTCAGCTGGAACTCCTAGATGAGAAGCGCATCAATGCTTTGGAGCATCTTCGTGCCTACCAAAACAAGCTTAAGAGAGCATACCTCAAGAAAGTTCATCAGCGTTCCTTTGAGATCGGTGACCTTGTCTTAAAAGAAACTCAGAAAAATACTAATGCAACTAAAGACCTTAAAGGTAAATTTGAGCCCAATTGGCTTGGACCATATGTCATCATTGCTAAATTTGGATCGGGAGCATACCGATTAGCTACCTTAGATGGTAAATATTATAAGAACCTATGAAAATTATGCATCTTAAGCGTTATTATGCATAACATTGGGTCATTTCATCATTTGTATATATTGTATTTTTTGCATATTGTTTCATTTTAGCCATTTTTATCAAAATATTTTTCAAAAATAGTAATAGTATTTCTTCTTGCAATTCATCAATCAAAATCAAAATATAAAACTTCAAAATCATCAAAATCTTCAAAACCATCTTTTATTTTTGTACTTGTCAATTCTTGACGTGTTGCAGTCATATTTTCAATTATTTTGGATAAATTAGCATTTATTTGGAATCCTGCACTTTCACATTCACATGAATAAATATCTTGATTTTATTTTGTATGATTATTAATCTCTCTTATATCAAAGTCCACAGTTGAATTAAATAAAGTTTTGAGCATAGAGAACTGATCTTGTTATTTACTTAAACCAAACATATCTTTTCACATTAAAATGATTTCATTGCAAATTCAATATGATACTACATAGTAGAAGTGGTTTCTTGAGCAAAAAGTTTCCCCTGCTATCCTATCATGCACATGGTCTAGAATATTTGAGAATTGACAAAAGGACAAGCTCACCCCTACCCAGAATAAAAATCCCTTGCTCTACAGCTAATCCGAGCAAGTATCCCTAGAATAGGAAGAAAAGAAAATTTCAAGAAAAAGAGAAAAAGAAAAATGTTATTTTGTACCATCGCAGCAATATTTCAATATTATCTCAATATCAAGCAAAACTAAAAACAAAACAAAAAAAAAAATAATAGAGAGAAAAGAGAAAAGCAAAAGCAAAATGCAATAAATCCCTTTCCCTACCCCTTGAAAAGAAAATAAGGGTGAATGAGCTTGAATCCCTGGAATTCTCAATTAATTCGAAAACTGTGAGGTAAGCCCCATAACAGGTGGTTTGTGCCCAACCCGCTTGGCCTTGGGTAATCCCTAGCATGGTGATATGTATGTCACATTAGCAACCTTATTTTGTACAGACCTATGTCGGCTTATGGATTAGCTAGCTCTTGATAACCTAACTTACACAGTAGTCTGGTATGGTTACATGCATATAAATCATGGTCAACGAACATTCATTTGGTTAATTCAAATTACTTGTATCAAATTATCTTGCTCAAAATTGGTGAATGAAAAATACAATTGCACACACATTTGTATTTGAGAGATTCTCTATCATTATGATAAATCAAGATCGGCAATGAGCTCACATATGCACATGAGGGTTCCTTACAAATCTACATTTGTCTTTGAGATAATTTTAAATATTTTTGCAACTCTTTTGGAATAAATTTTATTCTTATTTCATAACATCTGTTTAGTATAAACACAATTACATACATTGTTTTCAAAAATCCAAAATTATTTTAAACAACCTATTACAAAATCTAGCAAATAAAGTCATGTTCATATTATTATTTTATGTTTATCAAAAATCAAAAATCAATCATGCAATAAAACTAAAATATCAATTTCTTCTTTGGATTTCGCGATGATGGTATAAGTCTATACCTATAATTCTATGCCTAGTGCAAACCATTGTTCTAATTTTATTTTCCATTTATTTTAAACAAATTCATAAAAACATATGCTTACATCATTATGTTACACAATTGTGCTTTAAAACGAACGAACACTTATTATATTTCATGTCATTATGTCAACATTCAATCTTGCAACCATGGTATAATTTCTAAGGAATTGTTCAAAATTTTATCACACTTAGGAATTTATGCCTAGCAAAATCATATTTCTTTTAGTATCTCACACATACTATTTTTATGAAAATCTGAAAACAAATCATCAAACCATCATCATTTCCATCATCACAACACAAAGTCTTAAGACAGTCTCTTAAGCATTCTTTTACTTTTAGCAATATTTCTATACTGGGATTAGCTTGACGACCGAGCGAGCGATGACTCCATGAAATGGTCTATAATAGCGACAATGTCCTTTGAAATTATTGTTAGAATTCCTTTTTATTTTTCATCAAATCACACCAAAACAACCAATTGTTTACATCAGATTATTTCATTTAAATTTACATGACATAAAATTATAATATTTCTAAAACAACATAATTACATGAATCATCAATAATCAATCAAAATTCAACATTAAAGCATCATACAACAAATTCAACAAGTCATATCATCAAAAGACCATATATATATATCAACAGATTATGTACATCATATCAAAACTGGACTGGTATGCCACAATCAATAGCCTGGCATACTCAATCCTCTCAAAAATATATATAGTAATAAATGCAATCTTTGTGTAGTGAGCGTCTAGTCTTGAGAAGCCCTTAAGCTCTCAGCCTCGTCTCCTCTCCCACCCTGAGGTGGAGGAGGAGGCCCCATCAGATTCCACACTATGTCATGGGTCCTCGACATCGACCGTGATGATGTCCTCGATGACCCCATCTTGATCGACCCTGCAATGTCAGCTGGCAGCTGTAACCTCTGGCTCTCTAGAACCATCTGGTAGTATGCTCCCTGGTAGAACATAGTCTAAGCCATAGACCACACCAAATCCTGCATGCTCGCTCCTTTGCCTCGAGCTCTGAGTCATGTAGCCTCATCTTGTAGTGTCTGCACCTGAGCTCGGAGGCGGGCAACCTCAGCTCGAAGAGCCGCCGTCTCGCTGCTCTCTCCTACCTCGACACCCTTGCCCTTATCGGGCAATGGTGGTGTCTCCCCCTGCTGAGAAGGAAGTCCCTCCTCCCTCCTACCTAGTTGTTGTGGCCTCTATGGAGCCTGGCCCATCCTCTAGTGTCTGTCCTACGGAGATCGTCGCTGCTCTCTCTCGCTGTGACCCCATGCTACCTCAATAGTATCCTGGAACCGCCTCCCCATTTGACACACCATGATGTGCACTGGACCCTGTGCCCTCGTCATCTAAGGAGGGTAGATGCATGTGTACCAGGAATTGTATCTTTTGGTCACCTCAGCATCATCACCATCCACTGGCTGGATGGGGGCATCGTCCCTGTCCTGGATCTAGAACCACTGCATGTCTGGAGCCTCGCTCAGCATAGTACTATCCTGAATAGTTTTTATGAGTACTCGTAATCCCTAAGAGAAGGGATCCCCTGCTGAAGACCGAAATACCATAAAACCTAATCGTAGCGATGGAGCTCTACCTCTCCTCACTCCATCCTCAGCCAATGGACTCGCCTAATGCGAGCAAGCTCTTGCCCATCCTCTACCCACCTAGGGTGCTCTCGCCACAGCCTCCAAGTGATCTGGTCAGGGATGAGGTTTTCCAGCAACCTCTATGACATTGGCAGATCTATCCACCGCTATGACCCCCTCTATAGCCACCAGTAGAAAACCCAGGTCCTCTCCTGGTCAACCCTTGTTAGTGGGAGACCTATCGGCCTTCGCACCGTGATGTGCTCCCAGAACCAAACCTGTAGCAACGATGTCAAGACCAGACATCGACCTCCCTTATATACGACCCCATGCAGGATCCTATACAAGTAGCATAGTACAAAGCTGCCCCATGCAAACCTATACCCATGGTCTCTCATATCGTAGACTATATCTAAGAGGAGACATGGTAATCTGCACCCACTCTAGTGGCACAGCAGTAAGCCACCTACCACCCCTGCCAAAACCCGAGTCAACCTAGATGCCCCAGGCATCTGCCTTAGTGACTCGATGTTCACCCCGCCCTTCTCCAGGGTGAAGCTCGGGTCTCCAGTCAGTCACATCATAGCCTGGCCCTGATTGGCCGTAGGATTCATCAACCATCCTTGTATGGGGATCCTCATGATCCTCCATACGTCCTCTAGAGTGGGAGCCATCTCCCTTATTGGTAGTCAAAAACAATATGACCCCGGATACCACCTCTCTGCTAGGGCTGTTAGTAGCCCCATCTCTGTCGATACTTGTGGCATCTCTGCCACATGCTGTAGACCAACCTATGCTATTCGATCACACTCTGCCTGATCAAGAGTGGCCAAGTCATCTCTCAGCCCACCGTATTTCCATTCCCAACTCTTTAGTAATCCTTTCTGCAAAACAATAAAATTTATTAATAAATCAATCATTGCAATCAAATTTTAATCAAGCTTAAAGATGATATTGTCCACCATTGGATGATATCATCCCAAATTGGGCAACATCGTCCTTTTTTAGGATGAAATCATATCCTATTTTGCAACTTGGGGATCGCCCATGGACGAAATCGATGATATAGAGACAATTTCGACGAAATAGGGACGATTTCATCCCAACGTCATCGACGGCCTAAAAACGATCGCGATGCCCCAAACAATCAAAATTTAAAACAAAAAATTATACAAATTAAATTCAAACCTAATATACTAGCATTAGATCCTTACCCGTAGCCCGTGTCGGACCTTTGTTGCTCTGTGTGCTGTCTCCACCATTTTTCTCTCTACAGAGCTCTAGAACAGTAAAAAATGAATAGTAAAAATGAATTAGGGTTTTCCTTATTTTTCTTAATTTTATTCAAAACCAACAACATTTTAATTTTGCTTTTCCACGTTTTTTCCTCAAACATTGGATTTGGGTAAAAACACGGAGGGGGCACCATAGTAAGCAGTCGTATGATTCGACCTAAAATTGTCATCTAGAAAATTGAGTACATTTTTGCTTTCTCTTAAAACGGGAAGAACTCGTCTTTAACGCATTTTCATCAAAAAATTTGCTAAAGACGAGGCAAAATGTAGCACCCTAAAATTGGCATAGTTAAACCTTAGTAAAAAGATAAAAATTCAAATTTTAACCTCAAAGTATCTGTTAACCGCATGTTACCCGCTTTCCTCGTTTTTTGCACCATTTTTAGGATTTGTTTTGACCATTGGACGATATCATCATAGATTAGACGAAATCGTCCCAGATCTGACGAATTCATCTTGAATAGAACATCCATGTTGGCAATTTTGGGTACTTTGGGTACATTGCCTTTGCTCAAGTGTATAAGTTGTCATTGATGTCAAGAAGCTTTTGAAGGAATTTGATTTGATGTCAAATAATTTGTTTTGATGAAGGTTACGGCATGATAGTTTCAAGGGTATTTTGCAAAACCCCAAAGCTGACAAGTTCGAAAGAAAGTAAGTTGGAAAAATGTCGCGATATCGCGACATGTCGCATTTTCGTGACTTAAGCAGGAGAGAGAAAGCATTTTAGAAAAGTGTCGCGATATCGCGACATGTCGTAGTTTCACGACTCAAAGAGGAGAGAGAATGTTCGGAGTCAGAAATGTCGTGATTTCATGACATATTGCAAGGAAGGTTGAACGGATGAAAAAGTGTCACGATTTCGTGACATGTTGCAGGAGAGAGAGTCCGAAAGAAAAAGTGTCGCGATTTCGTGACATAATGCAGGAGAGAGAGTCAGGGAGAAAAAGTGTCGCGATATCGCGACATGTCGAGTTTTCGCGACCCGAAGAAAAGAAAAGCGCTAAGGAGAAAAAGTGTCACGATTTTGCAACAAGTCAGAAGACAAAGTGGAAGCAAGATAAAGTGTCACGATTTTGCGACATGCTACAGAACTCGAAGTGAGAACTGTCATGATTTTGCGACATGCAGCAAAGGGAAGAGTCTGAAATGAGAAGTGTCGCGATTTCACGATAGGTTGCAAAGAAGACATATGAAAGTTGATAGAGTCGCAATTTCATGACATGTTCCGTTTTCTCAGGCGTAAGGCAGAGAAAAGCACAAGGTAGCGAAAGTGTCGCGATTTCACGACATGTTCTGTTTTCACTAGTGCAAGTAGAGAAGAGTGCAAGGAAGCGAAAGTGTCACGATTTCACGATAGAAACTGAAAGCAAGTCTTCTATGGGAGAAGTGTCACGATTTCATGACAAAAGCAGAAAGGAGGTCGACGAAGGGATAAGTGTCACGATTTCACAACAAAAGCAAAAAGGAGGTCGACGAAGGGAGAAGTGTCGCGATATCATGACAAAAGCAAAGTTGATGCTAACAAAGACAAAAGTGTCACGATATCGCGACAAGAGCTTAGTTGAAGTCGTCAAAGGCTGAAGTGTCACGATATCATGACAAAAGCCAAAAGAAAGTGTACGGTTGTAAAGGTGTCACGATATCACGACATGTTGTAGTTTCACGGTAGAAGCTACAGAAGAGTTACAGAGGTAGTGAAGCCAACAAAGTCAAATTTTAGTTGACGAAGATTAGGTCTTGCAGCCGATGAAGTTTAGGGTTTGTTTTTGTTATAACAGCCGACTAAGATTAAAGTTTTCATCATGAAAATTTTGTTATAAAAGGAGGGTTTTTTGGAGAGTTGAGGAGTTGTTGTATGTTTTGTTGAAGTGCGACGTTCACAGATAGTGCACAGAGCAAGAAGTTCGATCGTCGAGAGCAGAGTGCAAAATTCGATCGTAGTGTGCAGAGTGCATTTCGTCGAATCATTCCAAGTGTGAAAGATCACAAAGGAAGCAGAGTGTGCGAAGACGGTGCCGCTATGATTGCGCAAAGGTGCAAAGTTTGAAGTTCGATCAAGTGCGGCTTTGATTGCACAAAGAGAGTAGAGGGTGCACAGAGCACAAGGGCAAAGATGAATGCGAAGTGCTGCTACTTAAGGACAGAGGTGCATTGGTTCTTTGAGAAGAACCTGAGGATAGATTTGGCAAGTCTTTGAGAAGGCTTGTGTGTAGAGGATTGATCTGTTCAAGTGTTGGATAGATCTGACAGACAGAGGAAGACTTGTGCTAGACCGAATGACTCGTGTTTGGTACAGAGTTGCTTGAGCTGCTGTGGACGTGATCATAGAAGGCGAAGGTCTCTTAGGCTAAGCATTGAGGATAGGAGGTCTTCGATGGAAAGGAGTTCCACGTGCTGGAAAGAGGTAGAGATAGTTGATCTTCTGAGGGATCATTTCCAGAGCAGAGGGGAAGGTATCTCCTTTGAGTAGAGGCTCATAAATTCAGATTGGGGGAAGGTATCTCCTTTGAGCAGAGGCTCATAAATTCTATTTGGGGGAAGGTATCTCCTTTGGGCCGAGGCTCATAAACATTGTAATTGGGAAGGATTCCCAAAGAACTTTGAGATAACTTTTAGAGAAAAGTTTTGTGGACGTAGCCTAGCCATTCTGGGTGAACCACATAAAAATTGGTGTCACTTTGTGGATGATATTGTGCATTATTTTGATATTGTTGTGGGTATATTGCTTTACTATTTTGTAATATAAAGGAAAAATTAAAAAGAGGTCTTATAGTATTCACCCCCCCCCTCTCAGTATAAGCTTGTGTTCTTCAATTGGTATCAGAGCAGGTGCCTTCGAAAAGTTTAACGACTTGAAGGAAAAGCTAGTAAAGAACACAATGGATTATTCAAGTGGCAATGTAGCACCTATTCTTGATGGGTCAGATTTTGGTCTTTGGAGTGCAAGGATGAAGGTTCATCTAATGGCACTTGGTAATGAGGTATGGGAAGTAATTGAAGATGAGTACACTATTCTTGTACATGGTCCAAATACTAAAGAAGAAAGGCTCCTACATCATAGCAATTCAAAAGCAATGAATGCAATCTTGAAAGGCTTACAGAAAGAAGATCTCACCAAAGTGATTCACCGCAAGACAGCTAGTGAAATGTGGAAATAGTCTGCAGGTGGTTCATATAGGTGATACAAATGTCGGAAAGGCCAAGTTGAGACACTTCAAAGGTATGTTTGAACAACTCAAGATGAATGATGATGAAAATATTAGTGACTACATGCTTCGTATGGATGAGGTTGTTAACTCCATGAAAGACTTAGGTCTTGAGCTTGCTGAAAATGATGTTTGTGATAAGATTTTAAGATCTCTTCCTAATAGATTTAGTGAAAAGATTTCTGCTATTGAGGAAGCTAAATATTTGGATAAGTTGAAAAAGGATGAGCTCCATAGTATACTTGCAGCATTTGAGTTGAGAACTCAAGTGAAGGTTGATGTCAAGAAAGAGGCAACCTTCAAGGCTACTAATAAATCCAAGGGCAAACAACTTTAAGATAGTTATGAGTCTTCTAGTGATGAAGAGGCATATTACAACAAGAAATGCAAGTTCTCTAGAAAGCACAAAAGCGTGAAAAATATAAGATGTTTCAATTGTGGAAAGTTTGGTCATTATGCTACTGATTGTATCTGTTCCCAAGAATGAAAGTGATGAAGATAAACAGGATTCTAAGAGCAAGGATTCTAAAAAGCACAAGCATCACAAGAAGAACAAAGATGAGCACATCAATCAAGGAAAGAGGTATTCTCACAAGCACAAGAAGAGTTTCTACCTAGACAAAGCAAGTAAGTGTTCTAGTAGTGATAGTGAAAGTTCTTCAAGTGATAATGAAAATGAGATGTTGTTCATATCAAAAAAAGAGGAAGAACCAAAACATAGATTCATTATCATGAAATGTCTTAGATGTGGAAATTTTGGTCACCTTGAGGATGATTGCACAAATAATGATTTGGTTTCTAGTATGTATGAGGATGCTTCAAAAAACTATAAGGAAGATGCATGTATGGTTTTTGAAAAAGGTAGCACCTCTAGTGATAAGAAATCTGAAAAAGGCTTTGATGATTCAGAAAGCAAACAAATAAAGGATCTTGAAAGTGAACTTATTAATGCTCTTAGTGCTTTGAAAAAGGAAAGAAAGAAGAATGATAGACTCAAGGATAAGTTAGATGAATGTTGTATGGAGAGAGATGATCTTATAGAAAATCTTGATTTCTCTATAGCTAAGATGCAAGAACTCAAGGATGAGTTAGAGTCTAAGGTTCTTGAGTATAGTGAGTTAGAACAGAAAATGGCTTCTTTGAAAGAGGAAACTAAAGAGTACAAGGATAAGCTTTACAGGTTTCAAGATAGCTCCAAAAAGGTTAAGTCACTCATCAAAGGTCAAAGAAAGACAACAGATAAAACAGGCCTTGGTTTTGTTAAGCCATGCAAGGAACAAGTTGGAGAGTCTAGTAAGAGACTCCAAAAGGAAGAGATTTCTGATGAGGAAAGTATTTCAGATCATGAGTCCTTGAATGATAGATGCGCAAAAATAGAAAATAGAATTCAGGATGAGAAGAAGAAGTTTTCAAGACCCAAGAGGTCAAATAAAGGAAAATTTCAAGGCAAATGTTTTGCGTGTCATAGGTTTGGTCACATGGCTTTGCATTGCATGACTCAAGTAAGGAAGGTAAATGATAGTTTTAGAGGTGGTAATTTCTTTCAAGGGTATTGCTACTCTTGTAAACAGTTTGGGCATAAGGCAATTTTCTACAAGGCTAATAACAAGAACAGGGTTAGTCAGAACAGGCGGATTCAAAGAACAGGTATGCCTAAAAGAAATAACATTGTTACTTGTTATAAGTGCAACAATGAAGGTCACACAGCTAGATAGTGTAGAGCTGAACTTCCAAGGTACAAGAACAAGAACAGTGGTATGAACAGGTCCAAGGATCAAGGCATGGATAAGAATAGGAATGATAACAGGAATAGAACAGTGATAGGAACAGGAATAGGAATATGGACAAAGAGTTCAAGAGAAGGCCCGACAAGGAAG
This sequence comes from Wollemia nobilis, assembly GCA_028583015.1. Lineage (NCBI taxonomy): Eukaryota > Viridiplantae > Streptophyta > Pinopsida > Araucariales > Araucariaceae > Wollemia > Wollemia nobilis. The sequence continues at coordinate 10,667,093 of JAQPPZ010000440.1, forward strand.
TGATAGACATTGATGATGATCAGTGCCTAATGGGAGTTTTACTCCCACCCAAGAATTAATCACCTCATCAGGAGGTGGGGGAGGGACTAAGCTAAGAGGCTCATTCTTAGTCTCGAGCCCCAAAGGTGACCCTTTGCCATTGATGACAAAGGGGGAGAGATATGAGTAAGGGGGAGAGCTTCAAGTGAAGAGGAAAGCTTCAAGTCAGGGGGAGAAAAACTTCAAAGGAAGATTCTCAGTTGTGGGCATAGTTTCTCAGTTGTTAGCACGGTTGGTTTCGGTTTTGGCTCTTGAGACGTGTTTTTAGTAAAGGTTTGCCATCAATGACAAAGGGGGAGATTGTTGGCAATTTTGGGTACTTTGGGTACATTGCCTTTGCTCAAGTGTATAAGTTGTCATTGATGTCAAGAAGCTTTTGAAGGAATTTGATTTGATGTCAAATAATTTGTTTTGATGAAGGTTACGGCATGACAGTTTCAAAGGTCTTTTGCAAACCCCAGGCTGATAGGTTCAAAATAAAGTAAGTTGGAAAAATGTCGCGATATCGCGACATGTCGCATTTTCGCGACTTAAGCAGGAGAGAGAAAGAATTTTAGAAAAGTGTCACGATATCGTGACATGTCACAGTTTCGTGACTCAAAGAGGAGAGAGAATGTTCGGAGTCAGAAATGTCACGATTTTGCGACATATTGCAAGGAAGGTTGAACGGACAAAAAAGTGTCATGATTTCATGACATGTTGCAGGAGAGAGAGTTCGAAAGAAAAAGTGTCATGATTTCACGACATAATGCAGGAGAGAGAGTCCGGGAGAAAAAGTGTCGCGATATCGTGACATGTCGGGTTTTCGCGACCCGAAGAAAAGAAAAGCGCTAAGGAGAAAAAGTGTCACGATTTTGCGACAAGTTAGAAGACAAAGTGGAAGCAAGATAAAGTGTCACGATTTTGCGACATGCTACAGAACTCGAAGTGAGAACTGTCACGATTTCGTGACATATAGCAAAGGGAAGAGTCTAAAATGAGAAGTGTCGTGATTTCGCGACAGGTTGCAAAGAAGACGTACGAAAGTTGATAGCATCGTGATTTTGTGACATGTTTCATTTTCTAGGGCATAAGGCAAAGAAAAGCACAAGGCAGTGAAAGTTTCATGATTTCGTGACATGTTCTGTTTTTGCTAGTGCAAGCAGAGAAGAGTGCAAGGAAGCGAAAGTGTCATGATTTCATGACAGAAATTGAAAGCAGGTCTTCTATAGGAGAAGTGTCATGATTTCATGACAAAAGCAGAAAGGAGGTCGACGAGGGGAGAAGTGTCATGATTTCGCGACAAAAGTAGAAAGGAGGTCGACGAAGGGAGAAGTGTCACGATATCGCGACAAAAGAAAAGTTGATGCTGACAAAGACAAAAGTGTCATGATATCACGACAAGAGCTTAGTTGAAGTCATCAAAGGCTGAAGTGTCACGATATCATGACAAAAGCCAAAAGAAAGTGTATGGTTGCAAAGGTGTCACGATATCACGACATGTTGTAGTTTCGCGACAGAAGCTACAGAAGAGTTACAGAGGTAGTGAAGCCGACAAAGTCAAATTTTAGCCGATGAATATTAGGGCTTGTAGCCGACGAAGTTTAGGGTTTTTTTTGTTATAAAAGCTGACTAAGATTAAAGTTTTCATCATGAAAATTTTGTTATAAAAGGAGGGTTGTTTGGAGAGTTGAGGAGTGGTTGTATGTGTTGTTGAAGTGCGACGTTCGCAGATAGTGCGTAGAGCAAGAAGTTTGATCACCGAGAGCAGAGTGCAAAATTCGATCATAGTGTGCAGAGTGCATTTCGTCGAATCATTCTAAGTGTGAAAGATTACAAAGGAAGCAGAGTGTGCGAAGACAGTGCTGCTGTGATTGCGTAGAGGTGCAAAGGTTGAAGTTTGATCAAGTGCGGCTGTGATTGCACAAAGAGAGCAGAGGGCGTAGAGAGCACAAGGGCAAAGACAAATGTGGAGTGCTGCTACTTAAGGACATAGGTGCATTGGTTCTTTGAGAAGAACCTGAGGACATATTTGGCAAGTCTTTGAGAAGGCTTGTGTGTAGAGGATTGATCTGTTCAAGTGTTGGACAGATCTGATAGACAGAGGAAGACTTGTGCTAGACCGACTGACTATGTTTGGTACAGGTTGCTGAGCTACTGTGGACGTGATCATAGAAGGCGAAGGTCTCTTAGGCTAAGCATTGAGGACAGGAGGTCTTCGGTGGAAAGGAGTTCCACATGCTGGCAAGAGGTAGAGACAGTTGATCTTTTGAGGGATCATTTCCAGAGCAGAGGGGAAGGTATCTCCTTTGAGTAGAGGCTCATAAATTCAGATTGGGGGAAGGTATCTCCTTTGAGCAAAGGCTCATAAATTCTGTTTGGGGGAAGGTATCTCCTTTGGGCCGAGGCTCATAAACATTGTAATTGGGAAGGATTCCCAAAGAACTTTGAGATAACTTTTAGAGAAAATTTTTGTGGATGTAGCCCAGCCATTCTAGGTGAACCACGTAAAAATTGGTGTCACTTTGTGGATGATATTGTGCATTGTTTTGATATTGTTGTGGGTATATTGCTTTACTATTTTGTAATATAAAGGAAAAAGTAAAAAGAGGTCTTATATTGTTCACCCCCCCTCTCAGTATAAGCTTGTGTTCTTCAGTCCAGATGATTTTGTCCCAAAAATAAATTTTCATAATTAGCTTCTATTTCAATAGCCTCTCCAACTTCGGCAGAAGTGCGTTTGCACAGTTGGAGATTCCCCCGTTGGAGATCTCCCAGATTGGGATGATACCCAACCTCCTAACCTCTCCCTAATCCTATATAAACTAATATTTTCTTAGTTTATTCCTCCTGACCCTCTGCTTGAAACTTTGCTTAAACCCCCTGAACTTCCACGCACCTTATAGAATCCTCACACCATCGTTTGCATTCGGTATTTCATGTTTTCTTGCAGGAACTTTACTGTTTCTCAATCGAAGCTAGCTCGGATCATCACAAGCGATTCCAAACGATTTCGAACGATCCTGTCGAGGATCGCAGATGTTCTTGTACGATTCGAGGTGATCTCGACTGTAGTCCAGATTGGAGGCAATCAGAGTCTAGAGTTTGTATCTCTTTATCCTTTTTCTACATTTCTTTATACATTATCTTAGTTATTATGTTTATGCATTTTGGAGTTCACCTCATTTAGCATAACCGCATGATAAAGTTAAAATCAATCATTAAATCTACTGCATTTTCTTATTTGTTATTTGAATCTATTATTTAGGCATTTTTGTTGTTATTTCTATCATTCTCCTTTGCTTCTGTAGTTGCATATTCAGTATTTTATATCTATTTTTGTGATTGCAGGTTTTTGACGAATTCGTCAGATCTGAGATGATTCTGTCTGATCTCAGACGACCGACTGTGATTTGAGATGATTCGATGTAATTTCATATGATTATGTATGAGTTGAGACGATTTGGACTGCTACAAAACTCAGAACCTTCATCAAACATCCAGAATCAAGTATGTTCTGTCCCATTCGGCACATTCTCTGTGTTTATTATTTATTCATATTTTTTGTATCCATAAAAATCAGCATTGGCATATAGAATAGTTTAGATTCATCTTGGCCAAACCTAGGATTTGAATGATTAAAGTACAAAATGAACACATCAAACCCACTATCAACCTAGGTGTGGAAGTTGTCGCTCAAAAGTTTCCTGGTGAACCCACCATCCGTCAAAAATTCACCCTTATACCCCTCCCCCGAGAGGCGGGACCTTCAAAGGGCCTCTCAGTCTGAGGTATTGTCCCATCCTTCTCGCATCCCCCTTTCAGGCATGGATCCTATAGCCTGAGGGTAAGGATGCAAAAAATTTGGAGCGATACAGGTTCCTATGTTTTTCATTCTATTACATGTTAATTAAAACTTGATTTGGATCTGCTAGTTTATCCCCACCTTATGTTTCTAGTTGATAGCCATATTTCCCATTCCTTTCTATCATTTATCATCTCTTTTTTTATTTTACATTGTGGAATTGGTAGTTGCCACAAATCCAGGAAAACTATCCGGATTTTTATGGTCGCCACAGTATTCTGCATTATCTGCCCCGAAACCTGCCACACAGATCTTCATGCAGTTTGCCCCTATAACCACCATGACACGATCATTTTAAACCTTTTACGTCGCTGAAAGCACCAGGAATGGGACAAGCGTTTAGTCCGATGAAGCCCGAGATTTGAACCTTGGACCTCCACCCCCATTACGGGGTTACCATCTCTTTTTGTTACTCTAAACTTATATCGATTGTTATATTAGTATGGGAGACAACCCTCTTAAGATATTGGCCCTAAGGACATCTCTTTCCTTCAACCTTTCAATGTTGGTCGGGTCTAGGGTGCACATATATTATTACTTCGACAAATTCATGACCAACACAATCTCAATATAATCCATAATGACAACAACAATTTCAACATAAGTATCATTCTAAATATCAGTATAATCAATCTCAGTTCTGTTATGAACCTCTCTTTTCAATACCATAAACCATTCACCAATATATAAAAAAATTCAACATGCATCCACAAATAAATTGCACAATAAATTCCACACAACAAAATAGATATTGATTATACCCTCAAGGTAGGGCAACACCATACAATGCTCATTTGGCAATGAAGCCACTCCACAAGATCTCTAGCTCCACGAGCCAATACTTCTATAAGAATAATTCATACCTACCTTTATAATGTGGGTATATCTCTCTTTATATAAGAGTGTGATGGGTCACCTTCCATGAGTTACAAGATCACCCATGTGGTGGTTTACCTTCCATGAGTTACAAAGTTCATAATAATTTAAAAATATTCCTTGTAGTACATATGACAATATTCCCCCAATGGTTACATATATGATTCTTTGACATACCTATATCTAATTTGACATGTGGTATTCCTTAATAATTAATTTATGGTTTATACCATTCTACAATATTAAATTAGTAATTATTAAGTACCCATCTTGGTACCTAGCATTCCATCCCCCTTATAAAATGTTTCATCCTCAAAACATTAGAAGAGGTTAAATAATATGAGCTTTGGAGCCATGTTGAGTATTGGTACCAATCTTTATCATCCATCCATCCATCCTAGGAGAACTTTGATGAGTGGTGGCCTTCGTTGATGCTGATATGATATTTGTCCATTTGAGTAACCAAAATTTCTTGATTTGCTCAACGCTTCTGTTGATCTACTTTGATGATGAGTCCATTTGTTTTGTGATGTGACTACACCACTTTGAAAACCAAACTCACTATGCTTTCTTTTCCAAACATTGCTATAGTTGGTGCCTTTCTGATTCCATGTAATACCATAAGATTGTTGCCTTAAGCCATACCTCCAAAATTGTTGCCTCTCATGGTGGTGTGGGTGGCAATATGCTACAACCTTAAATTGATTGTCTACTTTTTTTTACTCTTCCTTCTTGCTTTCTTCATTTTTTTAACCTCTATCTTTTACTTCTTCCTTGATCTCTTGTCTATATTTTTTTTTAGATTCTTTTGCTTCTTCAACCATAGCTTTTTGTTTTTCCTTACTTTGAGAAATTTCTTGTAACTTTATCTTCTTCTTCCTATACCATAACTTTAAGAACTGCTTTTGCACATTAATATTTATAGTACCCAAAGAATGCAACAAAGGGTAACCAAGAACAATATCTACAACGTTCATCTCAATAACATGTAAATTTGAATGTAAAACATATTTATCCATGGTGATTTTCAAATCTTCAAAATTTTAAACATTGTGACCCTCAATTTGTATGTCTTTGATTTTATTTTCTTGAACTTTCAACCTCTTAGTCAAAGATATATTGATAAAATTATATTTGTTGCTAGGGTTAATAGAAACAATAATTTTTTGATTTTGAATGCACCCATGAACTTGCAAAATAGAATTTTTACATTCAAACAAATATTTTTTACCATTGTTTGACCTTGACACAAAAGATGTAGTTTCTTTAGCTTGCACATCATTATCCTTTGCTTAAAAATGCAACTTCAAATTATTCCCATGTATATTTGTATCTATGAGTAACAACAAAGTTTATAAACCATAAAGAAACATTCCCTCTCAAGTAATCCTTCACTTTCCATTCTCTCTCAAAAATATTTAAAGAAAGAGTTTTCCACTTCATGAACCATTCCCTAGCATCAATATCATCCCCTCTAGTGAATATTGGCAACTCCATGTTCTTTTCTAAGTAAAGATTTGAAATAACCATAATTTATCAAAAATTAAAATTTTGAGATCTCATCTATTTCTTTCTTCAAATACTTATTTCTTCAAAACAAAACAAACTGCAATTGGTTTGCTTACCCGGATTGAGAGTTATGATGTTTTCCCTTTTTTTTGTGCAGCCCCAAAAACAACACCAAAATCCCAATTTGCAACAACTGTAACTCCCTCAATATTTATCAAAATTTAACAAGTGAATAGTCATTTTTGGAGTACTCAAAATAACCTATATGCTGGTGCAAAAATATTCTAAAAATTACTGTTAAAATATTTAATATGATTTTTTTCTTTTTGAAAAAGAATTCACACAACAGTCTCAATAGCCCAACTTCAAACAACTATAACTCTCTCAATACTTATCAAAATTTCATAAATGAGCAACCATTTTTGTAGTACTCAAAATAATCTACATGTTGGTTTAAAAAGATTCTAAAAATGACTATTAAAAATTTAATACGATTTTTTTTTGTTTTTGAAAAAATTTGCGCAACCAAAAAATAACCTCAACAACTCAACTTCAAACAACCGTAACTCTGTCAATATGTATCAAAATTTCACAAGTGAGCAGTCATTTTTATATTACTCAGAATAATATACATGCTGGTGCAAAAAGATTCTAAAAATGACTACTAAAAGCTTTATTACAATTTTTTTTTTTGAAAAAAATCGCAAGGCCAAAAAATAACACAAATAACCCAACTTCAAACAATCATAAATTTCTCAATATTGATCAAAATTTAACAAATAAGTTGTTTTTGTAGTACTAAAAAATATCTAGACAATGGTACAAACATCTTCTAAAAATAACTGGTAAATAAAATTATGGCCTCCACAAAATGTGATATTTTTCTAAAAAATGTGTCCTAGCTCTACAAAAACAAACCCACTTTGCCCAAATCACTGCTTTGATACCAAATTTTATGAACCTATCTTCTCAATACCATAAATCATTCACCAATATATCAAAATATTCAACATGCATCCACAAATAAATTGCACAATAAATTCTACACAACAAAATAGAGATTGATTATACCCTTGAGGTAGGGCAACACCATACAATGCTCCTTTGTAAAATAAGCCACTCCATAAGATCTCCAGCTCCATGAGCCAAGACTTATATAAGAATACTTCATACTTATCTTTACAATGAGGGTACATCTCTCTTGTGATGGTTCACCTTCCATGAGTTACAAGATCACCCATATTGTGGTTTACCTTCCATGAGTTACAAAGTACAAAATATTATGACAATATTGCTTGTGGTTACATATGAAAATATTCCCCCAACAATTGCATATATGATTCTATGACATACCTATTTCTAATTTGACATGTGTTTTTCCTTAATAATTAATTTATTGCTCATACTATTCTACAATATTAAATTATTAATTATTAACTACCCATCTTAGTACCTAATAGTTACAATATAGAGAGGGAAATAAAAAAGGACATCTAGCTCAAGAAATTCGTGAAATTCAATAGTTATAAGAAACTACTAAAGAGAATGAGTTCAAAGCCCTTTCAACAAAATTGATAATCAATAAAGATGTATTTTCTCAAAGATTTTGGAAGATACTAACTTTACAATTGATCATTATATAGGAAGGTAGCATGATAAGAACAAGTTAAAAAAGAAAAGAATGAAGAAGCAAAAGAAAAATATCAGAAAAATTTAAAATAAAGTAAAAAGAGAGCAAAACAAGTATAGGTCCCATAATCAATTGAAGATTGAAGATCAATATGAAGACCATGATAGAAGATTGAAGTCTTCAATAACCAAATAATGTAATACAAGGGTGTGTTGGAGTATATTACATTATTTGATACATTCTAATATACTCCCATGGTACCTTCATGGTACATATGTAAATATTAGATTAGGATTGAATCATAGTTTAGAGTGTGAGTATTATTTCCCCTTTCATGTAAGTGTGTATGTGTAGGAAATGCACATGTCATGTGAGTGAGTGTGCAAGTGTAATGAGAGTATATGTGCACAAGTGTCTTATATGTAAGAGATCAAATATGTAATGTAAAGATGTGCACAAGTATCTTAGGTTAGAGTTTGTAAAGTGAAGGTCAAGAGTCATATCTAGGTGTGCATACAATATAGAGTCATGTGTTCATCAAGTATGCAAGTGTCATATAGAGAATCCAAGAGTCATGAGACTTGGCATATGGAAAGGAATAGTCAAGTATCCAAAGATTCATTCTACTATGGCTATATAGTACTCCATAGAGAAGGATCCAAACATTCAATCATCAAATGTAGTATCATATTTGTAATAGAAAGAGGAGTAATAAAGATTGCATACATTTTGAGCAATTAATATTGTAAGTTGTGCTACATGCTTTGTTCATGTATAATTATGACATTTTATATTCATATTGTTATTTATTAGTGAATTTTATTTGATATATTATAAGCCTTGACTTACATATTAATTTGCTCATATTATTCTATTCAGATCATTATCTTGATCTTAATGTATTGTGGCTATATTTTATTTGATCATGTGGTATTTTTTATTTTTTATTATTTTTTTAAAGTGAAAAACCCCTTGCGGGGCCGCCTTGGTCTGAGAGACCATGAACAGGGGGTTATACAGCGTCAAAGTCACCTGAGATTTGCACCCGACCTTGCCTGCACCAATATTATCAATTGGATTTTGGATACCCAATTCAGCTTTTTGGTAGGGTGGAGATTTGAACTTGGGACCTCCCTTGGAGGATTGCCCTCTCCTATCCAACTCACCTACAACACCTAGGTTGATCATGTGGTATTTATCCTATAGTTTTATGTTAGTATTAAGGCTTAAAATACCATCAATGGTATCAAAGCTACTATGAGTAGTTTCTTGCATAGGTTGATCGAATTTATTTAGCTACATACAAAAATCAATTTTGTCCAGTTTGATGAAATTGATTTAGAGTTTGTCCACTTTAAAGGTAATGAGACTCGGATTCTATAATAAGGTCAAAGTGAGTAGAAAGGCTAGAGTCTTTCCATGGTTAAGAATAACTACTGAGGACCATGACTTAGCTATAAAGTCTTTCCATTATTTTAGAACATGTGAAGACTAGGACTCTTCTATATTGTAAGGTGAATCAAATTTAAGATAGTTGATCATTTACAAAGCCAACCCTTGACATTGATTTCAAAGATAAAAATATTTTAGGAATATAGATATTCCTTAACACTGGTTTTTATCAACTTAGAAGGAAGTTGAAAATTTAAAAATAATCATGTCATCTTGACTTTGGTTGAGGCATCAAGGAAATTCAATGTCACCTTGAAATTAGAGGTTTGAGTTCTTAGGTGTGACCTAAGATATTATTGAGAGTTGTAGTAGAGATTGATCGTCAAAAGTGTGAGAAGATTCAAATAACTGATAGAGAATAATTTTATCTTCTAATTACAAGAGAAAGAAGAATAGGAGAATGACATATCAAGAAGATATATCAATCTTAAAGTAAGCTTTAATCAAGTAGAGATTAATTAAATTTGCAAGACATTGAAGTTTCAAGTCATAGAAAAATTGACCTTGACAGAGTAAAGGATTTAGTTCTTGGAGACAGACCTTGACATAAGAGATAAAGGATTTAGGTCTTGAAGATAAACCTTGACAAAGAAAAGGATTCAAAATTTTATAGGTCACTCAGACCTTGACATTGATAAAAATAAGATTAAAGATAAAGTAAAGCAGTAATAGAGACAAAATATTGAAGAGGCTTCTATATTCTAGAGAATAGAAGAATCAAAATTCAAAATAAAAAGGCAACAAGATATAGAAGAAATCTAACCCTGGGTGTAACAACCCAAGTCTCCTCAGCTGGTTGTACCACAAAAATAAGCCAAGCAATTTCTCAGGTTACTTGTTTTCCTAAGTTTATTGTTTACAAACAAAAATGTTCTTACATGTTCATAGCATTTATGCTTCACCCCATGAATTTTAACAAATTTTTAAGTAGTATAGGCATATCAAACCACTTTTGGGTTCAAGACTATTGTAGACAGCCATCCAAGTGGATGGCATTGGCCAAATGACATAAAAAGGTGCCATTATGTAGAATCGACTTGTATCATTTAACATCCTCTTTTTATGGCATGAGGATCAAACTACATTTGAGGTTATCCTTTAGGGCCCATAACACCTAAAGGGTGGATGCATAGTCTCCCCATACCTTAACATAATGAACCTTTGACTAGTCGGTCGATTTTTTCCAATAAAATTATGCAAGGGGGTAGCATACATATGCCTAATGTCTAGCTATTAATCTATTATCTCTAGAACCAGTTAGAGCCATGTCAATACCCTGACCTTGGTCTTGATCTCATTTTCCATAATAAATCATGACATTTATCCCATACCAAAAATTGAGGCATAACGAGTTTATTTGTCATACTCGTTCCCTATAGCCAAATGGTACAAGGACTTATCACTTGTACTTTTGAGCAACAATCTAAAGGTGGCATCCCATACCACCCCCTTATTACTATTTTTGACTAGGTCTATTTTTTTGACCCATTTTTCCAGAATAACAATTGCTCTCAAATTCGTGTTGTGTGCATACCTACACCTCAACAACATTGGGTGTTCATGTTTAAATCATTATTCATGAGGAATACGTTACACATTCCTCTTAATGGAATCAATTTAAATATTAAATTTACCTATATTGGTATCTACACTTCATCTTCTCATTTTGAGTGTTGAAAATATTTTCCTAGAATTTCCATCCAACTTTAGGATCATGCTCAAGTAGCCGTAAATTTTTGGATCTAGAAGAAAGTTTCAATCATTCTAATAAAGCACTCTTTAGGTCTTATAACATCTTAGTTTCATCTATTATTTTTTTAACTTTTAATATATAATATATTTCTTTCCAAAGGATATGTATAATTTTAGGAACATATCCTAATGTTACTATGTAATAAATCCCTTCTTTCCTAAATGGGAACCGCCACTTGCATGTGGATGGGACCCCTTGAGCATTAGGGTTAGGGTTAGTTGATTTTCCTAAATAGGAACACCCAATTGCATTTGGATGGGACCCCTTAGTTTGAATCTATAAAAATATCAATGTAACAAAGGATGACATCTTTGGAATATCATTGTATTGGATCTCTGCTTCTAAAGGAGGTTTTCCTCTCAAAGAGGCCCATGATTAAGAACTGTAACTTCATTATTTCAATACAATATGTTTTTGTTCCATTGCAATACTATATTTTCATTCTTATTTCTATTATTCTTGCATTTTGTGTGGATGTATTCTCAATTACTGGCAGGTTCTTATCAAGTGGTATTAGAGCACTTTCCAAGACCTTGTGACTGCAATAATTCTTACCCATTTATTTTTGCCTGTTAGGTATAATTTTCCTATGTTTTTTATTTTTGTTTTCATTTTTTTTTTTTTAAATCCAAAACAAAAAATATAGTCCCTTTTTTTATAGTAGTTGAGTAGGCTAGAAACCCTATGTCGAGGCTTTTATAACATCATGGAGCTATCATTATTGGCTAAGCTCGATAGCCCATAAAGCATCTAGTAAAGTGAGGGGAAATTAGGCTCCAATACCTAGGCCTCAGATAATGCTCACGCACAAAATTGAGCTCCCACGCATCTTTGGGTATATTGGGAGACCATTCTAGGTTAAAACAATTATCTAGTAGGAAGCTTTTCAAACTTGTATCATCCATAGTCCACGAGACACAACATCCCAAATAATTACCCTTTCATACTATCAAAGAGGCAAATAGTGTGCTCAAGGGTATGTGTGGAATCCTCCTTGGGTAGTAGCCTAAAATATTGGTTTGAGAACTATTGTTCAACATTGCGATATAACAGAACACCTATGGGTGTTACATACTCCTCTGCTTAGCATACCCTAGTTCTGTTAAAAAATTCAACCTGCAAAAATAACATCTCCCTATTTTGCTGAACCTGCATTCACGATCCCAAAAACTGAGCATACAAAGGACTTCCCTATCACAAATGGACACACTTTGCATGCATTGGTAGTCAAGAATTTTTTTACAAGTGTCCATAATAGTCTAAAATATTCTAATACCATTCGATTCAATGGCAGTAACAGTCAGGTCAGTGACAATACCAGTTAGATTAGTAACAGTAATAGTAATAGTCAAGTCTATAATAGTAACAATAATATTTGACTATAACAGTCAAAAACTATAGGTGGTCAGGGTCATAAATAGAACTGAACAGTGTCAGTAACTACAATATAGGTTACAGGACAATGACAAGGTGATCAGTTGATAGAACGCACAAATAAGAGACAATTGATCCAGTACCCAACTTTTGAACCGTTACTCCAAATGGAAAAATGACTACACTACTTTTTGATTCTGCACTCAAAAATATAAAATCATGCAAATCTGAGCTATAATGAAGAAGTTGTAGTGGTTTTATCATTACTCTATTTTGAGTAATTTTTAAACCAAAAATGGGGGAAAATAGCACTAAAAAACTCATAAAAATCCCTAGACAATCCTGAAAATCCTCAAATTTATTTTGTTATATTAGTTAACCCCTTCTACACCTCTCAAAAAAAATTTGAGTCATAACTCCTTATTTGATCGAAATTCTTCAAATTTGTCATTTTTCCACTAGCCCTTTTTGGCCAAAAATTCCACAAATACAAAATTTGATCCCGAAAATAATTTTTTTAGTCCTAGCCCATTGTGATCAGATCGTTGCACTGATAATTTTAATATATAACACCCAAGCATATTTTTGGACTCCTTACTAAAAATAGTAACTCCTAAAACCACACTTCTATATTTAGTAATTCAGTAAAAGAGGTTCAAGACTATCCAAAATGACTGGTGGCACTCGTGGACAATAAAAAGAGCTAAGATTCGATCACATCATTTTTGGAAAAACTAAAAGCACCATTGAAAACATGTAACTTTCAAATCAAAACATGATGATAGAGCTTCAAAATATTAGAATGGATCATGCTACCTCCAGAATCAGCATAGAATAACTTGCAAAATTTAAGTCCAAATTGCAAGGTGGTCCAAGCAAGACTGAGTACCGTATTGAACACTCACATTTTGACAAAGGTAAAGGAAGGACAACAAATGACTCTCATCCTCACTATGATCATGATCCCCCCTTTAAGATGCCCAAATTAGAATTTCCTAAGTTTAATGGGAAGGATGTGGATGGGTGGTTATGTCGTGTTGCTCAATTATTTCGACTCCACGATGTCCCCATATATCATCGAGTTTAAATGGCTTCTTTCAACTTGGAATTTGAAGCTTTACAATGGTACCAATGGTTGCAGAAAAATTTCACTGATCCTTTTTGGGAAGACTTTGAGTCTCAATTACATACTTGCTTTGGCCCTAGTGAGTATGATGATTTTATAGGATAGTTGGCAAAGCTGAGACAAACTTCGATAGTTCAATATTACCAAGTACAATTTGAGAAATTGGCCAAAAAAACTACAAGAATGAATGAAGGTTTCTTTATGAGTTTTTTTGTTAGCGGGTTAATGGAAGATCTTCAAGTTGAGGTCACAATTTTTAAACCACAATCCATGATGTAGGCTATCAAGTTGGCTCATTTGGACGAATCTAAATTTTTAGCTCAGAGGTAGATATCTAAATTTCCACAAGCTAGACCCTATTTTTCTCCTAGATTCTAGAATTAGACTGAATAAAAAATTGTTGCACCCAAACGTCTAACCACTGTCAAAATGGATGCAGGATGCACCCAAGGGTTATGTTACAATTATGATGAAAAGTTTTATTGAGAAGCAACACACCCCCACTAAAAAAATGAAATTCCATCCTTTGAAAATATTTAGTTTTCATTTTGCCGTAGGGACCCTCTTGATGTTTTTCAGGTTTTAATTGCAAATTTTGCTTGCCTCCTTCTTCTTCAAGTTTTGCATATACCAAAGTATCTAAGTAGGCTTGCATATGGCTTTGATTTCAATTTAGAATTTATTTATTATGTTAGAATCATTCTGAGTAAAGAAGATCTTTCACTAATATGTAAAAATGCAGGATACATATGAATAAATTCATTGGAGTCAACCTACAATTTTTGGAAAATTTGCAAAGTGGAAGTAACTTGAGAAAACGTCGCGATTTCGCGACATATTCCATTTTTGGAAAAGTCACGATTTCGTGACATATTCCATTTTTGAAAATGTCGTGATTTCGTGACATATTTGGATTCGAAGAGCCAAGCCACAGAAACATCGCGATATCGCGACATGGTTTAGACAGAAAGAAGTCAAGTGAGAAAAACGTCGCGATATCGTGACAGGTTTTAGCTGGAAGCAAGTCTTATGGAAAACGTCGTGATATTGCAACAAGTTTTAGCTGGAAGAAAGTCTTATGGAAAACGTCGCAATATCGTGACAGGTTTTAGCTGGAAGCAAGTCTTATGGAAAACGTCGCGATATCGCGACACATTTTGGTTGGAGGCAAACCTCAAGGAAAACGTCATGATTTCGTGACGCATTTGATTAAAAGAGCTAAGTGATGAAAACGTCGTGATTTCGCGACGTGTTTTGGCTAAAGGAACCAAGTGATAGAAATGTTGCGATTTCACGATGCCCTTTTGGTAGAAAGTGCCAAGCGACGAAAACATCACGATTTTGTGACGCCTTTTGGTAGAAAGTGCCAAGCGACAGAAACGTCGTGATTTCGCGACGCCTTTTGGTAGAAAGTGCCAAGCGACAGAAACGTCACGATTTTATGATGCCTTTTTGGTAGAAAGTGCCAAGTGATGAAAACTTCACGATTTCGTGATGCCTTTTGGTAGAAAGTGCCAAGCGACAGAAACGTCACAATTTCACGACGCCTTTTGGTAGAAAGTGCCAAGTGACAAAAACGTCGTGATTTCGCTACGTGTTTTGGTAGAAGGAGCCAAGTGATAAAAACATCACGATTTTGTGACATATTTTGATTGGAAGGAAAGCTTACGAAGATGTCGGAATTTTGTGACCTGTTCCATTTTTGCGACGTCATAAGCTTGAAAGAAATGAAGTATGGAAAACGTTGTGATTTTGTGACAAATTTGGATCAGAAGAAAAGCTCAAGGAAAACGTTGTGATTTCGCGACATATGTTGTTAAAAGGCAAGTCTTGAGGAAAACATCGCGATTTCGTGACAAGTTTTGGAAGAAAGAGCTAAAGTGATGAAAATGTCACGATTTCGTGACAGGTTTTGGTAGAAGGAGCCGAGCGATAGACACATCATGATTTCATGATGTGTTTTGGTAGAAGGAGCCGAGTGATAAAAACGTCGTGATATCGCGATGCATTTGTTCGAAAGAAACAAAGTGGAGAAAACATCGCGATTTTGTGACAAAGAAGCTCGGAAGAAACAAAGTGGAGAAAACGTCGTGATTTCGTGACATGTCACGATTTTGCGACATGCAAGCTTAGAAAAAGTCAACTAAAGGAAAACGTCACGATTTCACGATGCATTTTAAGAGGAAACAAAACTCAAGGAAAACATCGTGATTTCGCGACGCATTTTAAGAAGCAAAGTGAAAGGAGACGTCACGATTTCGTGACGTGTTTCATTTTCGCGATGACAGGTTTTAACTGGAAGCATCAAGTGACAAAAATGTCGTGATATCACGACAAGTTTTGATTGAAGGCAAGTCTTGAGGAAAACGTCGTGATATCACGACAGGTTTTGGAAGAAATAACCAAGTGACAAAAACGTCGCGATATCACGACGGGTTTTGATTTCATGAAAATAGCAAGAGAAAACGTCACGATTTCGTGACATGTCATGGTTTCACGAGAAAGTAGCCAAAGAAGAAGAAAAGTAAGGAAAGTGTCACGATTTCGCAACAAAGAAGTAAATAAAGAAATGAACTAAAGAAAAACGTCGCGATATCGCGACATGATCCGTTTTCGGACCTGTCTCATTTTTGCGATGCCATAAGCTTGGAAGAAGGAAATCAAGCCGACATATAATGAGCATTAGGGTTTTAATTTAATAATATTAAAATGCTAATCCTGGTTTTGTCTTTTGCAGAAAGCCATCTGGCAGTTGCATACTAGCAGAAGTAATGGCGAAAAAGACAAAATAAGCGCAGATCAAGCGAAGGCCGTTAGATGGAAATGTGAGATGCCGAGAATTTTTGGTCCATCCAGATTTTACAGATCTAGCCATAAAGAGACTTTATGGTGACTAAGCAGCTGCCTCATTTAATGGAATATGTCGACAATTGGTCAAAAAATGAAAATATCTACACACAGTTATCAAAATTTGCTGATGGACACATTTAACAGGAGAATTTATGGTGAAAGTATTGGCGTGCAGAGATTTTCAACTTAGATGTGGCTCTGCGAAGATAAAATGTCAGAGAAACTAGTGACTCATCCGAATTTCTCTAAGGAATTAATGAGACGCTCCCGACAGATGCACCAGAAATATGAAGATACCTTCACACGCAGTGCCTCATTTATGGAATATATCGACGATCGGCCAAAAAACGAAGATATTTACTTGCAGTTACAGATGGATGAGAATAATATCAGATCGTGCCTTCTCCATTTATGGCAAGTAACTGCACTAAGATTTGCAGAATGGTTAGGTTTTATCGAAACTCTATTTTAAAAGGCCTTATATTGTAAAACCTAGGTAGTAGAGTTTAAGTGATAAGATTTAGGGTTTTGGAAGAAGATATTTCTAAAAATATCAGGGTTTGTCCTGAGTCTATATATACTTCTTCCGGATGTAAACTCAAGAGGTAGAAACTTAGAATAAAAATCTATTGGAGCAATTTCCTGCAAATCTTGTTTGAATGCTTTATTCTGGACCTGGAGTTGGTGTAATTTTGTTTTCTGTGATAGCATGGCTAGGAGGCTAATCTCTTTTAGATTGCGATAAGTTCATCTTCTTTTGTTTTTTCGTCTCGTTAAGGTTTATTTAATTTATGTTGTAGATCTGTGTTATCAAGATTAGATATGCTACTAGGCTTCATTCTTTTTATTGTATGCTAGGGAAAATTACATATTTAAGGTTCAGGCCTGTTCTAATTGCTCTGTCCTCACTGTGCAAGCTAGGCTGCTGGTGAGAGATACCAATTTTAACCAACTTCCCTTTTGTTTATGATTTTCTTTCAGATCTGTTTCATCTTTGTCTTATGCTCTTAGTGGAAGGTGATCTTAGAAAGCTAGACACTTTCCTCTTTGATTTGTTCTATTGTGAAGCTAACTGGTATAACTAAAATTGGTAGTTTTGGTTTTGTAGCTAAGTTAGGTAAACTTCTCTTTTTGCCCTACTCTACTCTCTCTGTTCCATTGATTGAATGATCCATTTTTATCTTCTTTAGAATTTGTCTTTTATTTAAATCTGCTAAAACATAAAGAGCTAGATCAAAGAACTGATTGTAAATCTGAGTGTCCACAAAGATAACCAATTCCAAAAACATTACTGAACTAAAGTCCAGAACCCATTGTAAGGTAACAGATAGTCCACTTAAAACTATTTCAGAAGCAAAAAAGAGTGAATAGACATTCGACCCAACTCTGTAACTCACACCTTGGATATCCAACAAGATCCTAAAGTGAGTGGGATTTATCCCTTATAAGTGTTATCGGGATTTCATGCTCATTCTTCACAGGGTGTGTATAAAAGTCAAACCAACATTTAAAATTGGCGCTAGAAGGAGGGCCTGAACTTCATTCACTTAGTTTGTTAATGATTGTAAGGTTGTAAGTTGCTGGTGAAAAAGCTGGATTCTACTTACAGAGTAACAAGGTCCCACTCCAGAGCCAAAGAGCTCCTTGTGCCTGAGTTAGAAACCCCAAGAAGAAGCAGCCTCAGAAGGGCCAAGTCCTTGTCTGAAATAGTTTTATCACCACTTGTAGTTACTCCAACTACAACTGAAAGTATCATCGTCAATCAAGTAGTAATGGCAAACTGGTTGGGTTCCACTGCCTTAAATATCCCTGGTGCAGCCCATGATCTGCCCAAAAATCCTGAGAGGTATCTTCCTAGATACAAGCATGATGGGACTAGAACAATAGAAGAACACCTAGTAGCATTCAAGAATGCTCTAAAATTGTTAAATGTACAACATGAAGATGTGGCTTGTAGATTGTTCCCGTTCACTCTCCAGGAGGGAGCATACGACTGGTTTTTGAATCTCACTAACGATTCTATTACTAGTTGGAATGACTTGGAAAAGGTTTTTGTATTGCAGTTTGGTGAAGTGATAGATCCCAGTGTATTATATCATCAATTTTCTGGTATTAAAAGAGATATAAATGAATATGTCAGATCTTACAATGTCAGATTTCAAAAATCTTTTGGTAGATTGACAGGTTATTATGTGCCAAATGCATATCTGGCATTAGAAATTTTTAGGAATTCTCTAGATCCAATGAATTCTATTTTCTTGAAAAGAGATGCCTCTATTACCAATCTAACAGAGGCTTATAAAGAAGCTTTGGTTTTGGAAAGACAATTGGTACCTCAACCTTTAAGTACTCATCAAATTCCTTTGGTCACACAAGGTACCCCTGTCTTCAATCCCATACCACATCAGATGATGTTGCCAGTATGTCAAACTCCACCATCAAGAAATCCATTGGCTGTAACACCTGCTGAAAATGTACAGAATCTGGATAAAGAATATGATAACACAAGAGTTGAGGAAGTTTCAAGGGTGGTCCAAAAGTTGGCAAATGATTTTTTGACTTTCAAAAGGCAAGTTTCTACTAGGGAAAACTCAAACAGGTTTTCCTATCAGCAGAATAGATTCACTCGGCCCCCATACGAACCCAATAAGGATTATAAAGGTAAAGGGCATGATGTGAATATTTGTGACTTGGCTTTGCCCAACTGGTGCAGGATTCACGGAACATCTCAGCACGGGGAATTGGATTGTTTGGAGTTCTATAATGCCTTTGAAGCTCTATCTGGTGAGTTGGTTTCTCCTGAACATCAAAGAACTGCGGATGCTCCAAGTTCATCCAAACATAGTGCAGCTATGGTGTTAGATTCTTTCACTTTCCTTGAAGAATCAGAGAATGTTGTGGAGATACCCATGGGTGAAGTACAAGCCTTTCAATAGTATAGGAGGGATAACTACAACATTAGGAACAGAAATACAGATCCTAATACTATGTCTACACCTCCAGATCCATCTTCAAACGATAACCCACCTCCGCCCAAGGGAGGAAATTAGAGAGGACCAGATGCATTTGTCCCTCCACTCAATAAGGGATATAATATAGTGGAGGACATGAAGAAGATCAAATCCAACATCACTCTTCATGAGTTGGCCCAAATTTCTGAACAAAGGGATAGCCTGATCAAAACATACTTTGAACCTACTACCAAAACTCTGGAAAAAGGGAAGAAGATAGCTAATGTGAATATGGCTATGTACAAAGAAAAGACTGAAGTTTTGCATTTCCTACTAACTGTCCGTATATTTGGGAAAAATTTACACAACTGTCTAGTATATTCTGGTGCTTCAGCCAATGTCATGCCTCTAGCCATCTGTCAGTAATTGGGTTTGACCCCCATGAACTCCGAGATGAGAGTCGTCTAATTGGATAAGTTTGAGGTTAAAGTGGTAGGTGAACTTCAGAATATACACATCCAACTAGCATCTGAGCCTAGAGCGCAACACAGAATTGACATTCAGGTGGTGGATATTCTTGTAGGATACGAAATGCTTCTTAGCAGGGATTGGTCAAAATCCTTGAATGGGTACTTGGCTACTGATTTTTCGCATATGTGGTTACCCTGGAATGGTTTTGCAAATCAATTAAGAATCGACAGAGAACCAAGATATAAACTCATGATCACAGAGTATAATGCCAAGAATGAGACTGTTAATCTTGTTGAGGGTTGTTATATTGGGGTTTATAATTTGACAACTACTCAAAAGGAGAAACCGGTTAAAGCTCACCAAGATCACGATAATGAAGTTGGAATGCTTCATATTGATGGAGCTAAATCTAAGCAAGGTTTTGGTACAAGGGCTGTTCCTAAAGGACTAAAAAATCAAACCGGTTTTATGTCTTATCGCTTGTAGTTTCCCTGCATGAATAATTTGGCAGAATATGAAGCATTAGTACCAGGATTAAAATTTGCTTTACATTACTTTGATCATGCAGATACGAAAGCTCGTGTGTTGGACTTGGTTTATTTGCAGGGTGGATGACTTCAAGTCATGGAGTATTTTAGTCAACACCAAGAGACAGTCAAGCATTGGCTTGACGAAAAGGCCAGGGTGAGTGCCTTCAATTGTGCAGACCTGGTGTTTATGTGGGACAAAGCCCATGAAAAGAAGCGTAAACACACCGAGCTGCAACCTCTGTGGATAAGGCCATACTAGATTGCCGAGACCCTAGGTAATAATGCTTTTCGTCTACAGGACCTGGAAGGTAATTTTTTGAACCTTCCTATGAGTGGTCAATATCTAAAGCATTATTTCTCAGTCGTTCCATCAAATACATCACTGGAATAAATCACAAAGACGTTGTAACATGTGTATATATTGTAAATAATCTTTGAAGTAGTTTATTTTTATTTTATTTTGTTTGATTTTAAAGTTATGTGTTTTATCTTTTGAGGTCTGTACAAATTTCTCTTTAGCTTTTAAATTTTTTTGTTTAAGTTTTTGCCTGGGCAGCAAAGAACGAATCAACGTTTAAAAATTGTTTTATTCTGAGTTCAAAATCCTATGTTCATTTTGTTTTATTCTAATTAAGAGATAGTCTGCTTAAACTAAACAGTGGAACTATTTGTTATTCAGAACAACAATAGAAAGATAATTGGATTTTGTGTCTTGCTTGCCACAATTATTTAATTATAAAGAAACTACTATACTATTTGGCTGAAGAACTCCTAGAGAATCCAAGAAAAGTTGGTCGTAAGAGGGGACTCTGATTTGTGAAATTATTTAAGTGTCCAAAGAGGCTATCGATACCCAGGCTTTCCAAATCGATGAAATATAAAAAAAATTTGTTTTTAGCAAGGCTTTCCAGATTTTGATATATTTCAAAAGAGAGAGAGAGAAGGTGAAAGTTGAGCAAGGCAACATAAAACTGGCACTCTTTTATTTCCCACACAAAAAAAAAGAAGAAGAAGTTATGTGATGAAAGAGATAGCCAAGGCTCCAGAAGATGTTTTATTTCACCAAGCTGTAGATACCACCTCATAGTTGTGGATCAGGGTCGTGAAAATCTAAAGAGTAACTCTATCGAGGCTGTAAAAGGCTAAACTAGTAAACAGAGCCCTACTCGGTTTCCCCTTCACAATCTAAAGAAGCTGATCAATCCGAAGTAAAACATTCGAAGGCCCAGTAATCCTTGAAGAAGTTATACGCTTATAATTGCACATCATAAATATTCTTTAAGTGATTCAACCTAGTATGTCCTTGGGAAATTTTAACAACTATCAGGTAGTAGTTAAATTATTTTGAAGAATATTTGTGGCAAAGCATGGTACATGGTCTATGTTGTTTTGAAACTAGAGTCCTGGATTCTAAAATAGTGCTACTATTTTCCTTGCAAATATCGCCATTTGTTGAGAAGCAACACACCCCGAGGGGACTCTGATTTGTGAAATTATTTAAGTTTCCAAAGAGGCTATCGATACCCAGGCTTTCCAAATCGATGAAATATAAAAAAAATTTGTTTTTAGCAAGGCTTTCCAGATTTTGATATATTTCAAAAGAGAGAGAGAGAAGGTGAAAGTTGAGCAAGGCAACATAAAACTGGCACTCTTTTATTTCCCACACAAAAAAGAAGAAGAAGTTATGTGATGAAAGAGATAGCCAAGGCTCCAGAAGATGTTTTCTTTCACCAAGCTGTAGATACCACCTCATAGTTGTGGATCAGGGTCGTGAAAATCTAAAGAGTAACTCTGTCGGGGCTGTAAAAGGCTAAACTAGTAAACAGAGCCCTACTCGGTTTCCCCTTCACAATCTAAAGAAGCTGATCAATCCGAAGTAAAACATTCGAAGGCCCAGTAATCCTTGAAGAAAGTTATACGCTTATAATTGCACATCATAAATCTTCTTTAAGTGATTCAACCTAGTATGTCCTTGGGAAATTTTAACAACTATCAGGTAGTAGTTAAATTATTTTGAAGAATATTTGTGGCAAAGCATGGTACATGGTCTATGTTGTTTTGAAACTAGAGTCCTGGATTCTAAAATAGTGCTACTATTTTCCTTGCAAATATCACCATTTGTTGAGAAGCAACACACCCCCACTAAAAAAATGAAATTCCATCCTTTGAAAATATTTAGTTTTCATTTTTCCATAGGGACCCTCTTGATGTTTTTTAGGTTTTAATTCCAAATTTTGCTTGCCTCCTTCTTCTTCAAGTTTTGCATATACCAAAGTATCTAAGTAGGCTTGCATATGGCTTTGATTTCAATTTAGAATTTATTTGTTATGTTAGAATCATTATGAGTAAAGAAGATCTTTCACTAATATGTAAAAATGCAGGATACATATGAATAAATTCATTGGAGTCAACCTACAATTTCTGGAAAATTTGCAAAGTGGAAGTAAATTGAGAAAACGTCGTGATTTCGTAACATATTCCATTTTTGGAAAAGTCATGATTTCGCAACATATTCCATTTTCGAAAATGTCGTGATTTCGTGACATATTTGGATTCGAAGAGCCAAGCCATGGAAACGTCGCGATATCGCGACATGGTTTAGACAAAAAGAAGTCAAGTGAGAAAAATGTCGCGATATCGCGATAGGTTTTAGTTGGAAGCAAGTCTTATGGAAAACGTCACGATATCGCGACAGGTTTTAGCTGGAAGCAAGTCTTATGGAAAACGTCATGATATCGTGACACATTTTAGTTGGAGGAAAACCTCAAGGAAAACATCATGATTTCGCGATACATTTGATTAAAAGAGCTAAGCGACAGAAACGTCACGAATTCGCGACGTGTTTTGTCTAAAGGAACCAAGTGATAGAAACGTCATGATTTCACGATGCCCTTTTGGTAGAAAGTGCCAAGCGACAAAAACATCGTGATTTTGCGACGCCTTTTGGTAGAAAGTGCCAAGTGACAGAAACGTTGCGATTTCCCGATGCCTTTTGGTATAAAGTGCCAAGCGACAGAAACGTCGTGATTTCACAATGCCTTTTTGGTAGAAAGTGGCAAGTGATGAAAACGTCGCGATTTCGCGACGCCTTTTGATAGAAGTGCCAAGCAACAGAAACGTCGTGATTTTGCGACGCCTTTTGGTAGAAAGTTCCAAGTGACAAAAACGTCACGATTTCGCTACATGTTTTGGTAGAAGGAGCCAAGTGATAAAAACGTCATGATTTTGCGACACATTTTGATTGGAAGGAAAGCTTGTGGAGATGTCGCAATTTCATGACCTGTTCCATTTTCGCAACGTCATAAGCTTGAAAGAAATGAAGTATGGAAAATGTCATGATTTCGTGACACATTTGGATCAGAAGCAAAGCTCAAGGAAAACGTCACAATTTCATGACATATGTTGTTTAAAGGCAAATCTTGAGGAAAACGTCACGATTTCACGACAGGTTTTGGAAGAAAGAGCCAAAGTGATGAAAACGTCGTGATTTCACGACAGGTTTTGGTAGAAGGAGCCGAGCGATGAAAACGTCACAATTTTGTGACGTGTTTTGGTAGAAGGAGCCGAGTGATAAAAACGTCGCGATATCGCGACGCATTTGCTCGGAAGAAACAAAGTGGAGAAAATGTCACGATTTCACGACAAAGAAGCTCGAAAGAAACAAAGTGGAGAAAACGTCACGATTTCGTGACATGTTGCGATTTTGTGACATGCAAGCTTAGAAAATGTCAACTAAAGGAAAACGTCGCAATTTCGCGATGCATTTTAAGATGAAACAAAACTCAAGGAAAACGTCACGATTTCGTGACGCATTTTAAGAAGAAGCAAAGTGAAGGGAGATGTCACGATTTCGCGATGTGTTTCATTTTCGTGATGACAGGTTTTAACAGGAAGCATCAAGTGACAAAAACATCGCGATATCATGACAGGTTTTGATTGAAGGCAAGTCTTGAGGAAAACGTCACGATATCATGACAGGTTTTGGAAGAAAGAGCCAAGTGATGAAAACGTCGCGATATCGCGACGGGTTTTGATTTCATGAGAATAGCAAGAGAAAACGTCACGATTTTGTGACATGTTGCGATTTCGCGACATGTCGCGGTTTCGCGACAAAGTATCCAAGGAAGAAGAGAAGTAAGGAAAGTGTCACGATTTTGTGACAAAGAAGTAAAGAAAGAAATGAACTAAAGGAAAACGTCACGATATCTTGACATGTTCCATTTTTGGACCTGTCTCGTTTTCGCGACGCCATAAGCTTGGAAGAAGGAAATCAAGCCGACATATAATGAGCATTAGGGTTTTAATTTAATAATATTAAAATGCTAATCCTAGTTTTGTCTTTTGTAGAAAGCCATTTGGCAGTTGCATACTAGCAGAAGTAATGGCGAAAAAGACAAAATAAGCACGGATCAAGCAAAGGCCATCAGATGGAAATGTGAGATGCCGAGAATTTTTTGTCCATCCAGATTTTATAGATCTGGCCGCAAAAAGACTTTACGGTGACTAAGCAACTGCCTCATTTAATGGAATATGTCGACAATTGATGAAAAAATGAAAATATCTACACACAGTTACCAAAATTTGTCGATGGACACATTTAAGGAGAGAATTTATGGTGAAAGTAATGACATGCAGATATTTTCAACTCATAGGCGGCTCTGCGAAGATAAAATGTTATAGAAACCAGTGACTCATCCGAATTTCTCTGAGGAATTAATGAGACACTCCCGACAGATGCACCAGAAATATGAAGATACCTTCACACGCAGCTGCCTCATTTAATGGAATATATCGATGATCGGCCAAAAAAAAAAGATATTTACTTGCAGTTACAGATGGATGAGAATAATATCATATCGTGCCTTCTCCATTTATGGCAAGTAACTGCACTAAGATTTGCAGAATGGTTAGGTTTTATCGAAACTCTATTTTAAAAGGCCTTATATTGTAAAACCTGGGTAGTAGAGTTTAAGTGATAAGATTTAGGATTTTGGAGCAAACTCAAGAGGCAGAAACTTAGAATAAAAAGCTATTGGAGCAATTTCCTGCAAATCTTGTTTGAATGCTTTATTCTAGACTTGGAGTTGGTGTAGTTTCGTTTTCTGTGATAGCATGGCCAGGAGCCTAATCTCTTTCAGATTGTGATAAGTTCATCTTCTTTTGTTTTTCGTCTCATTAAGGTTTATTTAATTTATGTTGTAGATCTATGTTATCAAGATTAGATATGCTACTAGGCTTCATTCTTTTTATTGTATGCTAGGGAAAATTACAGATTTAAGGTTCAAGCCTGTTCTAATTGCTCTGTCCTCACTGTGCGAGCTAGGTTGCTGGTGAGAGATACCAATTTTAACCAACTTACCTTCTGTTTATGATTTTCTTTTAGATCTATTTCATCTCTGTCTTATGCTCTTAGTGGAAGGTGATCTTAGAAAGTTGGACACTTTCCTCTTTGATTTGTTCTATTGTGAAGCTAACTGGTATAACTAAAATTGGTAGTTTTGGTTTTGCAACTAAGTTAGGTAAACTTCTCTTTCTGCCCTACTCTACTCTCTCTGTTCCATCGATTGAATGATCCGTTTTTATCTTCTTTAGAATTTGTCTTTTATTTAAATCTGCCAAAACATAAAGAGCTAGATCAAAGAACTGATTGTAAATCTGAGTGTCCACAAAGATAACCAATTCCAAAAACATTACTGAACTAAAGTCCAGAACCCATTGTAAGGTAATAGACAGTACACTTGAAACTATTCCAGAAGCAAAAAAGAGTGAATAGGCATTTGAACCAACACTGTAACTCACACCTTGGATATCCAGCAAGATCCTAAAGTGAGTGGGATTTATCCCTTATAAGTGTTATCAGGATTTCATGCTCATTGTTAGCGGGTTAATGGAAGATCTTCAAGTTGAGGTCACAATGTTTAAACCACAATCCATGATGTAGGCTATCAAGTTGGCTCATTTGGATGAATCTAAATTTTTAGCTCAGAGGTAGATATCTAAATTTCCACAAGCTAGACCCTATTTTTCTTCTAGATTCTAGAATTAGACTGAATAAAAAATTGTTGCACCCAAACGTCTAACCACTGTAAAAATGGATGCATGATGCACCCAAGGGTTATGTTACAATTATGATGAAAAGTTTCATGTGGGAATAGGTGCACCCAAAAGATGTTTTTCCTCATAGATGTTGATGAGCCTGACACCAGTGACCATAGTGATGATGACACAGACTCAGTAGCGAAACCACCCAAACCAAAGGAAGAAAACCAAGATGAACCATAGGCTAAAATTTCTATTCATGCTCTTGCTGGAATTACTACTCCCTAAACCATGAAAGTTGTGGGTTTTTTCAAAGGCCTGCGTATTACCATCTTGATTGATTCTAGAAGTACATAAATTTATTGACCCTCGCATTGCTAAGCAGGCGAATTGTTACGTACATACATGTAATTCATTTGAGGTTATGGTCACCAATGGTGGTACTTTACCTTGCAAGGGTAAATGTCATAATGTTAAAGTAAAAATTAGGAATTATGAGCTCAAACAAGATATGTTTGCACTTCAAATAGGGGGATTTGATATCGTGTTGGGAGCTCAATGGTTGGGCACATTAGGAACCATCTCATGGAACTTTTTCGAGCTTTGAATGTGATTTTTATAGGATGATTAGTCCCACACTCTTCGTGGATCAAAAGTAAGGCCTCCATAGATTATCAGTTCTAGATGAATGGAGAAGTTAAAAAAATCATCTTGGGGTGTCATAGCTCAGATATTTGCAATTCAACCTCACCCTTTTGATGAGGCTTCCATTCTTATCGATTTGCAACTTGTGTTGGCAAAGCACAATTCTATTTTTGCTAAACCATTAGAATTACTGCCTTGTCACTCTCATGACCATGCTATTCCTTTATTACCTATCCATGCACTACCCAACATTAGACCGTATCAATATCCTTGCACACTTAAGTCTAAAATTGAGCAGTTAGTATAGGATTTGTTAAAATTCAGTGTCATTCGACCAAGTCGTAGTCCTTACTCTTATCTAGTTTTATTGGTGTGTAAAAAAGATGGGTCATGGTTATTATGTATCAATTATTGTGAGGTCACTAAACTCACCATCAAGGATAAGTTCCCTATTCCTATGGTGTATGAGTTACTAGATGAACTACATGGGACTATATACTTTTCTAAATTAGACCTTTGCTCTGGGTATCATCAAATCAGGCTCAAGGATGAGGATATCCCCAAAACTACCTTCCGTACTCATGATGATCACTATGAGTTTTTGGTGATGCCATTTGGGTTGACTAATGCTCCTTCCACTTTTCAAAGCCTCATGAACAACATTTTTTTCCCTTTCCTTTGCAAATTCATCCTATTTTTCTTTGATGACATTATGGTGTATAGTTTCTCATGGGAAGAGCATCTTGGCACAACATCAACTCTATGCTAAGTGGTCCAAGTATTCTTTTGGGTTGACAGAAGTGGAGTCTTTAAAACACATTATCACCAAGGATGGCATAATAGTTGACCCCAAGATGATCTAGATGGTTCAGGAATGGCTAAAACCGTGCACTCTCAAAATTCTTTGAGGATTTTTAGGGCTCACAAGTTACTACCATAAATTTATTTATAATTATGGTAAAATTGTAGCTCCCCTAACGTCCATGTTAAAAAGGACTCTTTTACTTGGACAGGACCTACTGAACAAACCTTCCTAGACTTGAAGCATGCTATGACCACCACTCCAGTCTTAGCCATGCCAAAATTTTCCAAACCTTTTCTCATTAAAAGTGATGTTTCGGGTTGTGGCATTGGTGTTGTGTTGATGCAAGAAGGACGACCCTTGGATTTCACTAGTAAATCCCTCTCCAACCATAATTTGGGAAAATTCGCTTATACCAAGGAGATGATGGCCATTCTATATGTGGTAACCCATTGGCAACCGTATCTTATTAGGCATCATTTCTCTATTAAAATGGACCATCAGAGTCTCAAATATTTTTTGAAGCAATGGGTTGCCACCCGTGAACAACAAAAATGGGTATCCAAACTCATGGACTACGATTATGATATTATCTACAAGAAGAGCAAAGAGAATATTATGTCTGATGTTCTCTCTCACCAATTTGAGGCTCTTAGTATATTGTGTGTCATTTTGTCACCTATTCCTCAATGGATCGATTCCTTATGCTAGGAGGTACTTTAGGATTTTTATTTGTAAAATTTGGTTGCCTACCTTCACAATGAGCCTACTTCATGCCAAGGCTATACTTGGGATGACCATGATTTGTGTTACCACCAACACCTTGTTTTTTCCCACACGTCTCCACTTTGGGAACTTCTCATGAAAAAAATGCATGTTGCCCCATCTACAAGCCACTCCAAATTTCTCAAAACCTATGAATGACTTAAGCTCACATTTTTTGGAAGGGTATGAAAAAGAACATTCAGGATTTTATGGCAGATTGTGATACCTACCAATGGATGAAAGGTGAAAAATTGTGCTCTCCATGTACTCTTCAACCCTCGCCCATTCCTGACCATGTTTGGATGGATAATTCCATGGATTCTATTGATGGGTTACCTAAGTTCAAAGGTAAATTTGTTATCTTCATGGTAGTGGATTGTCTTTCAAAGTATGCTCACTTTTGTTGGCAAAATTTTACTTGATTCTATTTTCTACCTTCATGGCATGCCTACATCCATCATTTTTTACCATGAACCAACCTTTAATAGTCATTTTTGGCAATAATTATTTAATTTAAAGGGAACTCATCTCAAAATGAGTTCAGCATATCATCCACAAATGGATGGTCTATTGTAGGAGCCTATCGTCCAGAGGGCATAACTTTTAATCTGACCATTGGATCAACTTGAAATTTTTTGAGGAGTTAGATAAAGAGGTTGAAATACCATGGGCTAGACAACTTTGGTTTTCTAGTTGTTTTTTCAAGATTTTTTTCAGGTTCTAATTTCTTCATCTAGTGCTCCGAAAATGGGATTTACTATTTTTTTGAAAATTTGGAAGAAAATATATCTAGAATAAATTCTTATTTAGGCATGGGTAGGTGTTGATACTGGAGGCTTAATATAGATGATATGAAGGTGCATATCAATTTTTAGGGCTATCCAAGATTTTTTGGGTGATTTAGGTTTTGGCACTAAAGATGAAATAGCCTAAGAAAAAAATAAAAATAATAAAAACATGTAATTCCTTTTTTTTAGGGCTTAATATTTAGGGTTTTGTTTTAGGGTTTATATATTCCCTTCGTATCACATTGTAAAGGGGTAAAATCCTAGAATGAGAAAGAAAGCATTTATCATATTAATTTCGTCTATTGTAACTTTTGTGTGATTGGGAATTTTGTCTTTTGCTTTGTTTTTTTTTGTCACAATTTTATGTGATTGGAGGTTCTTATTCTAACCTCTTACATCTAAATATAAACCATTCAATATCAAATCAATTTGGATCTTGTTGGGGAAGATAAGGTAATTTTGTCGATTATAATTATTTTTCTATTCTTATATTTCTATTTGGAATAACATAGATTATATTAGCATGAGGAGAGGAAGAGAAGGTTAAGCCTAGCTCAATAGGAATATGTAGGAGCTTTAGGTACAAGTTACTCAGTTGAATGGAATGATGGTCCATATGAGGGAAAGATATCCCTTTGAATTTTTAGATCTAGATTCTGATAGTGAGACTGTGGAAGGAGACAATAAACCAAATATTCATGATGAGGAAGAACCAGAGAAGAAGCCAAAGGAGCATCAATTTGAGAATTAGCTAATTAGGGTCCATCCAGATTTTATAGATTTGATCAAAATTTATATCCCTAAGTATGCAAGAGGTTTTAAACCAGAGGAGTTGATAGACTAGTTGAATAGCATGGAGAACTTCTTTGAGTGGAAAAGCCTTTCAGAGGAAAAGAAAGTGAAGCTTGCATGCACAAATTTGAAAGGGCATGTGTTGATTTGGTGGGATCATCTACAGAATGAGAGGAAAAGAAAAGGAAAGAAAAATATTAGAGTCTGGTGTAAAATGGGAAAAAAATAAAGGATAACTTCTTGCCCAAATATTATGTCCAAATGTTTTTTTGTAGACTGTAGAAGCTTAGACAAAAGTATAAAAGCATCGAGGAATACACCGATAAATTCTACAAGTTATCAATTCAAGTGGGTCTTGAAGAGTCAAAATAACAGAAGGTTGTAAGGTATGTGAATGGATTAAGCTATGCCATACAAGATGAATTAAGTATGCTTTAGACCCATAGTGTAGAGGATGCATATCAATTAGCATTAAAAGTAGAAGAGAAACATAAGATGAGTATTAGAAAATGAGTGAAGAAAGGACCATCATCACCTTCAGTTAGAGGGTATTACTCAAAGAGGGAATCTTATAGTACAAAGAAACAAGAAGAGCCTAGGCAAGATCAAGTTAACCACCAGAGATGTGGAGGATCTTAGAGATGAAGAGGTTCTGATGGAGGAAAAAATTGGGATAGTCCACAAAGACCATATACATGTTATAGATGCATAGAGGAAGGGCACAAAGCTTATGAGTATTCATATTCTGGACAATAAATAAGATAAGGAGAAGAAGCTAGAGTCAATCTGGTTGAGGTAGAAGAGAAAACTGAGACATAAGTTGCTACAGACATGGGAGAAAATCTCATGATAAGGAGGATGATGATCGTACTAAGGAGAAAGTGTAAAACAATGATGGTGGTGATTCTTGGCTACGTAAAAATATCTTTTGAAATAGGTGCACATCTGGAGGAAAGGTATGTAAGATGATTATTGATAGTGGTAGTTGTGAAAATATGGTTTCAAATAAAATGGTTGAGAAACTTAAATTGAAGTATGAGAAGAATCTGTATCCCTACCGCATATCGTGGTTCAAGAAAGGAAATGAGGTAACTATAGATAGGAGGTATCTAGTTAAGTTTTCAATTGGGACTAACTACAAGGGTGAAGTACGGTGTGATGTAATTCCAATGGATTCATGTCACTTGTTATTAGGGAGGCCTTGGAAATATGATAGGAAGGCTAACCATAATGGAAGAAGGAATACTTACATATTCTGTAAGAATGGAGTAAAAGTGGTCCTATTACCACATAAGAAAGAAGGACAGAGCAAAAGCCTATTAACGACTAAGGAATTTATCATAGGGATGAAAGAAGCTAGGGTTTGTTACGTGTTGACAGTAAAGAAAGTGGATACTGAGGATGTTCCTATACCATCTGTAGCTATAAATTTGTTGAAAGAGTATACAAATGTCATGCCAAAAGAGTTACTAGATGGATTACCTCCAAAAAAGGATATTCAACATCATATTGATCTAATTCTAGGATCAACTCTTCCAAATCAGGAAACCTATAGGATGAGTCCCTTGCATAATGAGGATTTGAATAGACAAGTGATAAAATTGATAAAGAAGGGAGTTGTTAGAGAAAGTATGAGTCCTTGTGTGACTCATGCACTGTTAAATCCAAAGAAAGATAATACATGAAGGATGTGTGTGGATAGTAGGGCAATCAATAAAATTACAATCAAGTATCGATTCCCAATTCCAAGAGTCGATGATATGATGGATATGCTAGCTGGAGCACAGTGCTTTAGCAAAGTTGACCTACATAATGGATACTATCAGATTCAAATCCAGGAAGGAGATGAATGGAAGACTTCTTTCAAGACAAAATGGGTTGTATGAATGGATGGTGATGTCATTTGGGTTATCCAATTCACCCAATATGTTTATGAGGATGATGAATAGAGTATTATGGGAATATATTGGTAAGTTTGTAGTTGTGTATTTTGATGACATTCTGATATTCAGTAGGAATGAAGAAGAACACTTGTTGCATTTGAAATTAGTGTTAGAGTTGTTAAGTAAAGAGAAGTTGTATGTCAATATGAAGAAGTGTAGCTTGCTTCAGAAGAGTCTAGTATTCTTGGGATTTGTAATATTAGAGGATGGATTAAGGATGGACAAAGAGAAAGTGAAGGCAATTTTGGAATGGCCCATTCCAATAAATATGACAGAGGTGAGGAGTTTCCATGGCTTGAATTTTTTTTACAGGAATCTCATTAGGAATTTTAGTAGCATTGTTGCACCTATAACAAAGTGTATGAAGGGAAGATAATTTGTATGGACAAATGCGGTCGTAGAGGGTTTTGAACTATTGAAGAAGAAGGTGACATAAGCACCTATTTTTATATTGCCATATTTTAGCAAGTTGTTTGAGGTTGATTGTGATGCCTCCCATGTGGGAATTGGAGCTGTATTGAGTCAAGAAGGGTGGCCTATAGCATTATTTAGTGAGAATTTGAATGAGGTAAGGAAGAAGTATTCTACTTATGATGTGGAATTCTATGCTATTGTGCAGGTATTGAGACACTGGAGGCATTATTTAGTGTCTAAAGAGTTTGTGTTATTTACTAATCATGAAGCATTAAGGTATGTAAATACCCAAAAGAAATTAAATAATAGGCATGCAAAGTGGGTATCATTCACTCAAGAGTATACATATGTTTTGAAGCATAAATTAGATAAGAAAAATCAAGTTGTTGATTCTTTGAGTATACGTGTAGTGTTATTGACTACTATGGAATGAGAAATAAAGCATTTATTAGATTATTTCCATCTATTGTAACTTTTGTGTGATTGGGAATTTTGTTGTTTGCTTTGTTTCTTTTTGTCACAATTTTTTGTGATTGGAGGTTCTTAATCTAACATCTTGCAGTTGGATTTACACCATGGTCAGACTAATATTATCAACAAATTTTTATAGATCTACCTTCATTGCTTTGCATCTGATCATCCTATTCAATAGGTGAAGTGGCTTCCTTTGGTTGAATTGTGGTATAATACTTCTTATCATATAGAAACCAAGGTCACCCCTTTTTGAAATAGTTTATTATCATCCTCCATGCACTCCCTCTTCCTACATTCTAGGCAACTCTAAGGTCCATGCATTTAAAACTACACTCAACCAACATGCTGAATCCCTCCATCAATTGAAGATGAATTTGGAAATGGCCCAGAATTGGATGCATCAACAAGTTGATCAACACCATTAAGAGCGTATCTTTGATGTTGGTGATATGGTCTTCCTTTAATTGCATCCATACAAAAAATCATCCCTCCAGCTTTGTAGATACCAAACACTTGTGGCCAAGTACTATGGCCCCTACTAGGTTTTACAACAAATTGATGCCACAAACCTATGCATTGGCTCTACCATTGAAATCCAAGCTCCACAATATTTTTCATGTATCCTCTCTCAAGAAGGTTGTGGGAAATTAGGTATAGGTTCAATCTATCTTTCTAGAATTGGATGAAGAAGGTTCTATCTTGCTTGAGCCGAAACAATTATTCAATGACGAGGTCTACAATTTGAAGATGCTACATGGGAGTCTATCCACCAACTCCAGCACCAGTTTCCTCATCTACAGCTTTGAGGACAAAGCTTTTTGAAGGGGTTGGACATGTTAGGAACCTATCCTAACATTACTATGTAATAAACCCCTTCTTTCCTAAATGGGAACCCCCACTTGCATGTGGATGGGACCCCTTGAGCATTAGGGTTAGGGTTAGTTGATTTTCCTAAATGGGAACCCCCACTTGCATGTGGATGGGACCCCTTCAGCATTAGGGTTAGGGTTAGTTTGAATCTATAAAAATATCAATGTAACAAAGGATGACATCTTTGGAATATCATTGTATTGGAGCTATGCTTATAAATGAGGTTTCCCCCTCAAAAATGCCCGTGATTCAGAACTGTAACTTCATTCTTTTAATACAATCTATTGTTGTTCCATTGCAATATTGTAATTTCAATATTATATCTATAATTCTTGAATTTTGTGTGGTTGTATTCTCAGCTATTGGCATGTTCTTATCATAGAACTTCCTAGAAAATAGTATTACTCCAATTTTAACATAGCTTCAGCCATTTATTACAGACATACTAATTAAAAATATTAAAATAATCTTATCACATCTTATTTATGGTTTCAAAGGAACACTAACATAAAAAATTGATGGCATTTATCTCACCCTTCAACTTATGGTTCAACTAAGTCTTTGGTAGACTTTTATACCAATAACCATAAAAGTATAAATGTTTGTTTATCATTGGCCCGAAACCTTGTCCTTCCAATAATTCTTCTCTATAGGTTTATCCTACATGAATAACAACATTCTTGCTCGATCACCTAATGACCAACTTTAAAATTGCATTGTGCATTCTTTGAAAATATAACTTTTCCTAAGCATTATAATTTTTGAAGTAGAGATAAGCATACAATGCTTCTCAAGTCTATAATCTTATTTACACAATGACTTTACTATTGGTAATCAACAAAATTCCATTCTAATTGAATTTCAACCTTTCCTTAAATATTGATCATCCCTACCCCATAGGGTTTTTTTTTAATAAGCTTTGTAAAGGCTAAAACCCTATACTTCAGTGGATTTAACATTCATTGCTAACTTAAATGTTTTACAATTAATCTGGGAACTTACAGTTAAGAGCACCCCTAAAACTTATTCTATGATCAACACTAAATTGTTGTACTTTTGCAAACTACTCACCATTTTAAACATGGTATAATTTATCCATTGTTCACCCCTAGAACATGCAGTATAAATAATTTAGGGCTTGATAACTAACTCATTTAAACCACATGCTGGTTATTTACTCAAAATAGGAAAATAAATATTATTTAATAATAAAATTATTTACCCATCCATGTATTACCATTGGTTACCAAAATTACCAAGCACTTTCTCATACCCTAGAAGAGCAAACTATTGGTCAATGATTCGATACCGCATGCAAGGCGAGAAGGACGGATCAATGCCAAGCAAAATAGAATGACCGCCACATTAGGAGATGGTATTGATGATCTCTAGAGGATTTTGGTTCCTTCTGGGATGGTTCTAGCTACTCTACATCGCAAAACAAGGGAAAGAGAAAAGGGAAAGAAAGAAATAAAGAAAGGTCATAGCCAAAACTCATAAGGATGGGTAGAGATATATCAAGACTTATACAGGCATGATACCCCATATGAATACAAACCCTACACCTAATAGATCACCCAATCGTATCTTTGTTCTAGATCCTATCAGTGGCGGGTGAGAGGTAAATTCTAGAACCAACGAACAAGTGCATGAGATTTAGGATGTAGAATCAAAGTGCTTCTATTTGATTGGCTTTAGCAGAAATAAACCCTAAATCCATATTCACAAATGTACACTCCTAAGCCACTCAGGTAAATCCCACAAAATCCATGTAGTAGAATAACACAGGATAACTTAAATGGCCAAATAGAAATGAACATTCATGCATTCAGTAAAGCACAAGAGGACACAGTTAGAGACAAAATAATGTAGAATTTGTATTTACATAGGATAAAACTTACATAAGAATTATAATGGCTAAAAATCCACCCTTTGGAATGACCAACATTCCACTTTTTATAGCCATATTTACATAAATGTCAAAATTTGGACATTAATGGTGGTGAGCAAGAATATCACTTCTGTAGCTGACGAGCACTACCTTGGTACACTACTCCTTTGGAAGGCATAGATCTTCTAGAAGATGGTAGGTGCTTTAGGACTAATTTAGACCTTTGGATATTCTACCCAGTTCATTATTGCTCAGTTGCCTCATCCTTCTCCTTGACTGGTGATCCCTTGGTTGGAAAATGCATGACTAATAATGCAGTACCTTGAGAACATCGCACTAGAAATTAGTCACTTCTATGTATGGCATCAGGTACTTCGGCTTCTACATTAGTAGGTGGGTCTTTCCTTTGAATTTTGGATGATGGTGGGAACCTTTCATGTTGGGCAAGCACTTCCTTTGCACTTTTCTTTTTTCCCATAGGGTACTAGGAAGCGAAGGTGGATATTTCTCGGAGCTACTACCCCTTTCACACTTGTATTTCCTTCCCAATATGGGTAGGAGTCTATCTTCTTTCCAAGTACAGAGTTGTATAATTTTTCCACCCATGCAAGCCCTTTAAAATGTATGCCCAACAAGTTATGCGGGTCTTTCAGAAAGTTTCACCCAAAGTTTAAGGGTGGGTATCTGCCTACTCTTGTTGCCCCCTTGCTTGATTCTACCATCTACGTAACACTCTGGTCCACTTGTGGCTGCTACTACTACCTGATACCTTCCGTTCATTCAACAATGTCTTCAAAATTTGGAGGGCTCTAAAAGAGTGGGTGAGGAGGTGCAAAAATCCTTACCCACACTCTTGGCAACTTATAGGGTTTTTTTTACTTTGTAAAAAAATAACCCAGCAAACATTCAAAAAGCACTTATGAATAGGGAGAATAATGAGGGATGAATAGATAAGGCAAATGCAAAAATGAAGCAAGGAGAGAAAAACTAGGGGGATGACAATAGCAAAAAGGGAAGAAAGAAAGAACACAAAAGGAGACCAGAAAAGCAGGAGAGGAGCACCCGGGCATGAGAAAGAGAACACACATAAAGGGGAGAAGAGGGGGAAAGGGTGGTCATAAGATGATTTCCATATTAAGAAATCATTTGAACAACAACAACCAAACAAAGAGAACATGATAGAAGAAGAGAACAAGAGGGGACATAATTCTAAGCACAATCCCAGAAGAAGAGAAATAAAACTACTAGATATATGATATATTCTCATAGAAACATGTTGAAGCTCTTGATTAATGGTATATTTCCCAACATAATGTACCCATAAACATACTCCTCTACAGCCCAAAGCTGATTCAAGAATAGATAGGTTACCACAAGCCATGATTTTCAAGGTAAGCAAATTTTGGTAATTTGCCTATTCTTGAATTGGCTTTCCACCTAGCAAGTTTTGAGTAGATTCACATTTTCCATAAGCATTCCATGAGCTCTCTGAGTTTCATTTATCCTCTTCATGGCATATATATGAGAGGGATAATGGAATAGGCATCGCTTCCAGCTGATTTGACAAAGTATGAACTTCCAACTCACACCATTGTTGGCATACCGATGAATCTAGCTTTTGCATGATGCAATCACATGCCTTTTGGTATTTGTATTTTATCCATTGGGCTACGAAGTCATAAGAGAAAGAATTAGAAGAGAGAAATTACTTTTATAAATTGAGATACTCATCTAAATTTTTATCTTCTTTTTTTAGTTAGGCCATCCTAGCGTACTTTTATTTAGTTGTTGGCTTATGTACATAAAATTACGGTGCAACTAGTGCACCATGATTGCTGACTTGCCCAAGAGTTTCATCTAGTGAACTTATAGTGACTAGACCATATTATAGTGAACTTCAGGTATTTCTTGTAGTTCGATCAGGATTGCCAGCTTCTCCAAGTCATGAAGAATTCACAACTTGGTAGATCATCATGCATACCAGTACGTATGTAATTGATGATTAGTGTGGTAATGAATTTTACCATGTGGGAAACACTTTTTTGTACTATTTGTTTTGGCAAAAAGTTTCAATGTTGCTAGTCATTGGGATCCACTTGCTACAAAATCCCACCTTGGTATGCCTCCATCATCATCGCACGTGTTTTCCCATAGGCTATATTAATTGAGCCTACTATTCATGGGACCTCCTTAGGAATTGGGTGCATATTAGCTAATCCATCATGGATATGACTTAGCCCTTGCTCGTTTCACTTTGGGACACAAAATGGATGTAAAAATACTCCCTCCTTGTGTGAGATGTTCTTGCCTAGGTCCAGTTCCTCCACTCCTTAGAAAAAGGTACAAGCACTAGAGGTACCACCTCCTGCATTCATGTTTGCACTTCTCCCATCTAGGATTGAGATGGCATCCACCCCTTGGATCCTACACAACTTGAGATGGGATATAAGGTGTATATAGTGCAGTAGTTCAGGGAGTAGCAGCAAATGGAAATGAGGATGGTAGAGTGAAGTTCCCTAAATATTTTATTCCTGCTTGAAGCAGGAGTCGCTCCACCTATATGACCTCTTGAAAGACTTGAGGGAATATAGTACAAGTGAGGCCTATATTCGAGATCAAATATTGAATATAGTACAAGTGAGCCTAGGTGGGTTATGAATAATATTTAGGGAGGATCCTCCTCCAACTCCTTTTGAATCAGATGTTGAAGTCAATGAGGGATTCAAAATGGGCTCTCTTGATGTAAGAGAGATGCATCAAGAGTTGGAAAGGGTCCATGGAGCCATCAAATGTGTCGATGAGAGCTCCTTCTAGGTCTACCCATGAGTAGATAGTTCTCCATCCAAGGGTATGGTACCACAATAGCGCCATCACTAATAGAGATGTGACCAAGAGCCTAATCATGAGGTCTTCATGAGTAATGCCATGGAGGGGTGCTAGTGTAGCAAAATATTCAAGGTGCTTCTAAGCCATTCCCAAAGTGCCATTGTATTTGGTCAGGGCCTTCAGGGAACCCTTGGGAATCTCATGTGAGCCATGGAGGTTTAGAGGAATGAGGTCATTCCATTGGAGGAACAATAGTTGAGCCATTAGGCACTAGTATTTAGAGGTCCCAGTTGTGATGTCATAGTCAGATTTGAAGTTTCTAGATGAGCATGCTATCTTCACTTGTGAAGTCAAGGTTGTTCATCATACCTTGAATCCTCTGGGATTTTTGTATATTTAGCATGAGCAATCAAATGGTCTCATGATCTGGTCATGCCACACAGTTGAAATCACCAGGTGACTTTGAGAATATTTGGGTAAATCAATGAGCCACAAACCTCTTATTTCCAAATACATGGGGACTCAATGAGTTCCCCAGCAAAGTCACCAATAACTATTGGTCGATGATCCATCATCGGGCATAGGGTGAGGATGGCGGATCAATGACAAGTACAATAGAATGGTAACTATATCAAGAGATGGGACAAATGATCTCTAGAGGAGGTCGATTCCTTCTAGGGTGGTTCCAACTACTCTATGCTGCAAAACAAGGGAAAGGGAAAAGGGAAAGAAATAAATAAAGGAATATCATAGCTAGAACTCACAATGATGGGTAGATATACATCAAGACTTATGCAAGCATGATACCTTGTATGAACACATACCCTACACCTAACAAATCACCCAACCATATATTTGTTCCAGCTCCTATCAGCAGTGGGTGGGATATGAATTCCAAAACTAATGAACAGCTGCATGAGATCTAGGATGCAAAATCAAAGTGCTCATGTTTAACTAACTTTAGCAAAAATAAATCCCAAATCCATATTCACAAATGCACACTCCTAAGCCACTCAAGTAAATTCCACAAAATCTAACCAGTAGAAGAACACAGGATAACTTAAATGATCAAACATCAATGAACATTCATGCATTCAGTAAAGAAAAAGAGGACACAACCAGAGACCAAATAGTGTAGAATTTATATTTACATAGGAGAAACCTTACATAAGAATTGTAATGGCTAAAGAGCCACCCTTTGGAATAACCAACATTCCGCTATTTATAGTTATATTTACATTAATATAAAAATTTGGACATTAATGGTGGCGGGCGGGAATATGACTTCTGCAATTGACAAGTATCACCCTAGTACACTACTCCTCTGGAAGGCATAGATCTTCTAGAAGGTGATAGGTGCTTTAGGATCAATCTGGACCTTTGGATCTTCTACCTAGTTCATTATTTTTAGCTACCTTGTCCTTCTCCTTGACTAGTGATCCCCTAGTTGGACGATGCATGACAGATAATGCAGTACCTTGAGATCACCGCACTATAAATTAGTCACTTCTATGCATGACATCAGGTACTTGGGATTCTACAATAGTAGATCGATATTTCCTTTGAATTATGAGCGATGGCAGGAATATTTTGTGCCGAGCATGCACTTCCTTTGCACATTTCTTTCCACTTGCGGGGTATTGGGAAGCAAGGGCGGGTATTTCTATGAGGTACCACTGCTTTCACACTTGTATTTCCTACTTGATATGGGTGGGAGTCTATTCTTCCCAAGGGTGGAGTTGTACAATTTTTCCTCCCATGCTGGCCCTTTGAAATCTCTGCCCAACAAGTTGGGTAGGTCTTTTAGGAAGTTCCACCCAAAGTTTAAGGGTGGGTATTGGCCTGCTCTTGTCGCCTGTCTTGATTGATTCTACCATTTGCACAACACTATAGTCCACCCATGGTTTTTGCTGCTACCTGATACCTTTCACCCATCCAACAATATCTTCAAAATTTGGAGGGCTCTAAAAGAGTGAGTGAGGAGGCACAAAAATCCTTACCCACGAATTTCATTTCACTAATAACAACACAAGTATTTCAAACACAAAATGAATAGCATATTTCAAAGTCTATCCAAGGTATTACATACATTACCGATGACTAAAATTTTCCACCTACTTATCCTAAAAACTCTATCTAATTCAACTTCATAACCATATGAAAATAGAACATATGTTTGTCTACTACAATACATAGCAAGACTTGTACATGGTGAAATATAACACTTTTCAACACTATCTTGGGTTACAAATAGTGATGTAATATAATGTTATGTTTTATCTAAATAATAGTACCAGTGTTTCCCTTTTTCAAAGGAAGGCAATTCTAAGAGCACAAAGTATATCCATCTCGTTTGAGATTTCTCTGATGTCTTCAAATCCGATCCCCAGTAGGATTCTAACCACGATCGCTACTTGCAACGATGTCTTCAAAATATTTTTAATTTTAAGGGATCAGATATGACTCTTCATTTGATATGCCTATTTTTTAGACTATATGTAAACTCAAACTCATACATAGTCATGCATTCAGCTTAAGCTTTACACACAAAAATGTGTAGTCCATAACTTGTTCTCATACAAGCAATTCATAATATCACACATTTGCTTCTAGTGTAACATCAATTTTCACATAGTCAATATCATTTTCTTAACTTGACATTATTACAGTCCATGCAAATATGCATATCCTTGCATTTTCATTATTCAACCTTATTACACATACCAGTCAAGGCTTAACTAATGAGCATATGTTCATAGATAACATAAACTATGATAAAATTCAACTTAAACATTCTTCTTTTCCATATTTTCATACACAGAACTGTTTTTCTATTTATAAATAAAGCTCATATCGAGACCATTCCACCATAGTCAAGGCAACACCAAAAATAAAAACTAAATTGGAAGCATCAATAGGATTTTCATAGAAATTGGAATAGCAACATTCTTTTGCAACACCATAATACTACATTCATAGTTTAGGAATACTTTCAGCAACCACATCTTTTCATTGCAATATCTAATCTAGCCATTTTCATATTCAAAATTCAACA
This sequence comes from Wollemia nobilis, assembly GCA_028583015.1. Classification (NCBI taxonomy): domain Eukaryota; kingdom Viridiplantae; phylum Streptophyta; class Pinopsida; order Araucariales; family Araucariaceae; genus Wollemia; species Wollemia nobilis. Next base: position 10,708,802 of record JAQPPZ010000440.1, read on the forward strand.
TAAATTATAATGAGCACACCTGAACCAATTCTATGAAGTCAAACTCCAAATTCCACTTCCTATTAGCCAGATATAAACCCCAGGAGAAAAAAAGCTCCAAAACAAATAAAATTTTGGATATTTTGAGTCCTCAAGTCAAATTTGCCATTGATGTCGAGAAATGAAGTCAAGAAATTTGTCAAGAAATAAGTTATCAAAGTTTTCATTGATATTCAAGAAGAAGCTTCTAATAAAGTCAAAGGTCAAGAGGAACAATTTAAAGGTTAAGAGCAAGGGCTCCATAATATTTTTAAATATTATGAGGAAGCATAAGATAGTTTATTGCAAATCTAAAGGAAAGTTTAATATTTATTTGATAAATTATTTAAATTCAAAATGAATTTATATTTTATAAATAAATATTATTTATACCAAGGTGCAAATTAAAATATGGTTTAAATAAACCAAAGGGTTTTAAAAAGAATTAATTTATAAAATTTAAATTCAAAGGAATTTAAATATTTTATAAATTAATAAAGCTCCAAAGGAAATTCGAGCGCTAACGTCCAAAGATAATTGAAGGCAATTCGAGCGCCAACATCATGCATGGAGGAAGGAAATTTGGTAAATAAGCTAATTCCTTAGAGGTATTTTAATTTATCCTTTTTCTCAATTATAGAAAGTGTGCAATCGTGTTTGAATTCATGAGGAATAAAGTGTAGCAACCAATATTTTTAAGCACCAGCAAATAACATCAAGGGGATTTGCATCGAAAGTCTAAGCACCAATGAGGCAAGTGGCCTAGTGGCAAAGAGGACAATGTTAGGGTGTTGAGCGCAAGGAGGTCTGTGTTCAAAACACAGTGGCATCATTTTTGTGGTAGTTGCATTGGTGTTGAAGAGTGCCAAGGTAAGGTGCATGTTTTGTGCAAAGTGAGCGAGGAAGATTTTGGAGCATGTGGTGCCTGTTAGTCCCCGAGAAAGCGCCTATCTTGCGTGGCATTGGGATCCATGGCTAGGGCACTGGTTGAGGCTGCGTGGTGTGTTCGAATCCCCTCCAAGGTTGTAATTAATTTTGAAGTTTAATTTTATGTGTTGTCTAAAGTTTGGAGTTAAAAGGGTGCATGAAAGATTTATTAGTTGGAAATGATTTTTGATAAGTTGGAGGAATAAGGTGTTAAGTTTTATTTTAATAAAGTGTTTTGGTATATTGATTTATTGATATATTAAAAGGATAGAGTGAGATTTTTGTATTAGGTAATTTTGAAAAGAAGAGTGCATTGAATATTATTGGGATATTATAAGGTGTAAGTAGTAATTTACTTTTTGTAAATGTTGATGAATGTTTTCTTAAAGATGGAGTGATAAGGTGTATGTGTGTTTTGATGTTTACATTGTATTTTGAGGAAGTTAATCACTTTATAATTTCTTTGAGCTTGGCAAGAAGTGTTTGATATTTTTGGCAGATTTAGAAGATTCCTTCATCATCAAGAAAAAGGTATGAGCACATTTTCCAAAGTTTAATTTGATTGGTTGGTTTTCTGAAAAATAAGTTTGGAGTGAAAAGGACTTGATTAGGGTTTCCTTTTAAGAGTGTTTAAGTTAATGCATCAATGTTTTATGGAATAAAGAGTTGTGATTAAAACCTTTTTTAATAAGCATTGTTGTTGAAGCCATTGGTTGTATGAAGAACTTGAGTTAGGGTTTGAAAAGAACATGAGTATCATTGTTATGTGAGAGTTGTTTTATAAGCATTGTTGTTGAAGTGGGTTGTTATACAAATAACTTGAACTAGGGTTTTAAAAGAACATGAGTATCATTGTTATGTAAAATTTGTTGTTGAGCATTGTTGGAAAAATTTTGAGTTGATGTTTATATGCTTGGACTAGGGTTTGTGAGAAAGGGGTGTTTCATTGAGTGATTTGTTGAGTAAAGTTGATTGAGCCTAGTCAAGTAGATGTGTCATGGGAAAACCACTAACCAAATCCATGGAAATGCTTTCCCAAGGACGGGAAGGAATGGGCAAAGGCATGCCTAAGCCAAACTTCATGTTAGCTGGTTTTGAGCAACAACAAACTACACACTATTTGAGAAATCTCAACACATCCCTCTGCATTTTAGGCTAGTAGAAAAATATTTGCAAGTGATGAAGTGTTTTGTGCTTCCCAAAGTGACCACAATAAAGTGTAGAATGAGCTTCCTTAAGAAGTGAAACTCTAGGCTCACAAAGAACACAAACCTTGTCCAATTTGTAAATAAGTCCTTCTTTGAGGTAGAAATCTTGGAAAGGACACAAATTGGAAGAAGAAGGCTTACTCACTTGCTCAAATATTTTCCCAAAATCAGGATCCTGTGAATACTAATTAGGCCAAGTCTTAAATCCTAAGTGTGAAGTGGACATAACTATTAAGGCAAGAGCGACAGGAGGCCTACTCAAACAATCAGCAACAGTATTACTCTTCCCCTTTTTGTACTTGATCACCAAGTGAAATTTTTGGAGGTAAGAGGCCCACTTCATATGTTTTGATTCTTCAATTTTACTTTGAGATTGTAAAAATTTGAGAGGCATATGATCAGTGTGTACTACTGTATATTTTTCCAAAAGATAATGTCTCCAGTACTTGATGGCTTGAACTAATTCATACAACTCCTTGTCATACGTAGAATAGTTCAACTTAGCAGCAGAAAAAGTTTCTGAATGATAAGAAACTAGATGACCATTTTGTTTGAGCACAGCTCCTAAGGCAACTTTAGAGTCATTTGTTTCAATCTCAAAAGGTTGAGAGGACAGGTAAATTTAACACAGGTGTTGTACAAAGTTTATTTTTGAGTTTATCAAAGGCAATCTCTTGGCTTTTCTCCCAATGAAATGGAACTTTAGACTTAGTGAGATAATGCAATGGAGTTGCAAGAGTGGAATATTGAGGAATGAACTTGTGATAAAAATTTGCAAGTCCTAGGAAACTCCTTAACTCAGTGAGAGTTGGAGGGGACCACTTAAGTAAAACCTCAACTTTTGTGGGATCTACCTGAATTCCACTTTCACTAATCACATAACCAAGGAAAGAAACTAAAGTATTGCCAAAAGAGCACTTGGAAGAATTGGCATATAATTGATTCTTCGCAAGAAGATCAAGTGTATGATGGATATGCCCAAGGTATTCCTCCCAAGTTTTTGAGAATATCAATATATCATCAAGATATATTATTACAAATTTGTCAAGTACATCATGAAACACATGAAGGTTGCAGGAGCATTAGTAATACTGAAGGGCATGACCAACCATTCAAAGAGGCCCATATTCATTTAAAAAGTTGTCTTCCATGTATCCTCAGCTTGGATACGCACTTGATGATATCCAATTTTGAGATCTATTTTTGAAAAGAACTTAGCTCCTTGGAGCTGATCTAATAAATCATCAATGCGTGGTAGTGGATATCTATTATTTATAGAAATTTTATTCAAAGCATGAAAATCAATGCACAATCTCCAAGTGCCATATTTTTTAAGAACCAACAAAATAGGTGAGGCACAAGTAGAAGTAATTTCCTTAATGAAACCCTTAGACAACAAATCTTCTATTTGCCTTTTTATTTCTTCATTTTGTAAAATAGATTGTCTATACATGGGAGCATTAGGTAGTGAAGAACCAGGAATGATTTCAATGTTGTGATTAATTGTGCGAATTAGAGGAAGAGACTTTGGCTCCTGAAATATGTGTGAGTAATTTTACAATATTTTATCCATTGAAGAGTGTTTCTTTGGAATGGATGTGATGTAGGAGTATTTTGAGAGAGAATGAAAATTAGAGCAATGTCACCACATTTTTTAATTACTCTTTTTGTTTGCTTGGAATTCAGAAGGATGTTAGGAGTGTTGGTGCTTTTAATGAGAAAGACCTGACCATATTTTTGAAGTGTGTAGGTTCTTTTGAAAGCATCATAAATAGCTCTCCTATCATACTGAAAAGGTTGTCCAAGAAAAATCCCACAACAATCCATAGGAGTCACATCACAAGTGACTTGATCTATGAAATGTGGGCCAAGTGCAAATTTTAATGTGCAAGTGTGAGTGATTTCGGAGCCCCTTCCACTATCCTTCCAACCCAAAGAATAAGGTTGAGGATGAGGCTCCATAGGTAACTTCAATCGCTCGATAATGGACCTTGCAATTAGATTTTTCTACGAGCCATTATCCACTATACAATCTGTTGCAAAATTATGGAGCAAATGAGCTCGAGTGATGAACAAAGCATCACGAGCGCTCCCTGATGAACTTACATTTACTAAGGTAACCTCATTGAGCTTACCTCGTAATTTCGTGTATACTCTACTTTCTCCTACTGACTCAAGGGGACCTTTGGAAGCATCCTGTTCTTGAGTAGTGATGCTTAAACTTTTCTTCTTAAGCTTAAAACAATCTGCTTTTTCATGACCTTTTTTCTTACAATAGTTACAAAACTTTTTAGAAGAAGAAGAAGGTTTGGAAGAAGAAGAAGAAGAAGAAGGAGTAGAAGCAGAAGGAGAAGGAGAAGAAAATTTCTTCTTTTGAGCAAAATTATTCTTTTGTGAGAAAAAACTATTCCCTTTTGATGAGCTTGCAACCCCTTGAGTAGCAGGTGCGTGGAATGCATGCGAATGCGCTTTGAACTTGTCCTTCGCAAGTTGCACCTGGTTGAAAACTAAATCCAATGTTTCCATAGAAACAAACATAATTTCCCTGTAAAAATGTTCCAACAAACCACTTTGAAATTTGAGAATCAAAGCTTTAATATCTTCCTCCACATTCAAAAGTATCATGTACCTGTTGAATTGAAAGATATATTCCTGCACAGTCATATTAGTACCTTGTTGAAATCGAAACCACTTAATGACAAATTCCTTAGAATAATTGGAAGGATAAAAATTGGTCTTAAGACAGTCTACAAGCTCATCCCATGAGGTGAGTTCATCATGACCTCTTTTTCTTTCAACAAGTACTTTAGCTAAACCAGAAAGTTTGAGTTTAGCATATGGAACCATATCCTCATCTGAAAGCTGAGTATAAGAAAACCAAGAACTCATGTCAAGAATCCAACTATTCAAGACTTCTGGGTTTCGGGATCCATCATAAAGTGGTACTTCACAACAAACTCTCAGGCGAGAATCCTGAGCAGAAGTTGAAGCATTGTGGAGAGAAATATCATTTACCTTCATTGCAAGGTTACCAAGAACTTCTGCCATGGTAGTATCATTAGCTTTATCTGCTAAAGCATTTACAACATGAGCAAGTTCTGCCACTTGGGCAGCCAAGTCAGAAGCCATGTGAGACCGGGTATAAGCCAGGAGTAAAAGGGAAAAAGCACTGAAAATCAAGGAAAAAAAATTGGAGGTTCCTTGTTACAATGTTGTGCCCTGAATTGAAAAAAACTCCTAAGGCTCAAAATATGTAAAAATTTAAACTAACCTAAGGTTTAAAATTTATATTTTATTAATTTAAAAATAACTTAATTAAAAATTAAATTTTAATTAATCAAAGATTAATTAATTTAATTAAGTTATTAAAAATTAAATTAATAAAAAATAAAAATTACATGCAAAACCTTAGAATAGAAAAATTAAAAAAAATTACAATTATTACCCTCGGTCTTGCCAAAACTGTACTCTACCTACTGGTGCATGAAATTCTGAACCGTTGTTGCATGCTTCCCGAGGCAGTGCTAATTGTCAACTTCGAGTTTATTGTTTGTTGTTACATGCTTCCCGAGGCGGTAAAACAAAAAATATTTAGGGACAATGTTGCATCGGGCATATACAATCTTGCAGAGGGCCAATCGTGGGAGCGACACCAATCGCCACCCATCGACCGGAGGCCTGGCCTGACAAGTACTAGACCTGTCAGCACCAAGACAACGCCGTCATGGGTGCTGGCATGGTGGCTGGCTACCCACGCATGGATAGTCACAACCCCCTAGACGTTGTTGAGCTTGACAGTGTCTTCTACAGGCTCTACACCGACAGTGCTATCGCAGGCACTGCATTGCAGATGTTGTCAAACCTGACATCTGTCGTAGGCTCTACTGATGCCTGATAGTGGCTCTGCATTGGCTCTACATCGGTCAGTGCTACCGTCGACACTGTGATGCAGATGTTGTCACCTGACAACATCTGTCACAGGTGCTGACACCTGATAGCACTGTTGCAGGTGTTGACGCCTGACAGCACAGTCATCTGCTCTGCTCCAGTCAGTGCTATCGTCGACACTGTGACGTAGACGTTGTCGCCTGACAGCATCAGCCGTAGGTGTTGGCTGTTAGGCTGATAGGACAACAGAGCCGAGGCGTCAGCCTGACACGCTCGAAAGTTGTCGGTCAAGCACCCACGGTGCTGGTTCACAGCCGAAAAAGGGCAAAACATCCCTGCGGCTAGAATTTTTTTTTTTTTTTAAACAATAAAATTAAAATTAATATATCAAAATAATATATTAATTTAAAATTATGTTTGCTAACAAAAAATGAAATTTTAAATTAACCAGAAGGTTAATTTAACAACATGAAAAACTTAAATTTTTACAAATATTAGCAATTTTTGAAGGTAAATTACCTTCAAATTTTCTAACAAATTGCTAATTGTCTATAATATCACCAAGACCCCTTCAGTAGCTCTCCTTTCAAGATCTAGTTGACACACAGCCAGCGTCTGAAAGGCAACCAGACCCAAGTCAACATACGACCTGGTATAGATGCTCCTCAATATTCAAGACTCCTCAATGGCAGAAACATCAGGAACAAAAGGCTCCCTAATTCGCATTTCATCATAGGAGAAATCCAAACCTACCAAGGGATTTTTGTAAAACAAAAATCGGGGTAAACTTCTCCTATACTCCTTGAGCATACGAAGAAAGTTGGAATGAGGATTTTGATGCCGAAGAAACTTTCTTATGTGAATGGTCTTCAAGCTCCCCTTGAGCTTGAACCGAGTCCTCAATGAGAAAGAATTTCTCATAAAAAATAATCTATCTCCTATCCTCTCACCTCACAACCCCTAGTGCAAACATAAACTAGGCTCTGATAACAATGAAAATGATTGAAAATCCAACTAACTTCATATTATTTACAAACTCATTATATAGGCTCTAATGGCCCAAAATACATAACCAAACCCATCAAATAATGGATTTGATCCAATATGCTTAACCATAAGCTACAAAAGTTCAAAGGAGAATGCACATAACTTCTAAATTAAGAAGAAACGAATAATGCTAACTATAAGATCCATTTTAGCTATCTTGAAGTACACACTTCCTACTTTGAGTTCACACTTCCTAACGAACACTCTAAATGACAACTAGAAGATAACTAGTGCCCACAAGTGCATGTGAGAAGGAGACTCACTTACAATTATTAATTTGCAAGAAATAAACTATGCAAACCTAGCTAGGAATTACTAGAGGGGTCATATGAGTGATCAAACATCAATCCTCATCATGCAACCACATGATGGCTCTACATCATCGGACTATACAAAATTGATTCATAAACCAGAGTCTCAGGTCAATGTAACCTTTATGGAGCATGGGAAACAAGTAATAGATCCTACTAGGGGGAAAATACATGACAAACCCATTCGTCTTTCTAAAATGAGGGTACATAGCCCCCATACCACTGAACAATGAGATAATACACGTAAGGCACTAAGGCCACAACTTAACCAACAACAACAAATGGACCAACTCTAGTTGGATAAAAAATAATTAAAACAATAATGGGTGGACTCACAACGAGCACACCTACAAAGGTTATATCAATGAAATATGTAAGAACAATAAAAGATACAACAAGAGCAAGTACAAACTGCATTACATAAAGTGGTGGTTATGCCTAGTACCCAAAGATGCAACAACGGATAAGGTTCCTAGTGAAATCTTGAAATATTCCCCTCGGCCATGCCAAAATAATGTTCAACATCAAAGGTCATTATCTGGTTATCATCAAGAACCTCATACTCCTCACTAGTGCCAAGACCAATACGATGAGGAATCATATGCAGAGTCCCAATGGGAATATCAATAAGAAGTAGATGTCTATCCTGAATTCAGTTATGATGAGGTACCTAATGATTATACTTATTATCAATTTCAACATCAAAAGTGATCTCCTCTACCTAACTAAATAACACAAGCTTATACTGAGAGGGGGGGTGAATAGTATACAAGCACTTTTTACTTTTCTTTCCAAATCAATATTGTGCAATATATAGATAGCAATATCAACAGTAGTAATCAAAGAAATACATAAATCACAACACACAATAGAGACATAGATTTAACGTGGTTCACCCAAAGATGGCTACCTCCACAAAGAAAATATTTCTTCTAAATATTTCTTAAATAATCTCTTTGGAAATCCTTCCCAATTACAATGTTTATGGACCTTTGTCCAAAGGAGATGTTGATCCCCTAAATCTGGTTTGTGGATCTCTATCCATAGGAGAACTCCTTCTCCTCTACTCTAGTTGATGATCCTCTAGAGGACTACTGCCTCCACTACACTAGCTTGTGGATATCTCTCCACTGAATACTCTTATCCCCACCCATAAGGCTTGCCCTCACTACCCTGGCTGATGGATATCTATCCACTGGAGACTACTATCCTCTCTGCTCTGTCACCTCTAAAGATCTATCTCAAATATATACTAAACACAGTCTAGTCAATCTCGTACAAATCTACTCAACAAGTCCACTCAAATATGCACTAAACATAGTCCAGCCAATCTAGCACAAATCTGCTCAACAAGTCCACTCAAATCTACACTAAACACAATCTAGTCGGTCTAGCACAAATTTGCTCAACAAGTCCACATAGAACTTGCTCAAATCTGCTCAACAAGTTCACTCAAAACTTGATCAAATCTGCTCAACATGTCCACCCAAAACCTTCCAAAATCTGCTCAATAGGTCCACTCATAACCTGTTCAAATATGTTCAATATGTCCACTCAAAACCTGTCCAAATCTACTCAACAGGTCCACTCAAAACCTGTCCAAATATTCTCAACAAGCTCACACAGAACTTATCCAAATATGCTCAACAAGCTCACACAGAACTTGTCCCAATATGCTCAATAAGTCCTCTCTAGAACTTAACCAAATATGTATTGTAATCTTCTATAAAAGCTCACACAAAATCAGCCCACAAGTCTTCTCAAAAACTTACCTCAAATCTTCTTAACAAGTCCACACATAAAACTTGTCCAATCTCATAGAAGCATAAAGAGAATAGAGACTCAATATGTTCTACTCTCAATGCACAATCACTTTCAGAATTTTCTCAATCTCATAGAAGCATAAAGAGAATTGTTAGAGACTCAATATGTTCAATACTCAATGCACAATGAATTTTACAACTAAAATTAGAATGTAGAATAGTTTGTTTTATGGAACTTGAACAATCACTTCATACAACCACTTGACTAGGCTCAACCAACTCAACTCAATCAATTTCTTAATGAAACTTCCCTTTCTCACAAACCCTAGTCCAAGCATATATCAACCAACTCAAAATATTTCCAACAATTCTCAACAACAAATCTCACATAACAATGATACTCATGTTCTTTTCAAAAACCCTAGTTCAAGTTATTTGCACAATAACTCACTTCAACAACAATGCTTATAAAACAATCTTCATATAACAATGATACTCATGATCTTTGCAAAACCCTAACTCAAGTTCTTCACAAAACCAATGGCTTCAACAACTATGCTTATCAAACAAGGTTTTAATCACAATTCTTAATTCCATAAAACCTTGAAGCATTAACTCAAGCACTTTCAAAAAAGAAACCCTAATCAAATACTTTTCACTCCAAACTTTATTTTTTAGTAAGCCAATCAATCAACTCAACCAAGGAAGAATTTGCCCATACCTTTTTTCTTGACAAGGAGTTGATCTTACAAATCTGCCACACTCACAATTACTTCTTGCGTTTAGGGGAATCGAACCCTCAACTATGCCCACAATGTGTGTCTTAACCATGACCTCAAATGTTGCATGAGCTACATGCTCATTTGAAACCAAAAAAGCACCATGTGCTTCAAGTAGTGCTCCCTCTGCCCTTGGCGAAAACAACGTGCGCCTTGGGTACCTTTCAATCAAAACAATCTCCAATGCAGCCACCACATTTCAAATGTAGGCTCTCTTGCAAACAAACATTTTCACACTTTCCCACTCACCACTAGGCCACACTGCCCGGTTGGCCTTTGAAAAATTAATGCTTCCCTTTTTAAACTGTTTGTTGTACACAAAAATCAAAATCTCACGAGCTCTTCTTCCTTTTTGCATGCCAATTAATAATTCGAGCAAGGATAATGTTTATGCCCTTTGGGTAAGGTATTTATATTTGCTTTCTCCACTCCTTGGAGAATGTTGGTGCTTCCAAAGACTCTCCTTCCATGACGTCGATGAAGGTTTAATAACTTTATAAGGTGCTTCGAATTCCTTTGCCTCCAAACCCAACTTTGGGTTTATGAAATATAATTAAACTTTATAAAACCCACTTTGATTTATAAAATATTATAATGAAAATTATAAATATTTTATTTGGGGTTTTCACCATATCACTTTAATATTATAATAATAATTATTATAATATTATATCCTTTTGATGCCTTGGATAAATTACTTCCTTGGGTTGACCCATTCTCTTGGGTGTAAAATATAGATATTTAAACCCATCATGAATTTCATTAAACTTCCACTTGCACTTGAGTTGGGTTATCACCTAGCACCTTGACATCAATGACAACTAATTTTGGACATCAATGAAAACTAATCAAAATGTCCAAAAATATCCCCCTTTGTCATTTATGGTAACCCAAATTATTTTTACTGAAAGCTTGACTTCTTCTTCTGTGTTGCTCCCCCTGGGACACTGCTCTCCCTGGCTCAATGCTCTCTCAAATATCAAATATCTCCACTATACTCAAATATCTCTCCTCCTTTGATATCAATGGCAAAGGGTCACCTTTTGTGCTTGGGGCTAAGAATGAGCCTCTTAGCTTAGCCCCTCACCCACCTTCTGTTAAGGTGGTTAAATCTGTGTGGGAGTATTTCTACTCCCAGAAAGCATTGTTCTTTACCTTTATCCTCTTCTCTTCTTTTCTGAATTTTTTGAATCCTCTGACTATTTCTATCCGTGTCTATGTTCCTGTCCATGTCATAGTTCTTGTTCCTGTTCTTGTTCCTTTTCACATCCACGTTCCTATTCATGTTCCTGCTCTTGTTCCTTTCCATGTTCACATCCATGTTCCTATTCCTGTTCATGTCCATGTTCTTGTTCCTGTTCCTATTCATATTCATATTCTTGTTACTATTTTTGTTCTTGTTTATGTTCAAATTCCTGTTCATACTTGTCTCTGTAATGTCTACTCTACACCACTTTTTTGTATGACCATCATTATTGCACTTATAACACTTAATGTTATTATTCCTTGGAGGTGCAAATATCTTAGGATTTCTCCTAGTGAAGCCATATCTTCTTCTGTCATTAACCCTACAATTCAATGCCTTGTGACCAAACTGATTACATGAGTAACAATACCCATGAAAAAGTTATTTGTTCCCATATTCTTGTTTTTCATGTGTCCTGCATTGTGAAGCCATGTACCCAAACCTGTGACATGAAAAGCAACTTCCATTGAAGCTTCCTTGTCTTAACCTCATTGGTCTCCTATTCTGATTGTTGTTCCATCTGTATCTTCCTTGTGCACTGTTCCTGTTTTTGTTGAATTCCCTATTTTCCAACCCATCCTCTGATGTCTCACTTTCTTTTACACTGTCTTCTTCTGAAGTATCTTCATCCGAGGTTTCTTCTCCTCCAAAACTTGAAGTTGACTCCTTCCCATTTCTTATGAACCTGTTCAAATACAAAGACTTGTTTTGCTTGATGTATTCTTTTGTGTCTTGATGAACTTATCCAAGTTATTTGCGTTGTTTTTAAATCCTTTCATCTTGATCTTGGATTCCTCTAAGTCTTATTTTAGTAGTACCACTTCTTGTGCTAACTTCTCACATTCCAAGATATTTTCTTCTAACTTATCTTTGAACCTTTTTGCCTTAGCCTTTGATTTTTCTAAATCCTCTATAAGCAATCTTCTCTCTTCATCACATTCCTAAAATCAAATTTCAAGTTTAGAGTGTTGCTTCCTTACCTTCTTTACGGTGTCAAGGGCATAGATAATTTCTCTCTTGAGATCATAACCATTCTCTTTTGAATAATCCTCTATTTTTTTACCTTTGTCCACATCTTTACTCTCTTTTGACTTATCTTCTATAGGATCACTTACTTCTTCTAATACCTGTTGGTCATCAGATCCGCCTAGGTAAGGATTTTGAGTAAATGAATGCGAGTATGCGCCCTAGACCTGGACCAACATTGAAAGGCCGAGGGGAAGAGATGCCCCTCGTGCCAATCTCCAGAGAAAGGCCGGCTCCTATGCTAAACTACTTGGGTGTTTGTAGACAAGAGTGCAGGAAAGAGATAAAAGGAGTTAGGGTTAGAGAAATAAATAAAAAGGGTTAAGGGAGAGAGATTGATGATTTGAGGTGGGAGAGAATAGGAAGCACGATCACTAATAGACAACTTGAATAGCAGCAAGGAACACCAAGAGTAAAATGAAAGAAACGTAGTATCAACCTTCCTATGTATCCTCCCGAACGAGTTTCAGGACACTGTCCTCGATCGCACACCGGACGCAGAGTTCAGCATCTCAGTTTACAAACGAGGAGAGATAGAAGAATCAAGCAAGGAAGGCAGCATAAAAGAAAGTCAATAAGACACTTTTCTACTCCTATGTATCCTTTCGAACGAGTTTCAGGACACTGTCCCCGATCGCACACCGGACGCAGAGTTCAACATCCAACATACAAACGAAGAGAGATAGAAGAATCAAGCACAGAAGGCAGCATAAAAGAGAAGAATTAAGCTCAAAGTCTCTTAGTATTAATCGCAGGACATCAAGTTACAGCAGCTTTCTAGCAGATAGTTCCCCCCATTTTCATTACAATACCTGGGTTTTTATAGAGGACCCGGGCCTCTGAATCATAATTACATAGCGAAGAAGAGTACGCCCTCGAGCCCTGAGAATCGGCTCCCCGAGGCTCTCATGACCGAGCTTTCAAATCTATTACCAAAATTGGCTACTGCTACCAGGTCAACCATGGAAAGGTGCATTGATGAGCCGTCTAGACGTCCTTGGTCTTCGGGTGCGGTGCTCGAGTGGCCGCCATGCTCGTCGGGCTCTCCATCATGGCTTGATACTTCATTTCTGATTGCCAAAAATGAGCAGCGGGCTTGCTGGGCATGAAAAATCGCATTTATGAGGCACTTGATCGCCTCGAGAAAATACCCGGCTTGGAAAACATGCCTGTGAAGTGCTTCGCTAAGTCTTCATCCACCACTTCGCTTCGCAATGGTTCTGGGCCGAAGCAAAAACTCCTCTTTGATATGTACTTCGCAGGATTGAGCTTCGCAAAACTGCTTCGGGGGCGGGGAGCACCGAACCTCTTTGCTTTCGCCACTTTGTCATCAAAATTGCTTTGCCGATGCCTTGGAGAAAAGCTTCGCTGTGATCCTCTTCCAAAACTGTGGTTCGGGAAGATTTCGGCCGAAGCAATTGTCTTCAAAAATGCCGCATCCCTTTACTTCGGATAGAAGTACTTCACAAGAAATTAGCCGAAGCAAATGCTTCGCAATGTGTTCTTGCCGAAGTAAAGATGGTTCGCTGATGGAGGGGCCCGAAATGAGTACTTCGACAACTTTTTGGCGAAGTACTTTTAATGTTCTTTGAGTTTCGCTTCGCTGATTTTCTGGCCGAAGTGACTGATGGAAATACTTCGGGTGCGAAGTAGTTTTCTTGATGACTTCTTTGTATATCTTTTCAGTGCAATGCTTCGCAGGAATCTTGCCTGAAGTAGCCGCTTGAAGTGCTTCGGGCCCGAAGTTCTTCTATTGCTATCCTTGTATTTTACCTCGGTGATACTACTTCGCAAAGAATTCCGCCCGAAGCGGTGTTGAAAATGCTTCGGGTGCGAAGCTCCCTTTTCTTTTGAATGTCGCTTCGCTCATCTTTTGTCCGAAGTAGCACTGGAAATGCTTCGGGCGTGAAGCTCTTTTCATTTTTCTTTGGCGAAGCTTTCTCTCTTTTTTTCTAGTTTGTTTGGCAATGAAGTTCTTTTTCTTCCATTTTTATATACAAAGGGGTGGCATTGGGAGCCAAAATTGCTGCAACTTTCAAAATAAAGCAAAAAAACTTTACACAATACTGTACAAAATTGTTTTCTTTTCTACCCCTTAAGGAATGTGACAAAATCGTCAACATTCTTGGCGGCTCGCGGGGCAACGAGCTCGTCTCGGTGGGAGGACCCTTTAATTCTGATCCATTGGGCCTGAGTCTCTCCCCGATCCTTCTCCTCCTTCTCCTCCTTCTTCTTCTTCCTCTGCTCCTTCATCTGCTGGCGTGGCCTCTTGCTGTGGCGATGGGACCAGACGGTCGTAGATTTTCTTTATAGTTTGGCGAACATGAGCCCAGACCCCTTTCTGAAATATTTCTTGATCTTCGAGTGCCTTAACCAGAACATGGAATCGATCAATTTGCCCTATGTCAGCATGTTTAATTCTTGCACCTAGGTTATTCAGGCAAGCCACGATTCTGCAGTGTCTTAGGATGAAATCAGCGACTTGTCCCTCCGTGACTGGCTCTTCCCACTCATCAATTTTGGAGACATCACCTTCGAAATGGAGCCATGCTGGCTTGAGTTCTTCCCTGGTGAGAAGGTTTCCATCATCGTCTGTAAAACTCGGGAAACCCAAAGAAGAGAGATCTTCAAAGTAGCTCATTGATGTACGTTGTTCTTGCTCAAATATATCAAGGAGGTCTTTCGCCTTTTGTGCTTTCTTCACCTTGGAGAAGAAAGCGCGAACAGTGGCTTGAGCAGTGGACCAATCCCTGGCCATTCGACTCATAGCGGCAACCTGCAGGTCTTGATATCTGATGCTTTGGACCTCAAAGGCAAGCTTGAGTCGCCTCTTAATTTTTTGGATGACCTCATCCACTATCGGTCCCTCTTTAGTAATGGCCTCCTGAGCTTCGATGACAAAAATTAAAATTGACAGGGCACTGGAGGCCCGAGATCTGAAACCTTTGAGTAGGTGAGAGCGAATCTCCTTTATCCTACCTTTATCAAACAGCTCCAGGTTTGCCTTTTCATACATTTGTTGCTGAGCCTGCAAGATCTTGCCCTCGAGCTCTTTGGCTTTCAGCTCATTTTTGGCCTGTACTTGTGCTTGATGTTCGGTCGAAGTCTACAGTTGTAGAACTTGCTGCTTGAGGGTATGCATCTCCTTTTTGAGCAATTTGCATTGCTTCTGAGAATCCTCCAGTTCAGAGCGAATTCTAGCTAGCTCTTCTTCCAACTTGATGTTGGCATTTTCTGCTTCAAACCTGCGCAGGTTGGCAATGTTGGCGTGTGCTCGGAAGGTCTCCACCCTGACATGCATGGACGCGGATTCATCATCTATGTTTAGATGCTCCAGGTCCTTGGTCTTCTCCTGGTAGTCGTAGTCAGTTGGAGTCATCTCATCCAGAGGCTTCTGGACCTTGGGGACCTTCTTCACCTTATGCAACTTTTCGCCCTTTAGGTCAAAAACTGCACACTTTTCAACTTGAGCCAGAGATTTCCCTCTTTTCTTTCTTGCCTCCTTTAGCATCTTCTCCGTATTCTGTCATGCTAGGAGGAGCTTTTCAGCCAAGGGGCGTTCTTTCATTGAAGATAGGTCTGTCTCGGAGAAAGCCGATTCTCCGGCCAAAGGTGTAAACAAATATAAAGAGCTAACAGGGGAAGATTCCCCTGACGGCTCGGAGACTGGTGTGGCAGGGATTTTGGCAAACGGGATTATGCTTTGGGCTATGGGAGAGTGGGCTATGGGGCTTGGTGAGGGGACACTACCTTCACCTTGGCCTGGGATGGAAGGAACAGGGGCATGGGTAGGTGAAGGGGTCTCAATGGGCTTCTCCTGGTCAGATGACTCGGGAGGAGTGGGGCTATGCAGGATTGGACTGGCAATGGGCATTTTTTGAATGGGGGATTGGCCCTATGGGGGATGAGGAGATTGATGGGGGCTTCCACTCGGGGCTGCCGTGGATGTGTCAAAGACTGAAGTGAAGGGAAGAGAATGCATACCTGTGTGCCCTCCTGGCAAAGCGACTGTGGTAACTTCCTGTGTGATTGGTTCCTGACCCGGTTGGGCCTCGTCACTCTCGACCTCCACAACTTCTACCCCGGGGTCCTTCTCTTGTTGGAGGAGTTCCTCCACATCGATGACATCTATCTCGGGGATCATCTCGGCACTTGGTGGCCTTGCTTCAACCGGGCCTGACGTAGGGGATCCAGCAGGAGTACCTGAAAGTTTCGTGCGAGGGCGCTTCGGATGGGTCGGAGGCACTTGGACTTGCTCCTGCCTTTTCCTTTTCTTCCTCTCCAATGGTTGTTCCACTTCTTCAGCGCTTGTTTCTTTATCTTCCTCCGAAGCATCCTTAGCCCCACCTGGGCTTTCGCCTGATCCTGGGGTAGCTGGGGGAATAAAATCTGCAAAGGATATCGACTTCCAGGTTTCGACATTGGAGTCATAAAGAATTGCGAAGTCTTTATCCGATGCTAAGAGCCCGTAGGAGTTCATTTTTTGACGATGGACCCTCATTGTCCACCATTCTCGAAGCTTTTCCTCGCTCCAGTATTTTACCTCCTCCTTCAAATCATCCCTCGCTTTCTTCCAGAATGTGGAGCCTGGAGTCAGGAGGGGAGACTGATCAGGGTCGAACTCGACCTCCATAGGATAGAACTCATGCCATGGAGGCAATGTCCTCATCCTTTCTAAATGCCACTCCAGATCCTTCCCATTGGGGTTATTTCTTTGTTCTACAATTTTGGGGTGAGGGCAGGCATGGAAGTTCTTAAATTTTAAATGATCCCTCATCATGCCCAAAGGATCATAGAGCCACTGCTGAGGAATCTGGAGTAGGCCGAAGTAGGCAAGCCTTTCTTCTAGGAACGTGCCCTGTTTTAGGGCAAAGACTTCGATTACCCCCATCCTGAAGGGGAAGTCACAGGTGTGTGCCCATTTTTGGCCATGGCCATATACTGCATTGGTAGAGTCACTCTGTCGAGCGACTTCCAATGCGAACTGATATTCAGAAGGGTAGACTGGCAATAGGAAGGGCTTCCCAATGAAGCCAAACATGCGAATCACCAATCCCTGTGTCAATTGGAAGACATCCCCTCTTTTTCCCAACACCACTCTATCTCTCAAACTGAGTGGTACCCGAGGAGAAGAACCTTTTAATAGGTGCATGGCGGGACCCAAAAATTGTTGATTAAAAGAATAATAGGACTCCTCCTTCAATAGGAGGGAAGTCCATTGATACACGGGCAGAGGATTTCCATCCTTACCGCTTGGAGAGATGGCGATATGAGGAAACTGCTTATGCACTTGGTAGAAGTACAACCAGACAAGAAAGGAATAGGGTGCAAAGTACTGGCCTGTTGTAGCATTCTTCATGCTGGAGAGCCTTGTATGCAGGGTTCGGGCCACCCATTCCACCCAGTCGAAGAAAATGGGGTTGGTGTTTGGCCTGGAAGCGTCAGGGGCATAAAACTCCCCTCTTGAAATGCATTCGGCCAGAGACACCTGCCAGGGCTGTACTGAAGTATCCGTTGACAAGCCCGCCACCCATGCAATGATAGAAAAGATATCTATATTTTTGAAGGCCTCCAAGGGTAGGGGCATCTGGGGCAGTTTGTTTGAAGGTAGCCCGCTCTTGAGATTCTCCCACAAGAATTTCAATATATAACTGTTGGAGGTAAATCTCTCCATTTGTTCGCTCAGGATGACATTGCGAACAGAATAGCCCTTGGGTGGACCCTGCTGTGGTGTGAAGGCTGCCTGCACATCTTCCTTCAAGATGGAAAATAGTTTGTGTCCCGAAGCATCTAGCACCTGCCTGGATGCAGGCTGGTAATTTTGTGCAATGGCATATATTAGCTCGGGACAATGATGAGTAGGTGGGGTTAAAAACCAGTAGATCTGGGAGTAATACGCCGTGGCTCTCTTGTTTTCTGGCGTGAGCCTGCTTGTCATGAATTCTATGGTGTGCCGAAGGTCGGATACACCCTTCGAGAGCTGCGTGTCTCGGATCTTTTCCCACCCATCAATTGGTGGCTCCACAAGTTGTTCTTCCTCCGAGTCGTCTCCCTCTTCCATTGGTTGTTTTTCAGCTCGAAGGGGAAGATTTAGCTTCTTCGGAGCGTGCTTTCTCTCCTCCTTCCCCTTCTTCATCTTTTCAGGGCCTGCAACCTCGGGCTCTTTCCCCTTTTCCTTAGAATTTTTCTTTCCCATAATGCTAGTGATGGCGGCAGGATTCTTGATGCAAAGAACTTTAAATGTGAATGGCTAGATGCAAAGGATGGGAGAGTTGCAGAATATCCGAAGGCTCTTAGTTTAGCTCTTAACCGATGGACAAATAACTTCCCTCTTGCCAGGAACTCGCTTTTATAGCCTAAAAAGGCAACCACCTGAATTTATGGCACCTACTAAAATTAAATTTGTACTTCGGACGACGGAGGCTGCCGTATTCTCAAACCGCTTCTGCAGCAATGTGGTACATAGGGCTGCATGCTTTGATGATTAGATTTTGTACTGGAGACGCCACCCGCTGCCACCTCGTACCTTGGTGCGAGCTTTTCCTTGCCCTTTTTTGACTCGGTTACCTCGGGAAGCGCTACATCACCCTTTTGCCATAAATTCGTCCGCTTCATACTCCTTTGAAGGCCATTCTTGATGCGTTCTTCGAGGCGCATTTCAAATTTCCACCTCGCGCGTGTTCGGCTCGACGAAGTTGAACTTTAATGCTGAAAATGCTTCGCGGTGAACCTTTGGTTTGGACTACTTTTAGATGCTTCGGGGCCGAAGTATTTTTTCTTCGTCGTGTTGCCGCCCCGTCTTGAGGGTCGTCGAAGCTCTCCCTTTTGAAAACTGCTTCGCAAAAATTTGCCCGAAGTAGCTACTGAAAATACTTCGGGTGCGAAGTTCTCCTTTGGTGCCTTTTGTGACCTTCTTTGCAGCGAACCTTCTTGTGCTTGCTACTTCACATCAGAAATCTCCGAAGAGGATTTGGAATTTGCACTTGGCTTGGAGGAGACTGTATATAAAATATATATACATACATTCATTTTTTTTTTTTTAAAAAGAAGAATTGGAACTATACTTAGTAGTGAAAGGTCTTCAGATGAAGACCATTGACAGAGATTGGCAGAACTTGACCATCCGCATCTTTGAGGATGAATGAATTGGCCGAGTTCACCTTCATAATTTCGAATGGCCCATCCCAAAAGGCATCCATCTTATCATGGTTCCCAGGCTTGGCCTTCCAAGAGTCCCACTTCAATACCAGATCTCCCACGTTGAAAGTGCGATCAGAAGATTTTTTCTTGAACCAGTCTCGGATGACCTGGGTATGCTTGGCGAAGCTCTGGTATGCTTCTTCATGATCTTCCTCTAGTCGCAGCAGCTGGGCTAACCTATTTTCCATCGGACTAATTCCATCTTCTACTTCCAACAGCTACAGTGCAGGGATCTCCATATGAATGGGTAAGATAGCCTCCTTGTCGTAGACCAGCGCGTAATGCGACGTTTTGATTGACCTTTTGACAGAAATTCGATCGGCCCACAAGGCCCGATCTAGAAGGAGATGCCAAGTCCTTTTGTTTGTCTCTATGAGCTTCCTTAGCATTCTCAACAGGGTCTTGTTGGTGGATTCTGCCAAGCCGTTGCCTTGTGGATAATAATTGGAAGATACTTTATGATATATCCCATACCTATAGAGGAATTCATTAATTTTAGCACCTGTGAAGCCAGGGCCATTATCTGTGATGATTGCTTCGGGGATGCCGAACCCGGGTGATCAATCCTTCTAGGAAGGTGACTACAGTCTCTTGATCTGCATGCTTGGTGGGAATCGCTTCGGCCCACCTGGTAAAGTAGTCAGTTGCAGTCAAGATGAACTTATGTCCCATGGAGGAGTTCGGTGATACGACCCCTATAAAGTCCAACCCCCATTGCTGAAAGGGAGTATCTACCTGTATCGGGCGAAGTGGCATCGAAGCATTTCTGCTTCGACCGACGAACTTTTGACACTGCTCGCATTTGCGACAAACGGCGAAGGCATCGATGAAGAGTGTAGGCCAATAATATCCTGCTTTGATAATCTTTAATGTCATCGTCCTTCCTATGAAGTGGCCTCCAGATAGCCCCGAATGGAACTCTCCTAGGACTCTTCTTTTATCATCATCTTTGATGCATTTGAGAAGGACCCCATCAATATTCTTGAAAAATAGGCCTTCGGGGCACAGAGTGTACCGAGAGGATCGCATCCTAAAATGCCTTCGCTGCGAAGCATTTAGATGCGAAGGACAACTTCCAGTGTTGAAATATTTGACTATTTCATTGACCCAGTCTCTCTCGTCCTCCTCATGGTTAGCGAAGCATTCGTCGGCTGGTAAGTCATCCCTCTGAGGTTCTTCAGCTTCGGCCGCTGCGTTTTTTGCTAATTCTTGACATAGCGCGCGACCGCGAACCAATTTGGTGGGCTTGATCTCGATGTCAAACTCCTGTATCTTGTTCACCCAACCAGCTCTTTTACTCCCCAGTTCTCCTTGGATGATAAAATTGCGCACGTCGGGGTGAATGACAAAGACTGTGACCCGACTTTGAGAGATGAACTGTTTGAATTTTCTAAGGGACTTCATTACTGCATGTACCTGGCATTCTATGAAATTATACTTTTCTTCATGGGGATTGATCACTTGGCTCAGAAACGCGATGGGGCGCTCCTCGCCATCTTCCCCCTTTTGTGTCAGGACAACAGCATAACTTTCGGGCTCTCCTATAGCATACATGATGAAATCCCGACTGTAATCTGGATTGATCAAGACCGACGCCTGGGCGATTCGAGCCTTAATCTCTTCAAAAGCTTTTTTCCTTTCTTCGGTCCAGTTAAATTCGATGCCCTTCTTCAGGAGTTGGGACATTGGCTTGATGACTTGGGCGAAGTCGGGAACGAACTTCCTTACGAAGTTGATTTGACCGAAGAAGGATTGAAGTCCTTTCTTGTCCGTCGAGAGCGGGAGCTTCATTAGAGCTTCGGCTCTGTCAGGATCTACAATGAGCCCTCTTTTTGATATCGCATGTCCCAACAACTTTCCTTCACTGACAACGAATATGGACTTCTTTGGATTAATTGAGATGTCGAACTCTCGACACTTTTCAAAAACTTGTTGGATATGTAGTGGATGATCTTCCCTTCTTCGGGAGAAAATGGTCATGTCATCCAGATAAATGACGATGACCTTATTTAGAAGCTCGCCAAAAGCAAGATCCATTGCTCTCTAAAAAGTGGCCCCAGCATTCGAAAGGCCAAATGGCATTCGCTGGTAGGCAAATGTTCCCCACTTGGTGGTGAATGTTGTTTTGTGTTGGTCTTCGTCCCTGACCTAGATCTGATTGTATCCAGAAAAACCATCGAGCAGAGAGAATCGTTGAGCTCCAGCCACTGAGTGCAAAATTTGATCAATTTGGGGGAGAGGATAGTGGTCCTTGAGGGACGCCTGATTTAGATTGCGGAAGTCCACGCATAACCTGATATCTCCGTTCTTCTTTCTGACTGGGACCAGGTTCGCTACCCAAGAAGAGTGCTTGATGGGATATATGATCTTTGCCTCGAGCATCTTCAAGAGTTTGGCCTTCATTAAGACCTCGATCTTGGGATTCATCGGTCTTTGCTTTTGTCGAAAGGGTTTGACCCCCTCCTGCAACTCGATTGTGTGTTGAACCAGCTGCCGATTGTATCCTCGAAGATCTTGATAAGACCAAGCGATTATATCGGAAAACCTTCTACAAAGATTTTGTATCTGTTCTATCTCCCTTGCAGTGCAGTCGGTTCCCACCTTTATTGCTTTCCCAGGTTCGAGCTCCAAATCCTGATACTGTCTCTCATGGACCTTGATCATGTGAGAGAGAGCCTGGTCATTCCAGTCAAAGAGGCTTTCAAGGGTGATTAGTCCCTTGGGAACATGATTATTCTTCAATTGGATCAACCCTTCATACTCTTCTTCATTAGAGCTTCGGTCTTCAACTGTGGCGGCTTCTTGGATCAAGAAATTTACAATCTGCTCATCGTTATCAAACACTTGCCAATGCAGATCCTTGTCTGGGATAGAGGGTCTATAGATCATTCTCACAGCTCTAGGCTTGTGCACCATATCTTTTGTTGGAGAGTACTTGGCTGCGATGGATGCCAGAACATCGGCATGTCGGTTCATCTCTCGTGGGATTGACTGCAGATTGAGAGATTCGAACCGATCGAACAGGTCCCATACCCTATTGCGGTATGACTTTAGATAGTGCTTTTTTGAAGTACACTTATTTGTGACCTGGTTGCAAACAAGTTCGGAATCTCCGAAGATTTGGAGATGCTTTATGCCTAACTTATCCGCTTTCTTAAGTCCTAGGCACAATGCTTCATATTCTGTTGCATTGTTAGTGCAGCTCCATATCAACCGGTAGCAATATTCTTTCTGCTCTCCGGAGGGTGAAATTAGAAGAATCCCTGCCCCAACGCCATTTTTACATCGGGCGTCGTCGAAGAACAACTTCCATAGTTCTTCCTGGGCACTTGTTCTATTCCCGGGGTGGGAGTGGTTTTTTGGCTTGACGATCGCATAACATCCTATTTCGGTCTCCACCATGGCGTTGAAGTCTGCCAATGAAAACTCATCTTCACAACTTAATTACGCAAGAGACTCCTTAACCAGATCTACCTGTTCTATTTCCTCCACCATTGCATTCACTGGTTCACTGCTTTCTTCCTCGGACATCTTCTGTACAAGAAAGGAAGAAGGCTTTTCATTGTAGATCTTCACCTTCTTTCCTTTGTAAGGAATCTCCAGATGGGAGTAATCCATAGACAGATATCCACCCAACTTTATCGTGAATTCCCTCGACAAGCACATACTGAAATATGGCTCCAAGTCGACTACCACTACCTCTTGTATGACCGTGATCTGAGGCATCTTATGTAGCCGGATAGGAATGTCTTTGATCACCCCTACAGTATTCACTGGAGTACCATCCAACTGGAGTACACCTTGGCTGCTTCGCGTATACTCCATCCCTATTTCTTCGTAGACTGCTCTTGGCATTACTGTTGTAGCAGCCCCAGAGTCGATCATGCAATTATGCACAATATACCCTTCCATTTGTAGGGACAGGTAGAACGGAGGTGGTCTGTTCTTCCCCGTAATTGACGTGGATAGGGTCTGTACCAAGGCTAGCGATGTTGCCCTTTTTTCCTTAATTGTCTTCAATGATTCTTGCAGTAGGTCTATTTGTCTAGGAAGTTGCAGTGCATCATACAGGCTGATCTTGGCTGGAATCTTCTTCAATTCCTCTACAATATTGTACGCCAGGGATTTGGGTGCTTTGGGCTCTTTTTTGGGCTCGTATCTTGTGTGATACTGCTCTGTAGCTTCCACCCTTTGTCGCTTAGTCAGTGAAGGAAATTTGAGCTTTTCCTTGGCCTGTTCCTTAGTTTCCTCCTGAGGCGGTTCGACAGAGGCCTTTTGAGCCTTTCCTTTGGTTGGTGCAGGTGAAGGAGCTTCGCTAGGGGCCGAAGTAGATGATTGTCCTTTCTCGGGTTGAACTTGCTCTTTTGAAGGAGCCAGCTGAGTAGCGTCTGCTCCTATTGTCTTTCTTCCTCCTCGGGTAAGTACTGCAACCGGCTCCTCCTCGCCAATTGCCAAGTTGTGACTCATCTGCCTAATGACATTTACTTGACCGCTGTGACTACTGTTTGCCAATGTCTGAACATAATGCTGGTGCAGGGTGCAAGTATTTTCTTCATGCGGATCATTGCACGTGGAGCACCAATACACATAGTCGGAAGTGCTTGGAGCCTCATCAATTGCAGCATTTCTCGTCGAAGCTTTCCCTTGCTGGACTGCTTGGTCCTTGGTAAGCGCAGGTGCAGGATAAGATCTCCTCGGTAGGAACTCCTGTTGTGCTTGCTTCTTTTTTACAATGGTCATGTCATTAGACAACATCTGGACCGTAGAGTTCAGAGACTGCATTTCCTGTAGAATTTTGGTTTGTATATCATCGGATTTCGGAGCGAGTGGTAATGGAGCCATCGTCGGTATGGGAGGAAGGGCAGGGTGTTGAGGTGGTGCTGGTAGTATAGGAAATGCTGAAGAGACAGTGGGTTGTGGAGTTGAAAATGTAGGGAAATGGATTTGTGGAGCAGTGATTTGAGACACGACAGGATTCGGATTCCAAGATGAAATCGGGAGTGCGGGGGTGATGGAGACTTGCGAAGTGGTTGCGCTTGCATACTGGAGTTGTAAGAATTCGGGAAGTATGGGCATCGACATCCTTTGGGGGAGCTTGCCCACAGCTATTAAATCCATCTCCGCTCTCTTAGCTAACTCATACAACTCGGGAAAAGTATTAACATTAGAATATCTTACCATGAGACTGATATCGGGGTTGAAAGCCCGAAGGAAATAGAGCGCTGCAGCTTCGTCGGTTGGTCGAAGTCCAACTGGCACTCTCTGCCAGGTTCGAGCGAACCTCACATTGAAATCCATGATCTCCTCTTGTGGATGTCTCTTGATTGAAGTGAACTGGTGCAGCAGAGAGGTAGGATCACAGGATTCATTGAAGTTTCCCATCAGTTGATCAGCTAACTGGTCCCATCTCGTAATACTACCGGGTGGTAGAGATCTATACCAGTAGAGGAGTTTCCCTCTAAGGGAAAGGACCAGAAGCTTTACCATAATCGGCTCTTCTGTAATGTCGTGGATCGTCGCCAGAGATATTATATCCTGGATGTGCTCCAGAGTGGTCTTCCCAGTTCCATCGAACGTTGGGATTTTCTTTACGATAGCAGGTGGCACTTGTCCTTGTCCCACTAGATTTAGAGGTGACAAAGAATCCCATGCTGGAGACAATCTGGGTGGCGATGGCTGCTGCATTTGTTGTTGTTGTTGTTGTTGCTGCTGTGCCATACTTGCTCCTGGATTTTGAGAAACAGGAATTCTCGAAGCTCCCCCTTGACTGCTAATAGGACAACTAATAGGAATAGAGGGGCTAGGATGCTTCGGAGAGTTGGGAGGATTGGGAGGAAAGCTAGATGTTGTACTATCAGAAGTTGAGCTTTGTCTGCCAACAGAGGATGTTCCTTGTAGTAGGGATTCGGGGGTGATCAACCTTGATTGTTCCTCGAAGGCGTCAATATCTAGCTCAAAGAACTCGGTTTCCTCTCCTTTATTCTTAACTCTCCATCTTGTTTGCATGAAGGCACAGAATTTTGGTACTGGTCTTTTCGACTTAGAGATTCTAGGGTAAACAGAGTCGCCAGATGCTAAAAGTCTTTTGATAATGAGAGCATCGATTCTCACTACCACTAATCAGGTGAGACTGACCGGGTCACACCGAGAACTGGTTAGAACTATTGGCCCCGGTGAAGATGGGTTTACATTAAAATATGGGACCTTGACCGGTTATGGATCTATCTAAGACAGATACAGTCGGTCCCACCGAGCGTGCCAAAAACTGTTGGTCATCAGATCCGCCTAGGTAAGGATTTTGAGTAAATGAATGCGAGTATGCGCCCTAGACCTGGACCAACATTGAAAGGCCAAGGGGAAGAGATGCCCCTCGTGCCAATCTTCGGAGAAAGGCTGGCTCCTATGCTAAACTACTTGGGTGTTTGTAGACAAGAGTGCAGGAAAGAGATAAAAGGAGTTAGGGTTAGAGAAATAAATAAAAAGGGTTAAGGGAGAGAGATTGATGATTTGAGGTGGGAGAGAACAGGAAGCACGATCGCTAACAGACAACTTGAATAGCAGCAAGGAACACCAAGAGTAAAATGAAAGAAACATGGTATCAACCTTCCTATGTATCCTCCCGAATGAGTTTCAGGACACTGTCCCCGATCGCACCCCGGACGCAGAGTTCAGCATCTCAGTTTACAAACGAGGAGAGATAGAAGAATCAAGCAAGGCAGGCAGCATAAAAGAAAGTCAATACGACACTTTTCTACTCCTATGTATCCTTTCGAACGAGTTTCAGGACACTGTCCCCGATCGCACACCGGACGCAGAGTTCAACATCCAACATACAAATGAAGAGAGATAGAAGAATCAAGCATAGAAGGCAGCATAAAAGAGAAGAATTGAGCTCAAAGTCTCTTAGTATTAATCGTAGGACATCAAGTTACAACAGCTTTCTAGCAGATAGTTCCCCCCCTTTTCATTACAATACCTAGGTTTTTATAGAGGACCCGGGCCTCTGAATCATAATTACATAGCGAAGAAGAGTACGCCCTCGAGCCCTGAGAATCGGCTCCTCGAGGCTCTCGTGATCGAGCTTTCAAATCTATTACCAAAATTGGCTATTGCTACCGGGTCAACCATGGAAAGGTGCATTGATGAGCCGTCTAGACGTCCTTGGTCTCTGGGTGCAGTGCTCGAGTGGTCGCCATGCTCGCCGAGCTCTCCATCATGGCTTGATACTTCATTTTTGATTGCCAAAAATGAGCAACGGGCTTGTTGGGCATGAAAAATCGCATTTATGAGGCACTTGATCGCCTCGGGAAAATACCCGGCTTGGAAAATGCGCCTGTGAAGTGCTTCGCTAAGTCTTCATCCACCACTTCGCTTCGCAATGGTTCTGGGCCGAAGCAAAAACTCCTCTTTGATATGTACTTCACAGGATTGAGCTTCGCAAAACTGCTTCGGGGGCGGGGAGCGCCGAACCTCTTTGCCTTCGCCACTTTGTCGTCAAAATTGCTTTGCCGATGCCTTGGAGAAAAGCTTCGTTGTGATCCTCTTCCAAAACTGTGGTTTGGGAAGATTTCGGCCAAAGCAATTGTCTTCAAAAATGTCGCATCCCTTTACTTTGGATAGAAGTACTTCGCAGGAAATTAGCTGAAGCAAATGCTTCGCAATGTGTTCTTGCCGAAGTAAAGATGGTTCACTGATGGAGGGGCCCGAAATGAGTACTTCGACAACTTTCTGGCGAAGTACTTTTAATGTTCTTTGAGTTCTGCTTCGCTGATTTTCTGGCCGAAGTGACTGATGGAAATACTTCGGGTGCGAAGTAGTTTTCTTGATGACTTCTTTGTATATCTTTTCAGCGCAATGCTTCGCAGGAATCTTGCCCGAAGTAGCCGCTTGAAGTGCTTCGGGCCCGAAGTTCTTCTATTGCTATCCTTGTATTTTACCTCGGTGATACTACTTCGCAAAGAATTCCGCTCGAAGCGGTGTTGAAAATGCTTCGGGTGTGAAGCTCCCTTTTCTTTTGAATGCCGCTTCGCTCATCTTTTGTCCGAAGTAGCGCTGGAAATGCTTCGGGCGCGAAGCTCTTTTCATTTTTCTTTGGCGAAGCTTTCTCTCTTTTTTTTGTTTTTTTGGCAGCGAAGTTCTTTTTCTTCCATTTTTATATACAAAGGGGTGGCATTGGGAGCCAAAATTGCTGCAACTTTCAAAATAAAGCAGAAAAACTTTACACAATACTGTACAAAATTGTTTTCTTTTCTACCCCTTAAGGAATGTGACAAAATTGTCAACAATACCATTAGAATATTTTCATCTAGTCCTTCAAGTGCATTCTCATACTCATCATAACTAAAGCTATAACCATCCCTTGTATAATCATCTTCAAGATGTCCAAAGTTACCACATCTAAAAAACTTGAGAATAACTGGAGTTTCCTTAACTGGTTCTTTTCCTTCAATCATAAATAGAACTTCATCTCTATCATTGTCTAAAACACTAGAATCACTGTCACTTGAGTACTTACTTGCATTATCTGCATAGTAGCTCCTCTTTTATCTTTGAAAGAACTTATTTCCTTGTCTACTTTGTCCATCCTTGTCTTTCTTTTGATGCTTATCCTACCTATATTTTTTTGATTCCCTATATCTGTGATCCTATTTTTCTTCACCATTGTTGTTCTTTGGTTCTCGACAATCTGTTGCAAAATATCCATACTTTCCACAGTTGAAACACTTAACAGATCTTAGATCTATGGATCTTCTGGAACATTTATTTCTTCTACTATAATTAGCTTCTTCATCACTAGATGACTCATTTTTTGATTCTAACCTCTTACCCTTTGTCTTATTGGTTGCTTTTAATGTTGCTTCCTTCTGGGACATAAGATCACTTTTTACTTTTCTTTCCAAATCAATATCATGCAATGTATAGATAGAAATGTCAATAGTAGTAATTAAATCAATGCAAAAATCACCACACAATAGAGACACATATTTAACATGGTTCACCCAAATATGGCTACCTCCACGGAGAAAATATTTCTTCTAAATATTTCTCATATATTCTCTTTGGGAATCCTTCCCAATTACAATGTTTATGGACCTCTTTTCCAAAGGATATGTTGATCCCCTAAATCTAGTTTGTGGATCTCTATCCATAGAAGAACTCCTCCTCTGCTCTAGTTGGTGATCCTCTAGAGGACTACTACCTCCATTACACTGGCTTGTGGATCTCTCTCCATTGAAGACTCGTATCCCCACTTATAAGACCTATCCTTACTACCCTAGCTGGTGGATCTCTATCCACTTGAGACTACTATCCTCTTTGATCTGTCATCTCAAAAGCTCTATCTCAAATCTTTACTAAACATAGTCCAGTTGGTCTAGCACAAATTTGCTCAACAAGTCCACTCAAATATGTACTAAAAATAGTCCAGTCGATCTAGCACAAATCTTCTCAACAAGTCCACTCAAATCTACACTAAACACAGTCCAGTCGATCTAGCACAAATCTGCTCAAGAATTCCACACATAACTTGTTCAAATTTACTCAAAAAGTTCACTCAGAACTTGCTCAAATATGCTCAATAGTTCCACTCAGAACCTACTCAAATCTGCTCAACATGTCCACTCAGAACCTGTCCAAATATGCTCAACAAGTCCACTCAAAACCTATTCAAATCTGCTCAATAGGTCCACTCAAAACCTGTCCAAATATTCTCAACAAGCTCACATAGAACTTGTCCAAATCTGCTCAACAAGCTCACATATAACTTGTTCCAATATGCTCAATAATTCCTCTCTAGAACTTAACCAAATCTGTATTGTAAGCTTCTACAAAAGCTCACACAAAATCAGTCCATAAGTCTTCTCAAAGACTTGCCTCAAATCTTCTTAACAAGTCCACACATAGAACTTGTCCAATCTCATAGAAGCATAAAGAGAATTATTAGAGACTCAATATGTTCTACTCTCAATGCACAATCACTTTTAGAATTTTCTCAATCTCATAGAAGCATAAAGAGAATTTTTAGAGACTCAATATGTTCTATACTCAATGCACAATCACTTTGACAACTAAAATCAGAATTTAGCATAGTTTATTTTATGGAACTTGAACAATCACTTCATACAACCACTTGACTAGGCTCAACCAACTCAACTCAATCAATTGCTTAATGAAACTCCCCTTTCTCATAAACCCTTGTCCAAGCATATATCAACCAACTCAAAATATTTCCAACAATGCTCAACAACAAATCTCACATAACAATGATACTCATGATCTTTTCAAAAACCCTAGTTCAAGTTATTTGCACAATAACCCACTTCAACAACAATGGTTATAAAACAATCTTCATATAACAATGATACTCATGATCTTTGCAAAACCCTAACTCAAGTTCTTCACAAAACCAATGGCTTCAACAACTATGCTTATCAAACAAGGTTTTAATCACAACTCTTAATTCCAGAAAACCTTGAAGCATTAAATCAAGCACTTTTGAAAAGGAAACCCTAATAAAATCATTTTCACTCCAAAATTTATTTTTTAGTAAGCCAATCAATCAACTCAACCAAGGAATAATTTGCCCATACCTTTTTGCTTGACAAGGAGTTGATCTCAAAAATTTTCCACACTCACAATTACTTCTTGCATTCAGGAGGAATCAAACCCTCAGCTATACTCATAGCGTGCACCTTAACTGTAGCCTCAAATTTTGTACAAGCTACATGCTCGTTTGAAACCAACGAAGCACCACGTTCTTCAAGTAGTGCTCCCTCTACCCTTGGAAAAAACAACGTGCACCTTGGGCACCTTTCAATCAACATGATCTCCAATGTAGCCACCACGTTTTGAATATAGGCTCTCTTGCAAAAAAACATTTTTGCACTTGCCCACTCGCCACTAGGCCACACTGCCCGGTTGGCCTTCGAACAATTAATGCTTCCCTTTTTAAACTGTTCACTGTACATGAAAATCGAAATCTCATGAGCTCTTCTTCCTTTTTGCATGCCAATTAATAATCCGAGCAAGGATAATGTTTATGCCCTTTGGGCAAGGTATTTATATTTGCTTTCTCCACTCCTTGGAGAATGTCGGCATTTCTAAATACTCTCCTTCTACGACGTCGATGAAGGTTTAATAACTTTATAAGGTGCTTCAAATGCTTTTGCCTCCAAATCCATCTTTGGGTTTATGAAATATAATTAAACTTTATAAAACCCACTTTGATTTATAAAATATTATAATAAAAATTATAAATATTTTATTTGTGGTTTTCACCATATCACTTTAATATTATAATAACAATTATTATAATATTATATCCTTTTGATGCCTTGGATAAATTGCTTCCTTGGGTTGACCCATTATCTTGGGTGTAAAATATAGATATTTAAACCCATCATGAATTTCATTAAACTTCCACTTGCACTTGAGTTGAGCTATCACCTGGCACCTTGACATCAATGACAACTAATTATGGACATCAATGACAACTGCTCAAAATGTCCAACACTAACCAAGGGCAATGAGAGGAAGATCATATCATTTCATCAGGGCCATTTAAAGTGCTAGCTGATCAGATAAATGCATTCAAAAACAAAATCAAAAATTGGTTTATCAAAAATCTACGCTAAAGCAGCTCAACAATCATCCTTTGCAACCATCAGTTTCATCACCGATATACCCACTGAATTTCAAGATGCCTACACTTGAAAATTTTAAATATTACGAAGACGCACAAGAGCACATGACAAACTTCATCAATATGTGTTTTAATTTTCAAGAAAATGATCCCTTGATGTTAAAAATATTTCTTACAACATTATCTAGGGATGCTTTGGAATGGTATAATCATCTACCACATCATAGCATAAACACCTTTGAGCAATTGGTCGATCTATTCCTACAACATTTTGCCTCTAGTGCTAAGAAAATGATAAACTTGACTAACTTGGTTAGCCTTCGTCAACTGGACAATGAACCAGTCATTGAGTATGGCAATAAATGGAGGAATGTGATGTCAAAAGTACCTTTGACTTTACCCATAGCAGTGCTCATTCAAATGTTTACGAGAAGCTTTTTGAAATAAATCTCCCTTATTTTGCAATTACAACAGTATCAAACATTCGAGGAGGCCTTAACATAGGCCAAGGTCATTGAGAACATCAAGTTCCAGGAGGGTGATATTCAAATCCACAAAAAGGAATGGCCAAACAAGAATATTACAGGTGACAACATGCAACAAAAGGTGGCCCCAATCAATCAAGTTGTTTTGATTTATTTTTACCGTCTCGTTCTTGTTGACCCGACGTGAGATGGGGACCATTGGCAGATTGTGCAGGCAGGTAGATGACTATGTTTTTTACAGTTTTTCATTAAATGCCATTTTTCCTATTCTACAACTAATGTTAGCATTAAAATTTACCAAAGTATTGAAAAATGTTAAGCTTACAATTTTTATCATTGAAATTGGGCTTCTAAGATAGGTTTTATCTAATATTAAATCAATATATAGACATATCACCTTCATTATTGTTGGTTGTGGCTTTCGTCTTGGTATCTTGAGGCATAACTTCTGAATAGCTTCTTTGTAAAGAGGAACATCCTTAATAGTTTTAGGAATGGTAACAATAATATTTTTCAACTATTTCATAATATCAAACTTAGGTTGTGTCATTTTTCTAATTTTTTGTAACTTTTCGGGATATGATAGAAGTACTTGTTTGATTTTTCAACAACACAGTTTTTCTACTTCTACAATAATATGGTACATTGGGTTCATTACCATAACTTCTTTATAAGTTGGTGAATTTAAACTATTATCGCCATGTTTCAACTCTTGTTGTGCCAACAAATATTTTGGTCTTGTAGTAGGTGGAACTAATAAGTTGAGATGTTATGATGGTTGTGTCTATGGAAATGGGTCCATGAAGTAAGTTTCTAATTCTTTTGGATTTTCTTTTATGATTGCTATTTTTGGACACAACCTGGTCTTATGATCCAGGTGACAGATTCCACAAACTCTCACTTTGCTTTCTGGACATTCATTTTTTTCATGTTTTTTCTACACCTCAGGTAGAAAGAGGCAAATGTTGCTTTTATTTCTTGCTTCTAGAATGTGTCTAATTGTAAAGCAATAGATGATAAAATATCACTTTTCATACTTTCGAGTAACATTCCTATTTCTTCCTTTGATTATTAAAGCTATTATTCCTCGTGTTGGCAGTTTTCCATTTTTCCTGGAATAATTTTGAAATAGTTGTTGAATTTCCCCCATCAATTTCATTAGCTTGGTCATAATTATAATTTGATCCACTAACTATTGTTTTTTTAGGGGACTTTTTTGACCCTGTGATAGATATTTCCATAGTATCCTGAGCTTGTGGCTCTGAGGTGTTTTCTATTCTCTTAATAAATTATCCATTGGATTTTCTAGGCTTCTGGTGGACTCATGCTTCTCAGGTAGGGGATCTACGGGTAAGGTAATCTGAACATATTTTTCAAACTAACCTGTGAATCCTAACACTACATTTTTAACACTCCTCAACAATGATGCCAAAATGGTGAGAAGATATTATATTCTAAAAATAGTTATTTCCATTCCATCTAATTATCAATCTAATAGTTCATAAACTTATGAGTGTCATGCATAGTATATGCCTGTAGTGTGGGGAATGAGTCCCTTTGTGCCTATTGGTTTGGTGGGGGAGTTGTTCATGTATTTTTAGTTCATCCAAACCCAATAAAACTAAGTGTAAAAAATAAATAAATAAACTACAATTTTAAAATAACTGAAATATAAGCACACAACTAAAATTAAGATGTTGGAAATAAACACATGATTGGAATAAAAGAGCAAGAAATAAATACACAAATAAAATAAATAAAATAAAAAATATAATTAACAGGGAACAATTACTACCTGGAGTGGGTCCAAGATCCTATAGATGGTCCACCTGGTTGACTACGTAAAAATCATACTATTTTTCCACGTGAATAAGAATACTTGAAAATATTTATTAATAAATTATGCAGTACAAAAATAATAAAACTTCACGGATTCGCTGACTTTCCTTCTTAAGAATTGTCTGTATTTTTATATAGAATGCAGCCAATCCCATTACAAAAATATATTGTTCTATTTTAATCTCGCAACGTGATTTGCTATGGTCGGTTCATGCACAATTGTTATTTTCTTCTATTAAAAGCATGGTCATTTAATTTTAATCATGCATAGCTTTATTAAAGGAGTGGTTATTTAAATCATGCATAGATAATAATGATTCTCCCTTATTTTCCTTAACAATTTTCTTAAAAATCATATGATCAATTATTCAACCACTCAACATTGAACTGGTCAACCGATCAACATGTTGAGTATGGATCCTATATTCCCATCGGGAGATAAGCGCTTCCAGCCATAGAAATACAGGTGCTTACCTACCACTGGAATACGAGATCCTACTTGGTGTTGGGATATAGGTGTTGGGATACAAGTGCCTACCTCTTCCATTCATCGTAGTTTTATTCAATATATCTTCATGCATTGCCAGGTCTGAATAGGACGTTGACTCAAAAATGTCAAATTAGTAGCAAAAACCTGCATCTACACATAAATTTCCACTAAAAACACCAATCAAGCATAATACTTCATTTTCTATTAAATATATGCAATAATTATACAAAAATGTATTTCTAGTGTTAAATATGCCATATAATACCCCTTTAAAACATGCATAAAAATGAGCATTTTTGGTGTCCATTATGCAGAAAATGCATAAGTGTTATGTAAGTGTGTATGTGCAGAAAATACACAAGTGTCATATGAGTAAGTGTGCAAGTGTAATGTGAGTTTATGTGCACAAGTGTCTTATATGTAATAGTGCACAAGTGTCCTTAGATTAGAGTATGCAAAGTGAAGAGTCATGTCTAGGTGTGCATACAATATAGAGTTGTGTAATGTAAGTGTCAAGTAGAGAAGCTAAAAATCATGAGACTTGGCATATGGAAAGGAATAGTCAAGTATACAAAGATTCATTCTACTATGGCTATATATTACTCCATGAAGGAGTAGGAAATCCAATCATTCCAATAAAATCCACTCAATCCATCATACAATTATCAAGTATTGTATTTGTAAGAGAAAAATGACTAATAAAGTTTACATACATTTTGAGCACCTAATATTGTAAGTTGTTCTACATGCTTTGTACATGTATGATTCATTATTTACATTTATATTGATGTTTATGAATGTTATTTGATATATTATAAGTCTTGATATACATATTAGTTAGCTCATAATATTCTACTTACATCATTATCTTGATCTTACTATATTATGACTATCTTATATTTGATCTTGTGAATTTGATCTTGTGAGTTTTATATTAATATTAAGGCTTAAAAGACCATCAGTGGTATTGAAGCTACTACGAGTAGTTTCTTGCATAAGTTGAATTTATTTAGCTACATATAAAATAAATTTGATCCAACTTGATAAAATTGGTTTAGAGTTTATCTACTTTGAAGGGAGATAGACCTGGACTCTATTGTAAGGTCAAACTAATTAGAAAGGCTAGAGTCTTTCCATGGTTCCATGAATAACTAGCGAAGAATAGGACTCAACTATTGAGTCTTTGCATGGTTGTAGAATAACTAGTGAAGATGAGGACTCATCTATAGGATATTTTCATGGTTATAACTAGTGAAGATTAAGGACTCATCTATTGGAAGGCAAATCAACTTTAAGATAGTTGACCATTCAGGGAAATAGACAACCCTTGACATCATAATAATTTCAAGGACATAGATAATCATTGACATTGATTTCTATCAACTAAAAAGGAAATTGAAGGATTTGGTACAATTAAATCATTTTTTTATTGAGTCATCAGGGAAATCTGAGTCACCTTGACATTAAAGGTTTGGGTTCTTAGGTGTGACCTAAGATATTATTACAGCAGAGATTGATTTCCAAAAGAGTGATAAGCTTCCTATAATAGATAGAGAATAATTTCATCTTCCAATGCAAGAGTAAGTAGAAAAGGAGAAGGATATATCAAGGATTGATATATCTATCTCAATGTAAGCTTTCATCAAACGAGGATTAATTTAAGTTTCAAGATATTAAGGATTTAAATCTAGAAGATAGACCTTGTCATAAATAAAAGGATTTAGATCTTGAAGATAGGCCTTAACATAGATAAAAGGATTTAGGTATTGAGAATAGACCTTGACCGAAAGAAATTTTAGATCTTGAAGTGAGACCTTAACTTAAGAGATATTGAAGACTTAGGTCATATAGACCTTGAGAGAGATAGAAGAGGAGCAAAATATCAATGTTACCTATTCTAAAATGCTATTCGAAATAGAGGTAGGCTATGGAACAATAGGTCTTAAAGAGATGCCTTGATAAAGTTTCAAAATAATCAAGTTATTATAGATTCACCCTTGACATTGGCAGCCATATGAAGATTTAGTGAAGGAGATCCTAAAGTGCAGAAAGCAATCATTAGCAAGCATCAAGTTTAAGAGAAGAAGGATTTTAAAGGACCATATTAGTGCATAAGAGTCTTATAAAGTGTATGTAATCAAACATATAACAAATTGTAGTATCTAGTGCCATAACAACAAGATAATAAAAAAGCCGAAGGAAAATAGAGAAACCAATGAGAAGGACATCTATACAAGCATTAGAAATAGAGGTCATCCATTAGAAATAGCTACATCATAGAACGTGCAAGCCTAAAGTGAAAATCAAGACAACACTATTGTGTTAGGGAAAGTGTAGCTGCACATTTATTGAGTCATTTGCCTCACACCTTAGAAATATGTCAAGTTTATAGAGAAGTTGTTTCAAGTAAGCTTAAGGAGCTTAAGAATATTCCAAGCCATCCAAGAGAGCTCAAAAAAATCCCAAGCACACCTAAGAGATTGAGAAGAGCATAGACTTGCTACAATATTATCTAAGGAATAGTAGTATGAAATCCAAGATATAGTAAGGTGCAGTGCAATATGTAGGATGGCATTTGAGACAAACAAGTATACCAAGCATCCAAATATCAAGGTCTAAGTAGAAGCTTGAGTATTGTGTTGGTTGTGGAGCCTGATTCTAATTTGGAGGTCCTGGTTTAGTTGTGTTTGGATCCACTCTATGAAATGATATGGGTGTTATGTAGTTGTGTGTCAAATTGCATGTTAATCTGAGTTTTTTTGTGATTACTATTTTTAAAAAAAATGGCAAAAAATAAATTTCCAAAAATAGCAATATTAAAAACGAATTTTTTTTGAAAAAAAATAATTTACCGAAAATAGTAATTATTAAAAACAAAAATATTTGGCAATTTTTTTTTGAATATAGTAATTACTAAAAATGGTAAATTTCAATAGAAAAGATAATTTGTCGAAAATAGTATTTTTTTTGGGGGGGGCCTTAATGATTTGCTATAAAATTGTAACCCTCATTTTATAAGAGGATGTTGTACGACATCGAATATGTGAGAAGGAAGAGAGACTATAATTGTGAGATCGAGGAGGAAG
Source organism: Wollemia nobilis (assembly GCA_028583015.1). Taxonomy (NCBI): domain Eukaryota; kingdom Viridiplantae; phylum Streptophyta; class Pinopsida; order Araucariales; family Araucariaceae; genus Wollemia; species Wollemia nobilis. The sequence goes on from JAQPPZ010000440.1 coordinate 10,745,756, forward strand.
TATAACAATTTTGTTGTAGGTTGTATCTTTTCAAGATTTGCTGAATGGAATAATAAATCCTAGTTATTTTCTCCATGTGTCTCTTGTGTGCTTTATTTTTTGCGTTAATAATTTTGTGTTTTTTATTACTAGCGATTTTATATTCCAAAAAATTGGTATCAAAGTGAGGTTGAATTGACAGGAAGGTTTCCTTATTTGAGTGGGAGCAATGGCAAAAGAAGGCAGGTTTAGGGTTGAGAAGTTTAATGACCAAAATTTTCAGCTATGGAAGATGCAAATGGAGGATTATCTATATCAAAAGGATCTTTACCTACCATTAGATGAAAAACAAAGAAATCGATGAAGACATTAGACGAATAATGAGAAGTTCTGGATAGAAAGGCACTAGGAACAATATAGCTATGCCTGGCATCATTGGTGGCCTTCAATATTTCAAAGGAAAAGACAATGGAGGATTTAATGAATGCGTTGGCCAAAATTTATGAAAAACCCTTAGCTTCAAATAAGATATTTCTTATAAAGTATTTATTTAATATGTAGATGTCAGAAGGTGGGTCTATTACTAATAATTTGAATGAGTTTAACACGGTTACAAATTAGTTAACCTCTGTAGGCATAAATTTTGATGATGAGGTTAGGGCTCTTTTGATATTATGCTCATCACCAAAAATATAGAATGGCATGGTTATGGTTGTGAGTAATTTTGTCTCTGGTTCAAATACTTTAAAGTTTTATGATGTTATTGGTGTTATCCTAAGCGAGGAAATATGAAGAAAAAGCATAGGTGAGACATCAGGTAATGCTTTGAGTGTGGAAAATAGGGGGAGATAGAAGGAGAGAGGAAAGAACCTAGGGAAACATGGAAAATCAAATAAGGGCAAATCCAAATCCAAAGGAAAGTAGCTGGAATGTTAGCACTGTGGGAAGAAAGGACACCTGAAAAGAGATTGTTGGTCTCGAAAAGAAAAAGGAGATGAAAAACAGGATAATCAAGAAGCAAACATTGTAGGTGGTATATTGCAAGATGCTTCAATCCTTTCACTATATAATTTTAATGATTATTGGATGCTAGAATAAAGATCTTCATATCATGCCACACCCCATAGGAAAGATGATTTTGGATAGGTTTATTTGGGGGATGATCGATCATATAAAATCATTGGAAATGGTAAGATACAGATAAAATTACCAAATGTATACCAATGGTTGTTGAAAGAGGTAAGGCATATTCTTGATTTGAGAAGGAATCTAATTTTCACAAGGTAGTTGTACAGTGAAGGGTGTACAGTTACATTCTCAACAGATTCGTGGAAGGTTGCTAAAGGATCACTGATATTAGAAAAAGGAAAGAAGTCAGGTACATATGTATGTACTGGTAATACTGATATTTATATTTTTTTAGCCTCTATAGGAGCTAATACAACTTTGTGGCATCATAAGCTTGGGTACATGAGTGAGAAGGAGATGCAGATTCTCCACTCAAGAAAATTATTTCCAGGATTGAAGCTAATTGATATGGATTTTTGTGAGCACGGTGTTTATGGAAAACAAAAAAAAAGTCAGATTTCTTGGAGTTGATAAGGAAAAGAAGAGTGAAAATCTAGAGATTGTGCATACAGATGTGTTGGGACCAGCTCAGGTATCCTCTCTTAGTGGCTCTTATTATTATGTTACTTTTATTGATAATGCAACTAAAAAAACTTAGATTTACTATATTCGAAAGAAATCAGATGTCTTTTATACTTGTAAGAAATGGAAATCTTTGGTTAATAATGATACAGGAAATAAGTTGAAGTGTCTTAGATTAGATAATGGAGGTGAGTGCAACAAGGATTTTGATAGTTACTATTCATACCATGGGATTCGTAGAGTGAAGATAGTTCTAGGAACACCACAAGAAAATGGTGTGTCAAAAAGGATGAACAGGACAATCATGGAACGCGCTAGGTGTATGAGATTACATGTGAGATTGCCCTTACAGTTTTGGGCAGATGTTGTGGATATTGATGTTTATTTAATAAATAGAGGGTCTTCAAGTTCACTGGATGGTGGTATTCTAGAAGAGGCATGGACAGGTAAAACTGTTAATTTTTCATTTCTAAAGACTTTTGATTGTGAAGCTTTCGTGCATATTGATAAAGAAAAAAGAACAAAACTTGAGGCAAAATCCAAGAAGTGCACTTTCATTGGATATGGAGTTAATAATTTTGGTTATCACTTTTGGGATTATGCAAATCACAAAATAATTAGGAGTAGAGATGTGATATTCAATGAGAAGGTCATGTATAAGGATTAGTTGCAAGGAAAGAAATAAAAAAAAGCAAACATAGAATACACAGTGCTTGATGAAATTGAAACTCCAAAGGTGCTAGAAGAACAGTAGAAGTAAGCACCTCAAACTCTTGAAAATATTATTAGAAGATCTACCAAAAAAAGTAGATCCGTTGAACGTTACTCTCTGGTGAATCAAAAACATATGAAGAAGCAATGTAGATAAAAACCAAGAAGAAGTGGGAGCAAGGCATGAAAGAGGATATGGACTCCTTGGTACATAACCAAACTTGGGATTTGGTTTGGTTGCCTGCAAGAAAAAGAGCATTGCAAAATAAATGGGTTTACAAGGTGAAAGAAGAAGATGGAGGTAAAAAGAGGTATAAGGCCAAACTTGTTGTAAAGGGGTTTGCATAGAAGAAAGGTATTGATTATGATGAAATTTTTTTACCTATTTTTAAAATGACTTCAATAAGAATTGTTTTAAGTCTAGTGGTTGTAGAGGATTTGCATCTTGAACAGTTATATGTAAAAACAACTTTTCTCCATGGGGATTTGGAGGAAGAGATTTATATGTAGCAACCATAGGGGTATGAGGTAAAAGGGAAGGAGGAATTAGTGTGCAAGTTGAAAAAGAGCTTGTATGGCTTGAAGCAAGCTCCAAGACAATGGTATATGAAATTTGACAGGTTTATGTCAGAACAGGGGTATAGTAGATGTTATTTTGACCACTGTGTTTATTTTAAGAGATTGGATAATGGTAATTATATTATCCTATTATTGTATGTAGATGACATGCTTGTTGTAGGGTCTAACATGCAGGATATAGATGTGCTCAAAAGAAAATTGGAAATTCATTTGCAATGAAGGACTAGGGTGTTGTAAAACAAATCCTTGGTATGAGAATAACAAGAGATAAAAAATTAACTTTATCTCAAGGGGAGTACATTGAGAAGGTTTTGGAGAGATTTTGGATGTAGGATGCAAAACCTGTTAGTACATCTTTGGGTAAGATAAAATCGAGAACTAGTTTTTCATTATTTAGCAGCAGGTTATATAACGTTTACAATGCCGAGAATAGTCACCGACGCAACGGAACTGTTACAGAAGTTGTAACAGTATGCCAAATAGTGTAATACATACAAAACAGTAACAGTATGCTAAACAGTACGCTAACATCCCCCTTTATTACATTATTTGGGTAATGTAATAACTAATAGCTATACTAGACTACTAACATCCCCTTACATCATTTTGCAATACAAAGAGAGCTGCGAAACAATTCAAATTTGACACGTCCAAGTGCCTTAGTGAAAATGTCTACAACTTGAGCATCGGTGGGAATGTGTTGAAGCTGAATTCGGTGCTTTGGAACTTCATCTCGAATGAAATGACATTGTGTGTCAATGTGCTTTGTTCTTTCATGATGGATCGGATTCTTGACGAGGTTCAGAACACCCTGATTGTCGCAAAACAAGTGTATTGGAGATTTTGATGGATGGCCCATACTTGTCAGAATGCGACGTAACCATATCACTTCGCACACAGCTTCACGTGCGGTGTGATACTCTACCTCTGTTGATGAGATAGCAACCACCTGTTGCTTCTTGCTATGCCAAGAGACAGGACCGGATCCCAGATGAAAAATGTATCCAGAAGTTGACTTGCGATCATCAAATGATCCGGCATAGTCGGAGTCCGTGTATCCTTGCAAGAAGAATTTTTTGTTCCTCTTGTATTCTAGGCCATATTCCATAGTACCACGGACATAGTGAAGAACACGTTTTGCTGCTTTCCAATGAGTGGTCTTAGGCTCCTGCATGAACCTCGAAAGATAGTTGACAGCAAACACGAGATCTGGCCTAGTATTGGTCAGATATATGAGACTCCCAATCAACTGTCGATAGAGAGTACCATCTACCTAAGGTGAATCATCATATCACGATAACTGAAGTCCATTCTCCATCGGAGTTGCCATTGGCTTGCAATCAGTCATGCGATATTTTTCCAGCAATGTCTTGGCATATTTTTTCTGAGACACTTTGATGGAGTGCTCCTTCTGGCTGAATTCCAGACCAAGACAGTAATGGAGAAGTCTGAGATCTGTCATCTCAAAATATTTGCACAAGTTTCTTTTGACAATAGAGATCATAGTTTCTGAACTCCCTATAATGAGCAGATCATCCACATAGAGTACAAGCAACACTATCTCGAAACCCTGTTTCTTGAAATAGAGGTTTGCATCTGACGGACATCTCTTAAATCCATGCTGCATAAGGTGATTGTCCATTTTTATATACCAAGCTCGAGGAGCTTGTTTCAGACCATATAAGGATTTGACCAATTTGCAAACCTTTTGCTCTTGGCCTTCCACTTCAAATCCTTCAGGCTGAGTCATGTAGACTTCTTCTTGGAGATCACCATTTAGAAAGGCACTTTTTACATCCATCTGGTGAACTTTCCACCCATATTGTGCTGCCATAGCACACATAACCCGAATTGTGGTCATCCGAGCAGTAGGTGAAAAAGTTTCCTCGTAGTCAATGCCTTCCTTTTGAGCATAGCCCTTTGCAACAAGTCGGGCCTTATGCTTATCAATTGTTCCATCTACCTTGTACTTGAATTTATATACCCATTTGCAGCCAATGGGTTTCTTTCCATGCGACAAATCAACAAGCTTCCAAGTTTTATTTTTCATCAAAGACTCATACTCTATATCCATAGCGGCCTTCCACTGAGGCTCACTAAGAGCATCTTGCACTGATGCAGGTTCAAGATCATCTATGGTAGACATGAATGCCCTGTTATCATCAATATCCATATCCTCTACTTTTGTACTTGGAGTTACAGAAATTTCCTCAAAAGATTGACAAAGATCATAAACCTCACCACTTTCTTTGGCTTCTTTTTCCTTTTGAGCCATACTGCGTGTACAAGGTCTATCCAAGTTCAAATTGGGAGGAGTGGATAAATTTGCGTCTCTGATTATATTTGTACACCATTTAGGATTCTTCTTGGGTGGAGTTGAAGAAGATGTAGAAGGACCTCCTGTTTGTGTTGACGAAGGAATCTTCTCTTCCTTAGATTCCATAATATCTTGGTGTACTTTAGATGTGCTCTATGATGTGAAAGCTTCATCAAAGACAACATCTCTGCTGATATGAATTTTCTTGGTCAAAGGATCTATCAAACGATATCCTTTAGAGTGCTCAGAATAACCAAGAAAAATACATCTCAGTGTTTTCTCATCTAGATTCTTCCTTTTCTCTTTCGGTATGTGCATGAAAGCGTGACATCCGAAAATACGTAGATGAGATATGGAGGGTTTTCAACCACTCCATGCTTCCTGTGGAGTCATTCCTTTTAGGGCCTTTGTGGGTGCCCTATTCAACAGATACACTACTATGGTGATAGCTTCTGCCCAATATTGTTGCCCAAGAGTAGCTCCTGTGAGCATACAACGAACCATTTCCATGATAGAACGGTTCCTTCTCTCAGCAACTCCATTTTGTTGAGGAGTATAGGTAGTTGTTAACTGTCTCTTGATTCCATGCTTATCTAAGAATGCAAGAAATTCATTAGAGGTAAACTCTCCCCCTCGATCTGAGCGGAGGGTTTTAATAGAAGCTCCTGACTCCTTCTCAACGGATTTCTTGAACTACTGGAAGAATGCGAAAGCTTCAGATTTCAGTTGGAGAAAGAAAACCCACATCTTTCGTGAGTAATCATCTACGAATAACTAAAAGTACCTCTTCCCTCCATAACTGTTGGGTGTGAAAGGACCGCACAGATCGGTGTGAATTAACTCCAGAGGTTTTCGTGCTCTTGTTGAGCTCTTCTCAAATGGTACTCTATGCTGCTTTCCTGCTAGCGATCAGAGCACACTGGCAATGTGGCGAAAAGGGAAGGAAGACCCTTTACCATCTCATACTTACTAAGCTCAAGTAAGTAGCCAGAACTAAGATGCCCATATCTCTTGTGCCATAGGTAAGTTGCCTCCTTGGTAGAGATAGTCATGGCAACATGTGGAGTAGAGATAGCATCTAGTGCAAATAAGTCGTGCTTATATGAAGTTGTTGCAATCTGCTTACCCTTCCTGGTAATGGTACAACACTTCTTTCCATCCTCAACACGAAAGTTGACAACCATATTTCTGTCCAGGATTTGTGTGACCGACAGCAAATTGTTAGCCAATCCCGAAACATAGAGGACTTTGTCAATATGACACTTGCCATCAGGAAGAGTGACTGAAACTGTACCCTCTCCCTGAACCTTGTAGGTTTTATCATCAGCAATGGTGACAGGTTTGCCCTCTTTGGCCACAAATGATTCAAACCACGATTTGTCGCCGATCATATGTTTGCTAGCTCCGAATTGACATACCAAACAGGATCCCTCTGTGTGGAATCTGTGGTAGTCATGAGCACCTTGTGTGCCCATTCAAAATCTGAGTCAGATTCTTCAACAGAAACATTCACCTGGGGTTGCTTGTTTTTATTTTGTGGTTTGTTTTGGCCTTTCTGCTTGTTCTTATGCCAACACCTGTTGGTGTCATGGTTGTCTTTCTCACAAATCTTGCACCACCTCTTCTTCTATTGAGGTTGTTTGTCTTTTCCTTTCGTATCCTGTTGAGAATTTCCTCCTTTCTAAAATTTGCCTCCTTTTTGCCCATTACCTTTCTTCCTAGAACCCTGCCTGTTGGTGTATAGGGCTGTATTGGAAGAATCATCCTTGTGAAGTTGGCGTGCCTCCTGTTGTTGAAGCAGATTGACCAACTCGATGTAGGTAATTTGTTGTTGAGACACCTAGATGGAGGTTATCAACATATCAAATGAAGAAGATAAAGATCTCATCACAAGTGAAATGAGAAGCTTTTCGTCCACAGTATCTCCCAAAGAATTCAATCTCTTTCAACTCAGACACTCTGCACAAAAAGAGTTCAACTGTTTCACCCTGTCTCAAACTCAGGTTATGAAGTTGTTGTTGAAGATGAAGAATGGTTGAATCATTCTTTCCCTCATAGATGGTTCTAAGGGCATCCCATGCCTCTTTACCACTTGCTTTGTCAGCTATATGAGGTTGCACTTCATCTGAAACAACAAACAAAATGAGCACCTTTGCTCGACTGTCTTTCTTGTCAAAAGCTATCTGATCTACGGAAGGACCTGTGGATCCTGCTGTTGGTGAAGGCCTAGTTGCTACTCCAGTAACAATATCCCACAAATCTTCCATTTGGAGAATTGCCTTCATCTTATGTTTCCATGGTGTATAATTTGGACCTTTCAATAACTGATGCGGATCAGTCATCAATTTTGCAACAGCGACCATAGTGAAGGTTCCTTATATCACCAATTGGTCCCCCTTTCGATATACCTTTTGCTAGGCCGTTATACCGTACAAAATACCCGCCCTTACGTGAGGGAAACTATAGGTATTTAGAAATATCAACAAAAAAATCACCCGCCCTTACGTGAGGGAGACTATAGGTGAGTTTTAGAGATCATATGATACGTGGAACATAAGCGGTACTGAAAGGGAATCGCCTTGTTGATGGCACCTACCATAGAAGATTCTTCTCATGCGTGGGGCGTAACTTCCCCTAAACACTATACTTCATCAGGATTTACGCCTAAACACAAGTGCGATAAAGGGTAGTGGATGGAGTAAAAAAATGCAAAAATGGCTAACTTATCTCTCCCCAATGATTTATAGAGAACAAGCTCAGACGTCGTTGTAGCAACTATATTAGGCGGCGGATACAGTAGCCAAATCACGACAGCTTTACCTGTAAGTGCTGGCCAGAGGTATCACAAATATCGAACGCTGCAGTGCAATAAATTGCACGGATGGGTTTTAATTATTCCGGGGACTTAGGGAGTGTTTGATTTTTTTTAACTTTTAATGAAGTAGTGCAAAAATGAAATATGCAACATACAACATAAAAAGTGCCCACAAGAATTAACCCACAAGGTGTCGGTCACTGCCGAAAATGCACCTTTTACAATTCACCAAATTGCTATTTTTCAGAAAAATTACTCACATTCCCCCTTTGATTTTTTGAAAAAATATCCCCCCTTCAAAAAAAAAAATTCTTTAACAAAGCATTTTAATAATTATTATTTATTTAAAGTTAAAACAAATAATTTTAATTTATATAGTTTTAAAAAACTTATGAAAAATAAATTAAAAATTAAATTTTAATTTATAAAGTTTTAAAAAACTATTAAAAAATAAATTAAAATTAAAAATTTTAACTAAAAAAAATAATTATTATAAAACCTTTGAAAAATAAAAAATTTATACCTTTGGGGGGAGTCGACGGGATTTGAACCCCCGACCTGCAGGCTCCCTGAGCCTTACCGCACAGCTCACTACCAAGTGAGCTAGCGGGCTGATCCGGAAGGATCAGTGGAAACCCCTCCTTTATCCTTCCTCGGTCTGCCCTCCTCTGCAAATCGCGGCCTCGCCGCTGCAGCTCTGCGCGTTCTCTGTTTTTTTTTTTTTTAAGTTGCACAGCGCAACGCAGGGGAGGGGGGCGCGTATCCACACGCTCGACGCCGGGCGGGAGGCAAACAGGATTCCTGTTTTTTTTTTAATTTTTCTCACCCCCTTTTTTTTTTTTTTTTTTCTCACCCCCGCGAGGGGGGGCCTGCGTCCTCTAGCAGATGGGACGCGCACAGGGCTGACGTCGCCCTGCGTCCTCCCCCTTGTGCGGCTCGCGTTCGTCGCACCGGACGCGTGGGGCTGGACTGCGTGGCCCTGCGTCCTCCCTCCTGCACGGCTCGCGTCCATCGTAGCGGACGCGTGGGGCTGGACTGCGCAGTCTCTCCCACGTCAACTATTGCGTAGATAGACAACAACCCTACGCACGGGGGGGGGGGAGTGGCTCACGTCCGCCTCCTATGCGGACGCTGCGTTCGCGCTGCCTCCTATGCACACAGTTCCAGGCACGTCCGCGTACAGGGAGGTGTGGGGTGCGCGCGGCGTCCTACAGGGATGTCTGCGCTGCGTCTTGTACTTTTCCCTTTTTTTTTTTTTTTTCTCTCTCCCGCAACTGCAAATGCATCTGCAAACAACTGCACGTAAAAAAAAAATTTGCCCAACAACAGCAGAAAAAATAAAACTGCGTCCTCACGCTTCTCTGCTGCAATCTGGCTCTGATGCCAAGATAAAATCGAGAACTAGTTTTTCATTATTCAGTAGCAGGTTATATAACGTTTACAATGCCGGGAATAGTCACCGGCGCAACGGAACTGTTACAAAAGTTGTAACAGTATGCCAAATAGTGTAATACATACAAAACAGTAACAGTATGCTAAACAGTACGCTAACAGGGTAATCATTTCAAACTGACCAAAGAGATGTGTCCCAAGACATAAAAGATTGACTATATGACCAAGGTTCCTTATTCATCAACAGTTGGTAGTTGGATGTATGCGATGGTGTGCACAAGGCCAGATATTGCACATGTAGTGGGAGTTGTGATCTAGTTTATGAACAATACAATAAAATAGCAATGGGAGGCAGTGAAGTGAATTCTCAAGTATTTGATAGGTACTGTCACTCAGGTATTATGCTTTTTTTTATAGGGATATGTTGATTCAAATATGGCAGGTGATATAGATAACAAGAGTACCATAGGGTATGTTTTTATTGTAGATAGAACTATAATAAGTTGGATTTTAAAATTACATAAGGTTGTTGCACTTTCAACAATGAAAGCAGAGTATGTTGTTACAAAGGCTAGTAAGGAGATGATTTGGTTACAAATATTTATGAAGGAGTTGGTAAATAAGCAGACAAATAGCATATTATATAGTGGCAGTCAGAGTATCATTCATCTTGCAAAGAATTTAGCCTTCCATTCCAATACTAAACATATACAGACCAAGTATCATTTCATACGCACAATGTTGGAATATGGACAGTTAAAACTAGAGAAGATACACACTAGCCAAAATCATGTAGATATGTTCACAAAGGCATTACCTAGGGAGAAACTGAGTTCTTGCTTAGTTTTAGTTGGTCTTCAAAGATGACAGTAAAAGGTGAGAAAAATTCCAAGTCCAAAGTTGAAGCATAGTCTAGTAGGTGCAGTAGCAGTGGTGTTACTATGATGAGTCTCCAAGTGGAAGATCATTGGTTGTGGAGCCTGATTCTTATTTGGAGGTCCTATTTTAGCCACGTTTGGACCCACTCTATGAAAGGATATGGGTGTTATGTAATTGTGTGTCAAATTGCATGTCAATCCGAGTTTTTTTGTGAATTACTATTTTCGAAAAAAATTACAAAAATTAATTTTTCGAAAATAGTAAACTAAAAACAAAAAAAAATTATGAAAAATTAATTTTCCGAAAATATTAATTACTAAAAATGAAAAAATTTTAACGAAAAATAATTTTCCAAAAATAGTAATTACTAAAAATGGCAAATTTTTATAGAAAAGATAATTTGCCAAAAATAGTATTTTTTAATTTATTTTGGGGCCTTAATGATTTGCTCTAAAATTGTAACCCTCGTTTTATAAGAGGATGTTGTACGACATCAGATATGTGAGAAGGAAGAGAGACTATAATTGTGAGATCGAAGAGGAAGTACAACGGATTTTCTATAGGTTGTATCCCTTCAAGATTTGTTGGATGGAATAATAAATCTTGAATATTTTCTCCGTGTGTCTCTTGTGTGCTTTATTTTATGCATTAATAATTCTGCATTTTTTTTACTGCTCACGATTTTATATTCTTAACACATTGGAGTTGCTAATGGAGAAGATCAAGTAATGCATGATTGGTAATTCATTCACCACTCTAGTCGGTTGACGTTATGAGGAATGAGTAACGTCAATCTTTGAAACATATCCAAGACATATGGTGCAGCACAATTTTTATTTCACCTGAATTAAATTCGTTCACCACATGTATGCAATCATTTCACGTTCCATTTGAGGAGGATTCGCTTGAGGATTGTAATGGTTGGCAAACCTCATGAAGTCAGTTTGCATGAGCAACGTTCATTCAATATTGTAATGATTGATGAGAAGATAAGAAATTTATGATTTTTGAAAGATAATTTCAAAGTATATTTTAGGGTTTGCAGTATTTTAGGAGTGATAAGGTAAGAATTAGAAGGTTTATTGAAATATTAAATTTTGATTTATTAAAGGAGCACTAAGGTTTATTTGTTTTGGTTAGTTTATAGAGTTTTCTTGGATTGATAAGTTTTATCTATAAGTAATTATTTGAATTTTAATTTATTTTTGGAGTTATAAGGTTTCTTTAATAGTTTGTTTAATATTTTTAAAATTAGAATATTATTGAATATTTGTAAATTAATTTGGGAGTCAAAAGGAGTTCAACTTCAAACTTAGGAAAAAATAAATTTGCAAAATTCTTATTTCTTAGTTTCTATAAACCTAGGGAGATATAAGGTAGTCTACATCAAAGGTCTTATGAGTACTACTATGTCGAATAAGTTTTTTCTTTCTACATCTCAACTTTTGAAAGGATCAAATTATGCTTCATGGAAAAATAAAGTGAAATCAATTTTAGTAGTTGAAAAACTTTGGGATACATTTAGTGAAGCAAAGGCCTATGATGATAACTTTTGCAATTACTAATGAAACACAACCTTTTATAAGTACAACAAAAACTTCTACATAAGCTTGGAATACTCTAGGAAGAATATTTGAAGGGAAAAACAAAGCTACTATTTTCAATCTTCAATCTCAGTTATACTCTATAAAGGTTAACAATGGTGAAAGTATTGAATTATTTTTTAGAAATATAGCATATATAAAATCAAAAATATTAACTTTAGAAAACAAAAGTGGAAGACAAACATTTTTTTCAAGTGACACTAAGAGCACTTTCAAAAACTTATAAGCATCTAGTTACTTCTTTGCAGTTCTAAGCATAGATACTTCATTTGATGAGTTAGTCAATATTCTACAAGAATATGAGGTAGAAATTCAGCCAAAGATGAAATGACTAACAATGCCTTAGTGTCAAAGGATAATTCACAAGGTAATATTGCTTCAACTCCAAGATATAGATCCAAATGGAACAATAGATATTGTCAAATATGTAAGAAAAGGGGACATAACACTAATTTCTATAGATACAATAGAAAATATCAATCCCAAGGAAATCAGATGAATCAAAATGGTCAAACAAATAAGTTAGTACAATAAAGACAATATCAATCTCAGTACAATCCACATCAACAATAATTTCAATTTCATTATCCTTCTCAATATCAGTATAATCAACCTTAGTTACAATATAGAGAGGAAAATAAAAAAAGATATCTAGCTCAAGAAATTCATGAAATACAAGAATTAGAATAAACTATTGAAGAAAATGAATTCAAAGCCCTTTCAACAAAATTGATAATCAATGAAGATGAATTTCTCTCACAAATTTTGAAAGTTACTAATTTTTTAGTTGATCAGGCTATAGGAAGGCATAAGAAGAAGAAAGCAAAAAGATAACAGAGCAAACTCAAGTTCTTGAAGTCTTCAATAACAAGATAATGTAATATAGGGGGGTGTTGGAGTATATTACATTATTTGGTACACACTAATGTACCCCCATGGTACGTTAATGATACATATTGTAAATATTAGATTGAGGAGTGAGTAGTATTTTATGTAATGTGATGATGTGTAGGAAATGCACAAGTATTATGTAAGTGTATATGTGTAGAAAATGCACAAGTGTCATGTGATTAAGTGTGAAAGTGTAATGTGAGTTTATGTGCACAAGTGTCTTATATGTAAGTGTGCACAAGTGTCCTTAGATTAGAGTGTGCAAAGTGAAGAGTTGTGTCTAGGTGTGCATACAAGATAGAGTCATGTGCATGCAAGTGTCAAGTAGAGAAGCCAAGAGTCATGAGACTTGGCATATGGAAAGGAATAGTCAAGTAACCAAAGAGTCATTCTACTATGGCTATTTATTACTCCATGGAGGAGTAGGAAATCCAATCATTCCAATCCAATCCATTCAATCCATCATACAATTATCAAGTGTTGTATTTGCAAGATAAAGAGGGGTAATAAATTTTGCATACAGTTTGAGCAACTAATATTGTAAGTTGTGCTACATGCTTTGTACATGTATGATTCAAGCTATTTACATTCATATAGTTTTTTCTAAATGTTAGTGATATATTATAAACCTTGATATAAATATTAGTTAGCTCATACTATTCTACTTACATCATTATCTTGATCTTACTTTATTGTGGTTATCTTATATTTGATCCTGTGAAATTTATCCTATGAGTTTTATATTAAAATTAAGGCTTAAAAACCATCACTATTATCATTTAGACCTCCACCTTAGGTAGTTTCTCATAAAAATTTTAAAAATGTCAAGGAGCTTGTCTTTGGCCTCCTTAGAAGTTGTTGCACATCTTTAAGAGTGGCATCATTTTTACCTTTTAGCAACCAACTCTACCCCACCCAATTGTTCAACCTTTTTATCTAAATATCCCTACATCACCACGACCCACTATCATAGGCAAAATGCTCGTTGCATCTTAGTGATTAATTTTGCCTCACCAGATGTTTAAACTTTGGTGTTCAACCTCTTTAACTACAATTAGTGTTGCCCTTCTAAATAAATGATTTCTTTTCTTCCTAGCTAATGGCTTTACCCTTGCTGGATCCTCTACCTATTACTTGTAAGCCAACCCCCATATTCCATCTCCCTTCTGGCCAATTAGGCCAGCACCAATAGTTTAATTAAACCATGATGTAACACATTTTTTGGCTTCATGTTTTAGTGGTACTTCATGTTTATTTGGACTAGCACATGAAAGAGGTTGTAGGGAATATTCAACATTCACTTTATACTCCTCTACTTCCTCCCCTCTGTTAATATGCACTAGAAAATAAAAATTATGTTAAACTATTATGACTAACCTTACATTCCCTACAAACTACTTCAATATGTATAAGAAAATGATATGTATGGACAAGATAGAGATGTTTTTTTTGGTTACATAGGGGAGTTGGTTACAGTCACTATTTTTAGTAACTAGTAAGTGCGGGGTTCAAACCACATGGACTACTCCCAACAAGCCTAGTCATCTCATTGTTGTTGACCCAGCGTTAGATGGAGACCACTGGTCGCTCAAGGTTTGTACTGTCATCATCAATTTGATGCGCACTCAGAGGATTCAAATAAGACTACTTTGTTTTCTAAATGGCACCCCCAAGGTTTGAACCTAGGTATCTTCTTGGTAAGTACCCAGCCACACTAGCATTTTCCAATCCACCTAGGCCTTGTAGGCGAGATAGAGATATTCTTATAGTCCTTTCATCGATGACCAAAATATAGGTGTTGCCCTCATTCGATAGGAAGAATGTAGCATGCACTTGAAGAGTTGGCGATGTCTCTTAAAATTTATCTGCCTAGTAATCGACAACTCCAATATCTCTATGAGTATCATCTCTAAACCCCACACACTAGTGCGAGTTCCTCTTAGGTTAGCAATGAATTCTATCACCACACACTTTTCATAGCTTTCTACCTGCAAAAAAATATTCATCTAGCCATCTAATTCGAAGAGAGCCACTATCTCGTGGATTTTTTTTAGCTCTTTTGTGTCCATCAACTCCCTATACAATAATTTCTCACTCGTGTTCACGGTGTAACTATTGTAAAACCCTCCTAACATAGTGTAATCCCCACTCTTATATTTTTTTTTTCTAGATAAGAGCAGGGTTATGCATAGCGGTGAAATTTCGCCATTGGGACAAAAAAAACCATTTTCAAAAATTCAAATTTGCAAAATTTTTGGGACCCGGACATTGGCCATATAGTCGGAATTTCATGAAAAATAATTTTTCTATGTCATTTAGTCGTCCTTTGATGAGAGTATCATGAATATTTTGAAAAAATCGCAAGTAATCTTGCCTAAATAAAGTACCCTTTTCGCCCTAAAATTTTAGAATTTCTAAATTATCCCACCAAACTCGCCAAGTATACCTCTATATATAAATAACACCCCAGGGATACATTTCCATTTTCAAACCGTGTTCTATACAAGACGAAAAGATCAACATAATTCTTCACAACATTGGAACCTATTCTATGATCGACCGCAACAAATTTGGCAACCGAATGGAACCGTGCCCTATTCTGTAACTAAACGGAACTAATTCTATAGCCGAATAGTGTTCTGTGATCGACTGGAGTAACTTCTGCATCTAGATTCTATCGTGTAGCCAAATAGAACAAATCCTGCAACCAAAACCTATCGAGAAATCAGTCGAAATCATTCCTATATCTAAAACTTGTCATACAACCAAATGAAACCTTTCCTACATCTGGATCCTACCGTGCAATCGAATGGTACCATTCCTGTATCTAAAACCTATCGTGTAACCGATTGGAATAATTCTTGTATCCAAAACCTATCATGCAACCAGATGGAACCTTTCCTGCATTCGGATCCTACCGTGCAACTGGATGACACCATTCCTACATCTGAAACCTATTGTGCAACCGATTGGAATCATTCCTACATCTAAAACCTGATGTGCAATCGGATGGAACATTTCCTGCATCTGGATCCAACTATGCAACCGAATGGAACCATTCCTGCATCCAAAACCTATTGTGCAACCAATCGTAATCTTTCCTACATCTGGATCCAATCGTGCAACCAAACAAACCATTCATGCATTTGGAACCTATCATGCAATTGAATTGATTCATACCTACATCCAAAAACTATTATGCAACCAGATGGGATTATGTTTACCAGGACCTTTTTCTACATATGACCAAAACCAGTTTCTTTGCATACGATCAGACCGTCTTTTTGCACTAGGTTCTCTGTCACTTCTCTGCTTGCGATGTTTTTCTTTATTTTGCCATGTTCTGCATGTTATTTTGCCTAGTTCTACATGTTTTTCTTTATTTAATGATTTTTCAATCCTGTTCTGCACCACACCAATATCAGAGCCCTCTTCTACATATGGAATGTCATTGCTCTATTCCCTTGTTTTTCTCTATTTTACCATGTTCTAAATGTTTTAAAACTCTTTGATTCTTACTTTCAATTCAGATTTTTTTTGCCTTGCTAAGATTATAAATGAGTAAATGCTTTGGTTCTCTATTGACATATTGATGCTCTTTTTCTCTGTTAGAGTGCTTTCACCAGAAAACAACTAGTGGCATAAACTGATAAAATCACTATAAAGAATGGCTGGAAAAAATATGTATAATTTACCATCCAAACAATTGTTTATTCTATTTAAAATATTATCTTAAGGGCTCCATAAAGTACACCCTCTTTAATTTTTTTTTGTAACAAGTAAAATGTCACCCAGTGATGGAAATATGGGCACCAAATCTTCTGCTGAAAAGAGTATCCTCAAATATTTTAGCCAAACTTCGAAATGCAACGAGCCAAAAACATCTATGAAAATTCAAAGTAGAAATGATTTTTGACTTCTAAGTATGTTTTTTATTGTCGATTTGAATATTTTTTTGTAAATTTTTTTATCCAATAATAATAAAATAATATTATGGTATGTTATTATGCAGAATACCCTGTCGATCCTGATATGCCTTCACTTGAATATATTCCCCAAGAAGAGATGTCTTTCATTGAAAATCCCCTTAGAAATGTCATCCAACAAACACCTGAAGACAACACACAAATGAAATCACAATTGAAAATGAAAGTGATAAATCAAAATCATTACAAGCTTCAATTGAATCTTTAACCAAAAATTCCAAAAAAAGAAAAGCATATCTCTAGATACTTGGAAGGGGATTTAGGAAAGAATGGGTAGAAATATTTCCTTGGCTTGAGCCTCGTCATGACCGAGGATAACCAAATTGATGAAAAATAATGTAGATGCAAAATTTGCAGTTGGAGACTTGGTAAGGATCATAGGCTTCAAAACAAGATTGATACAATTGAAAAACATGCTGGCAAAACTTATGTAAAAGTTATAAAAAGTAATGGTGAAGTTAGTAAAAAAGTTAAGTGGAAGGATGCATCAGAATGTATGCATTTAAGATATGCTATAGAATATGACAATCACTTAAAGCAACAAAAATCTTTTGTTGAGAAAGGTGGAACAATTGGAGCCCAATTTCACAAAATACAAAAGACTATTTTTGCTTTTAAAAGTAAGTAGTTTGTCATTGTTTACAATATTCTCAAGAAAGGTAGACCAATGTCCGATTTTATTGATTACAAGCAGCTCTTATGCCTTTTTAATGTGTAAAACCTTCCTAGTTCTCATTGGTCAAACCGAAGTGGTTGGGAAATGGCAAAATGTTTATCTTTGGTTGAGAAAGAAGACCTAAGGGAGCAAGTAAAACTTGCCAAATTCATTTCACTTTCTATTGATGAGATAACAATTGTGGATAACACTTCTTGGATTTGCATACATGTGTACACATTTCAAAATCATATTAGAAGACCTATTTTTTTGGGAATACATAAGATGGTAGAAAGTTCAAATGCAAAAAATATTTATAATGTTGTTAAAATTTTAAAGAATATTACGGAAATGAATGATATAGACATAGCAACAAAGTTAATTTGTGTTGGAGCTGATGGAGTTGCTATTATGCAAGGTCACAGGTCTGGTCTTTGTGTTCGACTCCAAACCATAGCTGCCCCATATATGATCCCCATTCATTGTATGGCTCATAGAGTTAATCTTGCATATAAAATTGTGAGCACATTTTCAAATGTTGCTAAAGTAGAAAACCTTATTCGTGATATTCATTCTTATTTCTCATTAAATCCGAAAATATTTGCAGAGTTTTAGCAATTTGCACTAAGAGTTACATAAGGGAAAAAATTGTTAAAAGATGTGGATACAAGATGGATTTCACTATATCAACTTGCTCAGAGAGTTTTGGTAGAATATCAATCATTGACTGGGTTTATGCATGCAAATCCCAGAATAGTTGATAAGGCAAAAGATATGTTGTTCCGTTTGACTGACTTGGAAATACTTTTGACATTGAGTGGTATTCTTCCAATGTTAAAAGAAATAAACAGATTAATTAATATTGCACAAGAGAGATCCATCTATATCAATGATTTTATGAGGATGAGAAAACAAATATGCATGGTTCTTGATACATTATATGTGTCTAATGCAGATTTTACAGAACCTATATTTGATAGTTGGAATACATTGATAAACGTGAACAATCCAAAAACATTCTTGAAGTTTGACATCAATGATCATCTTCGTATTAATGTTCATGAAAAGATTATGCATGTTTATTGTTTTAAAAGGCAATCAAGTATAGTTGTGGAAGATTTTGAAGAAGTTCCTGTAACACATAATAGACTTCATGTTGTAATACAAAAAACAAAGAGTAATTTGTCAAATATAGCAAAAACTTTGACAGGTGAGATAAGAGAATGGTTTCAGAGAGATGAGTTGTTTGAGTCCATGGGTGTGGTTAACCCCATGTTTTGGGGACCTTGTACTAAATACAATTCTATAAATGAGTTATTTATTAAATATATGGGTAACCTCATTGACCATTTTAGTAAGAGTGTGGAAGTCAATGGTGTTGAAATTAATGGTATACTCAGTAGTGATATTTTGAAAGAACAATCATCACATTTTGGAAGAACAATGGTAGTGCAAACATCACTTATGACAAGTGTCCATGAGATTGGTTCCATTGCACGTTTGTGGAAAAAATTGTATCCAAGCACAGTCTTAAAAGATACAATAAGTGAATATATTTGTTTATATGAATTATGTGAAACAATGATTTTGTGGTTAGTCGGAGATGAAAGAGTTTTCAGTGCACTTTCTTTTGTTAAATCTAAAATCCGCAACAGACTCGACAAGAATTTAGAATTGTTTTTAAGAATTTATGTGTCTTCATATCAGTTGGATATATTTTCGTATGACAGAGCGTTGAAATACTGGAATTCCTTGGTAGATAGAAAAGGAACGTTGAATACGATAGATAACGACGACGATGATGCTTCCAGTGATCATATGGTGGAGACATATTTCTACTATGCTTCATAATGATTCTGGACAAGCTGATATGTTTCAGCTTCCATAGTGATAATTTTCCATGATTTCATTGAAAATGATAAACATGAATTGATTTGATAGTAGATTTCTCAATATTGTTCCAAATTTATATGATTTCAATAAATTGTTGTTTTAAAATCACATTATTGTTTTAAAATTACATGGCTTATATCATTTTTGTAGATTGTAAAATTGTATGTTTGTGTCTTAGTGTCTCAACTCTCATTTCATTGACAATGATAAACATGAATTGATTTGATAGCAGATTTCTCAATATTGTTCCAAATTTATATGATAAACACGAATTGATTTGATAGCATATTTGTCTCTTATTTCTCTTATTATTCTAAAATTATATGGCTTATATCATTTTTATAGATTATAAAATTGTATGATTGTGTCTTACTGTCTCAAATCTCATTTCATTGACAATGATAAACACGAATTGATTTGATAGCAGATTTTTCATTATTGTTCCAAATTTAAATGATAAACACAAATTGATTTGATAACATATTTGTCTCTTCTTTCTCTTATTGCTTTAAAATTGCATGGCTTATATCATTTTTGTAGATTGTAAAATTGTATGTTTGTGTCTTAGTGTCTCAACCCTTATTTCATTGACAATGATAAAAACGAATTGATTTGATAGCAGATTTCTCAATATTGTTCTAGATTTATATGATAAACACGAATTGATTTGATAGCATATTTGTCTCTTATTTCTATTATTGTTTTAAAATTACATGGCTTATATCATTTTTGTAGATTGTAAAATTGTATGTTTGTGTATTAGTGTCTCAAATCTCATTTCATTGACAATGATAGACATGAATTGATTTGATAGCAAATTTCTCAATATTGTTCCAAATTTATATGATAAACACGAATTAATTTGATAACAAATTTGTCTCTTCTTTCTCTTATTGTTTTAAAATTGCATGGCTTATATCATTTTTGTAGATTGTAAAATTGTATGTTCGTGTCTTAGTGTCTCAACCCTCATTGACAATGATAAACGCAAATATTACATAATATTTTTAAAAATAAATATTACATAACATTCTCAAACCCAAATTATGTGCATCATAACTACAAATTAACTAGTTCAAAAAGAAATATATTAACTAGTTCAAAAAGAAATATATTACATCGTTCCAACATTTTTAAACCCAAATATTACATAACATTTTCAAACTCAAATATTACATAACATTTTCAAACCGAAATTTGATATTGCAGTCTTTTTAAAACATTTTAAAACAAAAAATTTCTTATTTACTAGTTCAAAAAGAAATATATTACATCGTTCAAAAATTTGTAAACCCAAATATTACATAACATTTTCAAACTCAAATATTACATATCATTTTCAAACCGAAATTAGATATTGCAGTCTTTTTAAAACATTTTCAAACAAAAATTACATGACATTTTCAAACAGAAAATTTCATATTAACTAGTTCAAAAAGAAATATATTACATCGTTCAAACATTTGTAAACCCAAATATTACAAAACATTTTCAAACAAAAATTAATATATTGCAGTCTTTTTAAAACATTTTTCAACTCAAGTCTCAAATATTACATACCAATTTCAAACAGAAATTACATATTGTAGTCTTTTTAAAACATTTTCAACATTTTCAATCTTTTGATTGGTGCTTGGTTGCTTCACTAGTGGTTGGAGTTGTCATTTCTTTTCCTTTATCAGCTTCTGTGACACTCTCTTCTGGTAATGCTCCAACTCTAACAAGGTTGTCATGTTCTTTCATAATAATTGACACACATGTTGCTTCTTCTTTGTTTGGATCTTCAAGTATTTTTGAAAGCGATTCTTTCATTTTCTCAAGCACCTTATCCGGATCTTCTCTCAGCTTCTCTTTGATGTATTTTTTTTAAACGATTGTTTTCTGAAACCTTGGCCTGCATTTTATTTTTCATTTCCATTGACTTCATCAAACATGTCTTTGTTGTATGAATATTGACATCCATGCTCTTAACCCATGTTTTCAAATTTTCAAAATTTGACTGCAAAAACAAATTGAAAACTTAATTCAAAAGGGATATATTGAAATTATTACAAATTTTCAAGAAATATAAAAATTTAAATGCAATGGAAATTTAAAATACGTATAAATTTTTTACCTCAGTCAATTCTTTTGCAGCCTCAACAACTGCAACCATGTCCTTATTAGAAGCCCATTGGTTGTAAAATGCTTGGGCTTCAGCATTAACATTCTCCAATATACCAACAACAACATTTAACACATCATCATCATAAATAAAATCGAATTTAACTATTTTTGATGTAGCATGTTTTAGCAGGCCATCAAGCTTTTCAGGTTCATATTTGACCAAAGAATAAATAATTTCCTTTTTTCCATAATTTTTATATCGGGCATTAATTTCCCTAATAAAGACCTTTGCCCGATATTCCCATTCTTTCAACTCTTGCAAATATTTCAACACAAACTCCTTAATTGTTGACTTGGTACTTTTAGCCAATGAAACATTTCATTAAAATTGACATCATCCTCAGTTTGAAGACCCTAAGGATGAGGGTTGTCTCCTTGAGAGAGTGGTACTGGTGTTTGCTCAGCTACAGGGGCTTCTTCTTGTTGTTCTAGATCTTTAAGCACATATGTTGCCTTGAAGCCTACAATATTGCCCTGCAACATAAATCCTCATCAAGTGGAATATCATCCAATCCTTGTCTAGATCATTCTAGTGCTTGTGAATTTGAAAAAAATGTAAATTGAGAAAATCCATGCCCAAAACTTGTTGCTTGCATGTGTGATTCTATGGGTGTGAAAACCCACACCCAAAAATTCATGTAGTGCCCTGTGATCTCTGTGAATATAATCGTTTTCCAACATCGACTTGCCCTCGCATAGGCATTATCGGAGGTTGTGACTGTGCCTATTGCTGATTGGGTGGAAGTGGTGAAACTAGTGAGTGTGATGCATGTGGAGGTGGTGGTGGCATATGCCCTCTAACTGGTGATGTTACTACTTGAACATGAGAATCAACTGAAAACAGTCAAAAATATTTTGTTAGAATTTTTCATAAAATTAAAAAGATCTTAATTTAAATTAACTACACATAGATTTACCTGAAGACGATGAAATGCACTGCAATGCTCCTAAATTTGGGGAGGGGTTGGCCACACTAGATTTGGCTTGTACACTTTGTGCATACCTAGGTGTACGATAAACCCTAGGAGTAGTTGCTTGCCTAGGATGTTTGTGTGACCTCTGCATAGGACCAGGTGTTGCTTCAGAGCCTGTGTCTTCAGAATCACCTGTTTGTTTCGGCCTATGATCCCTATTGGCAGCAATATGTTTACTCCTTGAAATTTTTGCCTTCTCCTGCATATAGATGAAAAGAAAAATAAAAAAAGAGAATGTGGTAAACTATAAAATAGTATGTCCAGTACAATGATGTAGTTATTACCCTCAATTCCTCTGGTGTCATGGCAATAGATTGTAGTGTTGCATGAACTACAGTTGGTATGGTAGTAGTCATCAAATTATGAAAACACTCAAAATATAAAGCTAAAAGAAAATTTACAGTGCCCACAATGGGCTGAGTCTTGTCGGTTGCCACTTGGACCGTGTGCAATTCGGTCCTGATACGATCTGAAATATAAGTACACCAATCGAACTTGTGACTTTTCTCAGACTGAACAATATAATAAAGTTCCCAAAACAAAATTTTTGATCTTCCCAACAAAATAAGTTTGGCCTGGAAATATTCGATAATGGTCTTCAAAGTTTGATGGTTAACATCATTGACCGATATACCCCTTTTTGATTTGGCGATACAAGTTGCATAAAAAAAAATAGATGTCAATTTACAATTTTAAAACATTAAAAATTAAGGGTGGGGGAGGGGAGGGTCCTGCTCCCTCTCCCTGCTCCCCCTTCCTTGGTTCTTGCCCAGTCCCTGGCTCATCCTGGCTCATCCCACTCTAGGAATGCTTTGTAGCAAATGATCTCCTTGGGGGAGATCCTTCCCCACTTTATGCTCATTTCCCAATAATTTCTGGGTTTCCATGCCTGAGTCCGTGGTCTGGTGCATCCTAGGGGTCTCCTAGGGTTTCCTGCATGTTTTTGGGATCCCTTCCCCGATCTCCCTCAGGCTTTCCCCTAGGGTTTTTTGTAGGTTTTTTGCTTGGATCCGGTTCCCAAGGCTTCCTCGATCGGTGGTGGTGGCAGGTTGGGCTTTCGACTGCTTCCTGGTGCATCCTGTGAGGTCCTCTTTGCTTTGGGGTTGGTCAAGGGGGGCCAGTTTCCTCTTCTTCCAATGACTCCTCTCTGGGATGTCTGTGGTTGCTGCTGGTCATGTCCTGTTGGGAAGGGCCCTTTTTGGTTTCCTGTTCGAAGGCTTCTTCTTTTTGGATCTATGATTTGGTGGACACCCAGGGCATTGGTTGGCCTTCGGGGTGGACCTCTTCCTCTGTATGGTTTGTTCATATTCCTAGTCCCAGTTCCCTAAAGCTATCCATGAGCAAGGATGGGGGGATATTGGTCCCTTCTTCTGGGGTTCATATGGTTTCTGTTGCATGTCTAGATCTTGGGGGGCGCATGATCAGTGCATGTAGACCCTGGTTCCCCAAGTTAGGCTTTCGAGGATCCCATATTTGTGCTTGTTGCTACTTCTTGCCTGGGATCCTTAGGTTCTTCATTTTAGTTTTTATTTAGGGGCTTCTAGTCTCAGTTCCCTGGATCTGTTCGTGAGAAAGGATGGTGGTTCATGGGCCTTTCTGCTGGAGTGGTGGGGGCTTCCTTCTGTATTCTCTGGTCTGGAGGTGGAGATCAATGTGTTTGCAGCTGTGGTCCCTCCTTCCTCCTTCAGTTTTGACTTTCGAGATCCTGTCTTTGTGCCTGTTGTTGTTTTCCCTGGATCCTTCCGGCTTCCTCATTTTTCTCCTTGTTGTGCATAGGGATATCTTGGCCTGTAGATATCCCCAGTAGTGTTGTTCCACTTTTCAGGCTCATGTGGAGGCTTCCCACTTTTTTTCTTTGAGGACCTTGATGCCATTTCCTAGGATGTCCCATTGCTGATCTCTAGCCTGTATCCCGGTGCTACTTGCTGCTTTGCTCGCGTGGCTGTTTGTTGCTCCGCTACACCCTGGGTTGCATCCCAAGCCATCCCTGGGCGAGGATCCTCTCCAATTTTCTATTTATTCCCTACTTCTGGTTTTCGAGTAGGGTTTTGAGTTGCAGGCTATTCTTGGCCTTCTCGCTCTCCCTACGCAGGTCTGGACAGGTGCGATGTATCCACTCCCGGGAGAATCCCAGACCACTGTATCCACCCTTGGGTGGATCCTAGACTGTTGTATCCACCCCTGGGAGGATCCCAAACTGCCAGTAATGGGAGGATGATATTTTTGTGAAGTGGGCCTCACTAGTTGGTACTAGAATATGGTCTTTTTACTGGATCAAGGGTTGTTTCTGGCCCTTTCCCTTTCAGTTTGTGTTTATTTTCATGTACTAAGGAATTGCTTTAAATCTCGGTGCTACGACCCTTTTTGTTATAAGGTTTTGGGATCCTCTTAAAAAACCCAATTTGTATATAAAATTCTAGTTACTTATAAAAAAAAAGCATTAAAAATTAATAAAATATAATTAACAAGATTTATACCTGCCAAATCTTCCGATGAAATACCGTAATTGTTATCAAGGTGTGCTTTGTCATCTGGAGAAATTTGTGACCTCGTCAACACTTGATTAAAACAAATGAATGAAAGACTTGTCAATCTGTGAATATCTCCAGGGGTGATGCTGAAAACCACATTTCTAGTTCGTAGTTTAATGTTCATTGTACCCCTGTCGTGGTCATAACTAGATATAATATGTTGCAGGAGAACTTTATTTGTTCTAAATTGTGGCATGGAAATGAGGGTTGATAAACCTGCGTTATGGAGCCACTGAAAGTTCATCCCTGGAGTTGTTATCAGATCTGATATCAAAGTGCACGAAAAATTCTTGAATTTTAGTGCGATTGTGGAAGGGGTATCCATTTCAAGTAGTTGGAAGTGGAAGAAAAAATATTGGGAATCGAAATCGAAAGGATGATTGGAAAGGTTAGCTCTGGTTGTAGTAGTCATAGAAATGAAATGGGAAACTGACAGTTGATGCCCATTTATAGATTGAGAAATATATTTGACACGTGCAAGCATTGTACTGGACATGTAGTATTGGACATGTGGCAGATGAACATTTTTTGCTTTCGATAAAATGTAGGCGGTCGGATTGCAGTATGCATCCGGGCGACGGTTGGACCAAACTGTGCATCCAGTCCGTGATCGGGACATAATATGCATCTGAGGTGCCACCAGATCATAAGATGCATCCAGGGCGCCACTGGAACATATTATGCATCTGGGTCGCCACTGGATCATATTATGCATTTGGGACGCCTCCGGATCATATTATGCATCCGGTTCAAGGTCGGACCATATTATGCATCCACTTCGAGGTCGGACCATATTATGCACCCGATCCAAGATCGGTACATATTATGCACCCGATCCGAGACCGGACCATATTATGCATTCAATTCGAGACCGGACCATATTATGCATCCGGTTCCAGACCGATACATATTATGCACCCGGTCCAAGATCCGAACATATTATGCATCCGGTTCGAGGCCAAACCATATTATGCATCTGGTTCGAGGCCGGACCATTTTATGCATCCGGTCAGAACTGAATGCATAATATGCACCCAGTTTGAGACCGGACCATATTATGCATCCAACCCGAGCTCGATACATATTTTGCACCTGGTCTGATACCGGACCATATTATGCATCTGGTTCGAGGTCGAACGTTATTATGCATCCGATCCAAGACCGGGCCAAATTTTGCGTCCGAGCCTTTGCCACGATTTTAAACGTAACCGACATCTTTTTGACCTGGTCCGACAAAACTTTGAAATTAGCCATTTTTTGCCAATTTTTTGGGAAAAAATAGGGTCATTCGTCATGCCATCATACATGCAGTTTGATAGGTTTCACCGGGTTTTCGAAACAGTTTCACGATTTTTTTATAAGTACCTTTTGGGTCTTACCTCTTATGCATAACCCTGGATAAGAGAGTTGGTTATAACCACACTATTATTAGTAGTTGGCAACTATTATTTGTAGCTAGCAAGCTCAAGGTTCAAATCATAAGGGCTGCATCCACCAAACATATTCCATTTTGTTATTTTATAGTCCATAAAATGGACCACCAGGTGTTTGAAATTTGTACTATCATCATCAATTGACGCACATTTAAAAGATCCGGATCATACTACTATCTTTGCAATATGCTTCCCCAAGATTTAAACCTAAATCTCTTCTTAGTAAATACCCAACTAAATTAACACTTACCAACCAACGAACCTTCAGGGGTTCCAACTCCTATTGTAACACTCTAAGCGTTCGATGAAGAAGATGACACCTAACGAAGAATACAACTTTTGCCCTAAAAAATGAAGGACAAATGACTTTAATAATTATAATGCTCACTTGTCATGTACTTTGTATTTCGTGTGTCCTCCCATGTTAGTCATCGTCGATGTGCACATAATAGTAATTATCTGCACATGTTAATTTTGATCTCACCTATCCACACCATAATCCACACCATATGAATTCACAGATGTGGCACTCTTTCCAACCTACACAAATTGTTGATTTCCATATTTTCCATGCTTCAAAAATGTGTTCTCTTTCTAATCTCTTAGCATTTAAGACCCCTTCCAAAAATAACGTGCCTCGTGTCTTGGCATTAACTTCAAAGTTCACCATAATCCACACCATATGAATTCATATATGTGGCACTCTTTCCAACCTACATAAATTGTTGATTTCCCATGTTTTCCCTGCTTCAAAAATGTGTTGTCTCTTTCTAATCTGTGTAGCATTTAACACCCCTTCCAAAAAGAACGTGCCTCATGTCGTGGCATTAAATTCAAATTTCACCCACGATCGATGCACTATTATATTAACCCCACTGCATAGCTCCAAGGTCTTGGTAAGTGTTAGTCTGGATAGGTACTTGTTGAGAAGAGACAACCCCACTGCATAGATGTAGCTCCAAGGTCCAGTGGATTGGAAAGTGTTAGTCTGGATAGGTATTTGTTGAGAAGAGACTTGGATTCAAACTTTGGTGTTCCCAGTTTGCAAAGGAAGTAGTCTGCTCTGAACCCTTTGAGTGTGTGCCAGACCAACAATGATGATACGATCCCTGAGTGATCAGCAGTCCCCATCTCACGCTGGGTCAACAATTAACAAGACGGATAGGTTTGATGGTTGCGGGCCATGTGGTTTGAACCCTGTGCTGCCAGTTACTAAAACAGTGGGTGTAACCAGCTCTCCTATGTAACAAACAAAAAAATAAAAAACGTTGAGTCAACAATTAACAAGACGGATAGGTTTGATGGTTGTGAGCCATGTGGTTTGAACCCTGCACTGCCAGTTACTAAAACAGTGGGTGTAACCAGCTCTCCTATGTAACAAACCAAAGTCAACAATTAACAAGACGGATAGGTTTGATGGTTGCGAGCCATGTGGTTTGAACCCTGCACTGCCAATTACTAAAATAATGGGTGTAACCAGCTCTCCTATGTAACAAACAAAATAAAATAAAAAACACTGCATAAATGTCACATCGCACAGAAAATCATACATTCTCAAAAATTTCTCATCCATACACATTTCTGCACTCCATCTCCCATGTGCCAGCATTGCTTGTGTCGTCCTCTTCACGTATTTGTTGCCCTCAAGTACTCACATGACAACTTCTACGTTTTGATGCCACCCTACCCCTTTAGTCTATTTTTATGCAGGAATGTTGTTCAAAGTGCCACAGATGTTAGTGTGGCCAAAGCCTCCATTATGCTTGAACATATGTATGAGCAAAATTCAACCTACTTTGTTCATTCGCCAAATTTTACCCTTACTATCATTGATTTCTCTTCGTCCCAGTCGAGTTTCAAAAAATATATATATATATATATAAAAATAAAAAATAAAATAATATAAAATTTTATTCTATGGTTTCATTTCGAGCCTTAAGCCCAGTTCAAATCTGTGTTTGTTCATGCAACTCCTAATGCCTTTCTCTCTTTTACCTATTCCCACATGGTGTGCTAATTGCTCGGCTTCCTCAACCTCCCTTGCAACCTCCTATTAGTCATTAATGCAAATGGCTATTTATAGGATGCTCACCATTTTACATATCAGACAAACTATTGAATTACCTAAGATTATTATGTGCTCTATTTAATAATTTTATTTGCATATTTGTTTTAGTCTTTTATGTTATTATCGATACACATCATGTTTTTTATCTTCATATTAACAAGGGCCTGATTGTCTCGAATGAAGAAAGTAAAATCCCATCTCATATTCTATGTATTTTTATTTTGCAAGGAATTTTATAGACTTCTCTATAGCCCACAAGAGTCATTGCGCCATAGGAAACTGAATCTCATGGTGATTATGTCCTCAAAGCAAAAGCCCCAGGTGTTCCCACCTCTTTCAAAGCCCACCTTTTGGATTAATAAGAGCAACCTCTTTATGAATATGCTTCCCACCTTTTGAATTTATAAGGCTGTCAGCAAGCTTTTAAATTAAATTAAATAGCTTTCAATCCTCAAGCGTCGTAAAGCATATATACGCTGCTGCAAGAATGAGATGTTCTGCCCTCCCTCGATCCTTTTCACAGACAACTTTTAAAAGTATATGCTGCTGCAAGAATGAGATGTTCTGCCCTCCCTTAATCCTTTTCACAGACACAACTTTTAAAAGCTCGTATTTTGTGTGTTTGATCCACAAAAAGCTTTATCCGTTCATAGGGTAGTTCTGGTCGGTGAAGGTAGGTGAAAGGAAGGTTCATAAAGGAGTTGGTTATAGTCATTATTTTCAGTAACTGGTAAGGGCAGGGTGAAAGGAAGGTTCATAAAGGAGTTGGTTATAGTCATTATTTTCAGTAACTGGTAAGGGCAGGATTCAAACGACAGGGACTGTTCCCAACAAACCTATCTGTCTCGTTCTTGTTGACTCGGTGTGAGACCGGAACCATCGGTCGCTCGACATTTGTACCGCTTATCCGTCTCGTTCTTGTTGACTCGGTGTGATATGGGAACCATCGGTCGCTCGGCATTCGTATCGCTTATTCGTCTCGTTCCTGTTGACTCGGTGTGATATGGGAACCATCGGTCGCTCGGCATTCATACCGCTTATCCGTCTCGTTCCTGTTGACTCGGTGTGAGATGGGAACTATCGGTTGCTCGACATTTGTACCGCTTATCTGTCTCGTTCTTGTTGACTTGGTGTGAGATGGGAACTATCGGTCGCACTCGGTATTCGTACTGTCTCGTTCTTGTTGACCCGACATGAGATGGGGACCATCGGTCGCCCGACATTCGTACCATCTTGTTCTTGTGGTAAGTGCAGGATTCAAACCACAGGGACTGCTCCCAACAAATCTATCTACCTCGTTCTTGTTGACTCGGAATGAGATGGGAACCATCGGTTGTTCAGTCTCGTTCTTGTTGACCTTGCATGAGATGGGGACCATTGGTCACTCGACATTTGTACCGGCTCGTTCTTGTTGACCCGACGTGAGATGGGGACCATCGGTCGCCCGACATTCGTACCATCTCGTTCTTATGGTAAGTGCAGGATTCAAACCAGGGACTGCTCCAAACAAATCTATCTATCTCGTTCTTGTTGACTCGGCATGAGATGGGAACCATCGGTCACTCAACATTTGTATCGTCTCGTTCTTGTTGACCCAGCATGAGATGGGGACCATCGGTCGCTCGACATTCGTACCGTCTCGTTCTTGTTGACCCAACATGAGATGGGGACCATGGTCGCTTGACATTTGTACCGTCTCGTTCTTGTTGACCCGGTGTGAGATGGGGACCATTGGTCGCTCGGCATTCATACCATCTCATTCTTGTTGACCCGACGTGACATGGGGACCATCGGTCGCCCAACATTCGTATCGTCTCATTCTTGTA
This sequence comes from Wollemia nobilis, assembly GCA_028583015.1. Lineage (NCBI taxonomy): Eukaryota > Viridiplantae > Streptophyta > Pinopsida > Araucariales > Araucariaceae > Wollemia > Wollemia nobilis. Next base: position 10,776,105 of record JAQPPZ010000440.1, read on the forward strand.
GTAAGTGCAGAATTCAAACCACAAGGACTGCTCCCAACAAATCTATTCATCTTGTTCTTGTTCATTCAACGTGAGATGGGAACCATCGGTCCTTCGACATTCGTACCGTCTCGTTCTTGTTGACTCGACATGGGATGGGAACCATCGGTCGCTCGACATTCGTATCGTCTCGTTCTTGTTGACCCGGCATGAGATGGGGACCATCGATCGCTCGATATTTGTACCATCTTGTTCTTGTTGACCCGACGTGAGATGGGGACCATTAGTCGCTCGACATTCATGTCGTCTCGTTCTTGTTGGCCCGACGTGAGATGGAAACCATCGGTTGCTCGGCATTCGTACCATCTCGTTCTTGTTGACCAGACATGAGATGGGACCATTGGTTGCTCGGGATTCATACCATCATTGTCGATCTAGTGCACACTCACAGGATTTGGAGCAAACTACTACTTTGCAAAAGATTGACTTTTTCCAAGGTGTAAACCTTAATCTCTTTTTGATAAATGTCCAATCACATTTGTACTTACCAATCCACTAACCTTTGAAATATTTTTTTTTGTGTTTTTAAAAAGATGTCTATTGTATTTGCATCCATCATTAGCTATCATTAGTTTATAGTTAGCTTTTCAATTATGTTCTCACTAATTCTTTTGTCTTGTTAGCTATGTATTGTTCATAAAAATAATTCGTGAGTATGGTAGCATAAAAAAATGAGTTTTATTTTATTATCAGCAAAACATAAAAGGAATATAGGTGCATTTAAGGTTGTTGCTTGTTGCATCCATCTCTTAAAGAAAAGGAAGGATTTCATTCTCTTGAATTCATTAATAACTTGATATTTATATGGTGTATGAATCTTGTTTTACATTATGGTTTTCATCTCTTAGACAAAAACCTTTATTTGTTTTGTTGATCAAATGCATAAAACGTTGAATAGGTTGTCATATACATGTGTACAACTGCAAGCGCTACTATCGTTGTAGATACCTATATTTACAACATTTAACTACACATATTGAGGTGAGAAAGACACTTTATTCTACCATGACAAAAAGGGAGGTATTTTGCCTTCCTTACAACACCATACTAAGTTTTCTTATGCATCCTTCATGGTTACAATATTACGAGTTTATGATTAGATCCTATTAGCTTTATGAAATTTTATTTATTTGTTGAGGTTAGTGGTATGTATTTGCATAGCAAAAAATGTTATTGCTCATAATTCCTCAAACTTTAAGTGTATATTTAACTTTGTTTTTTAAAGGGAATAGTTGTCACCTTTCAACAGCTATGAATTGCTTAACAATATTTTTGGAGCATTGATAGACATGGAAAATATTAAAAAAAAAACTATAAAAAAATATTCCACTAAAAGGTGTTCAAAAATAGATTTCCAACAACTATATATGCCGATACTTGTACAACAAGCACTGCATCAAGCTACAAGAAATCAATAGGGTCTAGGGTCATGTTGGAAAAAAAAACAAGTGTAGGGGATTGATGATTTTCCTTCAATTGGAATCTTCATAAAATATTCTCTCAAAATTGTTAAGGAATATTATATTATTTGGTACATGCTAATGTACCCCCATGGTACCTTTATGGTACAATTATAAATATGTAATAGATTAGGGTTGAGTCTTTAGTTTATATGTGTAATATATATCCCCTTTCATGTAAGTGTTAATGTGTAGGAAATATACAAGTGTCATGTAAGAGTGCAATGTGGAGGAAATGCATAAGTCTCATGTAATTCAGAGTGCAAGTGTAGATTTAAGGAATGTGCACAAGTGTCATGTATGTAAGTGTACAAATATGTAATGTGAGGATGTGCATAAGTATCTTAGATTAGGAGTGCATGTAGAAGTGTGCAAGTGTCTTAGATTATGTGTACATGCAAGAAGAAAGTGAAGAGTCTAGTATACAAGTGGCAAGTTGATAAACCAATGGTCTGGGACTTGTCATGTGGAGAGCAATAGTCAAGTACTTGAAGAGTCATATTACTATGGCTATATTATGGATACAATACTCCATAAGATGGAGTGGGAAATGAAATCATATCCAATAAAGCTTGTACACATATTTGAGCAATTAATATTGTAAGTTTTCTTCATGCATAGTTCATGAATGATTTAGACCATTTACGTTTAGTGAATGTTATTTTCAGTATTCTATTGGCCTTGATATACATATATATTTTCAGTATTATTTTGTGGTAGTGAGACTTAAAAAACCAACAAAAATATTCATTTCAAAGTTCTAGGATAATAGGATATATGTTGAATCACTATTTTAACATCATCATTCAATAATAATAAAAATAAAAATAAAATCATTTTAGGCTACAAAGAGCCTACCCATTGAACATGTGGGATAATTCAGTTGAGTTTTGTTTTAAAAATAAATGAGTTAATGCTTCTCTCAGGTACAACAATCAAGTCAATGCCCTTGAAACATGCAAAACTCCAATATGCAAGACAAGGATAACCTTCCCATCATGTCTCATCAACACTATTGTTGGCGATGCTAGTTTTTAAATGGCATATTTGGTGTTACCATGATCCATGTGGGATAAAAAATAAGTTTTTTCTCCTCCCAAGATACATGCACAGGAAATAGGAAGACAGTACATCCTTCATAAATCTGATCAAATAGATTTTATTGCCATTGATCTTGATTCAACAACGTTGAAGTCTTTGAACAAGATGATGGTAATTTAATTTTGTTGATGATAGGGTTTGAAATATATTATTTTTGGAAGAATTTTGTTTATGCCTCCTTGTGTTGACAATGCAAAAATTTCAAGCAAATTCAAAATGAGATCAAACAACTCCAGAATAGTTAGCATCTCCTCAGCTTCTTTTCTTTTCATAACAAGTCTATTTTAGATGAATTTTTTATATGCACATGAAACTATGCTATTTCATCTTATCGATATAAATGGTGTAAATCATGTATGCAATGGTTCTACATTTCTCCTAGTGAATGCAAGTAATAAAATGCTCTTTCAATCTAGAATAAACATAACACCTCCATGCTACAGTCACATCTAAGAAGGGCTTCATGTCTTCTTCATGTTATGACAATCTCAAACAACTAGTAAGCTTTGTGTCTTCACTTCAATGGACACATCTAGGTGATGATGCCTTAGACTTCTCTCTTTTATGCATGCATGAGTTATTGCACCTTGTTTTCCACTTCTTGACAACACCACCACTCCTCATAACCAACAATAGTTAACTAACTTAATACCTCTTCATTGAGAATATTTAGCAAGGTTCGACTATGTAACATCTCTTGTGTTCTTATCTTAGTCAATTGCCACATTCTCCTTGATAAATGAGCATTGTTCCCTATAAAAAATAAAAAAACTAGTAGTTCCTCCTTTCCAAGAAACACCTCAAACATGTACGAATACTCCAAGTTTGATGATGATCTCATAACTACTTCACATGACATTGTTGCTAGATGACCTTATGACTAGATGACCTAGTCAATAGATGATATGATAAGCTTGAACTTCATTTTAGATGACGACTCTTTTCTAGATAACCCTATTATATAACATGGTTAGATGGATCGTTCATAAATACGAATCTTGATTTGCTCTAGTGCAACTTGAACATAAATCTTAATCTGCTCAAGTGTAACTCTAGCATGATTAGCAAGGTACAAAGAGTGATATATTCAAAACCTCATTTAAATATTTGGTGCAATGCTCCATACAACACATTATTATCTTTGCATGACACGTTTCTTGCACTAGATGATAACTACTAAGGGTAAAAAAGTTCTGACACAAATTGAAAGCTTCTTAGATTACTCTACAACTCCTCCAAGATCAACAAATGCTTGTAATACTTTCAAACACAAATATGAATAAAAATGAAAGGAGACTTCTCCTTATCCCACTAATGTGATAGAACAATAAATACAAGTGTGATCAAGAAGGTACAAGGTTGAGAGTGACAACCATCTCCTCAACTATCCATAATCCTCACAACCATTATGTGATGTCATTAACGATGTAATATTCACAATATTATGTTAGTAAGTAATTCCTAATTAAATTTGTTATTTAATACCATATGTGAGGAGACAAGTCATGGATTATTAATATTTATGTTTGATCTAAAATGTAGGGTCATTAAAAGAGAACATCAAACCACTAAAATTACTCTTCTCCATCCATGTCGAGTTTTTATACTTCAAATTATTTTGTATAGATTAAAAAAAGGAGAATGAGATTTGCTAGTTTTGTATCTATCATCAACATGTCCTCAACTTGGAAAAATAATAGGAATAATAACTTCATATTTCAAGCTCTATGAAGTTGAATGAGTCCATTAAAGTGGTTAGGATTTTTATTGCACAAGTTATATGAAATTGAAATGGGTTCCATTTGTATTACATTTATTGCATGGGTTATGTGGGATTGAAACAAATTCAACTTAGGTTACCATTATTGTATGGATTAAAATGGGTTCTACTTATATTACATCATAACCGCATAGTGGTATTACAACAACTTGGCAACTATGCATGTATCACTTGGCAAGGTTTGAACTTGGATATCTTGTTTAAAAGTTGAGGAATATAACCAGCTGAGCTAATGCCATTTAACATTAGTGATAACATATTGATGGCATTGTAATAGATAATATCTATAAGAAATGAGATAACACTTGAAAAGTTGCTCACTATTTGCATGATAAGCTAATTTTAAGTATATTTCAAATACTTGTTGCATCAAGTCTTTAACTTTGTTGCTTATGAAGCATAATATAGTTCAAATACAACTTGGTTCATTGAGTATTTAACTTAATCATTTATGACATATAGTAATTGTATAATAGTGTTAAGTGCAAAAAACATTAATTTTAAAAATAAAAATAAAACCATATAAAGTTTCTTGCTATCTATATGATACTTTTGTTTTAAAAATAGTTCAAACACAATTATAACTCACTTTTGTTTCTTTCATCAAATGATATAAACCTTAATTACAAATAAAATTTATAACAACAAGGAGTGATTGTTACACTATGCTTGTTTGAATTTGCTTAATTAGTATAGGTTTTGGCTCTTTCCTCTCAAGTTGTCCTAGATGAATAAAATTTGATTAAAATAAATTTACATTAAAATAACCTTTATTTCTTTTATTAAGAAATTATAAGAAGAAAAAATAATATCAAACACCTATTTTTACTAAACTTTAATATGTGAAGGAAGTGTCCCTACAGGAACACCCCAATGATATGTCATTAGCATTTCATCTCGGTGACCTGAGTTCAAATCACGAGGAGGGAGGTCCCCTATTGCTATGCCCTCGAGGAGTGAGGCCCCTAGTTGTGCCACTCATTGTAATATATATATATATAAAGTAATCATACTTTCTCTTGGAATATTACACCAATTTTTTTAAAATTGTTATTTGTTTACGACTTGAATAGTGGTAATTGTAGAAGTTAAAGCTTTCATACAAAAGTTTAATATAATTTTTTGTAAAAGTTTTATGGTGTTAGTTTTCAAAGAAAGTTGAGGAAGAATATATTTGATAAATAAGAAGTTGAATGTTTTCAATTAACTTTACAAGAATGTAATGTTTTGTCATTTTAATAGAAGTGGTTTTTTAATAGAGGTTGCATATAACTTATTAAAAAACATATTGTTACCTTGATAAGCATTAATTATGGAGTTATCTTTTCCATTTTTGTATTTTCAATAGGAAAATGCCACCTATGTCACCTATTACTAAATGACTACATGTCAATCTTCTCCATTCATTCTAATAAGATCAATCTTCATCACTCATTTCAAATCAAATTTTGTCATGAAGTTTCAATGAAAAATGATGTAAACCTCCTCTCTTGCTATGCTCTCATGGAGTGTGGCCCCTATTTGTGCCACCCATTATCATTCTTTGAGTGAAAAGGTTAAAATTCTATTAATGGAACTCAAAGTACATTAAAAGGAAAAGAATCATCCATTTTTTAGCTAGGCTCATATTACAAATAAGCTTTCTTTTTAATACACGCTATTACCAAAGAGCCTTAGAGCTAGGAGAGGATTCCTTTTGGATTTATTTTTCATATTCTTGTCATTATCTCCTTTTTATCCGTAGAAGGTACTAACATGTTTGATCATCTCCATTAAGTGCCCTATTATCTATGGTATCTCGTTTACCTTGGATTTGAATCTTGTGTTGGTCCTCTCCTTAGAGTATTCTATATTGCTTCCTCCTCTTCAGGTATTTGAGATTCTTTTGATATTTTTTCGTTTAGGGTTTTCGTTTGCTTCCTTGTTAAGGTGTTCCAGGTTATCTTTATTGGTTTATAGTCTTCTATAAATTTTTTTCCATTTATCTCCAATCATAGTTACCACCATATAAAACAAATATCTAGATATTAGGCACACTTTATTTTTGTGGATGTGAATCTATTAGATTTCTGGTAGTTCCAAAAGGTTTCCATGGTTAGGAGTGAGGTCCCCTACTGGTTGAAAGTAGTGCCAGATTATTTGGGTATATGGGTATATAAAGAGCAAGTGGGGATTGTTTCATATTTATTGTTACACATTATGCATTGGTTTGAACCGTTGAAGCCTCTCTTACACAAGTTATCTTGAGTCAATATACTATTGTGGGCCACATACCAAGAGAAACAAGTGATCTCTATCCATTCTTTGGGTTACCATAACTTTGACCAAGAGAAAGTTTTGGGGGATTGAGGGATAGAAAAGATGGATCTATAACCTTCTTGGACTGAGTAAATACCAAGGGTGCCAAAACCCTAAGTTTTTTTATCATGTTCTACTTTCCTCACCCAAGTTATTCTAGTCAATATTTCATGTAGCTCTATCTTCTGTGCCTCCCATCCTTCACATGACCATTCCTTTGGAGGACATCATAGGAGATGTCCTAGGGATTAGTTGTTCAATGATTTTAGGTAGTGGCCCTGTTGGTCACGAATCTGCATAGTCATATAAAATGTGCCCTAGACCCGGCCAACATTGAAAGGCCGAGAGAAAGAGAAGTCTTCCAGACCAATCTCCAAAGAGGGCTAGCTCCAAAACTAATCTAAAACTAATTTTAAGGTAAGGGTTAGAAATAACAGAAAGATATGGAAATATGGCCAAATCCTACAGTTGATAAGGAGAACAACCTCAGATAGCAAACAACCTCAACTAGATCCTGAAGATAAGCAACAACTAATTCTTAGAATGCACATACAGAGATTGGATCAAACACTGACTACAATTTTACCTTCAATTATACTTCAAATGTTCAAATGAAAACATAGTCAAATTCAGAACAGTAGAATTCAACTCATATTTTAACACTGGACTAAACATAAGTGAATAAAAAATTATTGGTCACGAATCCGCCTAGTCATAGAAAATGAGCCCTAGACCCGCCCAACATTGAAATGCCGAGAGAAAGAGAAGTCTCCCAGACCAATCTCTAGAGAGGGCTGGCTCCCAAACTAATCTAAAACTGATTTTAAGGTAAGGGTTAGAAATAATAGAAAGAGATGGAAATATGGCCGAAGTCGACAGTTGATAAGGAGAACAACCTTAGATAGCAAATAACCTCAACTAGATCCTGAAGATAAGCAGCAACTAATTCTTAGAATGCACATACAGAGATTGGATCAAACACTGACTACAATTTTGCCTTCAATTATACTTCAAATGTTCAAATGAAAACATAGTCAAATTCAGAACAGCAGAATTCAACTCATATTTTAACACTGGACTAAACAGAAGTGAATCACACAGAAAGCATCACATGAATAACAGTTTGGATCACCAACTCAAAATACTCTAAGAACAGAGCAAAATGCACTTAGGATTTCAGCTTCAATTTTTGCAAAAAGGTCCTCCCCCTTTCTCTTGAGATGTACATTAGTATTTATAGAGGCCTTCCCTCTCTCTTTAGCATCACAACATTTAAAACATAAAACATATTTTGAAGAGGAGATCCACAAAATATGCACTTGATAAGAGAAATAATCCCCCTATATCTGCCTCGAAGAAATCACATTCCCTGCTTTTATGGATCAAGCTTGAAAATTGAACGAAAACAAGGGACCAGATTTCTTCATTAAATGACTGTTCTCGGGCCTGCTTGAAGCGTCAGGAGATCACGAACAAGAGATTTTAATACCGAAAGCATCTTTAATTTTGGTGGCATTGAAAACTGCATGATTGAACATGTTCTCCCATCTTGCGCACATAGGTAAACAGCAAAACATTTAATCTTGGAGCCTCTCTGACCTCGATCTCAAAACCAATTGGAGAGATTTTACATTACTTCATTTGATCCTCATTTTTCCTTATGTTCTTACATGCAATATGAAGAAAATGTGGATAGAACTTTATTAGGCCTTTTTTTTTGCTTCTGTCACGAAAATGTGACATGTCGCGATATCGCAACATTTTTAACTTACTGCTTTCTCCTGTTGCCACCAGTCACGAAAATGTGACATGTCATGAAATCGTGACATTTTCCTCTCGCTTGGCCTTCTTTTCATTCACTTTCACGAAAACGTGACAAGTTGTGAAATCGTGACATTCTCCTCTCGCTTGGCTCCTTCCATGTTGTATTGCGTGAAATCATGACATGTTTCTGCCACTTTGCCCTTCCGTCGCATTTAGTCACGAAAAAACGTGTCACGAAATTGTGACATTTTCCACTTTGTTGGCTTTGTCTCCACGACATGTCACAAAATTGCAACATCTTCCTTCGCTTCATTCCTTTGCTGCTCCAAGTTGCGAAAATGTGACAAGTCACAAAATCGTGGCATTCCGTACTTGGCGTTGTCCTTTCCTCTTACATGTCACGATATCATGACATTTTCCTCCCACATTGTACTTTTTATATTTCTCCCCATGAAAACGAGACATGTTACGATATCACGACAATGTTCTATCTTCTCCTTTGTTGTCGCTTTTTATCGTGAAAATTCGACATGTCGAGATATCGCGACATTCCGTACCATCTTGCTCCTTGGTCGCTTTCCTTCCGTGAAAACGCGACATGTCATGATATCGCAAAATTTTCCTCGGTGCTCCTCTTGCTACTAAAATGTCACGAAATCATGACATTTTCCTATCACTTTGCTTTCTTGCCACTGTCTGCCACGAAAATGCGACATGTCACGAAAATGCGACAACTTTGTTGTTATTGCTTCCTTTGCTGTTTTCTAGCACGAAAACGTGACAGGTTGCGAAAATGTGACATGTCGCGATATCGCGACATTTTCTATGATTAGATTTTTTTTGCATCGGACGTCGCAAAAACGTGACAGGTCGCAAAAATGCGACATGTCGTGATATCGCGACATTTTTCACTTACTTTGCTTTGGCACAAAACTTGTAGAGATTTTTTATTTTTACTAATTATCCCTTTTGAGGTGCTTGGAGGGACAAACAGAGGAGTGAGTATCTCTACAATTTGTGCATTCTTTTGCATGAACAACAACAACAAAAATAATGTGGCAAAAATGCCAACAGGCCCACATTGACCCAATCATGTTTGTAGAATTCTAGTTTTAGGATAATTAGATGGGGATATTAGAAATCCATGAGGGGTATCATTCTAAAGTGTCATAAAAAAATATGGCTTTGATCCCATTTTCAATTCTCTAGAATAAGCTCTTCTTAATGATAGGAGTTCCTTTCTTTAGTTATTTATAAATTTTTGAACCTTCCCCTATTATTGGGATTTCGGAAAGGTCAACTCCTATATGATATGGATAGTATTTTTCTAGGATAACCCTAGACTAGAGTTGATCTGGGTGGGATAACCACCTCTAATAGTGTTTGTTGGTTAGATCTTGGTTGTTTGTTGTTGTCACTTGGATTCCAAGACCTTCATCCTCTTTTGGATGACAAATGTTTTTCTAGATGATTCAATCTATTTTTTGACTCCCTTTAACACTGAACAATAAAAATCTATGCATTATTTTGTTGAGGTCCTTCAACACATCTTTTGGGACCACTAATACCGAGAATTTGTATATGGACATTGCTTGATGAACTGCTTTTAGTAATGTAACTCTACCTCCAAAACTTAGCCATCTCTTCATTAAATGATTTAGCTTAGAGAAGATTCTATATTTTATTATTCTCCAATCCTTAGCTTTTAAACTTCTTCTTGAGATGGAGATTCCTAGGTATTCTAGAGGAGGAGAAGCTTCCTAGAATCTTAGGATTTGGATAATCCTCTCCCAAACTCTCTTTGTAACATTGAAGAAAATAATTTTGGATTTATGGTCATTTATGAGTTGACCAATGGCCTTTATATACTAATAAAGGAGGTTTCTTATGCTAACTACTTCTTGGATTATTACCTCCCCCCAAATTTTGGTATCATCCATAAATTACAAGTAAGATTCACACCAGGGTTTATACTTATTCCTGTAATAATATTATATGCCTTCTTTTGTATGATATATCTCCTTAAGTCTTTCACATAAAGAATGAACAAATATGGTGAGATAGGGTCTTCTTTTTTGAACTCCCCTCAAGGCTTGGAAGGATTGGGATGGAACTCCATTTATGAGGGCTAAGAAGGAAGTCGATGAGACACATTTTGGCACCTACAAAATCCATTCTCTTTCAAAACCAAATTTCTCAAGGATTTTGACCATAAAATCCTATCTGACCTTGTCATAAGGTTTGGAGAGATCAAGTTTTAAGAATGTTCCTTTATTCTCTTTCTTGATGAGGGTGTGAAAATATTCTTGAGCCAAGATTATGCAATCTAGAATCTATCTTCCCTGCACAAATCCTCCTTGTTCAGGAGATATAATTGTTGGGAGGATTTTTTTAAGCCTTTTTGCCATTAGCTTAGTGCAGATTTTTTAGATCACATTACAGAGAATAATGGGGTAAAAGTTTGCAATGTCCTCCATGTATTTGCATTTCAAAATCAAAGTTAGGTGGTTGTGATTGAGGGCTCTAAGAATCTGACCATTGGATCTGATATCTTCTAATGCTTTTGTAACATCTTGTACTATTATATCCTAGAAAGCTTTATAGAATTTGATAGAAAAACCATCTTGTCTAGGTAATTTGCTAGTTTGCATACTAAAAATAATTGATTTGACTTCCTATATAGAAATTGCCTTGAGAAGTTCCTCATTTTGGTGTTGGGAGACCAAAATTGGGATATTGTCTAGGATATTCTATTGGTGAATTGGAGATAAATTTGGATCTATAGCAAACAAAGTACTAATAAAATTGTTATCTATTATTTTGTATATCTAGGGTAGTGTCATGTCTAGAACCTTGGTCATCAAGAAGAGAATCCATTCAATTATTAATATTGTGCAAATTTGAAAAGTAGTAGAAGAAATTGGTATTCCAATCTCCCTCACACAACCATGTTATATGTGCTCTTTGTTTCCAATAAGCTTCTTCCTTCTGGTCTATTTCCTCCTCTTTCCTCGATGAGAAATAAGCTCTTTGGATACCACCCCTTCCCTAATTTTGGTGGCCACCTCTTGAATTTCTACTATGATCTTTGTTTGTTGCTTTTGAAAGTTAGTGAATTCGAGCCGACTCCAATCTTTCAAGTTTTATCTTACGTGCTTGTGTTGTATGTGGAGTTGGAATTGGGCTATCCCATGGGTGTTTCCACTATTGATGGATTAGATCTATAAGGTCTTCATTTTGAAGCCAAAATTCTCAAATATTAAAGGCCTTTTAAGGTTATGCTTTCTTTTATCTATGGATAGACTAACTGGGAAGTTATTGAAGGCCAAGTGGTTAAAAATATTTGATTGACACTTCCATCGAAATAATGCTTCCTCTCCTACTAGGAATCTATCTAGCTTGGATTTTATTGTGTCCCCTTCTTTCATCTTGTTTTTCCAAGTATTAGTACAACCTGGAGGAGGAATGTCAATAAGCTCCAATTGATCTGCTTGGGTGATGAGGATTCTATCCTTGTCATTCAATTATGCTCTTCCCCCTTCCTAATAATTTATCAATATTTTAGCATTCATATCTCCACCCACTATCCAAAGGTCCTCTAGGTAGGCTTCTCTAATAATATAAACTAATTTCCATTGGATTTTTTGATCTCTGACATCCTTCATCCCATATATGTTAATAATCATCCATATTTCTCCTATATTCCTATTCCTAAGTCTTATATTAATAACTCCTTTGGCAACTGTCATGTTGATTTCTGGGAAAGTATGTTTGTGCCATAGTATTAGAGAGCCTCTTGAAAAGCCTTGGGAGGATTGGGCTATGTAGTCATATTGCTTATATTTTCTACTTCATATGGTTCTTATTGATTCGAGAGAGGTTTTGGTTTTATGTAGTAACATAACATCTAGCTTGGTTTCTACTAGCATTATTGTGACAACCAATTGTCTAGGGTAGTTTTTGAGTCCCTTCATGTTCCATGTGTGTACTATAATTGGGAATCAATGTTGTAGAAAGTTATTATTGACTTGACCAATCATGTTTCTCTTAGTTGTTCTCCTTGTTGTTGAATATTTTATTTCTTTGATTTTTTTCTTGCTCCCTGCAAAGTTGTATTCTTCTATCTCTTCTCAATTTGGTTGATCCCAAGAGTTGGGATTTCTCTATTTTTCTGAGCAAGTCTTATAATAAAATCATATGGTTGGTGATGGTCTTAGTTGTGAATCACAATGGCCTTAGACCAATCATGGGGTGGAGATAAGATGAGAGGGTTCACTTGATCAATTTGGTAACTAATCCATTGATGTGGGTTATTGATAGGGGGACAAAGGGACTGGATAGGGTCAGTTGAATTTGTTAGATTGGAATCCTTAGAATTTGTAGGGAGGGAGGGTTTGAAGAAGGATGGCTCAAATTTGTGTTTGTTATATCTATATTGGGAGGTAGGGGAGAATTTTGTCAAGTCTTCTTTGTACATTGGATCATCCAACCTAAGGATATCAGATTTGTTTGATAGGGCTGTCCCATTTAAGCAGTTGTTTAGGTTACCTACTTTCAGTTGATTTCTTCCTTTGTCTTGGGTGCTAGATTTCACATTTCTTCTCAAGATAGTTTGGAATCCTTACTATTTTTTAATTTGTGCTTATTAAGCTGTATTTATTGGGTTTGATTAACTTTATTCATCAATCGTCATCATTAGTTTTGGGTATTATCTCACTAGAAGACCATATTCATCATATGATTTACATCTAAAAGGAATTGCTTCATAGTCCACTTGTTACCTCTAGGAAATCCTTCCCACCCTTAGCTCAATTTCAATCAAAATTAGTTTTACTAGATCCATCTCAAGACATATTCTAGTGTATGCTATTGATACCCTTCTATTGTTTCTCTAAACTATCCTATGTAGGTTCCTAGAAAATCACCTATCATCTTGAGGATGTCATCCCTCCCAAATTCTATGGGTAAGGAAAATAGTTTGAGCCAAATAGGCATGTAGATGTCATAATGCATGGGTCAAATATTGGCTTCCAAGGTTGGATGAAAATACATGCTGGACCAATATTATAAGGCCCCCCCTCAAAAGCATTATCTCTATCTATAGGCATAATTAATTTTACCACAAAATAACCATTGGGAAGGAGAATTATTTCAAATTCCCCTTAAGGTTCCTAGTGTTTTTGGGACCAATTATAAAGGAACCTGATTGAGAATCTTAGACCTACAAATTTACAAATAAGTGCATGGTTAGATCTATAGACAATGTCCTTAGCAATTAGTTCCTCGACTATCTCTAGAATAGGGGTAGAGTCTATTTGGAACAAACATTCATTTTGCCTCACCTGTTCTAATTCCTTCTCTTTCCTTTTTTTAGTTTCTTACATAATCTTATGGGCTTGTGCTTTAGTATTAATAATTTTGTTATTGGTGCCTTTAACCACCCCCGCAAAAGTTTGCTTCTTGGCTACAATAGACAAGATGAAATTTGAGGAATCATTACTCAAATATTCATCCTATACTTCTTGTATCTCCCTCACTATATCTACAATAGACTGATTGGGAGAAGGGGATAGAGGGAGGGCCCCTGAAGGGCCCTCACCAGTAGTCATGGATAGGTAGAAAGAAGTTTCAATCCATGTTTATGTGATAAGATACACAAAAAAAATTACCTACAATTTTTTTAATAGTGTTGGACATGAAGAAACCCCAACCTAAGCCCTGAATTCCATATCCATTCCACCTTACCAAGGCTTCTGCATGCAATGAAAGCTGCATTGTGTGTAAGCCCTAGTAGAGTTTTTACAAACCCTAGCAAAACTCCCCAAAAAGACCAAAATAAAACTATTGCTCCATTGTGCCACCTATTATACTTCACATTACTTCAACAAAAAAAAATTAAACCCAATAAATGTAATTTCAATAACTAGTACTAATTAAAAAGATACGGGTTGTTGTAATAGTTATAAAAGAGCAACAATTTTTAGTTTTATAATAGATTAAGAAAAATTGTAGTAATAGTTTTCTAAAAATAACCTAAAAATATAGGTTGGTTGGTAGCCAATGGGTTGTCTTGGTTTGATTTTTGAAAGGGTCAAGGTTTTGTTAACTTTGTTTTTACCTGAGTTTATATTGGTGTCCACGTGGAACTTGGATCATGGGCCCCACATGGATAAAGGGTGTTACCAAGTTTTCAACATGATACCTCCAAGTGACAATACATTTTTCAGTAGAGAGGAAAAATTTGAGTATGCATGCAAAAAAACTAGTTCTTGTATTTAAATCTATCATAGGAGATTCATACCTATGTGTGTCTCATTCTTGTTAGGGAGCTCACAAGTCATGTCACCATTGACAACACCAAAGGTAATATGAAGTTCACCCTACTTAGTTTTATGTATCTTATTTTTATTGGTTTATATTTTTTACTTGATGTTGTAAAATGGTAGCACTGCATGGAGAATTAAGAATAAGGACATAGAGGAATGGTTGTGACCAAATCTCCTATGTAACCGAAAAAAAAAAATAAGGACATAGAGGAAGATATAGAAAAAATAGTGTGATATGATGATATAATTTTTTACATTTTAAGAAGAGATGATTATCTATTAATAAATTTGTCTTCCTTTGATTCTAACTTTCTATGGGCATATGTAAGATCTTTTGAATTAAAAATGTGTGTGGGTTTATATAATATTTTTTATTAATTGGTATAAGTTTATTTTATTATATTTCTTAATTTTAAGGAAGAGATTTAAGTTAAAATCTTGTCAAATAATACATGCATAATTTTCAATCTCTTGTAATATCACTATGTTACCTTTAATATAGTTAAGCTTTTTAATTATGTAAACATAATGTAATACAAATGGGATCCATTGTAATCTCATATAATCAATTTTAATTTATATATATATATATATATATATATATATATATATATATATATATATATATATATATATATATATATATATATATATATATATATATATAGATAGATAGATAGATAGATAGATAGATTTAAAATGGTATTAGTTCAATCAGTTAAATTCCTTGACTTTTAAAAATAAGACCTAAATTCAAGATTTGTCAAGTGATACATGTATATTAGCTAAGCTTTGTAATACCACTATGTGACCATGATGTAATATAGATGGAATCCATTTCAATCCCATATAACCAACTGAAGAAAAATATAATATGATATTTTCCTTTTAGTTTCAAAATGAATCAACCCTTGTTAATTATCCTATACAGTGGATATTAAATTTTAATAGTCATTTAGCAACAAATGACTATTGTTTTTGTGCAAATTTTAGAGAATCCATGTCAAGAGAATTTTAGCACTAGTCAATTTTGATGTTTTAGTCTCTAAATTAGTCTAACATTTTCATACCAATGAATTGCTAGCTAGACTATCCTAGATAATTCTGTAGTCGAGGACAAGGAAATTATTGTATACATTTTGTTTCATTTTTTTAATTGAAATACTTCATGAAATTTATTATTCAATAAGGTATGTTTCATAGTAAGGGAAAATGCTTATTATCAAGATGATTAACTTTAAATCTTAATAAAACATACTAAGATGATGAACCATATTTTGCATGCCTACCTTGTCTATACCTTTCTATGTAAAATATCCCTAGCTTTGTTTATCATTTTCATAGTAAATCAAATATTTAAAACCTCAAATACAAATTTATAGCCAAGTATAAGAGGATCAAGTTTTAAAATTATACATAAAAAAGCATATTTTTTCTTGCTACTTTAAAAACATCATCTTCATTAGCACTTGGAAACACAAAATGGATTCATGAATTGCAATCAACCTTGTCATTGATGTGAGAGAAGAATAAATACAAGTGATCAAGAAGGTACATTATCAAGAGTGACAACCACCTTATCAACTAGTCGTAATCCTCATAACCATAATGTAATATGTCATCAATTATTTAATATTCACAACATTTCCCCCTTATTATATCAATGAACAATCAAAATACATATAAGAAAATTTTTAATTTTTTTGAATTATACATGTACAAGAGTGTTTATCAAAATGTTTCTATGTTACTCCTATATTAGATAAAACTGGAGTTGTATGTTGTGTTCTTAAAAATTCTCGTGGATGGAATGAAACTAAACCTTAATGTGTTCCATGCAATCATGGAAAACTAGATTGCAACAAGCTTAAAACTCCTTGATTATTGTAGCAGCATGTTGGTTATATCACATCTTGTTCACAACACAATATTCAACCTCAATAGAAGAATGAGTAATAACATGTTGCTTCTTATTTCCCCAAGAAAACAAATTGGATCCTAAAAAGAATACATATCCAAAATCTGATCTCCTATCATCAGTGGATCACGCATAATCTCCATATGTGAAACCTACTAAGAAGAATTTATCATTCTTCTCATACTTCAAACCATACTCATGCATATCATGTATATTATTAAGTACGTGATTTGTTGCTTTTCAATGACAAACCTTTGGGTATTATATAAATCATGAAAGATAATAAATGGGTATGGTTTGGTTTATGTAAGATAAATAGAACTCCCAATCAATTGGTGATAGAGAATTTCATCCACTTATGGAGATGGATCATAGTAGGATAATTGCAACCTTGTTTCCACTGGAGTATCCATGGATTTGCTATCTATAATCTAAAAATTATTGAGCAATGTCCTAACATACTTTATTCTTGAAATAAACACACGGTTCTTAGTTTACCATACCTCCAAGCCAAGATAATAATACATTAGCACAAGATCAATCATCAAATAAATGCTTCAAAGCTTTCTTAGTCTTTTTTATTAGCTTCACTAAACTCCTAGTGATGACCAATTTATTGACATACATAATTATGATTATAAAATCTCGTCCTTATATTTTGAAGTACAAGTTTATATCATATAGACTATGAGAAACTCTATGTTATAAGAGATGCTCACCAATCATCATATACTAGGAATACGAGAGCTTGCTTCAATCCATAAAGATATTTCATGATCTTGCATACTTTGTTCTATTGACTAGGTGTGAAAAATCCCTTTGTTGTGTCATATATACTTCTTCATTGAGGCCACCATTAAGAAATGCACTCTTCATGCCAATTTTATGCAACTTTTATTCAAACTATACAACCATTGTAAAAACTATCTAAATAGTTTTAACCTTTGTTGTTGAGGTAAAAGTTTCATCATAGTCAATTCCTTCCTTTTATGCATAGCTCTTTGTAACAAGCCTTGCTTTGTATTTCTCGATACTCTTGTTAGTTTTGTATTTGGTCTTGAATACCCACTTGCAACCAATGGGTTTCTTTTCAAGTGGAAGATCAAAAGTTGTTGTCTTGTTCTTCATAAATGCTTGATACTTGATATTCATGGCATTTTTCACTCCTTTTATGTAAGGTATTTATGAACTATCAATGGTTTATATGTCTACACCATCATGCTCATCAAGGCTAGGTTGACCTCATTTTAAACTCTACTGTAAGTTCTTGGTCTAGATATGAATGTGTCTAGAACACTATCTAAGTTCATATCATGAATTATATTGAGATGCCACTTAAGCCTGTGAATGGTACTCAAAGTGGATGGTCCACGATCATCAAATACATTAGGAATATCTTCTTCAAAATCAATATTCTCTCTCTCATAGGCTTCATAATTATATTTATATAGAAAAACGATAAGTGCATTGTCAACAAACACAACATAGAAGAAGAGGTACATGCATTCTTCTCATCAAACATAATATTTTTTCCAATATACTTCTTAGTTTCAAGATCCATGAGATAATTTTCTTTTGACTCATTATTGTATACAATGAAGATACATCACTTGGATTTATCCTCCAACTTCATCTATACACATAGATATGTGACACAAAATGTTTATTTCTTGTCCATGCTTCTTCATGTGTGACACCATTTGATGGAAGAGTGGATGTATAGTTTAGCAAGTAGACCACATTACAAACAATTTTTACCTAAAATAATGGCTCCAAATTGGAATCACTCAAATTGCATCAAACCATTTCTTGAATAATATGATTTTGCCTCTCTGCAATTCCATTTTTTTGAGGTATTTAAGCATTCATTAGTTGTTGTTTGATGCCATGTTGTTTCAAGAAAGTAAAAAATTTATTAGTAGTGTACTCCCCTATCATTTTGAGTAGAGTATATGAATTAGAATACCATCAATATTCTCTCTACAAGCTTTGAAATATTTCAAATAATGGAAAGCTTTATAATTGGTCCTTAAAAAATAGACCTGGGTCTATCATGTCTCATCATTGCAAAACAATTGACAATATCTATAGCCATTGAAACCCAAATCCATGGGTGTACACAGATATGTATGCACGAGGTCGAGTGGATTAGTTGCTTTATGATTGCCTAAGCCAAATGGGGCTTGTCATTGCTTTCTTTCCAAACAAGTTGTACAAAGGTCATAAGGCATTTTCAAATATGGAATCCTATGTATCATGTCGTGATATAGGAGTGACTTCAGATGACCAAAAATAAGATATCAAAATTACCTTAGCCAAAGTGAGGTAATTTCATCTTCCTTAGCAACCAATTCTTGGTTTTCTCACATTACAACCACAAGCTAAAACATCTTGCCTATACTATTAATATGAGAAACCATTATCAAACCTCTAGATTCTTCTTGAATAAGGTAGGGTTTCTTTACACCTATATTTAGAAATTCAACGATATTTAATTGTGCTTAAGTAATTGATTCATAAAAAAATTCCTTTGAAAGGGCATGCATATAAATAACTTGAGTCAAATGATAGGTATGTGCTCCAATATGAAAATGAAAACCACCAATTATAGTAATAGTGTATGTAAATTTATTGTTAAATTTATCTTGTTCATGGTAATATGAATGGTCAAGGCTCTCAAACCATTCCTTATGGCTTATCATGTTTCTAGTAGCCCCTAAATCAATATATCAAATTAGGATATACTTTGAGATAAACCAAGAGATTGAATGGAATATACATAGTATTGTCCTTCTGTATAAGAATCTATGTCCTCGACTATATTTTCATGTTGATTGAGGATAATTCCTCCTTTTCCACTAAGAATTCTTCTACACCCGTCTTACTGAATTCTTTGGTTGGTTTTTAGAACCTTATGAGAACGTGTTGTACTTACACTCTTGAAGTATGTGTCCTAGTTTCCTATAGATGAAACATGTAATGTTCCTTTGTCATTATTATTTTTGTATTTGCCCTATTTTTTTACTGATTTTTATGCTTTTGGGGATTTAACACATTACTTTGATTGCATTAGTTTCTTCCTTTTTTGATGCATGAACAAACCACATTCATATTTAGTCTTCATCTATTGAATTGCTTCTTCTTGATTAAGCAAATTCACAAGAGTATCAAATGTGGGAATTTAATTAGTTCATTTAAAAGACTATAAAAGAATAATTCTACTAGAATGTGCTCAAAAAGAGATTTCCAACAAACGTAAATTGCACAAAAACGTGTTTGAGGTGTTAATAGACATGGAAAATATTTAAAAGAATATAAAAGAATAATTCTACTAGAATGTGCTCAAAAGGAGATTTCCAACAAGTATGTATACACTCATATTCGTACAATAAGCAATGCCTTGAACTATGTGAAATCAATAGGTTCTTGCTAGGAAAAAAAAAGTGTAGGGGATTGATGAATTTCCTCCAACTTGAATCTTCATAAATCATTATTTCTAAATATTCCTTTCAAAGTTATAGATAATAAAATACATGTTGAATCACTATTTCAATCCATCATATAAATCCTTCCAACTTTGCATTGTTTTTCATCTTCAAGCAATGCAACTAGCAATATAGGTATAGAATTTGGTTTAATTTCTTGGACTCAAACACCATACTATGTTTTTGCCATGCATCCTTCGTGGTTAAAACATTATGAGTATATTGTTGGGTCTCAATAGTCATGTAAAACATTATAATAAATGAATTTACAATTAGAGTTATTGAATTTATTTTTATTTGTTGAGGTTAGTGGTATGTCTTTGCATAGTGCTAGATACCACTCTCCATATGATAGTAGAGGTACACACATTATTCTCATCAAACATAATATTTTTATTGATATACAACTCCTTGGTATCAAGATTCATGAGGCAATATCCTTTTGACTCACTATTGTATCCAATGAAGATACATCACTTGTATTTCTCCTCCAAATTTGTATATACACATAAATATATGAGACGAAAGGTTTATTTTTTGTCCATGCTTCTTTAGGTTTGATACCACTCGGTGGAAGAGTAGGTGTATAGTTTAGAAAGCATACCACAGTATGAACACCTTTACCCAAAATAATGGCTCCAAATTGGCATTGCTCAACATGCATCACAATATTTCTTGAATAATATGATTTTACCTCTTTGAAACTCCATTTTATTGAGGTATAGAAGCATTCATTAATTAGTTGTTTGATGTCATGCTACTTCAAAAAATAAAAAATTGATTACTAGTGTACTCCTCTCTTAATTCGAGTAGAATATATGAATGAGATGACCATAAATCTTCTCTATACAAGCTTTGATCTCTTTGAAATAGTGGAAATCTTCATCCTTGGTTCTCAATAAATAGACCCACATATGTCATGTATCATCATTGATGAACAATTGGCAATATATATAGCCATTGAAACACAAATCCATGATTGTACACAAATATGTATGCACTAGGTTGAGTGGACTAGTTGTTCTGTGACTACTTATGCCAAATTGGACTTGATGTTACTTTTTATCCAAACAAGTCATACAAAGGTCATAAGGCTTTTTCAAATATGGAAGCCTCTGTATCATTTCATGATATAGGAGTGACTTTAGAAGGCCAAAATGAAGATATCCAAATTGGTTGTGCCAAAGTGAGGCAGTTTCATATTCCTTGACAACTCATAATTGGTTGTCTTGCATTACAATCACAAGCTAAAACATCTTGCCTATGCTAGTAGAATGAGCAATGATCATCAATCCTATGGATTATTCTTGAATAATATAGGGTTTATTTACACATATATTTAGAAATTTAACAATATATAATTGTGATTAAGTGCTTGATTCAAAAAAATCAAGTTCTTTATGAGGACATGCACGTAAATGACTTGAGTCAAGCGATAGGTACATCCTCCAAGATGAAAATGAACATCACTAATTATAGCAATAGTTTTTATCAAATTTTTTATTAAGTATGGCTTACCCATGGTAAGTGTAGACATTAAGAATTGATCCACTTTACATCAATTTTCATTAATTCACC
Source organism: Wollemia nobilis (assembly GCA_028583015.1). Classification (NCBI taxonomy): domain Eukaryota; kingdom Viridiplantae; phylum Streptophyta; class Pinopsida; order Araucariales; family Araucariaceae; genus Wollemia; species Wollemia nobilis. The sequence goes on from JAQPPZ010000440.1 coordinate 10,797,854, forward strand.
CTCATGCATTAACTCTCTAACCATCCAAATTCACCTTTTAAAAATCTAAAATTAAGCATTTATTGCTTCAAAAATTAAGGTCATATTTGACATAAATTTTCACCAATCAAATCATCTCTAAACTTCTCAAAACCACCACCATTGGATTGGGTTTGAAAAGAGCTTTTCAACGATTTTCTCTAGATTTCCTCCAATTCTTCTCAATTTCCTCCAAAATCTCTAATACTTCTTCTAAAGTCATATATTTCCTCTAATTTCTCCCTAATATTTCTAAATCCTCCTAAATTTCCTTCTAATACCCCTAGCTTCTTCTAATCCTCTCTAATTCCTTTCTAATTTCCCTAAGATCATTGTTCACTATTCACGAATCACTGTACATTGTTCACTATTCACTATTCATTGCACACTATTCACTATTCATCGTTTACTGCACACTATTCACTATTCACTGCACACTATTCACTATTCACGAATTCAAATTAGAATGTGTCATTTTCAAATGGCATGTTACTTCATTAGCCCACTTTCAAAGTGGTATATTATTTTATTATTTTTATTAATCCATTTTCAAAATAGCATGTTCTATTTTCAAGGGGGCATGTTATTTCAAAGTTCATTTTCAAAGTAACATGTTCCACTTTCAAAGTGGCATGTTACTTCAAAGTCCATTTTCAAAGTAGCATGTTTCATTTTCAAAATGACATGTTACTTCATTATCCCACTTTCAAAGTGGCATATTATTTTATTATTTTTATTAATCCATTTTCAAAATAGCATGTTCTACTTTCAAGGGGGCATGTTATTTCAAAGTTCATTTTCAAAGTAACATGTTTCACTTTCAAACTAGCATGTTACTTCAAAGTCCTTTTTCAAAGTAGCATGTTTCATTTTCAAAATTATGTGTTACTTCATTAGCCCACTTTCAAAGTGGTATATTATTTTATAATTTTTGTTAATCCATTTTCAAAGTAGCATGTTCCACTTTCAAAGTGGCATGTTACTTCAAAGTCCATTTTCAAAGTAGCATGGTCCATTTTCAAAGAGGCATGTTACTTCACATGGTCCATTTTCAAAGTGGCATGTTATTTTCCACCAAAGTTGGTGGAGAATATTTTATTAATTTTATTTTTTAATTCACTCTTTTCCATCTCTCCCAAGGCCATGAAAAAACTATAAATAGAACCCTTGGGATAGCCTCTTCATCAAGTATTTTCTCAAGCACAAAAACTCTATAGGTTTTTCTTCAAGCTTTCAAGTTTCCAAGCAAGGGATCTCAAAGGAGTCATCAACTTCAATATTTTCAATAAAAGGGTCTTTAGGAGGCTATCATTATCAAGTAGAGACAACTTATATTTAAGGGTTGTGCTTTTTCACTCTCGTTATTCATCTATATTGTCCATTCATTTTAAATCTCCTTAATAATTTGAATTTTGTTTCCATTTCATAGTTAGGATTTTTTAGTATCTTCATTTCAATACTAAATTTGTATGTTTCACTTGTCTTACCATTATCTTAATTTTTTATTTGCATATTTAGTTTTTTGTTTACATTCATCTTACTCATTTAAATAAAAACTAATTTATAATCTCATATTATAGCACAAAGCACATCACAATAAAAGGGGTCCCTACTTCGTGTATGCTCTTCCATTGCACTTTGTGTGAACTTGGGAATCAAAAGTGGGTAGATCCCCTAAGGTCAATAAACATCATCATAGTAATTATCATTAAAAGAGGTCCCTACTTTGGGTATGCTCTTCCCTTGCACTTCATGTGAACTTGGGAATCAAAAGCGGGTAGATCCCCTAAGGTCAATAAATATCATCATAGTCATCATTATTCTTCCTTTTTTTGCACATCACATAAGAAGGGATTCTTATTCCATGTATGCTCTTTCCTTGCACTTTGTGTGAACTTGGGAATCAAAAGTAGGTAGATCCTCTAAGGTTAACAAATAATATCTTTCTTTGTCATCATCATATTATTCTCTTACTTTCAAATGCTCATCCAAAAGGTCAATAATATTTTTTCTTTTGTAAGGTCAAATAAAAGGACCAAGGGGGCCTGACTGTTGCACATCCAAGCATAGTTATACAGTGGCCTAAGTAAACCCCCAAACACTAATCCAAATTTTTAAGTGTTTGTGAAGTTGTTTTTTACAGGATTTAGAGATTTTGTGGATTTTTTTTATGCAAGATAAAGCTTGGCTCAAACGTCAAAACAAGATAAGTGCCCTTGGTAAAAATTTAGGTTGTTTTTTGTTGTGTATTTTGTTATTTTTATCCCAAACATAAAATAACAAAAAGAAAAATAGATTCAATTGTTTTCTAGGCATTCAAAAGAAAAGATCATTTAGTTTACATATTAGGGTTTTAGTCTTGTTTGTGCATCTATCTTGTACCCTTTTTCAAATAAAAATAAATTTATTTCTTGCAACTTAGGGTTAGAAATCATTTAATCAAAGAATCATACTAGTTTTTTTATTATTTTATTGCATTGTGAGTGTTTTGCATTGTTCTTCTATTTTCATAGTTTAGTTGTAGAGAGATCAAACATAGGTGGTTGCTTGAATCACACATGAAAATACTTTCCACCCCGGACTTGGAGCGAGTCCTAAAACCATTCTTGGTGAACTCCTCTTCTTTGTCCATTGAGCGTAGATAACAACATACCCCCGTAGTCACCTCGACTCCCAACAGATCTAGCCGAAAATCTTGTTCGATTCACACTTTTATTTTTTTGCTTCCCTAAAAATAACACATTTGATATTTTATTTTACAATCGAGCCTCATGACCATAGTGAACTGGGTGAGGATAGGTAGGACTTGGACTCCATCATGACTTGGATTTCATCACCAAGTGTCTATATGTAGGCATCCAAGTGAAGGCCCTAATTTAATACAAGTTAACTATACATCTCCAAAAAAATTTCCCACCTTGTATTTGATATAATTTTCTTATTCTTATTATTATTATTATTTTTCTCTCCTATTATTTTTATTAGTCCTAATGGCTCCCAATATTAGGAATAAGCAAAATCTTTTAGAGCCTAGTCAGATCTTCCAAGAAGATGATCAAGTTGATAAGGAGAATCCCAATCTAGATGCTAAAAAAGACAGAAATTGGTAATGACCTTGATCCTCTTGAGGGGCCTAATGAACACCTAGCTTTAAAATCATATGATCATATTTGGAATTTCATGAAACATCATAAGGATGCTTTGATTAAATCCATGAATGAAGAAGCCTAATTCAAAGAAGTTGGAACATCTCATCATCAAAATATTGGAATTAATATTTTGTTTCAATCTTCACATAATATTCATACTTTTCACAATCCCACATATGCTACAACAACAACCATCAACATTGGAGGAATTTTTCAACCTCCTCCAATTAGAGCATACCACAAATATTAACTCAATTTCCACCTAATTTTATCCCTTTTTCTAATATAAGTAATATTCCTTCTAATATTTCTTCTTATATTCCACCAAATATGAATTATTTCTCATAGCAAACTACTACACAAAATATCCCATATCACAACCCATATTTTGGGGGAATTTCACAAGCTCCTCCAATTAGTAGTGCATCTCAAAACAATGTTCAATTTCCATATAATAATATTCCTCCTTCTTATAACATTCCTTCTTCTATTCCACCAAATTCAAGTTATATTTTGCAACAATATACTACACAAAATATCCCCTTCCATAACCCATATCACAATAGTGTTAATGCCTCCAATATTAACCAAGTTCTCTTTCAACAACGTACCTATAATCCTCCCTTAGGGAATCTAGGGGTATTTCACAATAACAATCCTAACATGCAAAGTGTAGCGAATATGGTGAAACAATTGGCAATGAGAATGGACTCACTTCAACCTCCAAGTTTTACCTATAACTATAATGAAATGTGCAATCAGCCCTTAGACCCTATTGTTTCCTCTAGGCCCTATCCTAAACATTTTTCAATGTTGGTCTTACCCATTTATAAGTGAATGAAGGATCCAATTGAAAATTTAAGGATGTTTAAGACAACATGACATGATACTATATATAATGACATGTTGCTAAAAATATTTTCTAAGAGCCTTGGTGGCATGGCATTGGAATGGTATTATCAACTACCTATCACTCTCTAAGGAATTTTGAGGAAATAGCTAAATTATTTGTTCAATAATTTGAAGCTTATGTTGAGAAGGATATCACTATGAAAGATGTATACCAATTGAAACAAGGGAAAGATGAAAGTTTTTCAAATTTCTTGTCTCGTTGGAGAAGTTTAGTTGGATGATTAAGATATACCTTACCTCCTAGAGACATGTTAGAGATATTTATTGGAAATTTACAAGAACAAATATCATATGAATTGGAAACAACAACTATTACATATTTTGAGAAAGCTATCAATTTGGCTAGAAGGGTTGAGCAAGCCCTTATTCGAAGAGGTCAACTTAAACCAAATAAATAAGAATAAAGAGCCATGAAAACCTAATATAAGAACAACTAGGTAATTATGATGGTGTAGCAAATAATAGACCTGCCAATAGTGTTAATTTTTCTAATACCTTGCATAAGTTGGTACTTCGCAAGCCTCAATGACCCCCACTAATGAATTTCACTAAAATTAACCAACCCATTTCATTAGTTCTTAAGAAACTCTCAAAATATAATATGATTGAATTACCTCCCATAGGACAACCAGACACCATGGCTAATTGGTATAAGTCTAGTGAACCTTGTGATTATCATAGAGTGGAAGGGCACATGACTAGTTCATGTAAGATGTTGCAACATGTGGCTAATCTGATAGATGAGGCTCATCTTGTCATGGAGGACTCTTAATCTAATCCTAACCACAATCCTACAGCTACCAATCAACCTCTTACACAAAAAGTACCTACAACTAATAAAGATACGAAAATTTTTCAAGACCCCATATTTAATCAAGTATCATGCCATAATGTGCCACCTTCCTACCACAACATGGTTGGTATGATAGCAGCTAATACAAGGCAACAAACACAAGCCCAATCGAATCATAAATATCTAAAGGGACAAGTTCTACATTCAACCAACCCTCTAGACCTCCTTTAGTCTTGAAGAACCCCCAAAAGAAGACCACAAGTGTAGATAAACCCACTTTGGTCCTAAAACCTCAACCTACAATCTCCTTTGATTTAAAACAACAATTAGCTAGTACCCTAGCTAAGATATATTTCTTAGAGATTTTACATACTTCTCCTACTCATAGGGAAGCCTTGTTGAAGCTTCTAAATCAACAAAATATCCCACAAGATCTTTCCCCTAGCAACCTAGTCAATGTCATAGGTGCTCTTGGAATAAATCACATATCATTTTGTTATTATGACCTTCCCTCAAACTTACAAGAGGATTTCCCACTTTACATCAATGGATATATTGGGTAAACGTTTATCAAGAGGATTTTGGTAGACAATGGTTCCTCCTCAATATATGCACTTATAATTTTTTTTCTAAATTTTGGACTAAAAGAGGAAGATTCATATGTCATTAATAAGGTATTTAATAATGAATTACAAGAGGCATGCAACACCATATCCCTTCTCCTTAAGGTAGGACCCAAAATTTTAGATACTTTGTTTTATGTAGTATCTTGTCCATCATCCTTCAATATTCTTCTAAGATGCTCTTGGATCCATACAATGAGGGTTGTTTGTTCTACTCTTCACCAATGTCTAAAATATGAATTTGAAAATCAACTCAAGTGACCTTGATCCATTCCAACATTATTCAATGGTTAAGCAAGTCCAATCGAAATTTAATTTTTGTCCATTTGTCTTTGTCCACAAGATATTTTATTCTTCTCTCCTTTCTTCTTCTCAGATCACCAAGAAGTTTGAAAATTTTAAAATAAGTGAGGAACCACTAATCATAACCTCATCACAAGATCAAGTCAATAAATTAGTTGAAAGTCTTCTTCTAGATCTAGCCAAGCTTCCACCTTCACCTCAAACTATGGGTTTACCCCATAAAAAGGTTGAAGTAGTACACATAGGTATGTGTACCTTTTTCTATGCAGGTATGTCTCATGAAGAAATATCTATGGTAGCAACCCCTTCCCAATAGAGAGAGCCTTTACCCATTGTTACTTATACAATGATTATCCACTTCCTAAGCAAATCTTATCCATAATGGGATATGAAGGTAAGGGTTTAGGGCCTCAACAACAAGGCATAAAAGATTCTATAAAAGTTGAATTATGGCCTAGGAGATGTGGCATAGGTTACATCCCCCACAAATACCAACCTTTACCAACTGATGATGATCAAATTATTATTTATGTTGAGTTCATAGATCATCATGGCTTAGAGTGAAAATATGAGGATGAGGAACCCCACCTCCATCTAACATTTTTTTGTAATATGATTACCATAGTTCACCCTGAGTTGATAGAAACCCTTGGGGAGTATGCTGAAGGGGATACTCTTTGTGATATGGATCATGAAGATATCTTTCAAATAGCTTCTTCTTTGATGAGTCAGTCCCTTGTGTTTCTCATGTTGAATCTTCTAGTTCTCAAGTGGATTCTATGTATCCAAAATACATTGAGCAATTAGGTGTTATCCTAGCCCCCTTTCCTTATGAAGATGAATCTCACATTCTCATAGAAGAAACCATAGATGTCAACATAGGAACTGAGGAAATTCCTAGAATTCTTAAGCTAGGAAAATCCTTGTCCATGGATAAGTAGGAGTAGTTGACCAAGTTTCTCAAAGAATTTTAAGATATTTTTGCTTGGTATTGTACCAACATGCCAGGGCTTGATCCCTTCTTAGGTATGCACCACCTAGTAGTTAAACCCAATGTTAAACCTGTTAAAAATAATCTTAGGAAGATGCATCATAAATTCATACTATTAGTTAAGGAGGAGATCCAAAAACTCCTTGATGTTGGTTTTATCAAAGCTATCAACTATTCTGATTAGATATCCAATATCATTCCTGTAGCTAAGAAAGAAGATACAATAAAAATATGTACTAACTTTTGGGACATAAATTTAGCGTATCCTAAGGATGAATTTCCCCTCCCTAACATAGATATGATAGTTGATTTTAATGTCAAATGTGGGATGTTATCTCTCATGAATGGCTTCTCAAGATACAATCAGATTATGATTGCCCCTGAGGATTAGGCCAAGATAAATTTCATCACTCTATGGGGTACCTTCTATTGGAAATTCATTTCTTTTGGGTTGAAAAATACTTGTGCCACATATCAAAGGGCCATGAATTATATTTTCCATGACATGATGCATGATATTCTGCAAGATTATATGGATGATATCATAGGCCACTCCATATATCAATAGAATCATGTTCATAATTTAAGATGAATTTTTGAAAGACTTTGATAGTTCAGGGTTTGTCTTAAGCCCTCCAAGTGTGTGTTTGGAGTCACATCTGGCAAGTTGTTAGGTTTCATAATTTCTAGGTGAGGTATCAAAGTAGACCCCACTAAGATAACAACCATTACTAACATACCTCCTCCATTTAACCTAACCAAGTTGCATAGATTACAAGGAAAAATTCAAGCTATTCATCGGTTCATAGCTCAGTTAGTTGATAAATGCCAACCCTTTCTTAAGCTTCTTGAGAAAGATGTAGAAATTAAGTGGGATGTGGAGTGTCAACAAGCTTTCGATGAACTCAAAATATATCTCACTTCCACACCTATATTAGTTCTCCCTAGACCGGATAAGAATTTTATGCTTTCCATAGCAGCATAACTCATATTGTGGAAGCCATGTTGGCTCAGCATGATGATCAAAATAAAGAGCAAGCCATCTACTATATGAGTAGAACCTTGGTTAGCTATGAAACCTGGTATACCCCCTTAGAGAAGCTTTGCCTTGCTATAGGTTTTTGCTTCTTAAAATTTAAGATATATTGTGGGGATTTCCTGCTTACCTCCTTAAACTTTGTCACGTCACAGGAATCTTGAAAATCACAATGAGTATTGTAGAATCTGGTGGATCTACCTCTTTGACCCAAGAATAGATTACCTAGGGGGCTCTAGATAGACCAGGTCGGGTAAGGAAACCCTAGACAATGGGTTCATATATTTGCTATTTTGATGTGATCATCCATTCATTACCAGATAAAATAATTTTATATTACTTTACTTATTTTGTGACCAAACCAAGCATTAATATATCAAGACCAGACCGGTGCCATGTCCATTGGGTAGTCGTAGCAGATTTGTATTAAATGACTTAGAAAAGAAAGGGAAAGGAGAACTAGTTTATTTTTATTCATTCAAATAATGTAATGCATAGAAATGATTAAACTAGTGAAAGAAGGTGTCATCCACATATTCTGATTACAATAATATGTAAACAAGTGAACACAGACCATAAACACAAAATATTTTCCAGAAATAGAGTTGGAGTTATATTTATATGAAAAATATTTACATATAATAGGCCCAACAGAGTGCTCGGGTCCTATATGACAATGATTACAATAAACCCCAGTTCGAATATCGTAACATGGGCTCGTTTCTCTCCATACTAATTGTAGTGATGCAAGAGTCTCCAACTCTGGCACATTCCATAGGAAATGATCTCGATGAAGAATACTTCCTGGACAATCCTTGGAAAAGGAAAAAAGGAAATTCAAGGTAAGGAAGACAAAAAAATACACATAGGGAAAATACGACTAAAACTTAGACACAGCTATACCTAGACTTGGGTTTTCTCTCTTAGAGGTTTGATAAAAAACTTTGTTGTAGTAGTGGTCTCCCTTATATAGTGTCGGTTGATCAAGCGAAGTTGTAACTATTTCCTCCAGCTGGATCAATCTCGCTCCCTCCAAAAATAGGATGTAATAAAAAATAGGCACGTAGCCCATGCCTCTCTATCTATGTAGGTGGTGGATGTGGATGTGCATTATCTCCCCCACTACCTTGGATTGGCGGCTACGCTGCACTCAGCTCATGTGCTCCTGGTGAACTTGGCCCCACCCCTCCTCTTTCAAGGTCTTGTATACTTTGGTCAATGTGGTTCCACGCCTCATCATGGAATGTTAAAGTGAATAATAACAATTTAAGATCATGCATGGCTTTGTTCACCCTTTCTTTAGCCCATTCCATGGTGTTCTCGGTGAAGACACATAGGCGATCCACCATTTGTACTAAGGTTGTAAATTGTTTTGATAATTTTTCATTAGGACCAAAGTCAAAATTTTGTATTTTGTGGAGCATAAACTCCTTGATGTTAGGAGCTTGAATAAACTCATCCAATTTAAAACCACAATCTTCAAGTTCATCCTCGACCTCTCGTTTGGCATCGACCACCTCTTGGTTCCATAGGAGCCAATTTTATCTTTTGCAAGAAGATGAAAAATTTGGCATACTCCTTGACAAAGAAACAAATAGAACCATTTGCCAATGTAGCTATCATCCCACCGATTTCTATGTAATTCTCCCTGAACCTCTTATATATAGGAAATATGGTGTTCACTCTTTGATATGCTTGTTGTAGGTGATCATGCAAGAGGCCGACAACGTGCCTGGTGGCATAGATATCATAAAATATGGACTCAAAGTCCTCCATTTTTCTCATCATTTTCTCCTTAATTTCCTGTTTGAATTCTTCTACAGACCCAAATTGATCGTTGGCCTATGCAGCACTATCCTAGGAAGGAGTTGGCATTTGCTTTAATTGATCAACTTCGACTTGAAGCTACTATACTTTGAGCTATAGTTACCCCACCTCCACAACCTTGGCCTTTAAATCTTCCATCTCTTTCTCCACTACTGTTGCCACCTATGCTTGGGTGGCTACATGGGACTTCATCATTTCCATTGGGCTAGCTTCTACCCATATGACACCTTTGCTAACATCAATGGTGACTTCTTTTAAACTTATTAGCAAAGGGATATCAAATGTAACGGTGGACACATCGTCTGTCTCCTGTACAACTATCCTTAGGGGCCAACTTACTCCTTTACTAGGGGATCTTTGCTCCTCTATATCTTGTATTTTCCCTCCTCATTCGCAGTAAACTGGAGTGTGTCCCTCACTCTCGCCAGTGTAAGACTTTCAACATCTTTAGCAAAAGATCCATTTTTGGATTTATTTCTGGTAGGGGACTGTGTGGGATTGCACCTCGTACTCTCTAAGTATATTAGACAATCCCCCATCTTTTGTTATTTTCTTTAAAACCTTGGGTAGAATGGGATGCTCATCTTGGTTGACTACCAAGGTGGCGAAGAACAAAGAGGGTTGGTCCCCTACCACATCATTTTGCTTTGAAGGACACATCAACATTAAAGTTAGTGATGCGAGGATTTACGACTGCTACGTCGAGTACATGACCAACTCCTTCCCTTTTGCGAAAGGAATGGGGGAACTAGAAGAGGAGGGCAGTTTGGCCTGATCTTGTTGTGCTTCACTCATAATATTCATCATGACCTCAAATAGGTCAGTATTTTGATGGACAACTTGGAAAGTGGGGTCTTGGAATTCTTTTGGGGGAGTAGTTGGGACTAGTGGCACCACCTTGTCTACTAACAATTCTCTGTGTAATATCAATTTGGAGCCATAGTCTCCAACTGCTTCTAACTTGCTATAAGGCCTATTATTCATTCTCTATACTAAGTCCAAATACTGACTTCCCTTGATGACCTTCTGCATTTCATCTTCAAAGTCATATTTCCTATGAGTGACTTGTAAAAGGGTAAGTTTATTAGCAACAACAGTTCTGTGGTGGCCATCGAGATCGTAGGATCTCCATGTGACCTCGAGGAAGCAGTATGTATCCATATTCCATATGGCCCACAACATTGCAAAATGGCCTAAATATGTGTAAGCCCCCATCGAGAAAGGAATAGGCAACCATGGCACGCTCCCATTATTCCTAAGGTATTTGATTTTCACCTCCTCGAAAATCTATCGTGTTATCTCTAGGATAGCAATTGAGGTTGGGCAATGCCTTTGGGGGAAACTTGGAACCATATATTCTGATGTAAGAGAATTCTTCCATATAGAAGAAATCTCCTACCCTAGCTTCATGAAAAAATTCTCACTCCGATCCCAAGCCTTTTGGGCTCTTTGCCGCACAATCGGGTGTGTACCACCGGGAGAAAATTCTCAAAGAAGACTTTGTAACTCGAATACCCCTCATGTATACACAACAATGAATCTTGAATTACGGTGGTAGTCACTCCTCCAAACCAAGCCACCAAGGATTTATCCAATTGGGCTATAAACAAATGAATTAGAAATGAATAATATGAGAATGAGGGGAGCTCTTCTTTATCGGCTAGTATGGCCTTCTACAATTTTATTAATTCTTCATTCATGTTGTCGCTTATCACATCCTCCCATCGGTAGAGGGGCATCTTGTCTGTCCTATTACACTAGATGATGAGGAACATAACCTCCTTTGTGATAAGCTCCAAATATTTGGTGCCAGCGCTAGGTTAATCATATCTACATAGTCCTACATTGTAAGAACTTTTGTATTGGAAAACCCAAAGGCTTGTGCCTTCCTCTCTTTAGGATCATCTGTAGGAATGTGGTGTTCAGCATAAAATTGGCCTACAAAGTGCGTGTTTTGAAATATAGGACCCACGAGGTGATGTCGAGCCTAAATACCCACATAATTTTGACTGCAATCAATCAGTCCATGACCTGGTTCTTATGGTCATGGATGATCCTATTATTTGGGTCATAAGCCACTGCCAGCCATGCTAGAAGGTCCAAGAAATGATAGACCTTTGGGCAGGTTAACCGACCTAGGTTGGTGTTCCATTTATTGTAGACTGGGGCTGGCTCAGTACTGTCTTGTTGTGCCCTCATGAATAGACTTCTCAACAACATCAGGTGGCATTGGTTATCCTCCTTGGTGGGGTCAAAACTGTAAATGGTGATGCCCTCCACCTCTTGTTGTTATTCTATTGTTATGTCTCTACTTGAATCTTATGGTTTCATCAATGTTTTTAGGTCCTACGCTCTCCCCACCCTTCTTGTGATCGACCATGCACTAGTAATTTTCCCAATACGGGCTTTAACATCGGGACCCCTATTGCAACAGTTTTGGTAGAAGCCATGGAAGAACACTTTTGCAAACAGAGAGGGTCTCTAAATTTTTGCACTCGATATCATCAAGAAAACACTTTGCATGCATAATTATGATAATGGCGTGAGGGACATCCACCACATTCCATTTAAATATTTAGTATTAAATTCACGTAGGTGGGGCATGCACTTTTCTATTTGTTGGCACTTTATGACTAGTCATGCCATGGGGTTGGGCGCACCATGTCACCCTCATTGTTGGTTTTGGATTGGCTGCATCATAAGCCCACTTGATTGAATTATAGTTTAGGGAGATCTTGGAACATGTCGTGACCCTTGATTTGCTCAAGTGGGATGTGCTTAAGTAACATGCATGGATTTTTGGGAGGAGCGTGCAAAAAATGTGTCTCATTAAGTCTTCAAAAACTTTGAATAGAACTAGGTGCACGGATTTGTGCGCCTAACAAAACTTTGTGTGCTCCAATGGGGAAGTGGAGTGAACAAACCTCAAGGTGGGTGCACAACCTTGTGCACCCACAAAAACCTCACATGCTCCAAGGGAGTGGAGTGCACGAACCACACTGGGGTGTACGAGACCATGCACCCCTAAGACCTTCATGTGCTTCACTCTCTAATAGAGTGCACGAACCTGGAGGTAGGCGTATAACTTTGTGTTCTTGACTAGACCCTTGCATGCTCTATTGAGATGGAGCATGCAAATACTACTTTGGGCGCACGGGCTCATGCATCCCTCAGGACTTCGCACGCTCCACTAAGGAGCGGAGTGCGTAGGCTAGGGGTTGGGTGCATGACCTTGCGTGCCCCAAATGTTCTTGCGCACTCCATTGGTATGGAGCATGTAGGCAGGATCAAGGTGCATGACAGTGCGTGTCCTTAAAGGACTTTATGTGCTCCATTCTACAGTGGAGCGCATGGACTCTAGATGGGTGCATGACCTCATGCACCCGTAAGGACCTTTATGCACTCCATTGAAGTGGAGCACGTGGACTCTAGATGGGTGCATGACCTCATGCACCCGTAAGGACCTTTATGCACTCCATTGGAGTGGAGCACGTGGACTCAACTTGGGGTGCATAAAATTTGCATGCCCTTAGAAACCTTGCATGCTCCATGCTCCCATGGAGTGCATGGATTCAAATCGGGGTGCATGAAGTCATGTGCACCTTAGACAAATTTGTATGCTCCATTCTCTAATGGAGCGCACAGGGCAAATTTGGGTACACAGCTTCGTGCACCCAAAGGGACTTTCACGTGCCCCTCTTGTGGAGCATGTGGGCTGGATTGGGGCACACGGGCTTTTGCACCCTTAGGATTTTTGTGTGCTCCACTCTCAAGTGGGATGCATGGGGTTGGAATTGGGTGCACCACCTTGTGCGCCCTTAGGGGAATCAAAAAGAAACAAACATGGAGTTGTCATTTTGGGGTTAAAAAGACACTACATGCTTAGTCATAAGATATTGGTTGTTGCAAAGTTTTATCCCTTGCACTACTTAATGTCTAAATCACACCTTTCGAGTCAAGCCACTAAGTGGGTTTTATCCCTTAGTGAATTCAACTTAACCTTCATAGGTTAGAAGGCTATCAAAGGTCAAGTGATTTTTGATCAACTAGACTTTGCTCCCTTAAATTTAGCCTATCCCTTAGTCATTGAGTTTACCGACGAATACCTTAGCCTTGAAGTAGAAAAACAAGAATATTGGACTTTTTTTTTTGATGGATCCCAATGCTTAAAGGGTGTTGGTGTTGGAATCATTCTAGTTACCCCACAAAAATAGTTCATACCCCTTTTCTTAAAATTTTTTTCTCTTACACTAATAATACTGTAAAATATGAAGATTTAATCCTTGGTCTTAGAGTAGCCTTAGCCCTGAATATTAGAGTCCTTTCAATTTTGGGTGACTCTCAACTTGTGGTTAACCAGATCAATGAAGTTTATCAAACTAAATATGATAATCTAAAACCTTACAAGGATATTGTCACCAAAATTTTGTCAACCTTCAATAAGGTAACTATAGAGTCTATCCCTTGATCCTCCAACCATCATGCATATTCCATGGCTACAGTTGCATCCCTTATCCCCTTGGAGTTAGAATATGATCAAGCAATGATTATCATTCACCAAATCCAAGAGCCTGCAACCCTTAGCTCTAGCCTTGTCCCATTAGATGTCCTAACTATCATATTTTTCTCATTTGAGCCATGGTATAATGACATCTTTAATTTTGTTAAGGATGGTTTGATTCCTAATGGTTTAGATCATAATCAACACAAGCTTTTACACAAAATAGCATGTTGATTTGTTATAATTGGCAATACTTTATATCAACATTATTTTGAAGGTATCCTTTTACGATGCCTTAACATCGATGAAGCCCAACTAACCCTTAGTGAAGCTCATGAAGGATCATGTGGAGGCAATTTTAGTGGTAATTCCATTGCCAAAAATCTTCTTAGGATAAGTTATTATTGGCCTTCCATGGAGAAGGATGCATGTGATTATGTTCAACATTATGATAAATTTCAACATCATGATTATCGTGTTCATGCCCCTTCTCAAAACCTTCAAGTTATTTCTTTCCCTTGGTCATTATTCATGTGGGGGTTGTACATTATTGGGAAGATTAATCCCACATCATCTCATGGTCATAATTTTATCATCATGACAACAGAGTACTTCACTAAGTGGGTTGAGGCCATACCCCCACCCACGGTAACTGGAACCCAAGTATCCAAGTTCATCTTCAACCAAATACTTTATAGGTATGGGATTCCTTCAATGATTATTTTTGACAATGGTACTCCTTTTAAGAACAAGGATGTTTATAATATTTATGCTAAATACAATATTCAGCACAAGTGGTCAACTCCATATTACCCTTAGGGTAATGTCAAGCTGGAATATCCAACAAGTCTTTAGTTAAGATCCTTAAAAATTGGTTAGCAAGACTGGTCAAGACTGGCATATCCAACTTTATCCTATCTTGTGGACCTATCGTACTAGTGTGTAAACTCCTACGAGTGCAACCCCATATGTCTTGGTCTATGGCACTAAGGCAGTCTTTCCTTTTGAGCTAGAAATCCCATCCTTACGTATCTTGTTACAAGATACCTAGGTTAGCGATGAGTATCATTTAGATCATTTAAACCAGTTGGAACTATTGTATGAAAAGCACATCTATGGATTAGAGCATCTTCAAGCCTATCATAATAGACTCAAGCTAGCTTACTCTAATAAATTTTGCACTCATTATTTTGAAATTGGGGAACTTATTCTCAAAGAAAACCAAAAGAACACAAATGCTTGCACAAATCTAAAGGGCAAGTTTCAACCCAATTGGTTAGGTTCCTTTTTCATAACCACCAAGTTTGGCTCATGAGACTATCGTTTAGCAATATTGGATGGTAAATATATTAAATAACCAATGAAGATAATGCATTTAAAAAGATATTATGCATAAATTCATAAATTCATCACTTTGCTTCTTCTCTCCTCATTGATCATTTATCTTCTTCCATCTTCTCTTATCTTCTTTAGCTTTGTTTATGCCAATCTCAAATTGGTTTACCCAATCATATTGCATGATTTTTTGTGATATGGATTAGTAGCACATGTGTTTAATAATTTAGTTGTTGTAATGAATAAGGGTCATCAATATTTATTATCACCTTATCTGTAACTTATGTGTGTAATGCCTATTTATAGGCTTCTTATGGAAATACAATATATTTCTGGATTGTCTTATGAAATTCTTGTCTGTTTAAACTGATTCCTTATCAAATATCATACATTGCATGGAATGTTAGCAATTTTGGGTACATTGGGTACATTGCCCTTGATCATGTGTATAAGTTGTCATTGATGTTAAGAAGCTCTTGAAGGAATTTGTTTGATGTCAAAAGTTTTGCTTTAATAAAAGGTTTCTTGAAGGTTCCGACATGGCAGTTTCAAAGGTCTTTTGTAAACCCCAAGTTGGCAGGTTTAAAGATTACAAGTGGATGCATTAGTTTAATGCATTTGGGTCTAGGAGGAAGTATTTATTTAAATAATTAAAAACCTTGTTAAGGTTCCCTTTAATTATTTTTAAATAAATATTAAATTATTGTTTGCAATGGGTTCTCCTAACCCATGGCGCTATGTTTTAAGATTGTGGGTGCTAGCCAAGACCTCCGTCGACGTGTTAAAATCCTCGCCGAAGTCAAGAGCTTATGGTAAAAATGCATATAAATCTCCCTCGATGAAAATCAAGAATCATCCGATCCGCATTTTGAAAAGAGTTGCTCGCTGTGAATTCGTGATCTGCTATTCTATTTCTTCCTCGCTGTGATTTTGTGATCTGTTGTTCAGATTTCTTCTCCGATTGTGTCTTCGCCATTTTCGTAAACCTGTTGTTCGATTGTGTCTTCGCCATTTTTGTGAATTTGATGTTCATTTTTTATTGTACTCATCGTTTGTCATAAATTAACCGTAAGGTTTTCGTCTTCATGTTCGTGTCAGAAGAAAGGGAGGCACTGTTGTTTTATTTAATCCCTGGCACAAAAGGAACAAGGCTAACAGTGTGAGGTTTAAACCTCACCGGGCGCCTTTGGCGCATCAATGGCGGCTAGGCTGTTGGCACGCTACCCGAATGGGAGGTTCTACGTTCGAATAACGCGAAAGGGTTTTTCATCGTGAAGTGGACGCAGCGGGTGGTGTTAGAATTCATGCACAATTTCTCCATAGCGCTATTTTTGATGTTGGCCAAGGTATTTTCGAAATTAATTTTTGCTAAGTGTATTTTGCGGATGGAGGAAGTTTATTAGAGGGAAAAACAGCTTAGGAGTTATAAGGAGTTTAAAGCTTGTTTTATTTTGATAAAAGATTCTTTTGAAGGTGTTGTTTGAAATATCTTATTGCATTCTTATGAGAGATAAATTTTATTTTTGATAAGACTATAAGGGAGAAATAAGGTGTATAAGGGATAAATTTTTCTTGCAATGTTGAGAGTGCTTTTGGTTGATTATGGAAATGAAAGCATGATGTTTTAAGGTTAAAATTGCTTCTTGTGTGAAGTTGTGAAACCTTAAGTGGGCAGATTTGAGATTGACATTTGCTTTCATTAAATTGGTAATAATCAAGCTATTATTTACTTTGTTAAAGTGTTGGGCTTACTCCTTTGTTGATGATTTGAAAAGTTGTTTGTGCTCTTGTTGATTTGAGTTGGTGGATGCTTTTTGTTCAAACAATATTGGAGAGAAAAGGAGTTCTACTTGTTTCCTTTTCTAATGTTGATTGTGAAAGGCTTCAAGGTTGTGTTTTGAGTTGAATGGTGTTGATTGAACCTTGTTTGATGAGCATTGTTGTTGAAGCCCTAATTGATGGTGAAAAGAACATGAGTATCATTGTTATGTGATTCTTTGCATAGTTGGCAATTGTTGGGGTTTCATGTTCTTGAAAGAAAGTCTATCCTATCCATTTTAGATATTGAGTTGAGTTTTCAGATTTGAGATTGAGTTTGACCTGAGTTGATTTGAGTTGAGTTTTGAGATTGAGAGTTGAGTATAGAACATATTGAGTCTCTAACAATTCTCTTTGTAGACACCAAAATCCAGCCACTTGCAAGTCATCTATACCTTCCTGTTAGCCACATGTCAATCATTCATCCTTCCCGCCATTATTTGGCCCAAATCCACACTTTCCCGCCATTATTTGGCCCAATTTCACCTTTCCCGCCATTTTTCATCCCCAAATTTATTTAAATTAATATTTATATATATATTTTAATATTTTAATATATTTTAATATATATATATAAATATAGTTTAAGTGATTTAATCTAAGCCGTCCATCTTTCATTTAATCTCATCCGTCCATCCTTCTTAATCCGTTTCACAACCTAGATTTATTCTCTACCCTTGGATCCACTTTAATCTTAGCCACACGTTCAAAGTGTCGTTAAAACCCTAAAGTGTGCCCTAAGAGTATGTTATAAATAGAGCCACCTTGATGGCTCAAATCCTACTTCTATCTTGGCTATCTTTGCTATCTTTGCTATCTTTTGGACCTATCTCTTCTATTTCATCTATCTCTTCAGCCATCCATCGCCGCCCCTTTTCGTCGCATCCATCGCCTCATCCGTCGCCAACTTTGCTGCCATCCCTTCTGCAGCATTCTGTAGAATCCCCCATTCTTGTCGCAAGTGCCCGCGGGCGTTTACCCGCAGCCACAGATACAGACCGACATCTAAAACCCTGATTCAGAAGCACGCGGGCGTTCAGCGAGTGCACCAGGGTGCCTTTGCGATCGATTTGATGACCACATTACTTCCAGGTGCCGCCTGGTCTAGCCACGTTAACAGAGAACAGGTATAAATCAGCTTAAAGCAAGTAACTTATTTTCTTTTATTGATCTGTTGTTGAATTCCTACATTCTATTTTTCTAGGGTTTTAAATTGTTTCTGAGGGCTCACACAGTGGAGCCCTCTTATTAATTTCTAACTCCTTGATAGTGTTAATGTGTGCAGGATTTTAATGGCGGATCCGGTGTGTTGATAGCGATTGTTTAAGCTGGAGTGGTCCGAGCTACGAGGATACAACAAAGCCCACTCACCTTGTTGGGGTTAAAGATATATTCTTCGGAGATGCCACCCATTATGCCAGCTAGGGTTTCGGAGAACCCTAGCACAAACTATAATTTTTGTATCACGAAAAGGGTTACAGGCCCTGTTGTACTCAAAAGGAGTTTTTAAACTCTATTGATTAATAAAAATTGTTTGTTTTGTACAACTGTGTTCTGTCTTACTTTGTATCGTGACTTCTTTATCTTTTGTTTGGCGTTGTATCTTTAATCTACACTCTTTATGCTTCTATGAGTTTGAAAAATCACATTGGGTCTCTAACAATTCACCTTGTGATTTCCTACTAAGAAAGTTTTTTTCTTGGTGAGCTTGCTAAGTTTTGGACAGGTTTCGGTGGGGACTTGTGAGCAGTCTTGGACAGGTTTCGGTGGGGACTTGTGAGCAGTTTTGGACATGTTTCGGTGGGGACTTGTGAGTAGATTTGGACAGGTCCTAGCAGAGGACTTGTGAGCTGAGTTTGATAGTTCTATCAGAGAACTTGAGGACAGAGGTGCACTGGTTCTTTAAGAATAACCTGAGGACAGATTTGGAAAGTATTTGAGAAGGCTTGTGTGCAGAGGATTGATTTGTTCAAGCATTGGATAGATATAACAGATAGAGGAAGACTTGTACTAGACCGACTGACTGTGTTTGGTACAGGTTGCTAAGCTGCTATGGACGTGATCATAGAAGGAAAAGGTCTCTTAGGCTAAGCATTGAGGATAGGAGGTCTTCGGTGGAAAGGAGTTCCACATGCTGGCAAGAGGTAGAGGCAGTTGATCTTCTGAGGGATCATTTCTAGAGCAGAGGGGAAGGTATCTCCTTTGAGCAGAGGCTCATAAATTCTGATTAGGGGAAGGTATCTCCTTTGTGTCGAGGCTCATAAATATTGTAATTGGGAAATATTCCCAAAGAACTTTGAGATAACTTTTAGAGAAAAGTTTTGTGGACGTAGCCTAGCCATTTTGGGTGAACCACGTTAAAATTGGTGTCACTAAGTGGATGATATTGTGCATTGCTTTGATATTGTTTTGGGTATATTGCTTTACTGTTTTGAGGTATAAAGAAAAAGGTAAAAAGAGGTCTTATACTGTTCACCCCCCCCTCTCAGTATAACCTTGTGTTCTTCAATTGGTATCAGAGCGGGTGCCTTCGAAAAGTTTAACGACTTGAAGGAAAAGCTAGTAAATAACACAATGGATCATTCAAGTGGCAATGCAACACCTATTCTTGATGGGTCAGATTTTGGTCTTTGGAGTGCAAGGATGAAGGTTCATCTAATGGCACTTGGAAATGAGGTTTGGGAAGTGATTGAAGATGAGTACACTATTCCTGAACATGGTCCTAATACTAAAGAAGAAAGGCTCCTACATCACAGCAATTCAAAAGCAATGAATGCAATCCTAAAAGGCTTACAGAAAGAAGATCTCACCAAAGTGATTCATTGCAAGACAACTAGTGAAATGTGGAAACAGTTGAAGGTGGTTCATATAGGTGATACAAATTTCAAAAAGGCCAAGTTGAGACACTTCAAAGGTATGTTTGAACAACTCAAGATGAATAATGATGAAAAGATTAGTGACTACATGCTTCGTATGGATGAGGTTGTTAACTACATGAAAGACTTAGGTCTTGAGCTTGCTGAAAATGATGTTTGTGATAAGATTTTAAGATCTCTTCCTAATAGATTTAGTGAAAATATTTCTGCTATTGAGGAAGCTAAAGATTTGGATAAGTTGAAAAAGGATGAGCTCCATAGTATACTTGTAGCATTTGATTTGAGAACTCAAGTGAAGGTTGATGTCAAGAAAGAGGCAACTTTCAAGGCTACCAAGAAATCCAAGGGTAAACAGCTTCAAGATAGTGATGAGTCTTCTAGTGATGAAGAGGCATATTACATCAAGAAAGACAAGTTCTCTAGAAAGCATAAAAGTATGAAAAATATAAGATGTTTCAATTGTGGAAATTTTGGTCATTATGCTACTGACTGTACTGTTCCCAAGAATGAAAGTGATGAAGATAAACAGGATTCTAAGAGCAAGGATTCTAAAAAGCACAAGCATCACAGGAAGAACAAAGATGAGCACAACAATCAAGGAAAGAGGTATTCTCACAAGCACAAGAAGAGTTTATACCTAGACAAAGCTAGTAAGTGTTCTAGTAGTGATAGTGAAAGTTCTTCAAGTCATGATGAAAATGAGATGTTGTTCATATCAGAAAAAGAGGAAGATCCGAAACATAGATTCATTATCATGAAATGTCTTAGATGTGGAAAATTTGGACACCTTGAGGATGATTGCACAAATAATGATTTGGTTTCTAGTATGTATGAGGATGCTTCATAAAAATATAAGGAAGATGCATGTATGGTTTTTGAAAAGGGTAGCACCTCTAGTGATAAGAAATCTAAAAAAGGCTTTGATGATTCAAAAAGCAAAAAAATAGAGGAAGATATAGAGGAAGGTGAAGTAGATTTTGAAGGTGAACTTATTAGTGCTCTTAGTGCTTTGAAAAAGGAAAGAAAGAATAATGCTAGACTCAAGGATAAGTTAGATGAATGTTGCATGGAAAGAGATGAGCTTATAGAAAGTCTTGACTTCTCTATAGCTAAGACACAAGAACTCAAGGATGAGTTAGAGTCTAAGGTTCTTGAGTATAGCGAGTTGGAACAGAAAATGGCTTCTTTGAAAGAGGAAACTAAAGAGTACAAGGATAAGCTTTATAGGTTTCAAGATAGCTCCAAAAAGGTTAAGTCACTCATCAAAGGTCAAAGAAAGACAATAGATAAAACAGGCCTTGGTTTTGTTAAGCCACACAAGGAACAAGTTGGAGAGTCTAGTAAGAGACTCCAAAAGGAAGAGAGTTCTATGAGGAAAGTATTTCAGAAAAGGAGTCCTTGAATGATAGATGCACGAAACAGAAAACAGAATTCATAATGAGAAGAAGAAGTATTCAGGACCCAAGAGGTCAAATAAAGGAAAGTTTCAAGGCAGATGTTTTGCTTGTCATAGGTTTGGTCACATGGCTTCACATTGCATGGCTCAAGTGAAGAAGGTAAATGATAGTTTCGGAAGTGCTAGTTACTTTCAAGGGTATTGCTACTCTTGTAAACAGTTTGGGCACAAGGCAGTCTATTACAAGGTAAATAACAGGAATAGGTTTGATCAAAATAGGTTTGGTCAGAACAGGTTTGGTCAGAACAGGTTTGGCCAAAACAGGTTTGGTCAGAACAGGTTTGGTCAGAACTGGTGGATTCAAATATCAGGTTTACCTTAGAGAAACAACATCGTCAAGTGTTTCAAGTGCAACAATGAAGGTCACATAATCAGACAGTGTAGAGCTAAAATTCCAAAATACAAGAACAGGAACAATGGCATGATCAGGTCCAAGGATCAAGGCATGGACAAGAACAGGGATGAGAACAAGAACAAGAACAAGTGACAAGAACAGGAATATGGACAAAGAGTTCAAGAGAAGGCTCGACAAGGAAGTTATAGACACTGATGATGATCAGTGCCTAATGGGAGTTTTACTCCCACCCCAGAATTAATCACCTCATCAGGAGGTGGGGGAACGACTAAGCTAAGAGGCTCATTCTTAGTCCCAAGCCCCAAAGGTGACCCTTTGCCATTGATGACAAAGGGGAAGAGATATGAGTAAGGGGGAGAGCTTCAAAGTGAAGGGGAGAGCTTCAAGTCAGGGGGAGCAAAACTTCAAAGGAAGATTCTCAGTTGTGGGCATAGTTGGTCAGTTGTTAGCACAGTTGGTTTCAATTTTGGCTCCTGAGAAGTGTTTTTAGTAAAGGTTTGCCATCAATGACAAAGGGGGAGATTGTTGGCAATTTTGGGTACATTGGGTACATTGCCCTTGATCATGTGTATAAGTTGTCATTGATGTCAAGAAGCTCTTGAAGGAATTTGATTTGATGTCAAAAGTTTTGCTTTAATAAAAGGTTTCTTGAAGGTTCCGACATGGCAGTTTCAAAGGTCTTTTGTAAACCCCAAGTTGGCAGGTTTAAAGATTACAGGTGGATGCATTAGTTTAATGCATTTGGGTCCAAGAGGAAGTATTTATTTAAATAATTAAAAACCTTGTTAAGGTTCCCTTTAATTATTTTTAAATAAATATTAAATTATTGTTTGCAATGGGTTCTCCTAACCCATGGCACTATGTTTTAAGATTGTGGGCGCTAGCCAAGACCTCCGCCGACGTGTTAAACTCCTCACCGACATCAAGAGCTTATGGTAAAAATGCATATAAATCTCCCTTGATGAAAATCAAGAATCATCCGATCCGCATTTTGAAAAGATTTGCTCGCTATGAATTCGTGATCTGTTGTTCGATTTCTTCCTCGCTGTGATTTCGTGATCCGTTGTTCGGATTTCTTCTCCGATTGTGTCTTTGCCATTTTCGTAAACCTGTTGTTCGACTGTGTCTTCGTCGTTTTCATGAATCCATTGTTCATTTTTTTTGTACTCGTCGTTTGTCATAAATCCGTCGTAAGGTTTTCGTCTTCGTGTTCACGTCAGAAGAAAGGGAGGCACTATTGTTTTATTTAATCCTTGGCGCAGAAGGAACAAGGCTAACAACGTGAGGTTTAAACCTCACCGGGCACCTTTGGCACATCGGTAGTGGCTAGGTTGTTGGCATGCTACCCGAACGGGAGGTTCCGCGTTCAAATAACGCGAAAGGGTTTTTCATCGTGAAGTGGACGCAACGGGTGGTGTTAGAATTCGTGCGCAATTTCTCCATAGCACAATTTTTGATGTTGGCCAAGGTATTTTCAAAATTAATTTTTGCTAAGTGTATTTTGCGGATGGAGGAAGTTTATTAGAGGGAAAAACAACTTAGGAGTTATAAGGAGTTTAAAGCTTGTTTTATTTTGATAAAAGATTCTTTTGAAGGTGTTGTTTGAAATATCTTATTGCATTCTTATGAGAGATAAATTTTATTTTTGATAAGACTATAAGGGAGAAATAAGGTGTATAAGGGATAAATTTTTCTTGCAATGTTGAGAGTGCTTTTGGTTGATTATGGAAATGAAAGCATGATGTTTTAAGGTTAAAATTGCTTCTTGTGTGAAGTTGTGAAACCTTAAGTGGGTAGCTTTGAGATTGACATTTGCTTTCATTAAATTGGTAATAATCAAGCTATTCTTTACTTGGTTAAAGTGTTGGGCTTACTCCTTTGTTGATGATTTGAAAAGTTGTGTGTGCTCTTGTTGATTTGAGTTGGTGGATGCTTTTTGTTCAAACAATATTGGAGAGAAAAGGAGTTCTACTTGTTTCCTTTTCTAATGTTGATTGTGAAATGCTTCAAGGTTGTGTTTTGAGTTGAATGGTGTTGATTGAACCTTGTTTGATGAGCATTGTTGTTGAAGCCCTAATTGATGGTGAAAAGAACATGAGTATCATTGTTATGTGATTCTTTGCATAGTTGGCAATTTTTGGGGTTTCATGTTCTTGAAAGAAAGTCTATCCTATCCATTTTAGATATTGAGTTGAGTTTTCAGATTTGAGATTGAGTTTGAGCTGAGTTGATTTGAGTTGAGTTTTGAGATTGGGAGTTGAGTATAGAACATATTGAGTCTCTAACAATTCTCTTTATGCTTATATGAGTTTGAAAAATCACATTGGGTCTCTAAAAATTCACCTTGTGATTTCCTACTAAGAAAGTTTTTTTTCTTAGTGAGCTTGCTGAGTTTTGGATAGGTTCCGGTGGGGACTTGTGAGCAGTCTTGGACAGGTTCTAGTGGGGACTTGTGAGTAGTTTTGGATAGGTTTTGATGGGGACTTGTGAGCAGATTTGGACAGGTCCTAGCAGAGGACTTGTGAGCTGAGTTTGATAGTTCTATCAGAGAACTTGAGGATAGAGGTGCACTGGTTCTTTGAGAAGAACCTGAGGACAGATTTGGCAAGTCTTTGAGAAGGCTTGTGTGCAGAGGATTGATTTGTTCAAGCATTGGACAGATCTGACAGACAGAGGAAGACTTTTACTAGACCGACTGACTGTGTTTGGTACAGATTGCTGGGCTGTTGTGGATGTGATCATAGAAGGCAGAGGTCTCTTAGGCTAAGCATTGAGGACAGGAGGTCTTCGGTGGAAAGGAGTTCCACATGCTGGAAAGAGGTAGAGGTAGTTGATCTTCTGAGGGATCATTTCCAGAGTAGAGGGAAAGGTATCTCCTTTGAGCAGAGGCTCATAAATTCTGATTAGGGGAAGGTATCTCCTTTGGGCCGAGGCTCATAAATATTGTAATTGGGAAGTATTCCCAAAGAACTTTGAGATAACTTTTAGAGAAAATTTTTGTGGACGTAGCCCAACCATTTTGGGTGAACCACGTTAAAATTGGTGTCACTTTGTGGATGATATTGTGCATTGCTTTGATATTGCTTTGGGTATATTGCTTTACTGTTTTGAGGTATAAAGGAAAAAGTAAAAAGAGGTCTTATACTGTTCACCCCCCTCCTCTCAGTATAATCTTGTGTTCTTCATGGAATTCTTGAAATGCTTCTCCATTTTCACTTATGCCTATCATATAGTTACCCTTTGTTGCTTGATCATATATATTTTGGGGACTTTGCAACAAGGCAGGTTATGAAACCTAGTTTGGTTTAGATCATATGCATTGCATCCATACTAGTTCATTGATGCTTAGTGAATCCCCACCCTAGGGCATGTCTTTTTGTTTTCTCCTTGTAGGATGATAAATATTACCTCTATTATTTACATACATACATGGGGTACTTTATATGATAGTGGGTACCTTGTTTATAAGAATTCTTACTTTGTTACATCTACTAGCATAGAACAAGCTTTTATTTCATATATTACTTGACCTTGAAAGTATAAAAAAAAATCCTTGGTCAAGGGATATATGTTTATTCTCTTCTTTTCTTTTCCTCTTCTTCTTCATTACATTCATATCTTGCGTTAAGTACTTCTTGTGATTAATCTAACTCCTTTATTATCGCTATGTCATTATTATTGGGCATATGCTCTTGAATACTTCACCTAATCATGATTAAGAACATGCAAACATATTTTCAAAATATGATCACATCAAGTGTCTTTGAACCTATTCTACATTTTATATATCAATAATCCTATCTATCTAATCCTATAGAATGTACATCTAATCAACTATTATCAAACATAAAACATCTTAAAATACAAATATATCCACATCATCATTCATAAGTCAAATATATCAACCCATATATATATATAATATAGCAAATATGTCATCATACATCATAATTTATTCCCATAGGTATATTATCTCATACATCTGCATGGCATACAAAATGGTGCCCCCTCAAGCTATACCCCATAAACAAGTCATCCATGTTGCGATATCCTATCTGGCTCACTACTACATCTTTATCCTATTGATAAAATCTCATCCACTCTCTCCTATTTGCCTTTTCAAGTCCCCCTTTCTCTCTATGGCCTTTCACCAACCTATGATAGGGCTTCTCTTGATGATCATGTTGCTTGACCTACTATTATCATACCTCTTCCCCTTTGTGACCTCTCACCAACTTGTGATACAACTACACTTAATGGTTGTGTTGCTTGACGCACTACTATCGTGCTCCTATGATCATGTTGAGCTATGGGAATCAATTATGATAAAACAACAAAACCATGGCTTACTAGTACCTCAAAGTAGGATATCAAATAAGCCAATCTAAACTCTTCCATACCTTACCATAAATGGGTATTCTTTGCCTATGTAGTTATCGTGTATCCTCTCAACTGTGCTACCTCCTGATGGAGCCTATTTCACTTTATAATGCTAGAGTCCCTTTCTACTTGTATTCCCTCTCTCTCTCTCACTAAATTGTACCTCCAATAGTTGCATCCCCTCTCTCAGAATCTTTACCTCACCTACTACATCCATCACTGTATCCCATCCATAGTCTTTATTAAAGTTTGGTCCCTCACCACCCATACCATTGATTGTTGCTACCCCTAATGGTATTGCTCCTACTTCTAATTGATGATATACATATCATGTAAGAAGCTCCTCCCCTTCTCTTTCCCTCTCTCATGTGTGTCCTCCCATTCACCCTTAGCAACTTTTGTTGTCTCTCCAGTCATCTTTCCACCCTCCTCCATATCCATATTTTCCTTTGTAGCTCTTCTTGCCTGCCACTACTATGTAGCCCATCATATATCATACTCGGGGGTAGTGACTACATCATCTACATATGGCACCATAATAACCTCATCTACCTCTTCCCCTAGTAGCTCTATATTTGGTGGTACTATGAAGTTCCTACCTTTCTTCCTATATCTCACAAGTGGATCCAGTATCCCTTGCCTAATACCAAACTATCACAGTATTTGAGTATATTAAAAATACTCATATTGCATGTGTGTTCATTTGATAATCCACCTCGCTTATCGAACATGATCCAGTTGCACTACATATTCTACCCATGTTGGTCCTCCCTTCCATGGTCACCAGATCACATCCTATGACCTCAAGCTTACCCACATAGCATGATAGTACTCTTCATTCCTTGCATGAGTCCTATTAAAATCCTCCTATTAATCCCTCTACCATCTTAATATATATGGAATATTTGGTCCCATCCACCTGTGTATGTCATATGGCAACCCTCGAGGTCTATCTATAGCAAATGCTCCCATGTCCATATCTGTAGCAATAGGCTGCAACTCATTCTCAGTCGACACGATTATCACACCTCTCATAACTCTCTCTAGGTATAGGCTAACAAAGTATAAGCCCATGCAAACACCACTGAGCTCTCAACCAAGTCCTAAACTATCCCTAGCATGTTCCATGGGAACTGTGTCCCTTGTAAATTAGGCAAAGCATAAGTAGATATCATAACCATAACCACCATTTGCCTTAGTGATAACACTCCCACATCATAATACATCTCATACATCACACTTCCTCTGTTAGTCTTCACATGACACTACTTTGCTCCAAACACCCTCTTTATAATTCCTCTCTTTCATGCTTCATCGATGATGACAATAGCATGACCCTCCACTAGCAATTGGAATACCTAATATACATCCTCTAGGGTGATCGTCATCTCTCTAGTTGGAAAGAAAAATGTCTCTTATCTTGATTCCATCGCTCTATTAATGTTTATGTATAATATCTAGCTACTTGTATAGGCTCCATATGGGCCACCCCTCTAGTCTTATCTCCTTCAACCATACCCAATCATCTACATCTAGCATCTCCCTCCCAAACTACTTTCAGCTAACACAATTTTGATTCCAATCATATCCAAACCCTACCAGTTTAGTCTAAATACATATATATATATATATATATATATATATATATATATATATATATATATATATATATATATATATATATATATATATATATATATATATATATGTATGTATATAACTAATAATAACAAAAAAATAATGATAATAATAATAATAATAACAATATATATATATATATATATATATATATATATATATATATTTATAAACATAAGCAACACCATAAAACCCTAGGGTTCCTTTTTCTCCTATAAATAAACACATAAGCATAAAAATATAACTTACCAACTCTACACTTCCGCCATCGCTAGATTTGGCGATAGCCATCTTGTTCACCCAAACCATCAATCCACAAGCTCTCCACATTAGATTCTCTTAATACCCTATTGGGATGAATCTTCAAACCTTTGGATGCACATCTATCTCTCAAATAATATGTACTATAATATTGGCAAGCAATAGCAAAATGAGAACTATAAAGACTACCAGGACTACAAAGTGTATACTCCATAAGACAAAGAGAGAGAGACTTGCATAAAGGATGATTGAAAAGGAATCCATAAGCCTTAAATATAAACCCTACACTCAACTTTTTAGTCTTAAAAAGGGTTAGATCGAATTGTGTTTTGATAACTTAACACATTTGGACATCATAAAGAAAATAGAGAACTACAATATTATTAAATAACAAAAGTGTAAATACAAGTTTTTGATTCATCTGATCACACTAAGCATAGATGAATATCATACTTCTCACAAAGGATCAAAGACCGATGATAGGTAGTGATGTCTCAAATACAAATTGAGCTATTATTTATACAATAGTCAAATTCAACCAACAGTTGTGATCAAGATGAGATCAACGTTCAACATCTTGATCTCGATTTGCAATCTCTATATGGGACACATGTCCAATCGATCAACATCTAAAATAAACTTACAATAAAATGGATATCTATATCCAACTAAATAAATTGGATGTCTTTTTGACTAAAAATGATCATGTGAAACTAACATTACACGGTGAATCACTTTTCAAGGACAAGCGTCACACAAACCTTTACAAGCATGTGGGTTCTAGACCCACAAGATTTTCATTGTAGATGAATCTAGTCATTTTTGGACTCAAAGATTTGGTTTTGTGGGATCCTCCCACATACACTGATTAGTTGACAACCACCATTGTTTGTTGAAGCTTATATGATTGAGCCATTCAAACTCATTAAATTAGGAAATATCAATGGCTTGATGCATTGCACAGTGATAATGGTTTACCACTCAGGTATCTGATACATGCCTAGGACCACTAGCTAGCCATGTAACTTCTTTATTGATAATAAGATACAAAATAGAAAATTAGGAATGAATCCCCAATCAAATTTATCAATGACTTATTTTGCATAGTTGATCTTTCGATTTCCTTAGAGCGATGAGAGGAATACTTTATCAAACTAGAGTATAAACCTACACACTATTAGATTTGATTTCAATTCTAGAGAATTCAAATCATAACGATAAATATTTCAATCAGGAATTAATGCACCAACAATGCCAATAGAGTTATACTAGAATAACTTTCTACAAAGGAAAATTACTTCTGGTTTACTCCAATCATGAAGATACCAATTCATGAGATGAATAATAATTAATCCCTTTTTAGAATATGTAATAGTGACAGGACAATACAAAGGTTCAACTAAACCAAGTCTAGATGAAATCCAAAATTTTGAAGACATTCCTCTAACCCTCATGGATATGTAAGTCATAAGGGAGTAGATAAAATTAGCTTTTCGCAAGGCTTGGATAGCCACTAGTGAGGGATAACCTCCATTTAGCCATTTGCGAGCACACATCCTAGCAGGTATCAGTCCATCTACATCCACTAGTGAACACACACCTATAGTGGGTTCTTGCTCCACCTTTTGATAACTAACGAGTACACATCCATAGTGGGTCAATGCTCCTTGCAACTTGTTTTCATAGTGAGCACTACACATCTACATGATAGCTTCATGGATAATCGTAAGCATCACATCCATAGTAGTTTTTGCTCTATCCTCATCCATTTATGAGCATACATCCTCACAGGGTTTCACTCTATTTTTTTCTTCTTTATTTTTTCTTAGCTTATGCTCATTTGATCACATTGAACCATTCTGGTCTACGTTGATTCAAATGGTATAGTCTAAGCCCTTCTTTGCTTTCTTGATCTTTTGGTGGATTTCTCTTTCTTTTTCCCTCTCTTTCTACTTTATTTATTTATTTATTTATTTTCTCTTTCTTCTATCACTCTTTGCATCTTACATCTATCAATTTATTCATCAATTCCCAACTAGAGACATCAATCATTTCAATTACTCCTCTCATCTTTTCTTACTCTTAATATTAGATCAATTTGATCATATCTCATCCTTTTCAATATTCATCACATCTCTCTTCCTCAACCCCAGCCTAATCGAGTTTCATCGGTTCAACTAGGTTTCCCCTCCAAAAATTGAGGGGGCACCCTAGGTTGGGGGCATGCATGCATACAATTTATGTATGAACAATCATTTTTACACCATCCACTCTATATTGGCTTTTCAAGCAGCCAAAAGCTCCCCACCATCAAAATTGGTGCACAACTATTTTTTATGCATTCATTGTACAATGAATACATCAAAAGGGGGTAAAATGTAGACATTAAAAATTGACCCACTTTACATCAATTTTCATTAATTCATTAACTCTCTAACCATCCAAATTCACCTTTTAAAAATCTAAAATTAAGCATTTATTGCTTCAAAAATTAAGGTCATATTTGACATGAATTTTCACCAACCAAATCATCTCTAAACTTCTCAAAACCACCACCATTGGATTGGGCTTGAAAAGAGTTTTTCGATGATTTTCTCCAGATTTCCTCCAATTCTTCTCAATTTCCTCCAAAATCCCTAATACTTCTTCTAAAGTCACATATTTCCTCTAATTTCTTCCTAATATTTCTAAATCCTCCTAAATTTCCTTATAATACCCCTCGCTTCTTCTAATCCTCTCTAATTCATGTATGATTTCCCTAAGATCACTGTTCATTGTTCACTATTTAGAAATCATTGTTCACTATTCACAAATCAATGTTCATTATTCACTGTTCACTGCGCACTATTCACTATTCACGAATTCAAAGTAGAGTGTCATTTTAAAATGGCCTGTTACTTCATTAGACCACTTTTAAAGTGGCATATTATTTGATTATTTTAATTAATTATTTTTCAAAATAGCATGTTTTACTTTTAAGGGGGCATGTTATTTCAAAGTTCATTTTCAAGGTAACATTTTCCACTTCCAAAGTGGCATGTTACTTCAAAGTCCATTTTCAAAGTAGCATGTTTCATTTTCAAAATGACATGTTACTTCATTAGCCCACTTTCAAAGTGGTATATTATTTTATTATTTTCATTAATCCATTTTCAAAATAGTATGTTCTACTTTCAAGGGAGTATGTTATTTCAAAGTTCATTTTACTTCATTAGCCCACTTTTAAAGTGGCATATTATTTTATTATTTTTGTTAATCCATTTTCAAAATAGCATGTTTCACTTTCAAAGTGGCATGTTACTTCAAAGTCCATTTTTAAAGTAACATGGTCCATTTTCAAAGAGGCATCTTAGTTCACATGGTCCATTTTTAAAGAGACATCTTACTTCACATGGTCCATTTTCAAAGTGGCATGTTATTTTCCACCAAATTTGGTGGAGAATATTTTATTAATTTCATTTTTTAATTCAAATTATTTTCCCTCCCTCCTAAGGCCATGAAAAACTATAAATAGAGCCCTTGGGATAGCCTCTTCATCAAGTATTTTCTCAAGCACAAAAACTCTATAGGTTTTTCTTCAAGCTTTCAAGTTTCCAAGCAAGGGATCTCAAAGGAGTCATCAACATCAATATTTTCAAGAAAATGGTCTTGAGGAGGCTATCATCATCAAGTAGAGACAACTCATCTTTAAGGGTTGTGCTCTTTCCCAGTATTTATTCATCTATCTTATCCATTAAATTTCAATCTCCTTATCAATTTGAATTTCGTTTTCATTTCATAGTTAGGATTTTTTAGTATCTTCATTTAAATACTAAATTTGTAGTTTCACTTGTCTTACCATTATCTTAATTTTTTCTTTGCATACTCAGTTTTATTTTTTTACATTCATCTTACTCATTTAAATAAAAACTACTTTATAATCTCATATTATAGCACAAAGTACATCACATTAAAAGGGGTCCCTACTCCGCATATGCTCTTCCCTTGTACTTTGTGTGAACTTGGGAATCAAAAGTGGGTAGATCCCCTAAGGTCAATGAACATCATCATAGTCATTATCATTAAAAGGGGTCCATACTCTGTGTATGCTCTTCATTTGCAATTCATGTGAACTTGGGAATCAAAAGTGGGTAGATCCTCTAAGGTCAATGAATATCATCATAGTCATCATCATTCTTCTTCTTTTTTTCACATTGTTGAGCAAGGTGCAGCAACAGTATTGTCATTGTTGTCAACATAGTCAGATAGATCTGTTGATGCAGTGGACAGGAAGTTCAAAAGCTATTCAGATGCAGAAGACAAGAGTTCAAAGGTTATTCAGAGTATGTACAGT
This sequence comes from Wollemia nobilis, assembly GCA_028583015.1. Classification (NCBI taxonomy): domain Eukaryota; kingdom Viridiplantae; phylum Streptophyta; class Pinopsida; order Araucariales; family Araucariaceae; genus Wollemia; species Wollemia nobilis. The sequence continues at coordinate 10,830,459 of JAQPPZ010000440.1, forward strand.
AATTTTCTAAGAAGACCGAAGTGGCCAATATGTAAAAGATCAAAGAAAAAGACAAGTAAGAAAAGTGTCACGATATCGCGACATATACATTAGGCAAGAAAAACTGTTGCGATTTCATGACATGTTGGAAGAGAGAAAAAGCAGGAAAAACTGTCACGATTTCATAACATGTTGGAAGAGAAAAAGGTAAGTGGAAAAACTGTCACGATTTCACGACATGTTGGAAGAGAGAGAAAAAGCAAGAAAAACTATCGCGATTTCGCGACATGTTGGAAGAGAAAAAGGCAAGTGGAAAAATTGTCGCGATTTCATGACATGTTGGAAGAGAAAGAGAAAGCAGGAAAAAGTGTCGTGATTTCGTGACAAGTTTGAAGAAAGAGAACAAGTAAGAAAAGTGTCACGATTTCGCGACATGTCGCATTTTCGTGACTAAAATAGGAGAGAGAAAGTAAGTTGAAAAAGTGTCACGATTTTGCGACATGTCACATTTTCGCGACTAAAATAGGAGAGAGAAAGTAAGTTGGAAAAGTCTCGTAATTTTGTGACATTTCGCATTTTTGCGACTAAAATAGGAGAGAGAAAGTAAGTTGGAAAAGTGTCACGATTTCGTGACATGTCGCATTTTCACAACTAAAGCAGGAGAGAGAAAGTAAATTTGAAAAGTGTCGCGATATCGTGACATGTCGCATTTTCATGACAAAAGAAAGAGATGAAGCGTACGGAAGCAGAACTATCATGATTTCATGACAAAAGCAGAAAGAATACTTCGAAGGCAGAAGTGTCACGAATTCACGACAAAAGCAAAAAGAAGACTTCGAAGGCAGAAGTGTCACGATTTCATGAAAAAAGCAAAGAAGTAAAGTACGAAAGCAAAAGTGTCATGATTTCATGACAAAAGCAGAGACGAAGTATACAGAGGCAGAAATGTCACGATATCGCGATAAAAGAAAAGATGAAGTCTGCGAAGGTAGAAATGTCACGATATCACAACAAAAGAATAGAGAAAGCGTATGGAGGTGAAAGTGTCGCAATATCGCGACATGTTGTATTTTCGCGGGCCTAAGAAAAGAAAAAGAGCAAGGAGAAAAAGTGTCACGATATCACGACATGTATTTTTGCGGGCCAAAGCAAAGAGAAAGAGGAGAGAGAAAAAAATGTCACGATATCGCGACATGTTGCATTTTCGTGGGCCAAAGCAAAGAGAAATAGGAGAGAGAAAAAGTGTCGTGATATCGTGACATGTATTTTCGTGGCAACAGCAACAAAAGAAGCTTCAGAAACAAAAATGTCACGATTTTGTGATAGGTCGTAAATGTGCAAGTCAAGAAGGAGAACCCGACTGAAATGAGAAGTATGACATCCAACTAAAATTAGGGTTTACAGTTGTTATGAAAGCTGACCAAGATTAGGGTTTACAACCGACTAAGATTAGGATCTTCATCATAAAAAATATTGTTATAAAAGGAGGGATGTTTGGAGAATTGAGAAAGAGTGTGGAATGTGTGTGAAATACGGTCATTGTGCATAGAGAGCAAGTCGTGTTGAATCATGCTAAGTGCAAAATTCGTAAAGAGAGCAGAGTGCGTAAAAGATAGAAGATGATCGTGAAGTTTGACTGTAACGAAGCAGAGTGTGCAAAGTGATTGCGTAGAGAGAGTAGAGTGTGCTAAGAACGCAAAGGTAAAAAATACTAGTCATGGTCTTGCAAAAGCAAAGATAAATCAAGGGTTGGTGCTCCTTCCAGTTGGTGCTAGTAAATCAGGGGTTGGTGCTCCTTTCTGTTAGTACAAATAAATCATGGGTTGGTGCTCCTTCCAGTTGGTGTTGGCAAATTGATTGTAAAGTTGGTGCTTTACATAGGCTAGATTTGGATGGTAGTCCAAGCAGTCAATTTTTGAGGAGTAGCCACATTGGTGAACCTTGTTAAATATTATGTTATGTGATGCTCTTTTGTTATAATTGTTGTATTTAGTAATAAGTTTTAATTGTTGCGGTATTAAAAGCTATAAATTCAAGTTTAAAGAGCTACACTGATTCACCCCCCCTATCAGTGTCATTGTAAGACTAACAATTGGTATCAGAGCTAGGTTCTTGTACAATCTTAATTGGCTAGGGTGATCTTGGAAGTAAAAAAATGGCATTTGAAGAAGTAAAATCAGAAAAGGAAGAAGGAGTGAACTCTGAAGTATGTGGTGAAAACCCTGAGGTTGAAGTAGATCTAGAAGGTGAGTTGATATCTGCACTTGAAGAGTGGAAAATAGAGAGGAAAAAGAATAAGAAAATTTCAAAAAAGCTTGAAGATGCAAACGAAATCATAACCAATTTGAAAGTACAGATAGAAGAATACAAAAAAATATTTGAAGATCTCGAAGTACAAATTACCATGAAAATAGATTATTGTTGCAAACTAGAAGAAGAGAATGTTGGTTTACGAACGTAGATAGAAGAGATGAATCACAAAATTAGTTGCTATCACAAACACGAAGAAAGTTCTATGAAGCTGGATAAGATTATAAATGACCAAAGGCCTGTAGGCATTAAATTTGGTCTGGGTTTCGTCGAAGGAGAATCATCAAATGGATCAAAGGCCAGAAATGTAGAATCCATAAAGAATGAAGATAAGAAACAGGTTGATCAAGGAAAAACGTCTCATGCAAAAGAAAGCAATAATGCCAGACATGAAAGGAGAATTTACAATGATGGATTCACTAATGTCACACATCAAAGAAGAAGAAGACCTATGGCTCCTACGACAACATGGCAAAGACCATCACCCAGGTTCAATTATCCCTTTTTTGGTTTTTATTTTAAATGCAATGGCTATGGACATAAAATCTCGGTCTACAAATATAATGTTAGACCAAGGAATTTCACCAGTAGAAATTCTTTTTCTCCTCTGATGAATTAAACAGTAGAATGTTATAACTGTCATAATTTTGGGCACATTGCAAGAAACTGTAGAAGTACATTTGCATCAAATCAATTTTAGGGAAGAAAATTTTGACCAAATATGATGAGACAAAATAGAAAACTTTCCAAAAAACATGCACAAGCTCTTGATAAGGGAAAGTCAAACAAGAGCCCAAAATTCCTATCAAAACAGAGTGGAAAGAAAAAGAGCGACTTAAGGAAGAAATGGAATCCTTAATCGTACAAACAACATTTAAAGCACAGAATAAATATGTACCATGGATACTTGATAGTGGATGATCCAGTCATATGACAGGTGACAAACAAAAATTTGAGAAGTTACAAAAATATGAAGGTGGTTCAATAAAGTTTGGAAATAATGATGGAGCTAAGATAGTTGGCAAAGGTTTAGTTAAATTTAGTGATGAAAAAATTAAGTCAGAAGAAGTCTTATTTGTGGATGGTTTGAAACATAACTTTTTGAGTGTAAGTCAGATTTGTGATAAAGTTCATGAAGTAGTTTTTAAGAAGCAGGGTTGTGAAGTCAGAAAAACAAACAGTGGAAAATTGATAGCAACTGGATCAAGGACATCTGGCAACCTGTACATGCTCTCAAAGACTTCAAAAGGAGCTTGTTTTATTAGACAAGAAGAAGAAAGTTGGTTGTGGCACAAGAGACTCGGTCATATTAGTTTTGATAATATAGTAAAAATCAACTCAAAAATGGTAGTGAAAGATATTCCCACCATCAGCAAACCTGCAAACAACATTTGTGCTTCATGCCAAAAGGGGAAGCAAACTAGGGTCACATTCAAAACAAAAGAGTACTACACAAGCAAACATTTGGAACTAATACACACTAATTTATGTGGACCCATGAGAACACAAAGCATAAATGGTCACAAATATTTTATGTTGTGCATTGATGACTATTCCAGAATGACATGGATATTTTTTTGAAGCATAAATCAGAAGCTTTTGAAAGGTTCAAGATTTTCAAAAACCAAGTTGAGAATGAAACAGGAAGGAGGATCAAATTTTTAAGATCAGATAGAGGAGGAGAATTCATTTCAGAGGAGTTTGCGGAGTACTGTGAAAAATACAGTATTAGGAGATAGTTTTCAGTAGCCAGGACACCTCAGCAGAATGGAGTGGTAGAAAGAAAGAACAGGACAGTGCAGGAAATGGCATGAACTATGTTGGCTAAAAGCAGAGTAGCAGACAGATTTTGGAGAGAAGTAGTCCATACTACGGTGTATATCCAAAATAGGTACATGATGAGAACACATGAAAGCAAAACTCCTTATGAGTTGTGGTTCGGTAAAAGGGCAACAACAAAATACCTCAAAGTTTTTGGCAGTAAGTGCTACATCAAAAGAACTAAAGATAATCTTGGTAAGTTTGAAGATAGAGCGAATGAAGGTGTTTTTGTTGGTTATTCACCAAGAAGCAAAGCTTACAAATGCTATAACAATAGGCTAAAGAAAATTATGGACAATGTCAATGTTAAATTTGATGAAGGGAGAGAACGAATAATTAGCTATGAAAAGAACTACCCAATTTATGAAGAGGTTATTGAAGAAGATGAGGAAAACGAAACGGAAAAGATATAGAAAATTGACTCAGATGATTTAAGTGGTGATTTAGAAGTAGAAGAAAATAAGAAATTCAAAACAGGAAGCTGGCAGAAAAATCATCCTAGAGAGCAAATAATTGGAGACCCCAAAGTTGGTGTTCAGACAAGAGGAAGAGTAGTAAGTTACTACTCTCTATTTTCTAGCATTGAACCCAAAAATGTTGCTGACACAAGTAAAGATGAAAGTTGGATGAAGGCAATAAATGAAGAATTAGATCAGATCGAGAAAAAAAAAACTTGGGAGTTAGTACCTAGACCTGCAAATAAAAATATAATCGGGACTAAATGGATTTTTCGAAACAAATTGAATGAAGACGGACAGGTAGTCAGAAAAAAAGCAAGATTGGTATGTAAGGGTTATGCACAAGTTGAAGGCATTGACTTTGAGGAAACTTTTGCACCAGTAGCTAGACTAGAGGCAATTAGAATGTTTCTGGCTTTAGTAGTCTACAAGAATTTCAAAGTTTATCAAATGGATGTGAAATCAGCGTTTTTGAATGGGAAACTTGAAGAAGAAGAAAAGGTTTATATTGAGCAACCATATGGTTTCCAACTTGGTGATGATCCCAACTTGGTTTGCAAGTTGAAGAAAGCATTATATGGCTTAAAATAGGCACCCCGAGCATGGTATGCAAGGCTAGAAAACTATCTCACTCAACAAGGGTTTAAGAAAGGTATGGTGGATAGTAATTTATATGTCAAAATAGAAAATGGGCATCTTATTGTTCTTGTTGTATACGTAGATGATATCATATTTGGCAGCAGCAAATATGAGTCATGTAAAGATTCAGCAAATAAGATGCAGAAAGAATTTGAAATATCAATGATTGGTGAACTTTCGTATTTCCTCGGGTTGCAAGTTAATCAAAATAAGAAGGGCATATTTATTTCTCAAGTTAAATATGTGAAAGAGATGTTAAAAAAGTTCACAATGGAGGATTGTAAGCCAGTTAGCACTCCCATGACGACAGAGTTGCAAGTTGACCAAGGATGACAAATCTCCACCTGTTGATCAAACCATGTACGGATCTATGATTGGGAGCTTATCGTACCCGAAAGCTACCGGACCGGATATTTTGTAGGCAGTATGCATGGTAGCATGATTTTAGGCTAATCCCAAGGAGACTCATGTGACAAGCAGTGAAGAGGATTCTTCGGTACCTCAAGGGTACTATGGAGTATGGGTTATGGTATCCGAAAGGTAAAGACTTCACCCTTATTTCATATTTAGATGCATATTGGGCAGGATGTGTCGATGACAGAAAGAGTACCAGTGAAGGTGCATTCTATATTGGAGACAGATTGGTCGCGTGGCATAGTAAGAAATAAAATTTAGTTTCTTTATCGACAGTAGAAGCAAAATATATTGCAGGGACAACATGTTGTACGCAGGTATTGTGGATGAAACAAACCTTGAAAGATCTTGGTATTAGCTTCAGTGAGCCAATATCAGTTAAGTGTGATAACACCAGTGCCATTAACATCTCCAAGAATTCGGTTATGCATTCACGCACAAAACACATTGCTATCAGGTATCACTTTTTGAAGGAGAAAGTTGTAGAAGGTGAGGTTAAGTTGGATTTTGTTCCAACTACAAAGCAAGTAGAAAATAGAAAGAGTACCAGTGAAGGTGCATTCTATCTTGGAGACAGATTGGTTGCGTGGCACAGTAAGAAACAAAATTTAGTTTCTTTATCGACAGCAGAAGCAGAATATATTGCAATGACAACATGTTGTACGTAGGTATTGTGGATGAAACAAACCTTGAAAGATCTTGGTATTAGCTTCAGTGAGCCAATATCAGTTAAGTGTGATAACACCAATGCCATTAACATCTCCAAGAATTTGGTTATGCATTCACGCACAAAACACATTGCTATCAGGTATCACTTTTTGAAGGAGAAAGTTGTAGAAGGTGAGGTTAAGTTGGATTTTGTTCCAACTACAGAGCAAGTAGCGAGATATCTTCACAAAACCATTTCCCAAGGAAGTTTTTGAGTACCTTCACAATAAATTGGGAGTGGTCACACTTCCCAAGAATTGACTAGCTACAGGGATCACATTCTCAGGGCGAGCATTTAAGTATTTGATTATCTTTTTGCTCATGTTCATGATTTTTGCTAAGTGTAATCAATTTTTCCTGAGAATGTTGTGCATGGAATCAGGGGGAGTCTGCAGTATCCCTTTGGTATTATTTTCAAAGGGGGAGAAGAGTTACAGGAAATTGCACATGTGTTGCCAACAATTCCAAAGGGGGAGATTTTTGAGCAAGGTGCAACAACAGTATTGTCATTGTTGTCAACACAGTCAGATAGATATTTTGATGTAGTGGACAAGAAGTTCAAAAGCTATTCAGATATAGAAGACGGGAGTTCAAAGGTTATTTAGAGTATGTACAGTGATTTTCCAAGAAGACTGAAGTGGCCAATATGCAAAAGATCAAAGAAAAAGACAAGTAAGAAAAGTGTCGTGATATCGGGTCATATACAGCAGGCAAGAAAAACTATCACGATTTTGCAACATGTTGGAAGAGAGAGAAAAAGCAGGAAAAACTATCGCGATTTCGTGACATGTTGGAAGAGAAAAAGGCAAGTGGAAAAACTGTCGCGATTTCGCGACATGTTGGAAGAGAAAAAGGCAAGTGGAAAAACTGTCGCGATTTCGCGACATGTTGGAAGAGAGAGAAAAAGCAGGAAAAACTATCACAATTTTGCAACATGTTGGAAGAGAAAAAGGCAAGTGGAAAAATTGTCGCGATTTCGCGACATGTTGGAAGAGAAAGAGAAAGCAGAAAAAAGTGTCACGATTTCGCAACAAGTTCGAAGAAAGAGAACAAGTAAGAAAAGTGTCACGATTTCACGACATGTCGCATTTTCGTGACTAAAATAGGAGAGAGAAATTAAGTTGGAAAAGTGTCACGATTTCGTGACATGTCGCATTTTTGCGACTAAAATAGGAGAGAGAAAGTAAGTTGGAAAAGTGTTGCGATTTCGCGACATGTCGCATTTTCACGACTAAAACATGAGAGAGAAAGTAAGTTGGAAAAGTGTCACAATTTTGCGACATGTCACATTTTCGTGACTAAAGCAGGAGAGAGAAAGTAAATTTGAAAAGTGTTACGATATCGCGACATGTCACATTTTTGCGATAAAAGAAAGAGAGGAAGCGTACAGAAGCAGAACTATCATGATTTCGCGACAAAAGCAAAAATAAGAATTCGAAGGCAAAAGTGTCGCGAATTCGTGACAAAAGCAGAAAGAAGACTTCGAAGGCAGAAGTGTCACAATTTTGTGAAAAAAGCAAAGAAGTAAAGTACGGAAGCAGAAGTGTCATGATTTCGCAACAAAAGCAGAGATGAAGTATACCGAGGCGAAAATGTCGCGATATCGTGAGAAAAGAAAAGACGAAGTCTACGGAGGCAAAAAATCATGATATCGTGACAAAAGAATAGAGAAAGCGTACGGAGGCGAAAGTGTCGCGATATCGTGACATGTATTTTTGCGGGCCTAAGCAAAGAAAAAGAGCAAGGAGAAAAAGTGTCGTGATATCGTGACATGTTGTATTTTTGCAAGCCAAAGCAAAGAGAAAGAGGAGAGAGAAAAAAGTGTCTCGATATCGCGACATGTTGCATTTTTGTGGGCCAAAGCAAAGAGAAAGAGGAGAGAGAAAAAAGTGTCACAATATCGTGACATGTATTTTCATGACAATAGCAACAAAAGAAGCTTCAGAGGCAGAAATGTCATGATTTCGTGACAGGTCATAAATGCGCAAGTCAAGAAGGAGAACCCAACTGAAATGAGAAGTATGACAGCCGACTAAAATTAAGGTTTACAATTGTTATGAAAGCTGACCAAGATTAGGGTTTAACGACTAAGATTAGGATCTTCATCATAAAAAATATTGTTATAAAAGGAGGGATGTTTGGAGAATTGAGAAAGAGTGTGGAATGTGTGTGAAATACGGTTGTTGTGCACAGAGAGCAAGTCGTGTCGAATCATGCTAAGTGTGAAATTTGCAAAGAGAGCAGAGTGCGCAAAAGGGAGAAGACGATCATGAAGTTTGACTATAACGAAGCAGAGTGTGCGAAGTGATTGTGTAGAGAGAGCAGAGTGTGCTGAGAACGCAAAGGTGAAAAAGACCAGTCATGGTCTTGCAAAAGCAAAGATAAATCAAGGGTTGGTGCTCCTTCCAGTTGGTGATGGTAAATCAGGGGTTGGTGCTCCTTTCAGTTAGTACAGATAAATCAAGGGTTGGTGCTCCTTCCAGTTGGTGCTGGTAAATTGATTGTAAAGTTGGTACTTTGCATAGGCTGGATTTGGATGGTAGTCCAAGCAATCAATTTTTGAGGAGTAGCCACATTGGTGAACCTCGTTAAATCTTGTGTTGTGTGATGCTCTTTTGTTATACTTGTTGTATCTAGTAATAAGTTTTAATTGTTGCGGTATTAAGAGCTGTAAATTCAAGTTTAAAGAGCTACACTAATTTACCCCCCCTCTCAGTGTCATTATAAGACTAACACACATCACATAAGAAGGGGTTCTTATTTTGTGTATGCTCTTCCCTTGCACTTTGTGTGAACATGGGAATCAAAAGTGGGTAGATCTTCTAAGGTTAACAAATAATATCCTTCTTTATCATCATCATATTCTTCTCTTACTTTCATATGATCATCCAAAATGTCAATAATATTTTTCCTTTTGTAAGTTCAACTAAAAGGACCAAGGAGGCTTGAATGTTGCACCCACAAGCATAGTTATACAATGGCCTAAGCAGGGCCCCAAACACTAATCCAATTTTGAAGTGTTTGTGAAGTTATTTTTTACAGGATTTAGAGATTTTGTGGAATTTTTGGACGTAATATAAAGCTTAGTTCAAATGTCAAAATAAGATAAGTGCCCTTGGTAAAACTTTAGGTTGTTTGTTTTTGTGTCTTTTATTATTTTTGTCCCAAACATAAAATAACAAAAAGGAAAATATATTCATTTTTTTCTAGGCATTCAAAAGAAAAGATCATTTAGTTTACATATTAGGGTTTAGTCTTGTTTGTGCATCTATCTTGTACCCTTGTTCAAAGAAAAATAATTTTATTTCTTGCAAATTAGGGTTAGAATTCATCTAATCAATGAATCATACTAGGTTAATTATTGTCTTTTTACATCTTGAGTGTTTTGCATCGTTATTCCATTTGTATAGTTTAGTTGTAGAAAGACCAAAGCTAGGTGGTTGCTTAAATCACACATCAAAACCCATTCCACCCTGAACTTGGAGCGAGTCCTAAAACCATTCCTAGTGAACCCCTCTTCTTTTTCCATTGAGTGTAGAAAACAACATACCCCCACGGCCACCTCGACTCCTAGTGGATCCAGTCGAGAATCGTACGTGGTAGGGTAGTTTTCACCCTCTATAGTAAGATGAATGGTCAAGGTTGTTGAACCATTCCTTATGGCCTACAATGTTTTTTATAGCTTCTGAATCAATATATCAAATTAGGATATACTTTGAGATAACACCAAAAGAATTAATAGAATAGATATAGTCTTGTCTTGCATAAGAATCTATCCTATGCTATATTTCCATGTTGATTGAGGTTCATTCCTCCTTTGTCACTAATAATTTTTCTACTTTCCTTTGTATGGATTATTTGTTTGGTTTTTAGAAGAACCTTATGAGAACATGTTGTACTTACACTCCTATAGTATGTATCATGTTTTCATACATGAAACATGTGATTTGTCCTTATTATTGTTTTTTTTCCCTATATCTTTGCTCATTTTTGTGATTGTTTAGGATCTAACACCTTTCTTCAATTGCATTTGTTTCTTCTCTTTTTGATGCATGACAAAACCACTTTCATCTTTAGTCTTTATCTCTTGAATTATTACTTCTTGTTTAAGAAAATTCACAAGAGTCTCAAAAGTGGGACTCTAATTAGTTACATTTATATTTATACCTAAAATTTTAAATGTAGGTGGCAATGTACGTAGCACTATTGCAACAAGCACATCTTTACTAACGATTTTGCCTACATCTTGTAGGGAGGCTTACAACTTAGCAATCCAAATAGAAAGCCTTCTAAATTTTCGTTGGTATTCATTGTTAAGCAATGCAATTGGCTATGTAGGTATAGAATTTTATTTCATGACTTGGACTCAAACACCATACTATGTTTCATCATGCATCCTTCATGGTTACAATACTATGACTTTATGATTGGATCTCATTAGTCACATCAAACTTTATGGTCAATATGACTTTATGATTAACTTTATTAAAAAAATTATTTGTCAAGGTTAGTGGTATGTCTTTGCATAGTGCCAAACACCACTCCCCATAATTATTGAAACTCCAAGTGAGTCTTTAACTTTTTCTTCCAAACAAAATAGTTATCACCTTTCACCAAATGTAAATTGTACAGAAACATGTTTGGGGTTTTAATAGCCATAGAAAATATTTCAGAAACTATAAATGAATGCTTCCACTACAATGTGCTTAAAAAGAAATTTCTAACAAGTATATATACGCCTATACTCATACAATAAGCAATACCTTGAACTATGAGATGTCAATAGGATCTTTTCAGGTAAATAAATAAGTGTAGGGGATTGACGCTTTTTCTCCAACTTGAATCTTCATAGAATATTCTCTCAAAATATTTATTTGAGAAATTTCCAAGATAATAAAACATATGTTGAATCACTATTTTAATCCATCATAGAAAGCCTTCTAAATTTTAACCATTTTTCATCTTCAAGCAATGCAACTAGCTATGTAGGTATAGAATATGGTTTAATATTTTGGATTCAAACACCATACTATATTTTTCCCATGCATCCTTCATGGTTACAACATTATGAGTATATTATTGGATCTCATTAGTCATGTCAAACATTATGTTCAATATGACTTTATGATTAGCTTTACTGAATTTATTTTATTTGTCGAGGTTAGCGATATGTCTTTGCATAGCATCAGATACCACTCCCCATAATTCTTTAAAATCCAAGTGAGTCTTTAACTTCGTATTTCAAATAGAATAGTTGTCACCTTTCAACAAGTGTAAATTGTGCACAAGCATGTTTGGGGTGTTAATAGCCATCGCAAATCTTTAAAAAACTATAAAAGAATGCTTCCACTAGAATGTGATCGAAAAGAGATTTCCTACAAGTATATATGCCTATACCCATACAATAAACAATACCTTGAACTATGAAAAATAAATACGGTCTTGTTAGGAAAAATAACAAGAGTAGGGGATTGATGCTTTTCCTCCAACTTGAATCTTCATAGAATATTCTCTCAAACATGTTTAACTTTATCTTCCAAACAGAATAGTTGTCACCTTCAACAACTGTAAATTGCACAAAAATATGTTTGGGGTGTTAATATCCATAGACAATATTTTAAAAACTATAAAAGAATGCTCCAACTAGAATGTTCTGGAAAAGATATTTCAATAAGTATATATATGCCTATACTCGTATAGTAAACATTGTCTTGAGCTACGAGAAATCAATATTGAAGGATGACAACTATTCCATTTGGAAGACAAAGTTAAACATTTTTGGAGTGTTAATAGCCATGAAAAATATTTAAAAAAAAACTATAAAGAATTCTTACACTAGAATGTTCTTAGAAAAATATTTCCAACAAGTATATATCCACCCATACTCATAAAATAAACAATGCCTTGAACTACAAGAAATCAATAGGGTCTTATTGTAAAAAACACCAAGTGTAAGAGATCAATGTTTTTCCTCCAAATTGAATCTTCATAAAATATTCATTTCAAAGTTCTAAGATAAGAAAATATAGGCTGAATCATTGGTTTGTCACATGCATTCAACAATAATAAAAATAAAATATTTATTTGAAGTCTACAAAAAGCCTTCTCACTAAGCATGTGGGATAATTCAGTTGAGTTTTGTTTAAAAGGTTTCTTTTGAGTCTAGAAATAGCCTTCCCACTGAGCATGTAAGATAATTCAATTGAGTTTTGTTTTAAAAGATAATAAAATACATGTTGAATCATTGTCTTGTCACCAACATTCAACTATAATGAAAAATGAAAGATTTATTTTGAGTCTAGAAAAAGACTTTCCACTAAACATATGGGATAATTTAGTCAAGTTTTTTTTAAAGATAATAAAATATATGTTGAATCATTGTTTTGTCACATGCTTTCAACAACAATAAAAATAAAATATTTCTTTTAAGTCTACAAAAATCCTTCTCATTGAGCATGTGGGATAATTGAGTTGAGTTTTGTATAAAAGATTTCTTTTGAATCTAGAAATAGCCTTTCTACTGAGCATGTATGATAATTTAGTTGAATTTTGTTTTAAAAGATAATAAATACATGTTGAATCACTATTTTGTCCTTTACATTCAACAATAATAAAAAATAAAAGATATATTTTGAGTTTAGAAAACACCTTCCCAATGAGCATGTGGGATAATTAAGTTGAGTTTTTTTTTTTGTTAAATAATAAAATATATTGAATCATTGTTTTGTCACATGCATTCAACAATAATAAAAATAAAATATGTTTATAAAAATCCTTCTCATTCAACATGTGAGATAATTTAGTTTAGTTGTGTTTAAAAGATTTTTTTTGAGTTTAAAAATAGCCTTCCCAGAGCATGTATGATAAATATTCTCCTCATTTTATTTACTAGTTTCTCTTAGCCTTTCCTCATGTGACATAAGAGAACCAATTAGACAATCAAATTCAAGTGTAGACAAATATTTACTCTCCTAAAAAATTATTGCAACATGATTCTATTTAGGAGTAAGTGATATCAATACCTTCTTCAAAACTACCTCTTTGTTCAAGGTATCTCCAAGGGTGGTCATCTTGTTCACCACATCCTTCACTCTAACACAATAATCACCCACACTTTCAACCTTTTTCATTTATAGATTCTCAAAATCTTTTTCATGGTCTACAAATTTACCATTCTCACTCGGTCACTTACTTGGTAAGCCTCTTGAAGAGACTTTCAAGTCTCCTTTGCTGATGTAGCAGCATAAAATATGTAGAAATAAACTCTTGTCAAGAGAAGACTAAATATGGTAGAGGGCTCATAAATCCTTCTTTGTTTTCCTTTTTATTGTCCTATCATTTCCTTGTAGTGTGTTCCAATCAGGTGGTTCTTCATAACCAATCTCCACTACCTCCCAAATATCTTTTCCAATTAACAATGTTGTCATCTCTATGCTCTAATAATCATAATCTTGCCTGTTAAATTCTAGAATAGATAAGAGTTGTTGAAGTTGGTCATTAGACTCAAGCTACAAATGAAGTTTTTCTTCAATGAATTTTTCAAAGAACTTGATCAAATGCTAAACTGACCATGAACCCAAGTTCACTCAAAACCAAAACCAGTCAAGCTTTGATACCAAATGAAGTGTTTGATCCAAAACAAGAGCAAAAAACTGCAACAAAAATTATAGCAACATGGGACAGTCAAAATTTGAGGGACCAAAATTCCTCAAAATTCAATGAAATTTTGTGAGTAGATTCTACACAAGAATACCTTTTCAATAGTATATCACATTTAAAAAATGGAGTTGTAAAATAAATTTATAAGCTCTGCAAGTTGAATGCAGGTTTTAGAAAATAGGAACAAGAAGTTATTTTTTCTCAAAATGAATGAAAAATTGTTGTTTCTCATTCCAAACAAACTCAAAAGTATTCTCCATCTTCTTCTACAACTATTTTACACAATTGTACATTTACAAGAGAGAAAATGATGTTACAACCCTTCATTTCACATTTTGGAAGTCCAACAATCACAATGACTCTTCAAGGCCTATAAAAAAATTTGGGCTTCTTCAAATTCATGGGATAACTTTTGATTTTATCTTTTTATTAGTCAACATCAATCTCCAACAGTAGGAAGACCCAACATTACATAGATTAGGGGAATGGAGATGGTGAATTCTATTCCCTTAGCCATGACTTTATCATCCTCACAAAAGTGGGTTATTTCCTTAGAAAGCTCCAAGTCAAAATCATTAAATTTTCTCATCAAATTTATTAATCCCCTTTCTCCAAAATTATATAAACCTCCTCATCCAGCGTCATAGTAGTCGGCTCTACACTTTTAAATTCTTTTGCCATGGCCTAAAGTAGTCTTATAAGATCCCCACAAGAACTCTGACACTCTTCAAGCAAGGTTCAATTGAAGGCAATTGAGACTAATACAAGGTAATTTGAAATTTCCATTTAAATTACGAACATTATCTTCACCTAGAAGCTTCACCATAAATAGATAGGTATTGGGCCCAATCCTTCTCATATTTCCAAACGTGTTTTGTCACCTTAGAAAATTAAAGTAGGAACTGGCCGTCAAAGCGATCGTAAGGCCATAAAGGACTACCAAGAGACCAATACATGAGCTAAGGGATATGGTAATTGTTTATAACTTGAATAGGGGTAATTGTAGAAGTTAAATCTTTTATACAAAAATTCTATACAATTTTTTGTTAAAAATTTATAGTGGTAATTTTTATAGAAAGTAGAGAAAGAATATATTTAATAAATAAGAAGTTGAATGTTTTTAATTAAATAAAAATATTGTAATATTTTGTTGTTTTAGTAGAAGTAGTTTTTAATAGAGGTTGCATATACCTTATTAAAATATATATATTTATCCAAGTTCTCTTTTCCATTTTTTTTCTTTTAGGAAAATGCCACCTATGTCAGCTATTATTAAATGACCACATGTCAATTTCTTCATTCATTCTATTAAGATCAATCTTCATCACTCATTTCAAATCACTTTTTGTTAGGAAGTTCTAATGGAAAATGATGTGAATCTCCTTGTTGTTATGATCTTGTGGAGTATGGTTCTAGTTGCGCCATCCCGTATATTTAGGACAAGTTCAGTGATAGATACTAGTTAAAAAGATACTGGTGGTCGTTGTAATAGTTAAAAAAGAGCAATAACTTTAGTTTTATAATAGGTTAAGAAAGGGAGGGCTCTGGTCCCTCCCCTACTCCCCCTCCCATGGCTCCTGGTTCCTGCCCAGTCCCTGGCTCAACCCAGGTCATCCCTCTCGGGGAGTGGTTGTTTGCAGATGATCTCCTGGGGGGAGATCCTTCTCCACTATCTGCGCCCCTCCCGGTCGGCTAGGGTTTCCTTGGTTGTTTTTTCGGACTGGTGCTTCCCAAGGATCCTTATTTGGTTGGGGATCCCTTCCCTTTTTCCCTCAGGCTTCCCCCTGGGGTTTTTTGCAGGTTATTCACGTGGATCTGGTCCCCTGCGTTTCTCGGTGCGGTGGAGGTGACGGTTTAGGGTTTGGACAGCTTCCCCCTTTTTCTTGTGAATCCTCGGCGGGCTCTGTGCTTGGACGGGATTCTTGGTCCCTGCTGCTGGGATCCTCTTCTGTTTTCCCGGGGCGGGTTCCTTGTGGTACAACTCTTTGGTCACTTCCTGATGGGCTGGATCCTCTCTGTGCTGGCTGTCGGCTTCCTACAGGATGGCTCTCGCTGAACGAAATGTTTTCCCGATGGGCGGCTGGTTTCTCCACAGGGTGGGATCCACCAAATCCGCCGGTTTTCCCACGAGGCGGGATCCTTTCTTTTCTGTTGGTTTCCCGGATGGCGGGATTTCCCTGTTGCTTCCCGCTAGGCGGGACTGTTTGTGGTGGTTTTGACTGCTTCCCGCGAGGCGAGATTTTATTGTAACGGTTTTTCTTTGCTTCCTGCTGGGCGGGATCTTCTCGATGGTGGTTTTTGGCTACTCCCCTGCTGGGCGGGATCTCCAAAACTATTTTTTTTTTTTTTTGTTTCCCGCTGAGAGGGATTGTTTCATGCTTACTGTTACCACTGGGCGGGATTTCTATTTTGGTGTTCAGTTTCAAGGGATTGATGCCCTAGGCCCATTGCTTATGTAATCAGGTTTTGGGATCCTTGTTAAAACCCACTGTAAATACAAACACTACTTACCAAAAAAAAATAATAGGTTAAGAAAAGTTGTAGTAATAATTTTCTAAAAACTACTTAGTCTATGAATTATCTCAATTTAATTTTTTAAAAGGTAAAGTTTATTTAACTTCATCTTTATCTGAGTTTATGCTGATATTGGTTAACTTCGTTCTATCAAAGTTTACCCTAACATTTGAGTCTGTACTTGGAGTCATACCACATCGGACAAACCGATTTTTCAACGTGATACCTCCATCTGATATAATATGTTTTTTCATTAGAGAGGAAGAATTTGAATATGCATGCAAAAAAACTAGTTCTTGCATTTAAATCTATAACAGGAGATTCAGACTTGTGCGTGCCTCATTCTTGTTCTGGAGATCATAAAGCATGTCACCATTGAGGGCACCAAAAGTATTATGAAGTTCACCCTACTTAGTTTCATGTATCTTCTTTTCATCGGCGTACATTTTTAAGAGGTAGCAATGCATGGAGAATTAGGAATAAGGACGTAGAGGAAGAACTGGAAAAAATAGTGTGATATGATGATATAATATTTTACATTTTAAGAGGAGTTGACTATTTATTAATAAAATGTGTCATTCTAATTTTTATGAGGATATGTAAGATCTTTTAGATTAAAAATATGTATGGGTTTATATAATATATTTTATTGAATGGTATAAATGTATTTTATTATATTTTTTAATTTTGAAAAAATAAAATTAAGTTGAATTTTGTTAAATGATATAAGTATAATTGTCAAGCTTTTGTAATACCATTATGTTACCTTTAATATAGTTAAACTTCTTAATTATTTAAACATAATGTAATACAAATAGATTTATTGTAATTAATTTATATATATATATATATATATATATATATATATATAGTATAAGCTCGATTCTCACCAGATTTCATGATTGGGATGGGAATGCCCAACCAAAGTCATAGAGATTTCTCACACTGACCTCAATCATATATATATATATTTTTGGCAAGCGACATATATAATAGTTAAGCTTTGTAATACCACTATGCCATCATGATGTAATATGGATTTCATTTCAAGCCATATAACCAATTGAAGAAAAAATATAATATGATATTTTTTCTATGATGTAACCATATGTATATATATTTCTATTAAATAATATTAGTTTAATCGGTTAAATTTATTGATTTTTTTTTAATTTATAAATTTATTGATTTTTAAGGAGAGACCTAATTTTTTTCAAGCTGTATATATAATAGTTAAGCTTTGTAATACCACTATGTGATCATCATGATGTAACATGGAATTCATTTCAAGCCCATATAACCAATTGAAGAAAAAATATAATATAATATTTTCCCTTTAATTTCAAAATGATTCAACCCTGGTTAATTGATTTATAAAGTGGATATTAAATTTTAATAGTCATTTAGCAACAAATGACTATTGCTTTTGCACACTTTTTTAAAAATTCCATGTCAAGAAAATTTTAACACTAGTTAATTTTGATCTTTTAGTCCCTAATTTAGCCAAACATTTTCATACCAATGAACTATTAGCTAGACTACCCTAGATAATTCTATAGTTGAGGACAAGGAAATTATTGAATAGAGTAGTAGGGTTATTAAAATTTTTGAAATACTCTATGGAATTTATTATTTAGTAAGGTATGTTTCATAGTAAGGAAAAATACTTATTATCAATAATAGTAAATTGAAATCTTAATAAAAATATATTAAGATGACAAATCATATTTTGCAATTTTAACTCGTCTATACCTTACTATGTATAATATCCCTAACTTTATTTGTTATTTTCATAGTAAATCAAATGTTTAAAACTTCAAATACAAATTTATAACTAAGTATAAGATGATCAAGTTTTAAACTTCTAAATTCAAAGCATATTTTTTCTGGTACTTTAAAAACATCATCTTCATTCGCACTTGGAAACACAAAATGGATTAATGAATTGCAATCAACCTTGGCATTGATGTGAGAGAAGAATAATACGAGTGATCAAAAAGGTACAAGGTCAAGATTTACAACCACCTCCTCAAATACCCATAATCCTCATAACCATAATGTGATATGTCATCAACGACGTAATATTCACAACATTTTCCCCTTATTATATCAATGAACAATCAAAGTACATATAAGAAAATTTCTAAATTTTTCAAATTTTACACGTGCAAGAGACTTTGTCAAAATATTTGTTTGTTGCTCCTATGTTAGACAAAACTGGAGTTGTATGTTGTGTTCTTGAACATGTTTGTGGATGAAATAGCACTGAACATTAATGTGTTCCATGCACTCATGGAAAAATAGACTACAAACAAGCTTAAAAACTCCTTGATTATTGTAGTAGCATGGTGGTTATATCACATCTTGTTCACAACATGATATTCAACCTTAATAAAAGAATGAGCAATAACATGTTGCTTCTTATTTTCCCAAGAAAACAAATCGGATCCCAAAAATAATACATATCCAAAAGTGGATTTCCTATCATCAATGGATCTTACATAATCTTCATCTATGAAACCTATTAAGAAGAATTTATCATTCTTATTATACTCTAAACCATACTCAATTGTATCATGTATATACTTGAGTACTTGCTTTGTTGCTTTCCAATGACACACCTTTGGTTCTTACATAAATAATGAAATATAATAAATGACATAGCTGATATATGGTATGGTTTATGTTAGATAAATGGGACTCCCAATCAATTGGTGATAGAGAGTTTCATTAACTTATGGAGATGGATCATAGCAGGACAATTCTAACCCTACTTCTATTAGAGCATCCATGGGTTTGCTATCTACTATCTAAAACTTCTTGAGCAATGTCCTAACATATTGTATTTATGAAATAAACACATATTTTTTTCATACCTGCAAGCCAAGATAATAATACATTAGCACAAGATTAGTCATGTAAAATAAATGCTTCAAAGCTTTCTTAGTCTCTTCGATTAGCTTCACTAAAATCCTAGTGATGACCAATTTATTGATATACATAATGATGATTATAACATATCTTCATTATCTTTTGAAGTACAAGTTTGGATCATATGGACTATGAGAAACTATGTGTTATAAGAGATGTTCACTGATCATCATATACTAGGGCTTTGGGAACTTGCTTCAACCCATAGACAGATTTGATGAGCTTGCATATTGTGTTCTCTTGACCAAGTATCACAAATCCCTTTGTTGTATCATATATACTTCTTCATTGAGGTCACCATTGAGAAATATACTCTTCATACCTATTTGATGTAACTAGCATCCAAACTGTGTAGCCATTGTAAAAACTATCTAAACGATCTTGATCTTTGTTGTCGATGTAAAAGTTTTGTCATAGTCGATTCCTTCCTTTCATGCATAGCCATTTGTAACAAGTATTTTTTTGTATTTTTTGATGCTCCTATTATTTTTATATTTGGTCTTGAATACCCACTTACGACCAATGAATTTATTTTCAAGTGGAAGATCAAAAGTTATCATGTCTTGTTCTTCATGAATGCTTGATACTTGACATTAATGGTATTTTTCACTCCTCTGATGTAAGAGATTTATAAACTATTGGTGGTTTATATGTTTGCACCATCATGCTCAGCAAGGCTAGATTGACCTCATTTTAAACTTTGCTCTAAGTTCCTGGTCTAGAACTGAATGTGTCTAGAACACTCTCTAAGTTCATATCATGAATTGTATTGAGATGCCACTTGGGCCTATGAGTGGTACTCAAAGTGGATGGTCCACAATCATAAAATCCATTAGTAACATCATCAAAATCAACATTCTCTCTCTAAAATGCTTCATCATTATCTTAAGATGAAAAATAATAAGTGCTTTATCAACAAACACATAGCTTAGAAGAAGAGGTACGCTCATTCTTCTCATCAAACATAATATCTTTGCTAATATACAACTTCTTAGTGTCAAGATCCATGAGACAATATTATTTTGACTGACTGTTGTATCCAATGAATATACATCACTTGGATTTCTCCTCCAACCTCATCTATACAAATAGATATCTGACACAAAAGGTTTATTTTTTGTTAATGCTTCTTCATATGTGACACCATTTGATGGAAAAGTGGGTGCACAGTTTAGCAAGTAGACTATAGTATGAACAATGTTTAACCAAAATAATGGCTCCAAATTAGCATTGCTCAACATGCATCACACCATTTCTTGAATAATATGATTTTTCCTCTTTGCAACTCTATTTTTTGAGGTATATAAGCATTCATCAATTGTTGTTTAATGTCATGTTGCTTCAAGAAAGTAAAAAATAATTATTAGTGTACTTGCCTCTCATTCTGAGTAGAGTATATTAATGGGATGACCATTAATATTCTCTATATAAGCTTTGAACTCTTTAAAATAATGGAAACCTTCATCCTTGGTCCTTAAGGAATAGACCCACATCTATCATGTATCACCATTGACAAACAATTGAAGATATCTATAGCCATCAAAACTCAAATCAATGGGTGTACATATATATGTATGCACAAGTTCAAGTAGACTAGTTGCTCTCTGACTCCTTGAGCCAAATGGAGCTTGATGTTGTTTTTTATCCAAACAAGTTATACAAAGGTCATAAGGTATTGTAAAATATGGAATCTCGTGTATCATGTCATGATATAGAAAGGAATTTATATGTCCAAAACTAAGATATCAAAATTACCTATGCCAAAGTGAGGCAATTTCATCTTTTTTGGTAGCCAACACTTGGTTGTCTCACATTACAACCAAAAGCTAGTAGCTTGAGCAAAAATCATCAAACCTCTATATTATTCTTGAATAAAGCAAGGTTTTTGTACACCTATCTTTATAAATTCAACAATATATAATTGTGATTAAGTAATTAATTCATAAAAAAAGTTTTTTGTGAGGACATGCATGCAAATAACTTGAGCCAAGCGATAGGTATGTGCTCCAATATGCAAATGAACATCATAAATTATAGTAATAGTGTATGTAAAGTTGTTATCAAGTGTAGTTTTTCCATGGTAAGATGAATGGTCAAGGCTCTCAAACCATTCCTTAGGGCTTGTCATGTTTTTGGTAGCCCCTAAATCAATATATCAAATTAGGATAGACTTTGATATAACACAAGGAAATTGAATGGAATAGACATAGTCTTGTCTTTATGTATAAGAATCTATATCCTCAACTACATTTTCATGTTGATTGAGGTTCATTCTTCCTTTTCCATTGAGAATTATTCTACGTCCCTCCTAATGAATTATTTGGTTGGTTTTTAGAAGAAAAATATGAGAACAAGTAGTACTTACACTCTTGAAGTATTTATCCTGATTTCCCATATATGAAACATACGATGTCCCTTTATCTTTATTATTATTGTTATTTTTCCCTATTTTTTTACTTATTTTTATGCTTTTGGGGGATCTACCATATTACTTTGATTGCATTATCTCTTCCCTTTTTGATGCATGAGTAAACCACATTCATATTTAGTCTTCATATCTTGAATTGCTTCTTCTTGTTTAAGCAAATTCATAAGAGTCTCAAAAGTAGGACTCTCATTAGTTACATTTAGAGTTGTAACCAAAATTTTGAACGTAGGTGGCAATGTACATAGCACTATTGAAACAAGCACATCATCATTGATGGTTTTACCTAAATATTGTAGTGAGGATTACAACTTTGCATTCCATCATAGGTTACCTTCCAACTTTTTGTTGTGCTTCATCTTGAAGCAATGCAACTGGCTATGTAGGTATAGAATTTGGTTTCATTTTTTGGACTCAAACACCATACTATGTTTTTCCCATTCATCCTTCATGGTTACAATATTATGAGTATATGATTGGATCTCATTAGTCACATCAAACATTATGATCACTATGACTTAATGATTAGCTTTATTGATTTTTTTTATTCATTGAGGTTAGTGGTATTTCTTCGTATAGTGCTAGATATCACTCCTCATAATTCTTTAAACTTCAAGTGAGTCTTTAACTTCATCTTCCAAACAAAATAATTATCATTTTTCAACAATTGTAAATTAGACAAAAAACATGTTTGGGGTGTTAATATCCATGGAAAATATTTAAAATACTATAAAAGAATGCTTCTACTAGAATTTTCTCAAAAAGAGATTTTTAACAAGTATATATACACCCATATTTGTACAATAAGCAATGCCTTGAACTACAAGAAATCAATAGGGTCATGCTAGGAAAAAAATAAATATAGGGATTGATGCTTTTGCTACAACTTGAATCTTCATAAAACATTCTCTCCAAATATTCCTTTCAAAGTTATCGGATAATAAAATACATGTTGAATCACTATTTAAATCCATAATATAAAGCCTTACAAATTTTCATTGTTCTTCATCTTCAAGCAACGCAACTAACTATGTAGGTATAGAATTTGGTTTAATTTCTTGGATTCAGACACCATACTATATTTTCCCCATGCATCCTTCATGGTTACAACATTATGAGTATATGGTTGAATCTCAATAGTCACGTCAAACATTATATTCAATATGACTTTATGATTAGCTTTATTGAATTTCTTTTTATTTTTCAAGGTTAGTAGTGTGTCTTTGCATATCACCAGATACCACTTCTCATCTAATGGTAGAGGTACACTCATTCTTCTCATCAAACACAATATGTTTGTTGATATACAACTTCTTGATATTAATATCCATCAAATGATATCCTTTTGAGTCACTATGGTCTCCAATAAAGATACATCACTTGTATTTCTCCTCCAGCTTCATATATACACATAAATATATGACATAGAAGGTTTATTTCTTGTCCATGTTCTTTATGTTTGACACCATTCAATGGAAGAGAGGTGCACAATTTAGCAAGTGTACCATAGTACAAACAACTTTTACCCAAAATAATATCTCCAAATTGGTATTGCTCAACATGCATAATAATATTTCTTGAATAATATGATTTTACCTCTTTGCAACTCCATTTTATTGAGGTATTTAAACATTCGTTAGTTGTTGTCTGATGACATGTTATTTTAAGAAAATAAAAAAAATGATTACTAGTATACTCTCTCAATCTAAGTAGAGTATATGAATGAGATGACCATGAATCTTCTTTAAACAAGATTTGAACTATTTGAAATAGTGTAAAGCATCATCCTTGGTTCTCAAGAAATAGACCCACATATGTCATGTATGATCATTGATGAACAATTGACAATATATATAGCCATTGAAAATCTTCATGGGTGTACATATATGTGTGCACTAGATTGAGTGGGCCAGCTGCTTTGTGACTGCTTGAGCCAAATGGTGCTTGATGTTGCTTTCTATCCAAACAAGTCAACAAAGGTCGTAAGGCTTTGTCAAATATGAAATCACATATATCATGCCATGATATAGGAGTGACTTTAGATGGCCCAAAATGAGATATCCAAATTACTTGTGCCAAAGTGATGCAATTCCATCATCTTCCTTGGAAGCCCATTCTTGGTTGTCTCACATTACAACCACAAGCTAAAACATCTTTGCTTACGCTAGTATCATGAGTAATTATCATCAAGCCTCAATATTATTCTTGAATAAGATAGGGTTTATTTATACCTATATTTATAAATTTAATAATATATAATCGTGATTCATAAAAATCATGTTCTTTATGAGGACATGCACGTAAATAACTTGAGTCAAGTGATAAGTACATGCTCCAAGATGTAAATGAACATCACTAATTCTAGCAATTGTGTATGTCAAGTTATTGCTAAGTGTAGCTTAACCATGGTAAGATGAATGGTCAAGTTTCTTGAACTATTCCTTATGGCCTACCATATGTCTGGTAGTTGTTAAATCAATATATCAAATTATGATATTCTTTGAGATAACACTAGGAGAATGAATGGAATATACATAGTCTTATCCCACATAAGAATCTATGTCCTTGGCTACATTTCCATCTTGATTGAGGTTCATTCCTCCTTTGCCACTAAGAATTCTTCTACTTCCCTCCTAATGAATCTTTAATTGGTTTTTAGAAGAACCTTATGAGAACAGGTTGTACTTAAACTCCTAAAGTATGTATCCTGGTTTCCACAGATAAAACATGTGATGTTACTTTATCCCTATTATTATTGTTATTTTTGACCTATCTTTTCACTAATTTTTGTTTTTGTTCGAGATCTACCATTGTTCTTTAATCACATTAGTTTATTTCCTTTTTGATGCATAACCAAACCATTTTCATCTTTAGTTTACATCTCTTGAATTGCTTCTTCTTTCTTAAGAAAATTCACAAGAGTCTCAAAAGTGGAACTTTAATTAGTTGCATTTATATTTGTAACTAAAATTTTGAACGTACATGGAAATGTACCTAGCACTATTAGAACAATGACATCATCGCCTACAATTTTACCTAAATATTGTAGTGAGTCTTACAACTTAGCAATCCATCATATAAAGCCTTCCAACTTTTCATTTTTCTTCACCTTTAAGCAATGTAATTGGCTATGAAGGTATAAAATTTGGTTTTATTTCTTGGACTTAAACACCATACTCTATTTTCCCCATGCATTCTTCATGGTTACAACATTATGATTATATGTTTGGGCCTCATTATTCACACCAAACTTTATGGTCAATATGACTATGATTAAATTTGTTGAGTTATTTTATTCTTTAAGTTTAGCGGTATGTCTTTGCATAGTGCAAGATACCATTCCCCATAATTCTTCAAACTTCAAGTAAATAGTTGTCACCTTTCACCAACTGTAAATTGTAGAAAAACATATTTGAGGTGTTACTAGCCATGGAAAATATTTTAAAAACTATAAATGAATGCTTCCACTACAATATGCTTGAAAATATATTTTCAACAAGTATATGCCTATACTCATACAATAAGCAATGCCTTGAACTACGAGAAATCAATAGGGTCTTGTTGGGAAAAAAACAAGTGTAGGGGATTGATGTTTTTTCTCCAGCTTGAATCTTCATAGATTTTTCTCTCAAAATATTCCTTTCAAAGTTCTAGGATAATAAAATATATGTTGAATCACTATTTTAATCCATCGTATAAAGCCTTCCAACTTTTCATTGTTCTTCATCTTCAAGCAATGCAACTAGCTATGTAGGTATAGAATTTGGTTTAATTTCTTGGACTCAACAATATGACGTTATGATTATATTTATTGCTTTTTTTTCTATTTTTCGAGGTTAGTGGTATGGCTTTGCATAGCATTAGGTACCACTCCCCATAATTCTTCAAACTCCAAGTGAGTCTTTAATTTCATCTTTTAAACAGAATAGTTGTCACTTTTCAACAAATGTAAATTGCACAAAAACATGTTTGGGGTGTTAATAGCCATGGAAAATATTTTTAAAACTATAAAAGAATGCTTCCACTAGAATGTGCTCGAAAAGAGATTTCCAACAAGTATATAAACACCTATACTTGTACAATACGCAATACCTTGAACTATGAGAAATCAATATGGTCTTCTCAGGTAACATAATAAGTGTAGGAGATTGACACCTTTCCTCCAATTTGAATCTTCATAGAATATTCTTTCAAACATGTTTAACGTTATCTTCCAAAAGGAATAGTTGTCACCTTTCAACAACTATAAATTGCACAAAAACATGTTTGGAGTGTTAATAGTCATGGAAAATATTTTAAAAACTATAAAATAATGCTTCAACTAGAATGTACTCAAAAAGAGATTTCCAACAAATATATATACACCTATACTCGTAAAATAAGCAATGCCTTGAACTACGAGAAAGCAATAGGGTCTTGTTAGAAAATATAATAAGTGTAGGGGATTGACGCTTTTCCTTCAAATTGAATCTTCATAGTATGTTCTCTCAAACATGTTTAATTTTATCTTCCAAATGAAATAGTTGTCACCTTTCAACAACTGTAAATTGCACAAAAACATTTTTGAGGTGTTAGTAGCCATGGAAAATATTTAAAAAACTATAAAAAAATGCTTCTACTAGAATGTGCTTGAAAAAATATTTCAATAAGTACATATATGTCTATACTTTACAATAAACATTACCTTAAACTACGAGAAATCAATATTAAAAGGTGACAACTATTCCTATTCCATTTGAAAGATAAAGTTAAACATGTTTAAAGTGTTAATAGCCATGAAAAAACTCTAAAAAATTATAAAGAATGCTTTCACTAGAATGTGCTCAAGAAAATTCAAACAAGTAGAATCTTATTGAAAAAAACAAGTATAAAAAATAGATGGTTTTTCAAAAAATTCAAACAAGTAGAATCTTATTGAAAAAAACAAGTATAAAAAATAGATGGTTTTTCAACAATTTAAATCTTCATACAATTCTCTCAAAATATTCCTTTCAAAGTTCTAAGATAATAAAATATATGTTAAATTGTTGTTTTATCACATGCATTCAACAATAATTAAAATAAAAGATCTCTTTTAAGTTTACAAAAAGCCTTCTCACTAAGCATGTGGGATAATACAGTTGAGTTTTGTTTAAAATATTTTATTTGAGTCTAGAAATAGCCTTTCCACTGACCATATGGAATAATTCAATTGAGTTTTGTTGTAAAAGATAATAAAATATATATTAAATCACTATTTTGTCACCTACAGTCAACAATAATAAAAAATAAAATAAAATATTTGTTTCAAAGTCTAAAAAAGCTTCCTACTAAGTACGTGGAATGATTCAATTAAGGTTTTTTTTTTTTTAAATAATAAAATATATGTTGAATCATTGTTCTGTCACATGAATTCAACAATAATAAATATAAAATATTTAAAAAAAACATGTACAATAATTTAATTTTATTTTAAAAAATAATAAAATATATATTAAATTCATTGAAATGTATTGTTTTTGGACCTCCTCCTGTTGATGCTGTGAAACTTCCAACCAAATCCGAAATGAGATCAAACAACTCAGAACAATTGCCACCTCCTCCTCAGCATGTCTTCTTTTCGTAACATTTTGTCGAGAAAGAATATGCTGTTTGGCAATAGTTTAATTTTTTTTGTTAATAAATTATATTAATTTAATTCCTTTTTTATTTAACAGATTAGGTTAAAGATTATATAATTAATTTATTGTGAAATCTGCATATTTTTGTTTAAATTAGGAAATATTTTGTCAGAAAGGATATACGGTTTAGTACTAGTTTAATGCTTGTTAATGAACTACATCAATTAATTTCTTTTTATTTAAAATACTAAAAATTATATAATTTATTTATTCTGAAATTTACATATTTCTTTATAAATTTGGAAATCTTTTGTTAAGATGAAAATATTAACTTTATTTAATTATATAAGTAATTTATTCTGAAATATGCATATTATTTAATTATGATTATTATAAGTTAATAAACCTTTACCATATAATTATCAAAATATTAATACATTTTAAATATAAAACAATATGATTAATAGTATAGGTGTTAAAGACAGATTTATATGGTTTAAAAGCAATTGTTTTGGTTTCTTCTTACATAACATATCTTTATAAAAAAAAAATGATGCTAAATCATTCTCAAGGTCTAGATAATCTCTAATGGGGTTATAGACGCATAGCTTGTAGTAGGGTTATGTCTAAACAAAGTAAAAAAAAAAAAACAATGCAAAGTATCAATTAGACACCTGGGTGATTCAGACAATCTCTACCGGAACTATAGACGTCTGGTTGACATTAGAGCAAGGTCTAGAAAAGACCAAGGTCATCTCCACCAAGGCTATAGACATATGGCAAACAGTGAAGCAATGTCAATGCATATTTTTACGAGTAATATTTCTATAGCCTAAATTCAAAACCAGTAATGGAGTTCTAATGGTTTTCAAGAATGCAAAGTGAAATCACTTTCACACACACTGAGTTAAAGCAAATGGTTCATATATTTTCATTTGAAGCTATTTACCCCACTATCTCTGGATATTGCTAAATGATGTTTATTTCTTTGATCTTTAGTTTTCTTGGTTTTAGATTGGGTTCTTTATCCAAAATGCTTAGGAGTATTTCTCAGCAAAGTCGTCATTTGTTGTGGCACAACACACCCCAATTTTGGGGACCCATCTTAAATATTGTTGTTTTGGAGAATTTTGATTTTCTTTGAGTGATAATTTTGATAGATCCTTACCGATGTATAAAGTTCAAGGTTGGGATGTTGGTTAATATCTTCTTTTTTCTTTTAAATGTCTAGTGTTTGCTTAGATCCAATGAGCGTAATTTCTTTTCAAGTATTTAAGGTTTGGTTAGAATTATAGCGTTGTGTATTAATTTCAAATATTTTGAATTAAGCTAATTCAAATATTTGAAATTAATTAAATCAAATTTAAATAAAGAAAGAAAAGAAGACAAAAATAAAAGAAAATCCAAACAAAAAAACAAAAAAAAAACAAAACAGAATAAAAATGTATATGTATATATAAAAACAAAAATGAATAAAATAAAACAAAAGAATAACATTTATTTTTCTCTTTACATATTGGTTTGATATTAATTTTTATGTTGAATTTATGATTTTATTAATTAGTTTGAACTAATGCTTTATATTGATGTTGGCAGGTTCCTAAATAAAAGAAAAACATTATTTAATTCATTGCTAGCAAAAACGCATTATGGAAGAAACGTTTCATTTGGAAGGCATTTCATTTGGAAGATATTTAATTTATTACTGGCAGAAGCGTTTCATTTGAAAGATATTTAATTTATTGCTAGTAGAAGCGTTTCATTTGGAAGATGTTACAATTACAAAGAAGAAGTTACGCAACTAAGCCAAAGGAAGGAGGGAAAAGAAACGAAGATGAATAGCCAGGAATTGGAAAGGAAATGAAAGGGCTTGCTTAGAAATTTTAAATAGCCATGCAAATGTGGGAAGTAGGGCTAGAATTTTGGGAGCAGAAGCACGAGAAGAGCATAGAAGGATTTTAAAGCTACTGCTATGGAATTCCTCACCTTGTAAACAAGACAAAAGGTTTTGAATGCAAAGTTTTATTGAATATTTTTCTCCTCCATATGTTGATTTTATTAGATGATGTTTATGCATGTTAATGGTTGCATCATTTAAGGCTATTAATGTATGGTTTATTTCCTTAGAATTTCACACTCAACCCGATTTAGATTGTGTGGATGCAGGTCTAATTTGGTTTTGTTTTTAATGTTCATGATTTTCTCTTTTCTGCAGGACAAGGAGGAATAAAAATATTCAGTAGCTCACCTTTATTTCTTTTTCGCATTTTTATTTTTTATTTTATTTCAGATTCGTTTTATTTTTTTCTCTAACCCTAGATTTTATCCTTTTTTATCTTTCATTTTATTTTCTTTAAAATTCCATCAAGCACTCAAAATCCTAATAAGTTCATAATTTTTTGCATTAAAATTAGGGGTTTTGAAGTAATTAGACATCCAAGTAATTTTGTTGTTTAAGGCTAACTTATTAAATTATTTGGACATTTTTAAGGCATTCATTTTAAGGTTCCAAAATAGATTTCTTTTTGTACTCCATAGGTTATATCATTTTCTAATAAGCTTAACAAAGTTCACATTTTAAAAGGAGTTTTGCAATTTTAGATTATATGCATGGCTAGTAGTGGGGCTATGTCTAGATAAAGTAAAAAGAAAAGAAGCAATGCAAAGTATCAATTAGACACCTGGGTGATTCATATAATCTCTACTGGGGCTATAGATGTGTGACTGGTAGTAGAGCAAGGTCTAGAAAAGAGCAAGATCATTTCCATCAGGGCTATAGATGTCTAGCTAACAGTGGAGCAATGTTGAGGCATATTTTTATGAGTAATATTTCTATAGCCTAAATGCAAAATAGGTGATGGATTTTGAATGGTTTTCAAGAATGCAAAATGAAATCACTTTCACACGCACTAAGTTAAATAAAATGGTTCATATGTTTTGATTTGAATCTATTTACCCCACTATCTTTGAATATTGCTAGATGATGTTTATTTCTATGATCTTTGGTTTTCTTGGTTTTAGATTGGATTATTTATCCAAAATACTCAAGAGCATTTTCCAACAAAGTCATCATTTGTTGTGGCATCGCACAACACACCCCAATTTTGGGGACCCACCTTAAATTTTGTTGTTTTTGAGAATTTTGGTTTTCTTTGAGTGATAATTTTGATAGGTCCTTACCGATGAGTTTGCAGTATAAAGTCCAAGGTTGGGATGTTGGGTAATGTCTTTTTTATTCTTTTAAATATCTAGTGTTTGTTTAGGTTCAATGGGCTTAATTTCTTTTCAAGTATTTAAGGTTTGGTTAGAATTATAACGTTGTGTATTAATTTCAAATATTTTGAATTAAGCTAATTCAAATATTTGAAATTAATTAAATAAAATTTAAATAAAGAAAGAAAATAAGATAAAAATAAAAGAAAAGCAAAAAAACCAAATCAAAATAAAAAATATATATGTATAAATAAAAATAAAAATCAATAAAATAAAACAAAAGAATAGTATTTCTTTTTCGCATGGCACTTTAATATTTCTTTACATATTGGTTTGATATTAATTTCTATGTTGAATTTATAATTTTATTAAAGTTGGTTTGAATTAATGTTTTATATTGATGTTGGCAAGTTTCTAAATAAAAGAAAAACACTATTTAATTTATTGCTAGCAAAAAAGTGTTATGGAAGAAGCGTTTCATTTGGAAGATATTTAATTTATTGTTGGTAAAAGCGTTTCATTTGGAAGATATTTAATTTATTGCTAGTAGACGTGTTTCAATTGGAAGATGTTATGATTACAAAGAAGAAGTTACGCAACTAAGCCAAAGGAAGGAGGAAAAAGAAACAAAGAGAATAGCCAGGAGTTGGAAAAGAAATGAAAGGGCTTGCTTCAAAATTTTAAATAGCCATGCAAATGTAGGAAACAGGGCTGGAAGATTGGGAGCAGAAGCACGAGACGAGCATAGAAGGATTTTAAAGCTACGACAATAGAATCCCTCACCTTGTAAACAAGATAGAAGGTTTTGAATGCAAAGTTTTATTGAATATTTTTCTCCTCCATATGTTGATTTTATTAGATGATGTTTATGCATGTTAATGGTTGCATCATTTAAGGCTATTAATGTATGGTTTATTTCCTTAGACTCTCGCACTTAACCTGATTTAGATTGTGTGGATGCAGGTCTAATCTGGTTTTTTTTTTAATGTTCATGATCTTCTCTTTTTTGCAGGACAAGGAGGAATAAAAATTTACAGTAGCTCACCTTTATTTCTTTTCCGCATTTTTGTTTCCATTTTATTTCAAATTCGTTTTATTTTTTTCTCTAACCCTAGCTTTTATCTTTCATTTTATTTTCTTTAAAATTCCATCAAGCACTAAAAATCCTAATAAGTTCATAATTTTCTGCATTAAAATTAGGGGTTTTGAAGTAATTAGACATCCAAGTAATTTTGTTGTTTAAGACTAACTTATTAAATTATTTGGACATTTTTAAGGCATTCATTTTAAGGTTCCAAAATATATCTTTTTTGTACTCCATGGGTTATATCATTTTCTAATAAGCTTAACAAAGTTCACATTTTAAAAGGAGTTTTGCAATTTCAGATTTTACATAAATCTACAACTTTCAAGTTTTCACATAAGTTCACACTACTAAGAGGAAATTGGCCATTTAAGTTCTACACAAATTCATTTTTAAAGGGAATACTAAATTTAAACTTTGCACTATTAAAGAGGTAAATTAATTTCATTTAATGGAAAATATGGAAATTTCAATAACTTCCAAATTTTCATTAACCATTAAGGTGCTATTCTAAAGCTACTACTACATTGCAAAGTTAGGTTTTAGTTATTTTTATTTTATGCTAAAACAAAACTTAACAAAGCAAGATAAAACGAATCCAATCATCATCCAATATTCACATTTTAGAGATATATTTTAGGCTTTTCTTTCATGTTCAAAGCAAATTTTAACAAATAAATATAAAATTTGTTATAATCTGCTTAATTAAAAGAAGATAAAATCTACCTTAAAAAAATCAAAGATAAAATGAATTAGGATCAATTTCAAGCACTCATTCATTATTTATTCCTACACATAGGGAACATCAAGCCCTTTAATTGATATAAATTATTGCAAATCACTTTAACTATAGGCCCCTTGTTAATAGTAACTTGCAAATCACTAAGGTATTCTAAGTATAAATTGGTACAAATTTCATATACATTCAAGCACATGTTCTAATTAAGCTAAAGGAACCTTGAAGAGAATTCTAATTCTCTTTGTAAGAGAGGGTTTTCTAATTCATACCCTTATTGTGAGTATGATTTTGCAATTGGGCAAAATTATCACTCAACACCTTGGAAGTCCATTCTTGGTTATCTCACATTACAACCACAAGATAAAATATCTTGCTTATGCTAGTAGAATGAGTAATGATAATCAAGCGTATGGATTCTTCTTGAATAAGATAGAGTTTATTTACACCTATATTTAGAAATTTAATAATATATAATCATGATTAAGTAATTGATTCATAAAAATCAAGTTCTTTGTGAGGGCATGCACGTAAAGAACTTGAGTCAAGTGATAGGTACATGCTCCAAGACGTAAATGAACATCACTAATTCTAGCAATAGTGTACGTCAAGTTATTGCTAAGTGTAGCTTATCCATGGTAAGATGAATGGGCAAGGTTCTTAAACCATTCTTTATGGCTTTACATGTGTTAGGTAGCTCCTAAATCAATATGTAAAATAAGAATATTGTTTGAGATAACACTAGGAGAATGAATGGAATAGACATAGCATTATCCTGCATAAGAATCTATGTCCTCAGGTACATTTCCATTTTGATTGAGGTTCATTCCTCCTTTGCCACTGAGAATTCTTCTACTTCCCTCCTAATGAATTCTTTAGTTTGTTTTTAGAAGAATCTTATGAGATCAGGTTGTACTTATACTCCTAAAGTATGTATCCTGGTTATCATAGATAAAACATGTGTTGTTCCTTTGTCCTTATTATTATTGTTATTGTTGCCCTATATTTTCACTAATTTTTGTGTTTTTTTATATCTACCACTGTTCTTTAATTGCATTAGTTTCTTCCTTTTTTGATGCATAACCAAACCATTTTCATATTTATTTTGCATCTCTTGAATTGCTTCTTTTTGCTTAAGAAAATTCACAAGAGTCTCAAAGTGGAACTTTAATTAGTTACATTTTTATTTGTAACTAGAATTTTGAACGTACATGGTAATGTACGTAGCACTATTGGAACAAGCACATTATCACCTACAATTTTACCTCAATCTTGTAGTGAGGTTTACAACTTAGCAATCCATCATAGAAAGCCTTCCAACTTTTCACTATTCTTCATCTTTAAGCAAGGTAATTGGCTATGTAGGTATAGAATTTGGTTTCATTTCTTGGACTCAAACACCCTAATCTATTTTTCCCATGCATTCTTCATGGTTACAAAATTATAATCATATGATTGGGCCTCATTAGTCACACCAAAATTTATGGTCAATATGACTATGATTAGATTTGTTGAGTTATTTTTATTCTTAGCGGTATGTCTTTGCATAGTGCTAGATATCACTCCTCATAATTATTTAAACTCCAAGTGAGTATTTAACTTCGACTTCCAAATGAAATAGTTATCACCTTTCACCAACTATAAATTGTAGAAAAACATGTTTGGGATGTTAATAGCCATAGAAAATATTTTAGAAACTATAAATGAAAGATTCCACTACAATATGCTTGAAAAGAGATTTTCAACAAGTATATATATACCTATACTCATACAATAAGCAATGCCTTGAACTAAGAGAAATCAAGAGGATCTTGTTGAGCAAAAGACAAGTGTAGAGGATTGATGTTTTTTCTCCAACTTGAATCTTCATAGAATATTCTCTCAAAATATTCCTTTCAAAGTTCTAGGATAGTAAAATATATGTTGAATCATTGTTTTAATCCATCATAGAAAGCCTTCCAACTTTTCATTGTTCTTCATCTTCAACTTTTCATTGTTCTTCATCTTCAAGCAATGCAACTAGCTATGTAGGTATAGAATTTGGTTTAATTTCTTAGACTCAACAATATGACATTATGATTAGCTTTATTGATTTTTTTTATTTGTCGAGGTTAGTGGTATGTCTTTGAATAGCATTAGATACCACTACCCATAATTCTTCAAACTCCAAGTGAGTCTTTAATTTTATATTTTAAACAGAATAGTTATCACCTTTCAACAAATGTAAATTGCACAAAAACATGTTTGGGGTGTTGTTTTTTTTGTTAATAGCCATGAAAAATATTTTAAAAAAAAAGTTATTCTTCTACAAGAATCAACTCTTATAAAAAAATAAAATTCTTCTGACGACGTTTGTTTTTAAATGGCAAAGTTTATATTGCCACTATCCATGTGGGATTACAAATAAGGTTTTTCCTCCTTCCCAAATGCACGCACAGGCAACTGGATGACAGCAAGTCCTTCATTAATCCGGTTAAATAGTTTTTATCACCATTGATCTTGACTCAACAACCTGTATTTGCCTGCATGATTCAAGCTGAATCATCGTTGAACAAAATCGCAGTCGTTGAGGTCTTCGAACGGACGATGGTGATTTTATTCTGTTGATGATAGCATTTGAAATGTATAGTTTTTGGAATAGTTTTGTTTATGCCTCCTCCTCCTGTTGATGCTCTGAACCTTCCAACCAAATCCGAAATGAGATCAAACAACTCAGAACAGTTACCACCTCCTCCTCAGCATGTCTTTTTCTTAGTAACATTTTGTCCCAAAAGGATATGTCTTTTTTGTAATACTTTAATGGATTATACTAGTTTAATTTCCATCTAGATTAAATTAACTTTTTTATTAAAAATTATATAATTAATTTATTCTGAAATCTGCACATTTCGTTATAAATTAGGAAACCTTTTGTCTAGATGAAAATATTAACTTTATTTAACAAAGATCATATAATTAATTTATTCTGAATTCTGCATATTTCTTTATAAATTAGGAAATCTTTTGTCAAGATGAAAATATCATAACTTAATTGTTGATAGCTTTTAATTTGCATTAGAATAACTGAGCCGGAATATATAAAATATGTTCTGGCCACGTGAAATTGTGCCGTTTGAATGTAATGGGTCGGCATGGGTAACTTTTTCTAAAGGCATGTGACCAGCAGGAAAAATAAGTAGGCATGTTAATGTTTTTTATTTTATTATTTATTCAATTATTGTAGACAAAGGATAAAATGGAGATTTGCTTTTGTTATGGTGTCCACCTTGAAAATGATGATTCATTTGCATGTGCACTCTCCATGTGATTTTGAACCTGCTAAACATATTTAATTTGTATTTTTTCCCTTGCGGGTGTGGTAAGGCGTGTAAGGGGACTCTCAACTTACCCTAGGCCACAATATATGTTAGGTGGATCCAAGTCAAAAGAAATAGCTTAGTTGTTGGAATCATTGTTTTTTATTTGGTTAATGTGAAAATTTATTATAAAAGATGTTTAAGGTTGAGTATTTTTATCTTAATTATAATTTTTTGTAAGTTTAAGGTTAAGTATTTTTATCTCAGTCATGATTCCTCGTAAGGTCGAGAGTTAAACTTATCAATAGAGGATTAACAGATGACCACACACACGTTGTGGTTTGAACTTTAGATCTCTCGAAGAAAAGCCAAACATCGAATTGTTGTGTTGTCTTCCTCGGAACTATTGTTGGGATCATTGTTAGGAAGCAAGAAGGATACTTTATTTCTTTTGTTTTTTTGAAAAATAATTTGAAAAAACTTGTATTAAAACAAAGATCATTTACAAGTTGGGATGAGACTTCTCCCACCTTAGCCAAAGAGAACATATGTTTACAAAAGTAAAATAATATTTGCATTGGAGCCGAATCTCTTAAACCATATTTCTACAATGGTTGTTCACATATTTACAACTATAAATGAAGATCTACATTGAAGCACAAATCTCCTAAACCATATTTTTGGAATGGTCGTCCAAATTAGCTAAACACTAGATTTGCTTACTAACCTACCTAATCATCTCATCCTTAAGAGCCATGTCACTGTGCCACTAAACTCCTACCTCCTTCTTAGTGCCCATCTTAGCCAGGAAGTTTGTCACTTTATTTAGATCTCTACTCACATAAACTGGAATTACATCATCTAATTCCCTCCACAATTCCTTAATTTGAGTGACAAGAATCCTCAACCTCCATGTCTTCAAAGCAAAGTTCCTCGTGTAATCTAGAGCTCCAACCATTATTTGAGAATCCGATTCTAGGATTATCCTCCTGTAACCTTGTTTTACTTCCCAAATAGAAGCAGACTTGATAGCTAAGGCTTTCACTTCATTGTTTGTGGCTCTTCCCAAGCCTTGTAGTTCCCAATAGAGCACTATTCCAACATGATTCCGGTAAACCACTCCAATTCCAGCTCTACCCGGATTTCCTTTTGCGACTCCATTAGTATTAATTTTAATTCAACCTTCTAGGGGTGGTTTCCAACTAGCTTTGTCCTGCCCTTATTGCACTTCAACTTCCTTCTCCATTGCCCCTATAACAACCTGAGCTTCCTTTTTAACATACACTGCCATAATTTTTGTGACTTTGTTCCAAATGACCTGCCAAACTCCATCTAAAGAAGAAAAGCTTTCTCTAAAAATTCTTCTATTTCTCTCTAACCACACTTGCCACCAAATGAAGTTTAATCCAAGCTCCCACCCAATACAAAGAGGTTTAGATTTAAAACTACCCCTCTTCCATATTTCAAATATTAATCTGATTCAAATCACCATTAACTCGAATTTTATAATATAAAAAGCATCTCTCCCAGATCCGGCACATGAATGGGCACGCAAATATCAAGTGATCAGTTGTTTCCTCACTCTTGTAGCATAAAACACATTGATATGGACCAATGATTTTTCGTTATATAAGATTATCAAAAGTAAGAATTACATTATGCATGAACTGCGAGGCAAAATTTTTTACTTTCGATCAACCCTTGGACTACCAAATATTTCTCTAATCCTCAACCTAATATGCATGAGGAGGAGGCTCTGGAAGGATCTTATCATATCCATCCTTCACTATGTAGACACCAAGGCTCCCATAGACCCAAGCTAATTCATCCTCCTCATCTCTACCTGTGAAAAATATTTCTACCAAGATTTTAGTCATGATGGGTGTCAAATCCGGAGGGATTGAAATTGGCCACTCATCAAACTTCTTAAACTGCTTAAACTTAAAATCCCCTAGCTGAATAGTGTTGAAATAAATTTTAATTTGAACCCAATCCCTGGTTTCCATGGCTATTTTTATTGATTGTAGTTTAGGAAATTCAACAATGATAGGTGGGTATTGATCCCATGAATCTATCCAAAATCGTGCCTTCTCCCCTCTCCCCACTTTCCAAAATAATCCATCTTTTACTACCTGAGATCCTAACTTAAGAGTCTGCCACACTCAGGATCCATTACCATCCAAAGAGAAACAACCCACCTCATTTGGGTTTACCTATCCCAAATATTTACTAGTTAAGATTTTACTGAATAAAGAAGTTGGTTGGGATATCCAACTCTAGTAAAGCTTTTCAGCCAAAGCTTCATTGTTTAACTTTGATCTTCTCAGTCCCAAACCTCCTTTTACCTTGGGTTGGCTTACTTTCTCCAAACCTATTAAGGCACATTTCCTCTCTCCTTTTACTCATTCCCATAAAAATTTTATAGCCATCTTGTCCAACTCTTTCCATATGGTATGTGGGGTAGCAAGGATAGAAAATTTATAAATTGGCATGGCCTGAATGACTGACTATAAAAAATTTAATCTACCCCCATAGCTTAACCATTTGTGAGACCAATGATTAATTATTTCTTTGATACAATCAAAACAATTCCTCCAGATATCTATTTTTATTTTTTTTAAATACAAAGGGACCCCCAAGTATACCACTGGGAGAGAAGTCCTTGTGAATCCCAAGATCTCTAAAATTCTATCTTGAAGCCTTTGATCAAGATTGAAAAAGCCCACTTTAGATTTTTTATCATTGATGACTTGGTTTGTAGTCCTAAGGTAGACATTAAGTGTATCTCTAATCATTCTTGATTCCACGAAGCTGGCCACTCCCACCAATCTTGTGTCATCCATAAATTGTAGGTGAGTCAAAACTTCCTCACCCACCTTGATACCTATTAGCAAACCTTGTTGTCTTCTCCTCAAGATGAGTCTACCCAAGCCTTCAACCAATATGATAAAAATATAAGGGGAACAAGGATCTCCTTGATGAAGGCCTCGAGTAGCTCCAAACGGTTGTGAGGGAAGACCCTTGATTAACACTAAGTATGTCGAAGTAGAAACACAACTCATGACCCATTATATCCAATCCTGAGAGAAACCAAAGGCTGCCATCATCTTTGACAAGAAGCTTCACTCCACCTATCATAAGCCTTTGACATATCCAATTTTATGAACATTCCTCTATTACCATATGTTTGCATTGAATGGATTGCCTCCTAAGCTAGAACCACACCATCCAATATCTGCCTACCCTCTACAAAAACCCCTTTCTCCGAGGAGATAATGCTATGTAGAAGAGGTTTTAGCCACTCATCCATTACCTTTGTGATTATTTTATATATGACATTGTATAAGGCAATAGGTCTATAATCTAAAATATGCACCCCCTCCCCCCTTTTGGAATTAAGGTAATGAAAGTATGATTTAATGCTTTAAGAATTCTTTTACTACCTTTGGAATCCTCTATAAAAGCCATTACATACTCCTCCAAGTTATCCCAGAAGGCCTGAAAAACTCAATTGGAAAACCATCTGGACCTAGTGTTTTTCTCGATGCTCATTCCAAAGACTACATTCTTTAGTTCCTCTCTATCAATGGGTTTAAGTAGGGCATGATTTTCTTCTTTAGAGATAACAAAGGGTATGACAACAAGAACTTCTTTTTGAGCCTCTTCATCTTGCACCATACTTTCCTTAAATAGTTTAGAAAAATAATCCATTGAATGGAAATGCATATCTGGAATTGTATCAAAGGAGTGTTCATTCTCATCTTGAAGAGCTTCCATGTTGTTCGTCTGTCTCCTAGCACAGGCAGCCCGATGGAAAAATTTGGTATTTTTATCACCTTCTAATAACCAAGTGGTTCTTGATCTCTGTTTCCAATAGGTCTCCTCTTGATTGTCAATGTCCTCAACCACTTTACGCAATTCATCATCCTCTTCTTTGAGTTGTTCTGTAATTTTTCCTTCCCTAAAGTGTTTTTGAACATCATCCCATCTAGCCACCAATGGAGCTCTTTGGACCTAGAAGTCTATCTTGTTAGCTCACCTCCATTGTTTTAGTTGATCTTTGACATAATGAAGTTTTTTTATGGAATCTAAACATTATTGTCCCATATGTTGGGCAGCCTTCTTACCACCACTATGGAATTTTCTTTTGAATTTCCTCTTTTTGTAACCAAAATTTTTCAAATTTAAATGGTTTGTGATGTTGCACTATATTGATCCCCCATTCCAACAAAATGAGAAAGTGATCCGAAACTGGACCCTCCAAAATCTAAAATTTTATATTCCATTTTACAAATGCCTCCTCTAAAACCAAAAAATGGTCTAACTTCACCTTCCTGCTATGTGGCTCCCTCCTCTTATTAGTCCAAGTATAGTTGATTCCAAGGCATTTAATATACACCAAGTGTAATGCCTGGACTTGGGCAATCATAAGTCGATCCTCTGGGTCTAAAATTGGGGTTCCCCCTTCCTGATCTATAGAGGATAATTTAGCATTAAAATCCCCAGTAATAATCCAATCTAACTCTTCCCTTGAGACTCTCATGTTATGCACATATTTCCATTGATGCATCTAACCATCTAGGTTTTGAGCCCCATAAAAATTTATGATTAAAACATGTTCAGTTGTGACATTGTTCCTAAAATGTGATGTGAGAACACCCCTCCAAGCTATATGTTCTATTGTAGTCCATTCAAGAGAGTTCCAAAAAGTAACTATCCCCCCTAAGGCCCCTTGGGCAACCACTTCCATATGACCAACACCCCTCCAAATTCTATTTATTGTTTTACACATAAGATCCAACAATATTTTTGTCTCCTGAATAAGCAAAAAATATGTTTTACATTTTTCTAAGAGTCTTCGAACAACAGATTGATGGGTTCTACTATTTAAACCCCTAACATTGCATGATTCTATAATCATTGGTTACATTGAGAGCAGTAAAAATCTATGGGCCTCACCAATCCTCCAGTGATTAGTTTATCTCCTTGAACTGCTATCAATTCCTTATTTGATTTTCTACCCACTCCTTGAGAGATACTATTTTTATCTCTTTTCCACATGATTTATCCCTAGAGTTGGTATTTTTTTGTTCTTTTTTGCTATTCCCATGATGACATCCTTAATTATAGGTTGCTCTTGGTTATGCACTATCAATGCCCCTACACTCTCTGATTGAGGTAACTCATTGCACTCGATTACCTGCTCTAGGATGGGAGAAGATGAAAGAGGGGCTTGAACATGGCTATTATTATTTTCATTATTCCAATCCACTCCTTCCATGAATTGTTCTTATTCTTGGTCCATTAGTGTCTTAAATATCTCATACCTATTGGAGGACTTGAGTTGGGTTTGCTCTTTACCATATTTTTTCTTTTGCCTTCTCCTTCTTTTGGGCTCTCCCTGTGCTTATTTACCTTGAGAAATATTGGTTGTTTCTTTATTGATTGTTGACTTACCCTCCTTAGGAAGATTTGAAATTCCCAAAGGAGCCTCCATTTTTATGTTCATATTATTTGGGCAAGATCAGGCCAAATACCCATATTTGTGGCAAAATCTACATCTGAAGGGCAATGCCTCATAATATAGTTGTTGAATCCAAGATAGTCCTGCAAGTTCTAGTTCCACCTCTATCGGCAAAGGCTAGCTAGTTCTAGTTCCAAGTTCTAGTTCCACACATAATATTGCATAAACAACTATGTTTCCTTTCATTGTATCTTTGGAAACACCCAAATGTCTTCCAAGGGAATTGTCGATAATTTCCAATACCTACTCACTCCAAAACTCCATTGGAAGTGCATACAAATGGATCCAAATCAAGATAGTAGTGGGTTCCATTCGAGGATCAAATCCCACTCTCCAAGGTTGAACAAATAATCCTTTTGGGCCATGATTTCTCTTTTTTAATTCTAAAGCCCTATTTCTATCGACAAGTGAAGAAAAACTAACAATAAAATATCCATTGCTAATAAACCACAAAGAATACTCACCAAGAGGCTCCCAATTTTTTTGGACCCAAGAATGCAAAAAAAATAGGGTAGGGTGAATACCCATGAATTTACATATCAAATCATGATTGGCTCTATATAAAATTGTTTCTTCGACCATCCTTTGCTCAATGACAATATTTGGCCTTGATTCTAACTGTGGCAAGCATCCATTAACTCATTGAGATGTTGATCTATTTCCAACAGTCGTAAAGAGTATTTTTAATGCAGTTTTTTGTGTTTCTTCAGTCTTTGATAGAGATTTAACCTTTAACAAATCTGAATAAGAACTATGTCTCTTTAAAAGAGGATCCAGAGGTGTCTCCATTGGGCCCTTATGGGGCAGCAATCTTGTCTTCAAATTCATAGTAACCAAAAATCTCTTCGACTACCCAACTGATGCCCTCTTTTTGTCGATAATTTGTACATGACCACTTTATTTCTTATTTTAGATCTTCAAAAGAATTCAAAAACTAAAGGATTTATTTGAAAAAAAATTAGGTAACTTGACAAGAAAGTTATTTTTGAAAGTTCTTATTAGAAGTAAGCATACCTAAATTATAATTATTGATGTGTTTGTTAGCGATAAGAAGAAGATTGAATCTATGACAAACCTTATCAAGGTAGTAGATACTATACCATAAATTATTATCAAGATGATATGATCGAGCATGAAATAATGATTTTTAAAATCGTGGGTAGTTTATAAATTCCATTTTTTTTTAGTAATACTTCTTATACACATCCACCATGGGGATTGAACTCAAGTCACATCATTGATA
Organism: Wollemia nobilis; assembly: GCA_028583015.1. Classification (NCBI taxonomy): domain Eukaryota; kingdom Viridiplantae; phylum Streptophyta; class Pinopsida; order Araucariales; family Araucariaceae; genus Wollemia; species Wollemia nobilis. The sequence goes on from JAQPPZ010000440.1 coordinate 10,873,013, forward strand.
ATGCAAGTGGCGTCCTTGCCTTAAAAGTCTTTATTAAAAGCAAGGGTGCCCAAATTAAAATTATGGATGTGCTTGTTAGTGATAACATGATGAGTTAATCTATGGCAAACCCTATCCAGGTAGTAGATACTACACCAACAATGATTATCAATATAAGATGATCATCCATGATATAATGGTTTTTAAAATTAGAGGTTTAATATGTAAGTTTCGTGGATACTGACGAGGTTTTTCTAAAATTCCAAATTGGGTCAAATGGAAGAGAGGATCGATTCAAATTACTCTATGATTTTTTTTAATGATTTTTCCTTAATATTTTCTCTAGTTTAGAAATAAGGAATAAAATAATGGATTGTGGACCTTGGTTTAGGGATGCATTATATTTAAGATCATGGAGTGAGAATTTTTCTATGGATATTATGACTGTTAAAACGCTTTCAATGTGGATTATACTTTTTGGACTTCCTTAACAACTAATCAATAGAAAGGTTTTGAAGACTATTAGCAATACTTTAGATGAGTTTGTCTAGAAGGGACCAACTACTAAGGAGAGAAGACATGTTGTATACACTCGAATATGTGTTGCCATAGATATTTTAAAACCTTTATCTAAATCAAAATAATGGGATCAACAAGTGGATTATTAAAACATTGCATTCTGATGTTGCAAACATCATGAGACTGAACACAGCAAGAGGTTACAAAGTGAAAATGATGGAAAAAAGATGGAAAATTTTGAGCATGAGGTAAACTTCAATATGAAACATGGTGATAATATCATAGAAGAAGCTAAGGTCAAATCAAGGATTCTCCACTCCTAAGAAATGTTAGAGAATATTTACATTATTTAGTACTTTGTAAATACTTTGTAAATACTTTGTAAATATCTTGTCAATTCATGTAATCATAAGGTTTTTTAATTATTAGAAGGTTAATAAAATATTTCTCCTGCAAAAAATATGAAGAGTCATATCTCCCATGAGTTTCAGAGTAGATGAAAATATAGTAGAAGATGAAATATCAAGAGATTTTATATAAAGGCTATTTCTAGGGATTATGAGTTAGAATGTATTGGATTGAATTTTAGTGCATCCTTTAGTATTGTAATGCATTATAGATTTCTATCATCTACTTGAATATTGTATGTTTATTTCTTTGAGTCATGACATGATTATTTGAGTTGCATTTTTATTAACCTTGTATATATTTGAGTCATGGCATAAAAATATGAGTTACATTGTTTTCAATGAGTTTACATAGGTATTTATGAGGGGTCTCGATCCCCACATACTGAGTGGGGTTTGAACCTTGACCTCTCAAATATATGAGTTGCATTTTATTAACCTTGTGAGAGCATTCTATTATCCTTGCCTAATATATTGAGCTTTGATATAGTTATTTTCTAACAATGGTATTAGAGCCTAGGAAACAAGTCATAGAGAGTTTGCACAAGAAGTAATTTGTGAAGAGTTGTGAGCAAGATATTCAGGAGGGACAATCGTTGCCATCTAATTACAAGCCCTAAGTTAGAAGAAATAGTGCAATATATAATTTTTTTTTGTCGCGCCCAATTATATAATATTCTACAATTCTTGATTGTTGTAAACTTGTTCTTGCACCTTATTTCTACTTTTTAGTCTATGTTCCTAGCATAACTATTTGTGTTTCCCATTACCCAATATGAATTATAAGTTCTAGAATATATTTTGCTTGATGTTCTCCATATTTTTGCATGATATAGGGATATTTGTCTACTTGAGTTGCTTGAATCCTACAACAAAATATAAATCATTTTGTTAGATATGTTTGTGTCTCGTTTTTTCTTTTGCACTTAGTTTGCTTAAATATTATAATAGAATCGAAGATGTTTCATGCCTATATCATGTGATATTTATCGCATAATAGAAGATATTTTTTCTAGTGTGTTCTAAATTTGATGTTCCATCTGGTAAGCTTGTATTTTGACTTTGTAACAAACCTGGAGTTACATAGAGCTATTTTTTTAATAAGGTGCATTATAAGATTATCTTGACCTATTCAAAGGAAATATGGAAAATCCATGTGTGTGTGTATGTGTGTATATATATAAGATTTTGTGAAAAAATTGTGAATCAACTTCTAGGAAGTGACGAAGTGGCTAGCATATTCATTTCAAGGCACTCGACATTGGAGAAGACGTGGGTTCAAATAACTTATAGCTCATCTAAAATTTATAAGGTATTAACCATAACATTTTTCTATGCTTATATCTAGAAATTGAAGGAAAATAAGTTTTTATTAAGGAAAAGCAAGAAAAACAAATTTCATAAGAGAATTTATTCAAAGGAATAAAAGAATTTATTTTCTAAAAAAATGAAAGAAAATATGGTATATGGTCAAAGAAGCATATATTAAGAATTTTATTTGTTTCATAACGAGGTTTGTTCAAAATATTTGTTTTTAAGGAAAAATTAAAAGGATTAAAAATGAGAAATTTGCTTGCTCTTTGAGGAGGAAAAATTCATTCAAATAAATATCTTAAAGGGAAAGGAAGACTTTATTCAATTTTATTGAAATATATTTAATTTTATAAGGTGCATTTGATTTGCAAAGGAAAATTAAAAGAAGATAAAATGGAATTGGTAGATGTTTAGAAGATTGATTTTTTTCATAAGAGAGATTATAATGTGAAAAAATTGAAAATATTATTGTGTCCATAAAATTCTAAAAGTGGACAATTTCTTTAAATAAAAGTTAAAGGGAAGAAAAAATCAAGAGAGTTGAAATAAGGAAAACAAAAATAGACATTAATGTCTTAAAGATCAAATTTTATTCGAAGGCTCCACATTTACTTTGATGATTGGAAAATAGTTAAAGGAAATAATTTTAAATACAAGGAATCTCAAACATGTCAAATACAAAAATCTTTCTCTCCTAATCCCAATACTTAAGGGACCAAATTTTACTCCTTGGAAAAATAAAATGAAATCAATACTTATAATTGAAAAACTTTGGGATATAGTCACTAGAGTTGAAACATGTTCTAATGATGTCACAAGCAAACAAAAATATAAAGAAGATGCAAAATCACTCATGTTAATAACATTTGGGTTATTAGATGAAATACAAACACATATAAGTGAGACCAAAACTTCAAAAGATGCTTTGGATAAACTTTGCACTATATTCGAAGGTAGAAATAAAACCACTATTCTTCACCTACAATCACAACTATATACACTAAGAGTTCAAGATGGTGAAAATATAGAACAATTTCTTAGAAGAATAGCATACTTGAAATCAAAATTACAAATCATGAGAAAATTTGAAGATAAACTTTTAGTTTCAGTTGCACTAAGAATGCTTCTTGATCCATTTAAAATATTACTTACATCTCTTCAAGTATCAAATAGAAAGGTGTCGTTTAAGGAATTAGTTAATATTCTCCAACAATATGAAGTAGAAAATCAATTAAGAGATGAGTTATCAACCAATGCTCTTATATCAACAAGGAAATCATAAAGTAACACAAAAAATCCTTTGATCTCATCCCCATCACAAAGTTAGCTAGAATGGAAAAAATATATTGTCATATATGCAAAAAAATGATATATTACCAAATTTTGTAGATTTAATTCATTAAATCAATGGAATCAAGAACATAGACCTTTCCAAAGAAATCAACAAAGGCAATATCAATCAAATCAGCCATAATATATACAAACACAAAAATAGTATCCAAAATGGCAAAATAAAAAAGGACATATGGTTCAAGAGGCACAAGAATTAGAATCTAATCATGAGGAAGAATATGAATCTGCACACAAGGTTCTTATGGCAAAAGAAATATTGAATCAAAATTATATGGCACCAAAAGGTAGTGAATCTACTCCAAAAATATATTGTGAAGGAAATACTCTACAAAAATAGTGTAAAAAATAAGAAATGAAATATACAAGTGAAATATTTCCAAGGATATATATGGGGTGTGATTTGAAACCCATGATGGTATATGTACAGTGTGACACTAGAGACTTAGTACAAAATATATATAAAGCACATGACACTAGTGATTTATGCATTTTTCATGAAATATTTGTGTTGATGCAGAAAGTATTTGTAAAAATGAAGCCCAAACTATTAGTATTGATGATAGTTCAAATCTTGGTGATACTATAAGAATTGTTGATGGAAACAAGGACAATTTTAGATGTGTTGATAGTTTGAGGGATAGTGATAGTCCAAGTTGTGTTGATGAATATTCAAATATTGATAGTTATGAATATTATTGTGATGATTTATGGCATTCAAATGGTATTAGAAAACAATGTGATGATAAGTTTGGCATTTTTGAAGAATACACAAAAGATAATTGTTAAATATGGGATACAAATGTACAAGTTTAGGAAAATATGAGCAAGACATTAAAGAACCTTTGGTACTAGAAATAAGGCCAATATATAAAGGCCTTGGGTTTACAAAACAAGGAAATGATAATCAGTTTATGATAGGAAATATTATTATCAATCTTGTGACAAAGAATCAATTTTGTGATAGGGACCAAGTATAGTCATTATGGAAAATATGGACACATGTTAGAAAAATGGTGGGACCTTCATTATTATATATTTTATAAAGAAAGTAATCACTTCCAAAAAATTATCAGTATCAAGAAAATAAAAACAACACGATAGATATGAATTATGGATGGATAAATATGACAGAATGGAATAAGATAGTAGAAATGTTGAAGTGAATATAGAAAAGGAGAAATATTTTATTAAGCATAAGAAATAATTCATCCATAAATAATAGTTTGTATAAAAAAGAACCTACAATGGTTGTGCTTGCAGAGGAAATGACATTTGAACATGCAAAAAATAGGAAATATGATGGTACAATGATTGAACCAAATATAAAGTCCAAGATAAAATCAAAAAAATAATAGCTAGAGACGGGTGAACCAAATCTAAGAGAAGCCATATAAATACACAAGAGCTAGAGCGAAAGTAGATATATATTTTTATATCAAATAATGTAATACGAGGGTGTTAGAGAATATTACATTATTTGGTACTTTGTAAATATCTTGTCAATATTTGATTTCATGTAATAATTAGGTTTTGTCATTATTAGAAGGTTAATAAAATATTTTTCCTATGAGAAATATGAAGAGTCATATCTCTCATGAGTTTGAGAGGAGATGAAGAGATAGTAGAAGATGAAATGTCAAGAGACTATGTAAATTCTATTTTTAGGGATGGTAGGTGATATTATATTGTATCAAATTGCAGTGCATCATTTTGTAGTGTAATGCATTATAGATTTCTATCATCCACTTGAATATTGTGTGTTTATTTATTTGAGTCATGGCATGAATATATGAGTTACATTTTATTGTCCTTATCTGATATATTGAGACTTGAAATTAGGAATTTTTCTAATAAGAAAATGACAAGAAAACCCCCTTTGCATCATAAAATGGAAAAGGCTATTATAGTTCACTCAAATAAACCATTGAAAGAAAAGATGAAACAAGAGATAGTACAAATATAGGAGTTAAAGGTGTGAAGGAAGATGGGGAGGAAAATTTAAAGCAAAGGAATATGAGGAGGAAAATTTTAAAGCAAATGAGGTGAAGGAGGTCAAGGTTAATCTAGGTAAATCATATTCATTTTTCTCAAGTAGCATAAAATCTTCTTGCAATAAAAATAAAAGTAGTACAGATTGCATTCATTACACTTTAGGGTTTAAAGCACAACACAATAAAGGAAATCATATGGAGAATATCCAAGGAAGTTTAGTGTTTTCATGGTAACATAAGAAAGTAATGACTATGGAGGATCATCCATGCACTTTAGGGTTGGGTAACATAAAGAAGAAAGTGATTGTGAGTCTATTCCTTACATTTCATATTCTTTAGGGCAACATAAATATTTAAAAAATAAGTTTCATTATAAATAATATGAAAAAATATATGAGATTGATGAAAATGAAAGTATTGACGTGAATGGAAAATGGTGTATAGTTGGTCAAGTTGGTATATGATAATTTAGAGCAATTGAAATTCCTACTCCCAAAGATTTTCTTTAGAAGAATGTTTGGTCGGTAGAGGCTCTATCCAAGGCCTCAACATTACTTTGGTTAGTATTTCAAAGTAATATTTTTACATGAGAGAGTCTACAAAGAAGAGGCTATCATGGACCTTTCATATGTGCCTTGTATGAGAAGGATTTAGAAACATTAGACCATCTAATTCTTTAGTATCCTTTTGTTCACACTATTTAGGGTTGCTTCTTAAAATATGAAAATATATTAGGGAGCTCCATCAACATTGAAAGAGTTAATGAAATGTTGGATTAATTAAATTAAAGCCAAAGCATTATGTATTATGTGGAGGATTGGTCCTACCATTATTTATTAGAATGTATGGATTGAAAAGAATAATATAATTTTTTTAAATAAATCTCAAAATAATGTCCAAGTTTAGAACTGTATTATTGCCTCTTTTTTAAAATATTTATAGATATGGTGCTCATCATGGAAAGTCTCAAGTGTATAAATAGAGGTGGTAACAACTTGGTTATAATATTTGAACATACATGGAATTCATTTGTGACAATAGCATTAAAACAAAGGATCTACTTTGATCTAGGGTAAAATAAAAATGTCCAAAAATTGGGTTTATCAAAATTAATTTTGATGGTGCTTCTAAAGAAATTTGAGAAAAGCTAAATGAGGTGGTGTTTTTCAAGATAATAAAGGTAAAATTCTCCTCAATCATAATCATATGGAACTTCAACTAACAACTATCCATAGACTAGGGCACTTTTTACAAGGATTAAAATTGAATTTGAAAAAATATGGAAATATTTCAATTGTTGGGATTCAAAAATCATCATTAATATTATCAACAAAAATAGTTATGGAGATTAGATAAATAATGATATTTCAATTGATGGGATTCAAAAATCATCATTAATATTATCAACAAAAATAATTATGGAGATTAGATAAATAATGATATTATTGTTGAATTTCATCATCTATTATTTGAGGCAATCTCTTGGAATTGTGAGCATCTCGAGCACGTTTCCCGAGCCAACATCCTGACGCTGACGTGGATGGACTCGCTAGAACCTAAGACACAGTGACACGTGGTGAGCTTCGATTTGTTACGGGCTGACACGGTTGACTGGGCTTGTAGCTGATGCAAGCGGACACATGGTATACTCTGGTTGGATGAGGGCAGACAGGTTGGATGAGGGCAAAATTGCATCTCGGGCACATTTCCTAAGGCAACACTTTGGACGAGTGCTGGACGTGCATCTCATGCATATTTCTCGAGGTGAGATCCTGGACTCATTGGAACACGTGGTGAGCTTCGATTTGTTACGGGCTGACACGGTTGACTGGGCTTGTAGCTAATGCAAGCGGACACATGGTATACTCTGGTTGGATGAGGGCAGACAGGTTGGATGAGGGCAAAATTGCATCTCGGGCACATTTCCTAAGGCAACACTTTGGACGAGTGCTGGACGTGCATCTCATGCATATTTCTCGAGGTGAGATCCTGGACTCATTGGAACCTAAGACATAGTGACACGTGGTGAGCTCAGATTTAATGCAAGCTAACACGATTGACTGGGCTCACAGCTGATGCAAGCAAACACGTGGCATACTCTGGTTGGACGAGGATGGACACGTTAGATGAGGACGAACTCGTTGGATGGACACAATGGAAACTTGGCTTGCTCAAATCAGTTTGGGCAGACATGAGTGGTCACATGGGCAAAAGCGGCCTATGGTCTAGTTGACCACCGTAAGGTGATCAAATAATGCTATGCGCAGCATAGCATATAAAGGCCTTAAAACTTTTTTTCTTGGCCCATGCGGGATATTTGAATCCCAGAAACATTAATTTCACTCTGAAAGACGATCAACTACGACGGTAATTTATTTTTTTCTGTGACGACAATTATTTTTTTCCTATGGTGGTGATTGTTTTTTTTTGTGGCGGTGATTAACAACAGAAGCCTTTACATCTAAGGGATCGCTGTGGTCAAACATTAAACAGATTTAGAATCATAGTGTTTTGGAATCGTGATGTCACGCACAGTGGAGGAGCCATCGAGGCATGGAGAACTGACGACAGAAACCAAGACCTCCTAATTTTCCTTATCTCTGCTCACGTTGGATCTTCGATCTGATGGTATAATATTCATCTGCAAAATATTTTAGGAGGTTTGGCTGGATTAAATTTTCATTTTTCTCCTTGTTTGGTGAGATATTGCCCTCTAAATGCCTGTTACAGTCAATTCCCTAAACTAGAAGTCGTCCACCTATGCACAGAACTGACTGGTTTAAGCATGGAGCTATGTGTTTTTGAGTTTTTTTTACCATATGCTCTGAGTGGAATTAAGCTTTGTTCATATTTTTACATCTATCATGGAAGGTGTCACAGAGGTTCGAGGGCGTCACGGATAGAGGAAGGTGCCACCGAAGGTGCGAAGGCGCCACCGCAACGGACACAGGAACCACCTGAGAGGTGTTGCTTCTAAGGCGGGAACAACCACGAATGAGTTAATTAAAGGGTCTTACCCTTTAGACCTTTTCGAGGTAATAACTCCACCGGTTGGTGGTCGAGCGCCAAGGCTTTGCGGCAGCTCAAGGTCGGGGGTTCAAACCCCGTCGACCCCCCAGGTACAAATTTTTTTTTAAATTGTTTTTCCTTTTCTAATGTTTTAAAAGATTTTTTTTGTTTAATTAAATTTTTAATTTATTTTTCTTAAAAAGGGAGTTTTAAAAAAAAAAAAAATGTTTTTTTTAGAAAAAATAATTTAATTAAACCATAATTATTTTTTACACATTAGAGGGAAAAAAAAATTCAAACTTAAAAAAGGGGGAGCAATTTTTTTTCTCTACATGCTGAATAATTGAAGGGGGGATTTTTTTTCCTCATTGCACAATTCTTCAAAATTGAAACAAAGGGGGGAGAGTGAGAAAAATTTTCAGCATTTCTTCAAAATTGGCATATTGTAAAAGGTGCATTTTTGATGGAAATCGACACCTTAGTTTCATTTTTGGATGCTTTCTGATGTATGATGCACTTTCCTTTACATTTGCACTACCTCATTAAGTAAAAATAAAGCACTCCTAAGTTCCAAAATTTGAAACCCATCTATGCAATTCAATTGCACCGTAGTGTTTGGTATTTACGATACCTCTGGCCCACACTTATAGGTAATGTTTTTGTGCTTTGGGCTACTGTATCTGTCATCTAATATAGCTATAACAATGACGTCTAAGTTTATTCTCTATAAATCATCGAGGAGATATAAGTCTACCATTTTTTGTTATTTTTTTACTCCATTCCACTACCCTAATCGTTCTTGTGTTTAGACGTAAATCCTAACGAATGTTCTGATATCCAAAGTGTTTAGGGGAAGTTACACCCCATGCATGAGGATTGATGACCTTCTATGGTAGGTGTCATCAACAAGATGATTCCCTTTCAGTACCGCTTATTTTCCACTTATCGTCCTGATCTCTAAAATGTGTAGTCTCCCTCACGTAAGGGCAGGTATTTTTTTGAAAATTTTGGTATAAAGGCCTAGAAAATGTATATAGAAAGGGGGACCGATTGGTGATATAAGGAACCCTCACTATGGCTACTAAGTTAATGACTGATGCTCATCATTTACTGAAAGGTCCTAATTACACACCATGGAAAAACAAGATGAAGGCTATCCTTGTCATGGAAGACTTATGGGATGTTGTTTTTGGCACAACAACAAGACCTTCACCAACAGCTGGATCAACAATAGCTACACCTCCAACTGCTGATCAGATATCATTTGACAAGAAAGACAACAAGGCAAGAGTGCTCATCCTGCTTGTTGTTTTAGATGAAGTTCAACCTCACATAGTTGACACTGAACATGGTAAAGAGGCATGGGATGCCCTTAAAACCATTTATGATGGAAAGAATGATTCCACCATTCTTTACCTTCAATATCAAATTCACAGTTTGAGTATGAAGTGGGGTGAGACAGATGAACTCTTTCTTTGTTTAGTGTTTGACTTGAAAGTAAAATTGAATGCTTTCAGAGAACCTGTAGAAGATAAGCTTCTTACTTCAGTAGTAATGATAGCTTTACTTGATTCTTACAGGATGTTGATCACCTCCCTTCAGGTGTCACAGAGAAAAGTTACCTTTGTTGAGTTGGTCAATATGCTTCAAGAAGAAGAGGCTCACCAACTTCATAGAGATGAATCTTCTAATACAACCCTCTATTCCAACAGGAAGGGTTCTAAGAAGAAGGGTAATTTTTAGAAGGGAGGAAATTATCACAAATATTCAAAGGGAAAACAACCTCAATAGATGGAACGATATTGCAAAATTTGTGACAAAGACACACATGACACAAACAAGATTTGGCATAAGAACAAGCAACATAAGAACAAAGGCCATAACAAACCACAAAATAAGAACAAGCAACCCAAGGTGAATTTTGTTGTTGAAGAATCTGACTCTGATTCTGAGTGGGCACACAAGGTGCTCATGACTACCATAGCCTCCAAGCAGAAGGATCCTATATGGTATGTTGATTCTAGCACCAGTAAGCACATGACTGGTGATAAATCATGGTTTGAAACATATGAGGCTAAGGAGGGCAAACCTATCACTCTTTTTTATTATAAAACCTACAAGGTTTAGGGAGAGGGTATAGTTTTAGTCAATCTTCCTAATGGCAAGTGTCAGATTAAAAAAGTTCTCTATGTTCTAGGATTGGCAAATAATTTATTGTCAGTCACTCAAATTTTAGATAAAGATATGGTTGTTAATTTTTGTGTTGAGGATGGCAAGAAGTGTTGCTCTATCACTAGAAGGGGTAAGAACATCACAACATATTCCTATAAGCATGGCTTATTTTCCTTAGATGCTATCTCTACTCCTCATGTTGCCATGACAGTATTTACAAATGAGGCAACTTCCCTATGGCACAAGAGATATGGGCATCTTAGTTTTGGCTACTTACTTGAGCTAAGTAAGTATGAGATGGTAAAGGGTCTTCCTTCCCTTTCCTCTACATTTCCAATGTGCTCTGACTGCTTGGCAAGAAAGCAACATAGAGTACCTTTTGAGAAGAGCTCTACAAGAGAAAAGAAAACTCTGGAGTTAATTCACACCAATATGTGTGATCCTTTCACACCAAAAAGTTGTGGGGTGAAGAGATATTTTCAGTTGTTTGTGGATGACTACTCACAAAATATGTGGGTTTTATTTCTTCATATGAAATCTGAAGCCTTTATTTTCTTCTAGCAATTCAAGAAATCTATTGAGGAGTTAGGGACTTCTATAAAGACCCTTCACTCAGATCGAGGGGGGAGTTCACCTCTAAAGAATTTTTTGCATTTTTGACTTCACATGGAATCAAGAGACAGTTAACTACCGCTTACACTCCTCAGAAAAATGGAGTTTCTAAAAAATGAAACCATTCCATCATGGAAATGGTTCATTGTATGCTCACAGGAGCTCGTCTAGGGCAACAATTTTGTGCAGAAGTTGTCACCACTACAATATATCTATTGAATAGGGCACCGAAAAAGACCCTAAAAGGAATAACTATACAAGAAGCATGGAGTGGCCTAAAACCCTCCATCTCTCATCTACGTATTTTTGGATGTAAATCCTTTATGCACATACCAAAAGAGGAAAGGAAGAAGCTAGATGAGAAGTCATTGAAATGTGTTCTTCTTGGCTATGATGAGCACTCTAAGGGTTATCATTTGATTGATCCTTTGACCAAGAAGATTCATGTCAATAGATATGTTACTTTTGATGAGGCTTTCACATCATGTATACCTAGATCTTGTGGAATCTAAAATCGAGAAGTCTCCTTCATCACCACAGACTGGAGGTTCTTATTATTCTTATTCTTCTTCTTCTTCTTCACCATAGAAGAAGAATCCAAAATGGTATACAAGTACTATCAAAGACTCAAAGTTATCCACACCACTATATTTGACTTTGGATAGACCTTGTACTCGTAGTATGGCTCGACAAGATAGAGCAGCAGCAGATACTACTGAGGTTGATGATCTTTGTCAATATTTCAAGGAGATTTTAGTAGATCCAGAGAGAGAAACAAAGGATATAAACGTGGATGATGATAGGGTGTTTATGTCTTCACTGAATGAACATGAACCTGCTTCTGTACAAGATACCCTTAGTGAGCCACAATGGAAGGTTGCTATGGATGTTGAGTATAAGTCTCTAAAAAAGAACAAAACTTAGAAGCTTGTCGATCTTCCACACAGAAAGAAGCTCATTGGCTGTAAATGGGTGTTCAAAGTCAAGTACAAGGCATATGGGATAATTTATAAGCATAAGGTCCACCTTGTTGAAAAGGGCTATGCACAAAAGGAAGGTATTGACTATGAGGAAACTTTTGCACCTACTGCTCGGATGACCACCATTTGAGTTCTTTGTGCTATGGCAGCATAGTATGGGTGGAAATTTCATCAGATGGATGTCAAAAGTGCTTTCTTAAATGGTGATCTTCAAGAGGAAGTCTACATGACACAAATTGAAGGATTTTAAGTGGAATACCAAGAGCAAAAAGTGTGCAAATTGGTCAAGTCCTTGTATGGTTTAAAACAAGCTCCTAGAACTTAGTATATAAAAATGGATAATCACCTCCTGTAGCATGGATTTAAGAGATTTCCGTTAGATGCAAATATTTATTTTAAGAAATAAGGTTCTAAAATAGTGTTTCTTGTACTCTATGTTGATGATCTGATCATTACAAGGAGTTCAAAAATAATGATCTCTACTATCAAAAGAGACTTGTGTAAATATTTTGAGATGATAGATCTTAGACTTCTCCATTATTGTCTTGGTCTGGAAGTGAGCTAGAAGGAGCACTACATCAAGGTGTCTTAGAAAAATATGCCAAGACATTGTTAGAAAAATATCGCATGACTAATTGTAAGTCAATGGTAACTCTGATGGAATCAGGACTTTAGTTATCGTGATATAATAATTCACCTAAGGTAGATGGTACTCTCTATCGATAGCTGATTGGGAGTCTCATATATCTGATTAATACTAGGCCAGATATCGTATTTGTTGTCAACTATCTTTTGAGGTTCATGCAGGAACCTAAGACTACTCATTAGAAAGCAGCAAAATGTGTTCTTCACTATGTCCATGGTAAAATGGAATATAGCCTACAATATAAGAATGATAAATTCTTCTTGCAAGGATACATGGACTCTGACTATGTCGGGTCTTATGATGATCATAATTCAACTTTAGGATATATTTCATCTTGGATCCGATCATATTTCTTAGCATAGCAAGAAGTAACAGGTGGTTGCTATCTCATCTACAGAGGCAGAGTATCGCATTACACATGAAGTTGTGTGCGAAGTTATATGGTTGTGTCACATTTTGACAAGTATGGGTCATCCATCCAAATCTCCAATTCACTTATTCTATGACAACCAGGGTGTTTTGAACCTTGTTAAGAATCTAGTGCATCATGAAAGAACCAAACACATTGACACACAATGTCACTTCATTCGAGACGAAGTTCCAAGACATCGAATTCAGCTTAAGTACATTCCCACCAATGCTCAGGTTGTAGACATTTTTACAAAGGCACTTGCACGTGTCAAATTTGAGATGTTTCGCAGCTCTCTATGTATTGCAAAATAATGTAATAAAGGGGGGATGTTAGCGTATATTTCTATTTAGCATATAGTTTTTAGATTATTACATTATTGTTTCAGGGTTGTTCATATTGTTCGAACATCCACCTAAGGTAAGTTGGTTAGCTTCGGTTGTTATGAACTAATCTAGGCTTCACTTGTACTATTTATTCTACAATTGCTTAATGAAATTTGTTGATTACTCTGATAACATATCTATATAAAAAGAAAATTGAGTAATAGATAATTTAACTAATTGCAATGTTGATATTCATATAAGTGAAATTCAAATTTTAAAAGGTAACTAGTCAAATGAGATTTTATCTCTTAATGAAGATGATATAAAGACACTCCTTGTGGAAACATAGCACTTTGAGGAATATTAAGGATATATTTGATAGAAAAATAAATAAAAAATATATGTAATAAAAGGGCATGTTGTATATGGTTTAATTAGCCTAAGAACATTATGAGCATGAGCTAGGAGTAAGTGCAATAGTGAGTACGAGTGTGAGTCAAGAGTGAGTGCATCCAAATGCAAGTGTAAGTAAGTGCAGCCAAAATTGAGTGTGAGTGAGTGCAACTGGAAGCGAATGCAAGTCATGAGTAAGGAAGAAATGTGAGTAGAAAGTAGGAAGTAGAAAGTAGGAAGTAGAAAGTAAAGTGAGATCAAGGAACAAGTGCAATTTTTTATTCCAGATCTTAGGAGAATTTAAAGGATTTAGTTGAAGAAAATCCAAGAGAGTACAAGCCAAGAGTGAAAGTGATTTGAGAGGGAGTACGAGCCGAGATTCAGTCATGGTGGAAGAGCAATGAGTTCATCCAAAGTGCATCAATGCTTCAAACCCTTACCATGATGAATGGAATATTATTTCCAAAAAATTGTTGAAGTGAAGGAAAACTAAGAAAAAAAGAGACAAGGGAAACTATGAGCTAGGAGGTAATGCAATCTAGGAGTGAGTGGGAGGCAGGAGAGAGTGCAACCTAGGAGTGAGTGTGAGTTGAGAAGAAGTGCATGCTAGGATTCAATTATCACAAAAGAGTGACAAGCTAATCTAGAGTGCATCAATGCTTCAAACCCTTACCATGAATGCATGAAAAAATATTTCCAAAGAAATACTAAAGCGAAGGAACATTGAGAAAAGAAGAGAAAAACAATTATGAGCTAGGAGGGAGTGCAATCTAGGAGTAAGTATGAGGTACGAGAGAGTGCAAGCCAAGAGAAAGTGTGAGTTGAGGAGTACAAACCAAGAGGGGGTGCAAGCCAAGAAAGCCCCATTAGCTATTATGGAAGGAAATTCATATTTGAAAGCCCTAATGGGAAGTCAAGATGCCCTAGCTAGAAATTAGGATGCCCTAGTTGGAAGTATGGAGGCCCAAGTTGGAGATAAGCAGAAGAGTGAATACATGGTAAGTTCGATCCAAGTAGCAAATGTTACACCATAAGTAAGTATCAAGGATGAGATGATTGAGCATGATATAATGGTTCTTAAAAGTAGAGGGTTAATATGTAAGTTCTATAGATCATGGCCAGGGTTTTTGGAGATTCAAAATTGGATCAAGTGGAAGTGGGAATTGAATTCAAATTATTTTGTGACTTTTCTTTCTAAAAATATTTCCTCATCTTTTCCAATTCAAAAATTATGGATAAAATAATGGTTGGTAGCCCATGGTTTAGGGGAAGAGATGCACTTTATTTGAGACCATGAATGAAATTTTTTTTGTTGAGATAGAAACTATTAAGAAGCTTCTAGTGTGGGTTAGACTTTTTGGACTTCCATTGAAGAATATTGGAAATACCTTAGGGGAATTCATCAAGGAAGGACCAACTACTAAGGGTCAAAAGAATGTTATATACTCGAATATGTGTTGTTATGGATATTTTAAAACCTTTGCCACAATCCATTAAGATTAAATTGAACCAAGAGAATGGGATCAACAAGTATATTATGAAAATATTGCATTTTATTGCCATAATTTTTTTGAGATTGGACAAATGGCAAGGGTTTGCAAAGTGAAAACTATAAAGAAAGAGACAAAAAATTCTAGCCATGAGATAAACTTCAAGACAAAGCAAGGAAATCATACAATAATAGAAGCTAGATCAGATCAAGGATATTCCACTCCAAAAGAAGAGGCAAAGAAAGCCTATCTACAATATCATTTGGCAAGTTCAAAAGGAATTAAAGGTGTAAAAGAATATGTGGAGATAAATCCTAAAACAAAGACAACAAAAGAGGTCAAATTTATTCCAGGTAAATCATCTTCATTTTTCTCAAGTAGTATAGAATCCTCTTCAGGTAATAAAAGTGAAAGTGGTGAAGATGTTATCCATTGCACTTTAAGGTTTCAAGATCAAAATAATAAAGAAATGAGGTTGGAGGAAACCCATAACAATTTAGGGGTTTTAGGGTAGAATAAGAAGGTAATTTCTATATAAGAACATCCTTGCACTTTAGGGTTTCTAGAGAAACATAAATAAGATTATGCTTTTAAGGTTATTCCTTGCACTTCAAATCCTTCAAAACAAGGCAAACCTAAAGATGATGAGTCCTATTATGAGCAGTGTAAGAAGATTTAAGATATTGATGAAGATGAAAGTATTGTTGAGAATGAAAAAAAAAGAGGAAGACCCAACAAGCAAAAACTAAGAGAAAAAGAAACATAAAGGGATATTAATATGGGAAAATAAAAGCAAATATCACAAGTGTTAACAAGAAATGGGGCTAAATGCACAAATAAAATTAAAAAATAATAATGAAAATAATATCTTGGAATATTAGGGGAATGAATAAGAACCCTGAATAAAGAAATTGTGTGGTTGTTATAGATAAGATATTTTTAGATATAGAAGTTGGGCAACAAATATTTTAGCCATTTACGGTGTTGAATTTCATCTTGATAGAATTTAAATTTTGGAAGGCATTTGATATAAAAGGAGTTAATTGTGGAAACTTAGCATTTTGAGGAAGATGAAGGATATCTTTGATAGAAGGGTAAATTAAGAATATCTTTGATAGAAAGACAAAGTTGGATAAGCTTTAATTAACTTGTTAGAAATGTAATATTTTTTTTCCTTAATGGAAGTGGCCCTCAATAGAAGCCACACAACTTATTAAAAAAAACTAACAATCTAATAGCATTAGTTCAATCGGTTATATTCCTTTTCTTTGGAAGAGACTCTAGACACAAAAAATTGACCCAGTAAGGTGAGTAATATTCCCTAGATCCCTTGTTTTCTCCTTGGAAAATAATTATAATATTTGAGCCAAAATTTCCCCTACCAAATATTCTCCATTCCTCCTAAATCCTATACCATTATATCGGGCTCAAAAAGAAATTTTCAACAGTATATGATATGACCCATTTTGACTCCATTTGACCATCCCAAATGCATTAAAACTGCATGGGGGTCTAGTTGGTACGAAATCACGATCTATTTTTATGGGGCACAATTTTGCATTTTAGGGTTTTATCTTAAGAAAGCCTTAATTTTCAAAGTTGATCTTTTAAGGTTGGCTATGCTTAGTTTTTCCCATCCATTCTTCTTTCAAATCCACTATATAAGGAGGGTTTGAAATCTTCTTTTTCCCAAGTATCAATCCAAGCAAGTTCATTTTCTAACCAAGCAATAACAACAATTATTGATTAAAGTTCTATTTTCTTGAGGTCTTCTTCTTCTTCCACAAGCAAGCTAACTCACAAGTGTGAAGTGTGATCTATTGAAGCTTTGTTTTCTATTGCATTGGATTGTTGATTGTTGTTGCTCACTTTGGTGGATTTGTGTTGAAGCCCTAAGGAGAGATCAACTATCTAGGAGATCTCAACTCTTATGCTTGCTTCCTCGCTCTCTACCAGGTGATTTCACTCTTCTGTATGCATATTTCTATTTTTTGTATCATGCATTAATCATTTTTCATTGATTTAAGGTTTTTCACCATGCTTTTGTGAAATCATGCCCGGGCCTTTGTGAGGTGTGATTTCACCGATGTGATATCGTGGTCACCTATTACGAGGTACGATTTCATAGGTGTGATATTACAGTCATCTGTTATAGGGCGTAATTTCACCCAGACTATTTTTGGGGGTAAACTGCTATTCCAGACTTTATATTTGCACCATAGGCTACATATAGGGCATAGTGTTGTATTCTGTTATGTGGTTCCATCATTTTATTCTTCTATATTTTGTTATGCTTGTTCATATTCCAAAGGTCAATCTTCGCTTCTATTTTCAAAGGTCAACTAAAATGACCTAGGGGGTTTGACTGTTGCACCTCTAGGCACTATTGTATAGTGGCCTAAGCTGCCCCCCTAGTGTTGATTATATTTTCCAAGTGTTTGCCAATTTATCTTGCAGGAACAATTTTTATTGATATCATTGGATAAAGGATAAAAAGCAAGGATCAACCATCAGATAAGATCAGTGTTTCAGTTAATCTTTAGGTTTTTTGTTGAGTGTCTTCTATTTTTTTTATAAACCCTAGATCTGATTTAAAATAAATATATTTAATTTATTTCTAGGCATTTGAGGATAAATAGCATATAGTGTGCACTTAGGGTTAATAATGTTTGTGCATATTCTCTTGGGCCCCTACTTAAAGGTTTTTGTCTTAAAACCCTAAGTTAGAAAAGCATTCAAAGAAATAATCTTAATAGGGTTAGATCTTATATTCTTGCATTCTATATTTCTGCATTGTCTTTTATCTTTCATAGTATAGATCTAGAAAGGTCAAATTTAGGTGATTGTCTTGAATAGAATACATCAAACATTCTTAAAAACTAGAGGACTTGGAACAATTCCTTAAACCATTAATGGTGAACCCTTCCCCCCTAGAACCAAGTTTAGAGAACAACATACCTCCATGGTTCACCTCAAGGATTTCTTTTATGGATCCGGCCTTGAGAATCGTATGCAATAGGGCAATTTTCCCCCTCTACATCTTTGGTGAACCCGACGTGAACACCTTCTTTTTATTTTAAAACCTTAATCAAGATCATTAATTTTGTGTGTTAGATTAGAAAATATTAAATAACATTAATATTAAATATTTTGTGCTTGTTTTTGTTGGTCTTTAGTTCCTTCCTTTTTGCCCTAGTCCTTTTCTCCTTCTCCTAATGGCTTCCAACCTTGGGAGTGAGCAAAGGCCTCTAAGGTTTGATGATATTTCTCCAGATAATGATCAAATTGATAGATAAAATCATAATATTGAAGAAGAAAAGGTTGATAATAGTCTTGATCCCCTTGAATACCCTAATGGTCACTACATTTTTGAATCATTTGATCATGTTTGGGGTTTCATGAAATACCATAAGGTATATTTGATTAAGGCTATGGAGCGAGAAGCTCAACTCGAAAGAGGCGAGACTCCTCCTCCAGTAGTCTCTCTTAGGCAAGTTCATGATAACTTCTTGACTAAATATTTTAATCATGGTAATCTCATTCATCATCTGATTTATGTCGCTACTGTAACCACCAAAATTGGAAGGAATCTACAAGTTCCTCCAACCAGTAGTGTCACTCAATATTTTTTTCAATTTCCTCCTCAATCTACTAATCTCAATATTCCTGCTTCTGTTCTGCCAATTTTTAGTTATCCTCTTTAGCAAGGTATCACATATCACAATAGTATAAATGCTTCCAACATGTTCCAAGTACTCGTTCAACAACCTACCTATACCCATCCCTTAGGGAATATGGGGGTATTGCACAATAGTAATCTAGAAGTTCAAAATTTGGTAAATATGGTAAAACAATTGGTTTCAAAAGTGGAGATGATTTAGCCTTCTAGTTTTACTTACAGTTATAAAGATATGTGCAATCAACCCCTAGATACTATGGTTGTTGCTAGGTCTTATCCTAAGCATTTTTCCATACCGATTTTTCCTATATATAAGGGAACACAATATTTGATTGAGCATCTAAGAATATTTAGAACAGCTTGCCATGATCTCATCTATGACGATATATTATTACTAAATATGTTTCCTAAGAGTATTGGTGGCATGGCATTATAATGGTACTATCAGTTACCCAACCATCCCTTAAAGAATTTTGAAGAGATAGCTGAGTTATTTGTTCATCAGTTTGGTGTTTATGTTGAGAATAATGTAACCATAAAGGATGATTGTAATTTGAAACAAGGCAAAGAGGAAACTTTTTCAGAATTTTTATCTCATTAGAGGAGTCTAGTTGGATGCTTGAGATATAATGCACCTCCTAAAGATATGCTTGAGATATTTATTGGAATTTTGCAAGAACAGTTATCTTATGCATTAGAAACTATAACTATCACATCTTTTGATCAAGCAATTGAGTTAGCAAGGAAAGTGGAACAAGCTCTTATCAAAAGAGGATTGTTCAAAGTGACAGAAGATAAAATTATTAAGTCATGATGTAAGAATAAGGATGCAGTAGGTGATGGTGTAACAGATATTAGGTTTATTAATAATGTTGTTAACAACCTACAAAATATGGTTCTTCAAAAGCCTCCACAAAGGTATTTCACAAGACTTGGAATACCTATGGAAGAAGTCCTAAAGCAACTTTTGGAAGCCAATACGATTGAATTACCTCCCATAAAGAAACCATATACTACAACTAATTGGTATAAGGCAGGACAACATTGTGCATATCATAGAGTGGAAGGACATTGGATAAATTTTTGTAAGAAGTTGAAATATGTGGTTCAATATTTGATTTATTTCAAACGTATTGATATAGGGAATTCTCAGTCATCAAATAATCAAGCATCTACTCAGTAGATACCAACAACAAATCAGTAAATGATAATATTCAAGGATCCATTACCCAAGCATGATCAGCAGGAAGCTAATAAAGTATCCGATAAGAATGTGCTACCTCCTCATGCAAATATGGTTGGTATGATAACAACTACTTCAAAGCAGCAGGTGTAAAATCGATAAATCCAACGATCTCAATAGGACATGAGTTTTTCGGTAAATATTTCCCTCTTAGAACTTTTACAAAATTCTCCTACTCATGGAGAAGCCTTAATAAATGTTCTAAAGTAGCAATATTTCCCTCCAAATATTTCCCCTAGTGATATGGCCAATGTTGTAAGCTCTCTTGGGACACATCACATCACATTCTTAGATGACGTTATTTCTTCCTCAGACCTATGTAGGGATTCTTCTCTCTACATCACTATATTTATTTGGGAAACCTTTGTCAAAAGGATTATGATTGATAATGGTTCTTACCTTAATTTATTCACCTATCAATTTATCCAAAATTTTGAATTAAAAGAGGAAGATTTAACTAAATCCAATGCAATCACCAAAACATTCAACAATGAGTCCCAATAAGCTTGTGGTATTATATTTCTCCCCCTTAAGGTTGGACCCAGGATATTAGATACATTGTTCTATGTGGTACCTTGCCCTACATATTTTAATCTACTTCTCGGATGTCCTTGGATCCATGCGATGAAGGTCATCTCTTCTACTCTTCATCAGTGTTTGAAGTTCAAATTTAAGGATCAACTTGTCACCATTCCAAGCGACCCTCATCCATTCAAATATTGTTCGATGGTTGAACAAGCTTAGTTTGGTATCAATGCTTGTCCTTCAATTTCATCATCTATTTCTCCAAGTTCCTCATCTCAAAAATCTGAGCAATTCAACAATCTAAAAGTGAGTGAGGAACCTCTAATCAGTTCATCATGGGATCAAGACAATCAGTTTCTTCAAGAACCTCTTCTAGATATATATCATCAAGATTTGGAGCAGAGTAATGAGTATGAGGACCCCCCTTATCCCTCTAACATTTTATTTTGTAATATGATAAATTATGTGTGTTCTTAAGGTAAATCTTCTACTCTTGCAATGTTAGGTATTTCTCCTCCTTATGTTAAGCAAAATGGTTTTGTTCAAGAATGTATAGATTATCATGTTATGGCTGCCAAAGAAAGAGCTATGAAGGAGCATCTTTGTGATTATAATCATCAATATGGCTTACCTTCTAGATTTTTCTTTGATGAAGCAATCCCTTAAATGTATGTTCTTTTTCTTAAGATAGAGGCACAATTATAATTTGTGTCGACTATCATTTTTATTGCTTGTTTAATAATATAAAATCAATCACTAATTAGGCATGCATTTTCATTATCATTCCATCATACATGTTTGCTTGCTCATACTGCATGATTGTCTGTCATATTTTGCATGGTTACCTAACATTTTGTTCCTCTTACATTTTGCTTGTCATAATTGCATGGATGTTTTTTCATGACTGCCTATTATATAGCTTTTGGGGATTCGTGATAATGGCATGTGATGATACCTAGTTAGGTCATAGCTCACATGCATTGCACTTTCACTAGGATTTTGATGCCTAGCGAATCCCCAACCTAGGGCCCCATGCATTTTCATCCCTTCTTCTCTTCTTGTCTTCCTTTTGCTCTTTCTTCTCTTCTTTCTTCTTCTTGTGTCCCTTGGCTTTGAATTTTTTTACAATAACTATCATTTCTCTCCAAAGTTAAGGAATGCAATCCTCTTTTGGTATATCCTTATTCTTTGCATGATTATTATTTTCCTTTGTCTTCTTTTTTCGGATAAGGATATACATTCTTCTCTCTTTTGTTTGTACATTTCCTCCCTCTTGAACTTTCAATAGCTAAAAATTCAAGTTGGGGCACACACGCACAATTCTTTGTTCCTCATTTTTTTCTTCCTCTCTTTTATTCTAGCACATGCACACACTCACATTGTGTTATGCTCATATGAGTTGGTCTATATGTAAAGTATCAATCATCAACTCCTAATGTTTCCTAAAGGCTTATGAACCAACAATTGTATTTTTTGTGAGTGTGACTTGAAGAAAAGTTGATTTTAGAATTTAAACTTTTCTAAAATATGGTCAAAAAGATTCATTGCCCTTGGTTTTATTTCCTAGCATGTATGCAAATTCCTTGTTTATATGTGAGGTATTGAAATGAGGAACTTTACTCCCACTTGGACATATGTTGGAGAAATTTTTGATATGATGGATTTTGATAAGTTTTTAAGAAGTTTCTATTCATTGAAAAGAGATAATACCTCGATAAACAAATTCTAGAAAAATAGTAATTATAGAATCAAAGGAAAAATAGAGAAGAACACATTACACAAGAATTTATCCTAGGAAACCCTTTTGGGAAAATTCCCAGCAAGAATATTTTCTTATTGTATAAACTTGACCATCTTCAATACAATAATATCCTTTCACTTGCGATTACATTTCTTGTAAATTCATTACCAAACCCTCATGCAAGTGCTACTTTATATACCAACAACACAAGAAGGGATTTTACAATACCATGGGCACAAAACCATGGGCCAACATTACATTAACCCAAAACACCCATATGGATCTAAAAATAGATTAAACCCCCAAAAAAAAATCCTCGAGGGTTGATGCCCTCATACCCCTGCTCGGGACCCGACCCAATCCCGAACCCTGATGAGGAAATTTTTATAGTGTAAAATCATTTCAAAGTTAACCCCTCATGAATAACATGGAAAATATTCAACATAATTCCAATATTCTTCCACTTGTTGAATACTTTCCATAGGGGCTAATAATTATCATTGTCAACTATCAAGGGTAACCATACCCATAGATCTTCTACACCAAGAAAATTTTTGAGCAGGTATAACCTTTCTTAATGAATCAATAGTATTATTCTTTGTATCAACTTTCTCCAATATCACTTGATTCTCTTCAACCATCTCTCTCATAAAATGGTACTTGATGTCAATATATTTTGATGGATCATGAAAAATAGGATTATTTACCAAAATTATTGCACTCTGACTATCATTATCAATTCTCACATCCCTCTACTTAAATCCAACTATTAAACACAGACTTTGTAACCACATTGCTTCTTTACAGGTATGAGTTGCTACAATGTACTCTGCTTCTGTAATGGATAAAGCAACAACTAATTAATTTTTACTCATCCAACTTACTATACCTCCAAACAACCTAAACACATAAGCACTCATGGATATTCTCTTGTCAAGATCTCCAACCCAGTTAGCATCCATAAACCCTTGTAGATTTACAATATCATTATCTCTAGATTTTCCTTTGTAATAGATAACATAATTTGTAGTTCCACGCAATTTTTTGAAGATCCTCTTCACAGCAGTCCAATGTTCCTTTCATGGATTGGACATATATCTGCTAACTACTCCCACTACATGTGCAATATTAGGTCTAGTATAGACCATTACATACATCAGACTACCCACAATACTAGCATAAGAAACATGATGTATTTCTTCAATTTCCTCATCTATTTTAGGATACTATTCAACAGATAACTTTTGACCAACCGGATATGGAGTACATACTGGTTTAAAATCATGCATCCTAAACCACTGTAGTACCAAATCAACATATTTCCTTTTATTTAACCACAAAGTTCTATTTCCACGGTCTCTTATTATTTCCATACCCAAAATAAAATTTTCAGCACCCAAATCCTTGATGTCAAATTTAGAATATAATTGAGATTTTAGTAACTTTATCATCTCCTTATTGTTACCAATTAACAACATTTCATCCACATACAATACAATGATAACAAAAAATTTACCTTCCTTTTTGAAATATACACATGGATCTGCTTTGCTTTTTCCAAGCCCAAGTGTCAAAATAAACCTATCAAATTTTTGGTTCCACATCCTTGGAGACTACTTCAACCCGTAAAGAGACTTCTTCATCTTGCATACCAAGTCCTCCTTACCTTTTACCCTAAAGCATTTTTGGTGTGACATATATATGTCTTCATAAAGTTCACAATGTAGAAAAGATGTATTTACATCCATCTGTTCTATTTCAAAATAAAAAGCAATATAAATAGCCAATAAAACTCTAATTGATGTTAGTTTAGCCACAAGAGAAAAAATCTTACCAAAGTCAATTCCCTCAACTTGAGAAAATATTTTTGCTACCAGGTGAGCTTTGTACTTCTCCAAATTTCCTTCTACATTGTATTTTTTGTGAATAACCACTTACAACCAACATGTTTTTTTCCATGGGGTAATTTCACCAAGTCTCATGTCTTATTTTTATCCAAGGACTCCATTTCTTCTTTCGTAGCCCTTGTCCAAATCTTATTCTCACTTGATTTAAGTATCTCCTTTACAGTCTTGGGTTCTTCATCTGTAATTGATAAATTAAATGTAAAACAAAAATTTGAAGGGCTATACCTTTCTGGAAGTCTTCTCATCTGATATAATCGCCTCAAAATTGGAGTTCTAGGTTCTGCATCTTCAACTTCCTCCTCAGTTGCATTTCCTATTTGGGAACCCCTTTTGTTTCTCTAAAGATCACATTGTGACTATAAGTAATATTATGTGTTTCTGGATTCCACAACTTATATCCTTTCACACCAATACTATAACCTAGAAATATGCATTTCTCAAATTTATAGTCTAGCTTTGACCTTTTCTCTTTTGGGATATACATATAAGCTTCGCAACCAAAAACTCTTATATGAGTAAGAGAGGGTTTCTTACCAATCCACACTTCTTGTAGAGTTTTGTCCATAAAATTTGAGATAGGAGATCTATTGATGAGGTAGCAAGCAGTTAACATGGCTTCTACCTAGAATTTATTTTCTAACCCTGTACTACTTAGCATGCTTATGGCCTTATCCATCAATGTTTTGTTCATCCATTCTATTGTGGAGTATATGGAATTGTTCTATACCTTTCTATTCCACAATCCTTGCAAAATTGTTCAAATTCATTAGAGCAATACTCACCACCATTATCACTTCTCAAAACCTTTATCTTTTCTCTATCTAATTTTCTACAAGAACCTTGAACTCTTTAAATTTATTAAAAACGTCATATTTGTATCGTAAAAAATATACCCAGGTATTTCTTGAGAAGTCATTTATAAATGTAACAAAATAGATGGATTTACCTAATAATGGTACTTTTGTAGGTCCAAACACATCACTGTGAACTAGATGCCAAACACCTTCAGTAGCACTACTTGAAAACTTAACTTTGGTTTACTTTCCAAAAACATAGTGCTCACAAAAATCAAAATTTAATGGGTAATCAAAAATTCCTTCAATTATACCGTTCACTTTCAATGTTCGGATGCCTTTCTCACCAATGTGCCCCATGCATTGATGCCACAATATTATCTTTGCTACATTAATACTTGGATCTTCTTATACCATATTAATTTCCTCTACAACTAAAGAGTTATTGCAATCAATACTTATAGTGCTAGCCTCAAGTTTGAACAAATTTCTTGTATGAAATTTCCTTGCCAACACTAAGCATCCACAAACCATCTTGTATCTTTCCTTATTTAATTCCACAGTCACACCCACGTCATTCATCTTACTAATGGATATCAGATTCCTTGCCAAACCTGGAATATGCAGCACACCTAGAAGGGTTTTAACTTTTCCATATTTTAACCTCAATTTGGCTCTTCCTAGACCTATTATTTTATGTGTCAAATTGTCTCCCAAGAAGACTTCACCTCCATTTATATTTTCATATTTAAAAAACCCCTCCCTATGATGATACATATGAAAAGAAGCACCTGAGTCAATCAACCATGAGTTATGGTTTTCACTTGAGCATGTTATAGCTACAAATATATCCCTTGAATCTTCATTTGTGGTATTCATTTCTGTAGATGTTCCTTCATTAGCATTTTAGATCTATAGTCTCTTTTATAATACCTTGATTTACCACACTTCCATCATTTCCTTTTGTCAAGAACAACATATTTTCCCTATATTTTGATCTTCGTTCTCCTTATATATTTTTGCTTCTTTCTTGAGAATGACCTCTCACGACCAAGACATCGTTCTGATGATAATCCTCAGAATATTTTCATCTCATTTCCTTAGATAGCAATGTTCCTACTATATCCTCTACTTTCAATGTAAAATTAGTATTGAAGATAGCCATAATTAAGTTATCCCAAGAGTTAGGTAATGAACAAATTAAAGTAATGCGCTTTTCCTCTTCATCCATTTTTACATCTACAGAGTTTAATTGACTTGCCACAATATTAAAATATTTCAAATATTAAGTCACAGAGTCACAATCATTCATCCAAAGAGAATACAACTTATTTTGAAGAAATAGTTTATTTACCAACGATGTCTGATACAATGCTCCCAAATTTTCCCATAACAACTTTTTTGTGGCCTCTATTGAGACATTCAATAATACCGAATTATATAAGTATAATTTGATATAGCTCATTGCCTTCTTATTGATATTTAGTCATTCCTCATATTTTGTTCATGTTGATTTTACTCCTGATACTGCAAACCATTGATCTTTATCCACCAACAGATCCTACATCTTGAGTTTTCATAACTCAAAATTCTATCCATTAAATTTTTTTATCTCTACCCATGCGCTTCCCATCATTGTCCTTTACCTAGATTCTTCTTGCACTACTCCTACTCAGGAATAAATTTATCCCAAGGTTGAAACTCTTATTCCTCAAACAAATATAAAACCTAGCCCTAATACCAAATGAAGAGAAATAATATCCCGATAAACAAATTCCAAAAAAATAGTAAATGCATAATCAAAGGAAAAATAGAGAAGAAGAACACATTACACAAGAATTTATCCTGGAAAACCCTTTCAAAAAAATCCCTAGCAAAATATTTTCTTATTGTATAAACTTGACCATCTTCAATACAATAATATCCTTTCACTTGCGATTACATTTCTTGCAAATTCATTATCAAACCCTCATGCAAGTGTTGTTTTATATACCAACAACACAAGAAGGGTTTTTACAATACCATGGGCACAAAACCATGGGTCGACATTACATTAACCTAAAAATACCCATATGGATATAAAAATAGATTAAACCCCCCAAAAAAATCCTCGGGGGCTAACGCCCTCATACCCTCACTCGAGGCTCGACCAGACCCTGAACATCAATGAGTAAAATTTTACAGAGTCTAAATTCCTTTCAGAGTTAACCCCTCATAAATAACATGGAAAATATTTAACATAATTCCAATATTCATTAAATGGAATGAATGGATAGAGAATATCTACTCATCCTAAATAAGCACTTTGAGGTGATGAGAGTGTGATTTTGTTGAGTGTTTGTTGTTTGTAGTGAATCTAAGCAGCTAAGAAGACATTGTTAATATAGTATCTAGTGAGGCTTACACAGAATTGTAGGCCCATACGGCATTGGATTGATAGAGTTCCTTAGTTTGTGTGGTTCACTTAAATATCTTGTGAGATTTTTATTAATGCTTGATAGGATGTTGATGTGATAAATCAGGTGGCTAGGAAGACCTCATAAATTCGATGCCTAGTAAATCTTACAAATAATTATAGTCTTACAAGGCATTGAATCTAGAAGGTATCATAGTCTGCATCATTTATTTAAAAAACAATTGATGATATTTTAATTTGTGCATGGTTGTATGTTGATTTAATGAATTACGAGGAAAGTAAAGACACCATTGATCCAATGCCTAGTGAGGTTTACAAATAATTGTAGACCTACAAGATATTGGATCAATGGAGCTTTACAATCCACTTGATCCTTTGCAAAAGCAACTTGTGATGAGATTTTGATCTTGGTAAGATTTGTGAACTTATCTTGTAAACCATTAAGGGAAGAAAACCCTTTTCAGCCAGTATCTAGTGAGACTTACAAATAATTATGGTTTTATAAAATATTGGTTGAATAAGGCTTTAGATCTTGGATGGTTTATCGGATAAGCCATGTTTGGTGCAGTTGATGAGTGATGTCATGATATATTTGATAGGTCGTTCTAAAGTGCTGAAATTATCCTATGTTGCATGGCATACCTATAGAGAATTATAAGATTGCAATGCATTAGAGGAGATGAATCAGCGTTCCAAAATAGCCTATTAAATGATCATGAGTGTTGGAGAGAAAGGTTGTCTGTTGATAAATGTTATTGACATAAAAAAATTGATAATGTTGGTGTGAAGGATGATGAAAGTATTTAAGTGGAATGTATAATATAGAAGAAATGGATAAGGATGGGTCATTAGGGCTGCATATGATTGCATCATACATCACTTAACCCAAGAGAGGGAGAAGAAGAGAAGAAATATGATAGATAGGAAAAAGAAGATAGAAGATTAGAAATATTTTTTTTGGTTGTATATCCCAACGTTGAGATGGAAGAAATAGAAGAAGTTGAGTCATCAAAGTTGTAGATGATTGCATCATACATAACTTATCCCAAAATAGGAAGAAGAAGAGAAGAAATGTGATAGATAGGAAAGAGAAAGTAGAAGGTAGGAGAAGAGGTTTTGGACGAGGAGTATCGCTCAACATGATATTTTCCTATGTGGGTGCAATGTAAATGAGTGTTTTCAAATGGAAAGGATTAGAGTTTGTATCAATGTAATTCCTCTTGACTCTTTGGTAGAATCAAGCAAACCAAGCAATCATGCAAGGGGCATAGTGTGTTGTTATGATGTGACATTTATGCAGACAATTAAGCAATATGAACAAACAAGCAATGCAATATTTTATGCATAATATATTTTGAGATGCATGATGTTAATAGGTTCTTTATGTTCTTTGTCATCCAATGTGGCTAGGCGGTAGGCTCTAGAACCAAATTTTGTAGTAATGATGAAATGTCCCAACCAATTAGGTTCAAATTTCCCTTTAAGGTCATCATTAGTATCGGTATTATTTTGGTTTTCTTTGAGGACTAAATCTTGTTAGCTTTTGATAATATAATTTAATGAAATGCAACCATAGGGACTAAAATGAGCATGCAATATTAAATATATGATAATGACAATATACTAAGCAAAAAAAACTCATAAAAAAATTCTACAATAACTCATAAAACTACCATTAATGAAAGCTCATGAAAATAGTATCTTCATACAAAATGTGGAGATCTCAAATACTCCATGCTTCATACAAGTTCTACATTGTATCAAACTTGTACTCTACTCTACTCTACTAAGATGATATGATAAGATATGATATGACTTGTATTCTCTACTTGCTCACACAAAGGCCAATATATAATGGGATCCTTCCATCTTCCTATGACTCTTCACCTTCCTATTTTATGGACTCGTGTGCACATGGATTATGATGCACATTTACATTATTGAATACTTTGCACATTCTAATATTACTTGTGCATTTATTACATTGCATAAAGTAAATACTCAAACCCTAATCTAAGACAAACTCCTAAGGTAAAGATGTACCCAAGATGGTACATTGGCATGTACCAAATAATGTAATATATTCCAACACCCCCTTGTATTACATTATTTGGTTATTGAAGACTTTAGTCTTCAATATGGATCTTCATCTTTCATACATTCTTCAAATCGATCTTAATATTGTCCTTCTTTTGGTTCAGCCTTCATTTTTTCTAGGGGCTCATATTGTATTTTCTTGTCTTCTTCATTCCACTACTATTCTGTATTTCAAAGTGGTTGATAAAATCTTCATCCTTGATGAAAAAAATATCTCATTATCTTACAAGTCATAAGTGGATTATAATTGATCCATTTTTTTTCCTTTTGTTCTTTGGATGACCTTTCTTCTTGTTCTTCAAAAAATTTAAAATTGAACTCATTATTAGTAGATGCTTCAAAAATAAAAACTTGAAAAAGACAATCTAATCTGAATATCAATATCTCTTCAAATCTTCTATAGTACTTATCTTTATAGTAACAAAAAAAATATGAGTGAGATTTTCCTCCACAATATTTACATGGATGGAAATTCCAACAATTTGCTTTCTCATGACCAATCTTGTTGCAATAAGTACATTGTGAAGATATCTCTACTTCTTTGTTACTTGTCTTTGAAAATTCTAGTTCATCCATTTCCTTGATGAAATAGTAAAACCATTTGTGTACAACTGAAGCTATTCTACCTTTACTTCTTTCATAAATTTGTAGGACATCTTTCTGACCAATATTCTTTGCTATCATTTGAGAATTATTTATGAGTTTATACTCAATATTTCCATTAATATAGTTGTCATCAATTCATTTCATCATGTCATTGGAAGATGTTTCTGTAGAATCTGCTTTTGCCAAACTATCAGCTTGTGAATTCTCAAAATTCTTTCTAAGCCATATTGGTTCTTCTATTTTAATCACACTTTTCTTATTATTATCCCTAGAATCAAGTATGTATCTAAACCATTTTGATTCCTTGAATCTTGTATACTTAATAAGCTTTTCCATAGTTCCTTTTAAAGTAAAATTTCTTGTAACTCTTTAGTTCAAAAGGAACAATTTTTGTAGAATTTAAAAATCTCTAAACCTTTGAGGTTGACTACCTTATGACTCCCTAGTTTTGAGTATGTGATCTAATTTGATAAGATCTTTTTAATTCTCAAGTTTTGTAGAATACCTTGTATCTCTCAAATATTTTGAGTATAAAAAGGTTCTGATAAAGTACTTAGCTTTCTACCCAGGTGTTGTAGGTGATTTGGAGAGGAGAGGGCAATCCTCCAAGGGATGTCCCAGGTTCAAATCTCCACCCTACCAAAAATATGAATTGGGTATCCAAAATCCAATTTATAATGTTGGTGCGAGCAGGGTCGGGTGCGACTCCCGGGTGACTTTGACGGTGTAGAACCCCCTGTTCGTGGTCTCTCAGACCAAGGAGGCCTCACAAGGGGTTTTTCGCTAAAAAAAAAAAAGTACTTAGCTTTCTTAGTTTTCCTTTGATTTGAATCCTTTTTGTCTCCCTAATGTTCAACTACTATTCTTCACCTTATCTCTCCCTATTTATGAATAGAAAGCTAAAGATAAATCTAAAGCAATTTCAATCGGTAAAATTCTCTATCTTCAATATTAATTTGAGAAAGAGACTAATTCCAATGTAGTTTTCTAACTTTTAAAAAAACTTTGTTTATATTTATGTCTCTCAATTTTCAATAATATGGTTTCTAAATTTCAAGAGACTAAGTTGGTGTTGAACTCCTTATAACTCCCTAATTAGAAATTTAGAAAATAAGGATATTTGCAAATTTAATATTTCAATTTCTATGTAGAAGTCCTTATGCCTCCATGTCAAATTATTTGCAAATATTTTAAGCTTGAATTTCAAAATAAAGTAAATTCAAAAGCTTTCAAATTAAATCCTCCTTACTTCTCAAAATGAAAAGGAGTGGCTAAAACTCCTAACTCCTCAAGCTCTTATGGATCTAAAGGCACTTTTTCTAATTCAGTAGGTTGGATGGAATCCAAGTTGAAAAATTGTTTAAGAGATTCCTCAATATGATGTTGATTAGGATTTTCTTCTATGTCATCATCTTTTGGATTTTTCTATTGATTTTGGGTATAGAATTGTTAGCATGTTAATTATACCAAAGCATATAATTTTACAGGATGTCTTATTGAGAAGTGAACCTTCACCCCATTGAGAGCCATGTAGCGATTTGGGATAGTTATCTTCATTGTCTTCCTCTAGTAGGGGTGAAGGTTCATTTTTACTTAATATGAATCCAATTCCACATCGACCTGGCCAAGGTTTATCTTCCAAAGGTTCTTTGATGCCTTGTTCATAATGGCCTAGGCCTTTACCTTGATATCCCATGTTGGTTAAAATTTGTTTAGCTATGGAAAATATGGGTGACATGTAGCATGAGGCATATGTTTTTTCACTTGGCATGAAGTTGCGTCCTTGGATTTTTTCATCAAAGGTGGTTCCTCCATAGATAAAAGCACAAGTTCCTATTTGGACTTTTAACCCTTTCCTATTAGGTAAGCCTATGTCGTGAATAGATAGAAATATGTTGACCAATTATGCAAAAGGGTCAAGATTTTGATGGATCAAGTTGATTTGATCCCTAGAAGAAGATTGATGATCGTCCCATAGATTTATAATGGGTTCCTCTAATATATTTTTTCTTTGTTTGTCATTGATTGACTAGATATTAATTTTGGTTGTATTGAGGGGCAAAGTTTGAATTCCTTTTGAATATCTAAGAAATTATATATGGCAAAAGGTTTAGGATTCCTAGGGACATGGATGATTCTCCCTTGATATTCATATTTCATACATTGATGTAGGGTGGAAGGGACTACCTTCATGGAATGTTGTATGTTACATCACATGATATAATATAAAAGAGTGTATTGAGGATGTGTGGCCCTACTTTTAGAGGTAAAGTAATGGTACCTGTTACTTATCTTTCTTTGTTATTGAATGCTCTAATAATAAGATCTAAATTTTGTAAATATTTTATGCCTAAGTCAAAATTTTATAAAAATTTGACATTACAAACATTTAGGGTTGATCCATTATCCACTAAGACTCTCTTGATATGTTTATCCTCTATTTGGACTATGATATAAAGGGGTGAATCTCCTAATATTGTTTCTAGGGGTGTATTTGTTTTATGGACTGCTAATATGGTGTTATTCACCCTATAAAACCCAACTATATTGGTGATATCATTAGGGGATATGTCTTGAGGAACTTCTTGTTCACTTAGGAGTTTTAACAATATTTTTCTATGAGTAGGTGATGTTTTGAGTAATTCTAGAAGAGAGATTTTTGTAGGTACTTCTTCCAACTATTGGTGAAGATCAAAAGAGTGTAAGGTGTTTTGAGAAGGTGTGAGAATCAAAGGTGATTTATTAGGAATATTTACCTTAGTACTTATTTGAATAACTAAGGGCGATTGATTCAAGGATTGATTTTTTGCTTGTTTTCTAGTCACTACGCAGGATGATCTTGATAAGTGCATGGTGCCTACGAAGTTGGTCAACTTCTATTCTCATGGTGGTAAAGAGTTTTGAAAGATCCCCAAATTTTTGTTAGGGAAGTATTTTTGGTTAAAGACTATCTTACCTTCCTCTACAAGATCTTGAATAAAATTCTTTAGGGTAATACATTTGTTGGTTGTGTTTCCTTCTATATGGTGGTATTCATAATGTTTGACATGTTTGTACCAATTTGGTAGTTCTTTGGTAGTATCCCAAGGTCTAATGGGTGGGATTTCTACCATCTTTAAATCAAGGAGCATTTTTAACATGATAGCTTAACTTTATCTAGTGTTGGTATATTGTCTTTTAGGTTTATCTTGTCTCTTTTTTTTTTTTAAAATTTGAAAAAAACTTGTATTAAAACAAAGATCAATTATAATTTGGGAAGAGAATTTTCCTAGCCGAAATTAGAGAGAACACATTCTTACAATAGTAAAAGAAGATTTGCAATGGAGCCAAATCTCTTGAACCATTAACTAGCTAACAGGGGGATCGGATTGGTCTGTTGATGCAACTTGTCATGATATCGCGACACTCTTACCCTCTTCTCCTTTGGCCGTGAAAATGCAACATGTCGTGATATCACGACACTTTTCTCCTTTGGCCACGAAAATGCAACATGTCGTGATATCGCGACACTTTTCTCCTTTGGCCGCGAAAATGCAACATGTCATGATATCGCGAAACTTTTTCTCCTTTGGTCGTGAAAAAGCAACATGTCGCGATATCGCGACACTTTTTCCTCCTTTGGCCACAACGAAGCAACATGTTGTGATATCGCAACACTTTTTCTCCTTGGGCAGCGACATTGCAACATGTCGCAAAATCGTGACACCTTTTCCTCCTTTGGCCGTGACGAAGCAACATGTCGCGATATCACGACACTTTTTCTCTCTTGGCCACGATGTTGCAACATGTCATGATATCATGACACTTTTTCTTTCTTGGTCGTGACAAAGCAACATGTCGTGATATCGCAACACTTTTTCTCTCTTGTCCACGATGAAGCAAGATGTCGTGAAATCATGACACTTTTTCTTTCTCGGTCGTGACGAAGCAACATGTTGTGATATCGTGATGATATCGCGACACTTTTTCTTTCTCGGCCGTGACAAAGCAACATGTCGCGATATCGTGACACTTTTTCTCTTTCGGCCGCGATGAAGCAACATGTCGTGATATCGCGACACTTTTTCTTTCTCGGCCACGACAAAGCAACATGTCGCGATATCGTGACCCTTTCTCTCTTGTGGCCATGATGAAGCAACATGTCATGATATTGTGACCCTTTCTCTCTTTTGGTCGTGACCAAGAAACATGTCACGATATCGCAACCCTTTCTCTTTTGACAGTGACCAAGCAACATGTCGCGATATCAAGACATCTTTCCTCCATTGACCATGACCAAGCAACATGTCGTGATATCACGACATCTTTCCACCCTTGGCCATGACCAAGAAACATTTCATGATATCACAACCATGCAACATGTCGTGATATTGCAACACCCTTCCTCCCTTGGCCGTGACCAAGCAACATGTCATGATATCGCGACAACTTTCTTCCCAAGGCTATGACCAAGCAACATGTCACGATATCGTGACACCCTTCCTCCCTTGGCCATGACCAAGCAACATGTCACGATATCATGACAAATTTACTCCCTTGGCCGTGATGAAATAACATGTCGCGATATTGTGACAACTTTCCTCCCTTGCCCGCGACAGAGCAGCATGTCACAAATCCGTGACATCTTTCCACCCTTTGCTTTTTCTTTAATCATTAGTTTAGGGACCTTTCAAGACCCTGCCTAATCGCCTCGTCCTCAGTAGCCATGTCACTATGCAACTGAACCCCTACCTCCTTCTCAGCACCCATCTTAGCTAGGAAGTCGATCGCTTTGTTTAAATCTCTACTCACGTAGACTGGAACCACATCATCTAATTCCCTCCATAATTCTTTAATTTGGGAGACAAGAATCCTCAACCTCCAAGCTTTCAAGGCAAAGTTCCTCATGCAATCTAGAGCTCCAACCATTATTTGGGAGTTAGATTCAAGAATTATCCTCTTGTGGCCCTGTTTAACTTCCCAAATTGAAGCAGATTTGATAGCTATAGCTTTTGCTTCATTATTTGTAGCTCTTCCCAAGCCTTGCATTTCCCAATAGAGCACTACTCCAACATGATTTTGGCAGACCACTCCAATTTTGACTCTACCCAAGTTGCCTTTTGAAGCTCCATCAGTATTAATTTTAATCCAACCAGCTAGGGGTGGTTTCCAACTAGCTCTGATCTGTCCCTCTTGCACTTCAAGTCCTTCTTCCATTTCCCCAATAACAACTTGAGTTTCCTCTTTAGGATAGACGGCCATAGTTTCAGTGACTTTGCTCCATATGACCTGCCAAACTCCATCTATCGAAGAAAAAGTTTCTCTAAAGATTCTAGCATTTCTCTCCAACCACACTTGCCACCAAATGAAGTTTAATCCAAGCTCCCAACCAATACGAAGAGCTTTAGATTTAAATCTACCCCTCTTCCATCTTTCCCAGATATTAATCCAGTTCAAGTCACCATTAACTTGAATTTTAAAACATGAAAACCATCTCTTCCAGATCTGGAATGAGAAAGGGCACTCAAACATCAAGTGGTCAATTGTTTCCTCACTCTTGTAGCATAAGGTACATTGGGAAGGACCGATGATTCCTTTACATTTGAGATTATCAAAAGTGAGAATTCCATTGTGCATGAACTTCCAAGCAAAAAAGTTAACTTTCGGCCAGCCTTTGGAATGCCAAATATTTCTCTAATCCTCAACCTGAAAAGTATGCGGGGGTGGCTTTGGAAGGATCTTTTCATATCTGTCCTTCACTGTGTAGACACCAAGGCTCCCATAGCCCCAAGCTAATTCATCCTACTCATCTCTACCAGTGAGAAATCTTTCTATCAAGATTTTAGTCATGATGGGTGCCAAATCTAGAGGGATTGGAATTGGCCACTCATCCAACTTCTTAAACTGCTTAAAATTGTAATCCCCCATATGACTAGTGGTAAAATAGCTTTAAATTCAGATCCATCCCTTGGTTTCAATGGCTACTTTTATTGTTTGCAATTCAAGAAATTCAACAATGATAGGAGGGTATTGATCCCAAGAATCTGTCCAAAAACGAGCCTTCTCCCCTCTCCCCACTTTCCAAAATAATCGATATTTTACTACCTGAGATCCTAACTTGAGAGCCTTCCACACTAAGGATCTAGTACCATCCAAAGGGAAATGACCCACCTCATTTGGGTTAACATGTCCCAAATATTTACTGGTTAGGATTCTACTAAATAAGGAATTTGGTTGGGAAATCCACCTCCAATAAAGCTTTCTAGCTAGAGCTTTATTATTAATCTTAGATCTTCTCAAACCCAAACCTCCTTTTACCTTGGGCTAGGTTACTTTGTCCCAACCAACTAGGGCCCATTTCCTCTCTCCTTTTACTCCTTCCCATAAAAATTTTCTAGCTACTTGTCCAACTCTTTCCAAATAGTATGTGGGGCAGCCGGGATAGAGAATTTATAAATTGGCATGGCCTGAATGACTGACTGTAAAATTTTTTATCTTACCCCATAGCTTAACCATTTGTGAGACCAATGATTAATTCTATCCTTGATACAATCCAAAAGATTCCTCTAGATATCAATTTTTAGTTTTTTGAAGTGCAAAGGGACCCCCAAGTAAACCTCTAGGAGAGAAGTCCTTGTGAATCCCAAGATCTCTAAAACTATCCTGAAGCCTCTGATCTAGATTGAAAAATACCACTTTAGATTTTTTATCATTGATGACTTGGTTTGTAGCCCTAAGGTAGACACCAAGAGTATCTCTGATCATTCTGTCTTCCTTGAAGCTGGCCACTCCCAACAATCTAGTATCATCCACAAACTGTAGGTGAGTCAAGACTTCCTCACCCACCTTGATACCTATTAGCAAACCTTGTTGTCTTCTCCTCAAGAAAAGCCTACCAAGGCCTTTAGCCAATATGAGAAACAAGTAAGGAGTGCAGGGATCCCCTTGAAGAAGGCCACGAGTGGCTCCAAATGGTTGCAATGGGAGGCCCTTGATTAGCACTGAGTATGTCAGAGTAGAGACACAACTCATGACCCATTCTATCCACTCTTGAGAGAAACCAAAGGTTGTCATCATCTTAGCCAAGAAGCTCCACTCCACCCTATCATAAGCCTTTGACATATCCAATTTTATGAACATTCCTTTGTTACCAGATGTTTGCATTGAATGGATTACCTCTTGAGCTAGAACCACCCCATCCAGGATCTGCCTACCCTCAACAAAACCCCCTTGCTCATAGGAGATAATGTTATGTAAAAGAGGTTTTAGCCACTCAACCATTACCTTTGTGATTATTTTATAAATCACATTGCATAAGGCAATAGTTCTAAAATCTAAAATATGAACCCCCTTCTCCCCTTTTGGAATTAAGGTGATGAAAGTATGATTCAATGCTTTAAGCATTCTTTTATTACCTCTGGACTCCTCTATAACAGCCATTACATCCTCCTCCAAGTCATCCCAGAAGGCCTGAAAAAACTCAATTGGAAAGCCATCTAGACCTGGAGTTTTTTTGGTGCTCATTCCAAAGACCACATCCTTCAGCTCCTCTCTATCAATGGGTTTGAGAAGGGACTAGTTTTCTTCTTTAGAGATAACAGAAGGCATGAAATCAAGAACTTCGCTCTGAGCCTCTTCATCTTGCACCATAATTTCCTTAAAAAGTTTAGAAAAATAATCCATTGCATGGGAATGCATACCTGGAAGAGTATCAAAGGAGTGTCCATTCTCATCTTGAAGGGCTTCCATGTTATTCATCTATCTCCTAGCACAAGCAGTCCGATGGAAAAATTTGGTATTTCTGTCACCTTCTACTAACCAAATGGTTCTTTATCACTATTTCCAGAAGGTCTCCTCTTGGTTGTCAATTTCCTCAACCATTTTATGCAAGGCATCATCCTTAGCTTTGAGCTGCTCAGTAATTGTTCCTTCCCTAAAGTGTTTTTGAACCTCATCCCATCTGGCCACCAAAGGAGCTTTTTGGGCTTGGAAGTCTGTCTTGTTAGCTTGCCTCCAAAGTTTTAGTTGAGCTTTGACATAATGAAGTTGTTTGTGGAATCTAAAAATTGTTGTCCCATAGGCTGGGTGGCCTTCTTCCCACCACTATGGAATTTTCTTTCGAAGTTCCTCTTTTTGTAACCAAAAATTCTCAAATTTAAATGGTTTGTTATGCTGCCCTGTCTTAGTCCCTCCTTCCAACAAAATGGGAAAGTGATCTAAAACAGGACCCTCCAAAATCTAAAATCTTGTATTCCATTTTACAAATGCCTCCTCTAAAACCAAAAAATGGTCTAACTTTACCTTCCTGCTATGTGGCTCCCTCCTCTTATTAGTCCAAGTATAGTTGGTTCCAGGGCCTTTGATATCCACTAAGTGTAAAGCCTGGACTTGAGCAATCATAAGTCAATCCCTTGGGTCCAAAATTGGGGTTCCCCCTTCCTTATCTCTAGAGGATAATTTAGCATTAAAGTCCCCAACAATAATCCAGTCTAAATCTTCCCTTGAGATTCTCATATTATGCACAACATTCCATTGGAGCCGTTGACCATCAAGGTTTTGAGCCCCATAAAAATTTGTGATTAAAACATGGTCAACTGTGATATTATTCCTAAAATGTGATGTGAGAACACCCCTCCAGGCTAGATGTTCTATTGCAGTCCAATCAAGAGAGTTCCAAAGAGTAACAATCCCCCCTAAGGCCCCTTGGGCAGCCACATCCATATGACCAACACCCCTCCAAATTTTGTTAACTATTTTACCCATAAGATCTAAGGACATTTTTGTCTCCTGAATAAGAAAAAAATCTATTTTACAATATTCTAAGAGTATTCAAACAGTAGATTGGTGGGTTCTACTATTTAAACCCCTAACATTCCATGATTGTATAATCATTAGTTACCCTGAGAGCAGTAAGAATCTATTGTCCTCACCGATCCTCCAGTGATCAATTTGTCTCCTTGAGCTGTTAGTAAATCCTTATTTGATTTTCTACCCACCCCTTGAGAGTTGCCATTCTTTGATCTCTTCTCCACCTGAGTTATCCCTAAAGTTGGCATTTCTCTATTCTTTTCTGCTATTCCCATGCTGACATCCTTTATCATTGGCTACTCTTGGTTGTGAACTATCAATGCCCCAACACTATCTGACTGCATTAACCCACTGAGGTCAATTACCTGCTCTAATATGGGGGGAGAAGAGAGAGGAGCTTGAACATGGATATTATTATTTTCACTATTACCATCCATGCCTTCCATGAATTGTTCCTCTTGGTCAACTAGTGTCTTAAAGATCTCATACCTATTGGCGGGCTTGAGGTGGGTTTGCTCTTTGCCCTCTTTCTTCTTTTGCCTTCTCTTTCTCTTGGGTTGTTCAAAACCATCTCTCTGAGTTTCATTGCCCTGGGAAGTATTGGCATGTTCTTTGCTTATTGTTGCCTTACCCTCCTTAGGTAGATTTGACGTTCCTAGAGGAGCCTCCATTTTTGTGTTCATATTATTTGGGAAAAATTGGGCTAAATGCTCACATTTGTGGCAAAATCTACATCTAAAGGGCAGAGCCTCATAATCCAGCTGTTGAATCCATGATAGTCCTACAAGCTCAAGTTCCACCTCTATCGGTAGGGGCTGGCTAAGATCCATTTCCACACATATTCTTGTGTAAACAATTGTGTTCCCTTCTATTGTGTCTTTGGAGACACCCAAATGTCTTCCAAGGGAGTTTTTGATCATCTCCAAAACCTGCTCACTCCAAAACTCCATTGGTAGTGCATATAGCCGGATCCAGACCTGGACAGTAGTGGGTTCAATTCAGGGATTGAATCCCACTCTCCAGGGTTGGACAAAAAGTCTTGCTAGACCATAATTCCTCTTCTCTGGTTCGAAAGCCCTATTTCTATCGACCAGAGAAGAAAAAATAATAATCAAATACCCATTACTAATGAACCATAAAGAGTACTCACCATGGGGCTCCCAGTTCTATCGGACCCAAGAGTGCAAAAATTTTAGGGTAGGGCGAATACCCATGAATTTGTAGATCAAATCATGATTGGCTCTGTATAAGACCATTTCTTCAACCATACTTGGCTCAATGACAATCTTAGGCCGTGATTTGGACTGTGGTAGGCATCCATTGACTCGATGCGTTGTTGATCTGTTTCTCGCAGCCGTAAAGAGCATTTTAAAGGTGGTTCTTTGAGCTTCATCTGTCTTGGATGGAGATTTATCTTTTAGCATATCGGCATAAGAGCTATTTCTACCTAGGAGAGGATCCAGAGAAGTCCCCATTGGACCCTCCTGGGACAACCAACTTGCCTTCATATCCACAGTAACCAGAAATCTCTTCAGAAATCCAACCGATGCCCTAGACTTTTGTTGGCTCCAAAAACCCTAGTTCATCGCTGCTCATCACACACTTTCGAGTAGATTGGAGTGTTGAGGTGTAATTTATTAGTGCATCATGTTTATCTTGTCTTTACACTACTAGTTTTTGGGGAATATTTTGAGTTACATTTACTTTATTATTTTGGTGGGAATCCATTACACCATCTACCACAATAAGTTTGTTCTTGTATTGTCCTTTTCTAGAGGTTTTTTCTTCCTCTTTCTTGCTGGAGTTTAATTGTCCTCGCCTTATGAGGATGGCTTCCACTCTTTTGGCCATATCTATAGCTTCCTCAAAAGAGGTTAGGTTTGTCATTTCTAAGGGGTATGATAGTTGTTCATGGAGATTTCTTATGAAAATGTTCAAGAGTTCTTTAGGAGGAGGAATGTATTGAAGTTTTCCCATGAGACCTATCCATTTAGCTAAGAAATCTAGGAAATGCTTGGTCTTGGTTTGTTTGAGTTGATATAGATCATCTATGGTGACCTTGTCCTCTATATAGACTGAGAATTATTTAAAAAAGGCTTCCATAAGCTCTTTGAACTTCTTTATGGAGTGACAAGGTATTTGGAAGTACCATTCCAAGGCTAAATTGCTAAGGCTTTTAGGGAATAACCTAAGGAGAAGTTTTTCATCATGGTTAATGTCATTGCATGCTATTTGGAATAACCTTAGGTGGTTAATAGGGTCTTGCTTCCCATTGTACATTTGAAACTTAGGAGTTTCAAAGTTCTTTGGGAAGGGGTGGTTGATTATTGTAGGATCTAATGGTTCATTATAGAATTATTTAAAATAATATTTTAGCTTAGATGATCCTTGGAGAGAGGCAATTTGGCATTCAAGCTCTTCAAACTTAGAGTCTCTCTTTTCAAGGTCTAAAATCTTAGTATTGATATATTGAAGATCATTAGGTGGAGGATTTTGTTAGAGTATATTACATCATTTGGGTCATGTAAATGTACCACCTTTGGTACATAGTTATAATATTATACTACTTTAGGGGGAATTTAGCTAGTTACTTCAAGCAATGTAACAAATGCACAAGTGTCAATGTGCAAGTTGTAATGTGCAAGGTGTCCCCTTGTATATCTAGGTAGAGTGTTGGCCAAGGAATATATCTTCCTATATAAAGGACCTCATAGTGAGTGATCAGACACATCAAGAATATATCAAGTAGATCAAGTTCATTATAGTAGAGACTAGTAGATAGTGGTAAAACTCCTTGATGGAGTACAATGTAGTTCTTTAGCTTATATCAATGGAGTGACCATCACCTTCATACTGCATTGTATTTTTACCACTTTATATTTATGGTATATTTTAGTCATATTACATAATTCCATTCTATCATATTTTTTGCATCATATTAGGACCTGTGATAGATCTCTCCCACTACACATATCATTAAAAGCTAACAAATTTGATTGAATCAATAGAGTAAAAAATGGTTGTGTAAGAGGTTGAGACATAAAAGGTAAGTTCATGAAAGATGACATGGCTTGGTTGGATGTCATGGTTGGAGGGGTTTGATTAATCCCTAAATCATGAGTTAGAAATGGGTTTGTGGAGTTAGGATTTGGAATTGGCATTGTAATGTTAGGGGAAGATGATGAAAGAGGATGCCCATTATGGGTACCCCCATAGATATAGTTGGTGGAGTTGTAGAATCGATGGGTTGTGCCATAGCCACATTAATACTAGCAAAGTAATTTTGATTTTCACTGGTTTGTGCCATAGTAGAATGACCATTAGATTATTCAATGTTATCATGGATTGTAGGTGATTCCTTTTCACCTTGTTCT
Source organism: Wollemia nobilis (assembly GCA_028583015.1). Lineage (NCBI taxonomy): Eukaryota > Viridiplantae > Streptophyta > Pinopsida > Araucariales > Araucariaceae > Wollemia > Wollemia nobilis. The sequence continues at coordinate 10,915,782 of JAQPPZ010000440.1, forward strand.
TTTAGCTCATCCCTAAGGACATCTAAAAATATATTTTTGTTTATTTTGATGTAATCCCTAATATGATCTATAGAATTGAAGGTAACATTCTCAATTACTTGTTCTTCCTATGTGTGTTGTGTCCAAGGATTTTCTACCTAATCATGGTGCTCGTGTGTGGAGCCCTCATAAGATGAGGATGCTAAAACCTTGCTTAGGGTATTATAAGGGTGTTGAGACATGGTTTAAATATTTTTTTAAATGAGTAAAATTTATTAGAGTTTTGTTTCTAGAGTACTTATAGCAAAGAAGAGAAGATATTTTGAAATCCTTATGTCACCTTGAGAAGCATCCCTCCTTACGACTCTCGCTAGCCCATTGTAATATACTAGCTAAAAGAGATTGCTCCCTCTAAGTTTGCACATTAGTTTACTCAAGGGGTCATTATCCTTTCCCAATAGGATTAACAAGTGGTTATGTTCTTGTTATCTTTATTTAATGTGATGTAAGCTATGCAAAAAAAATTATGTGATCTTACTTAAGTTTAATAAACTTTTATCTTATTTAAGGCAAAAGGAGTGTTCACGTCGAGTTCACCAAGATGTAGACATGAAAAAAACATTTTCCAACCTAACCATGCCCAAGGCATAAGTGCAAAGGGGACTCACTGGAACCCCTACTTCCTTGCTTGAGAGCCTCTTTTCAAAGGAGACCTAGAAGATATAGATATCTTCTACGGGAATAGGCTCTACTCAATGTTGTTTTTCAAGGTATCAATGTTGATGTTATGCTTGTGTAGCAGTGTTTTTATAAGTTTTATTCAACAAACACCTAAGGTTTGGATCACTAATCTAACTCTTTTTCAAGCTTAAAAGGTTATTTAAACTAAATGTGAAGATCACTAATGATGCATGCAAAATCCTATATCACACAAATGCAATAAAACAAGAGCTAACTTAAATGTTTTTCATTTTGATAAGAGCTAACTAAGGAGGTATTTTATTTCCAGGGCAAACAAGGAGTGAATGCAATAAGACAAGTTAATCTAAGATGCAACCTATATGCCTTTCGAATTCTTGCCTAAGTACTTGAAAATAAGAAGAAACCTAAGTTTTAGCTAAGATTCCTTGATTTTGACTAGTTTTAAATGTGTTTTGTAAGAAATATTAAAGCTAAATTAAGGTTCCTTGATTTACCAAATGAAATGTGATTTTCAGACCCAAAACAATAACAAACAGGAAGTAGAATGCTAAAAATACTAAAAACAAGGTTTGGCATGATGCCAACTGGTCGAATTACCTTTGTTAGTGTCTGTATAAAAACACCATTGAGAACAAATATATCACTAGTGAATTTTTTCCTGCAAAAGTAAACCAAAAAAAAAAGATTTTCTATTTTGGAGGGTCTGTTTGAGAATTGGAAAAGGTAAATTTTTGTCTTCCCAGTTGATCAAACCCCCTGTTTATAGATAAGGGTGAGTATGCTTACCTCTTGTGGATGGAAATGAAGTTGTACAAAATTACCAAATCAAGTACAAAAAATCCAATGGTATTTTTGTACTCAATGGCATTTTTGTTCTATGGATTCTAGAGAGAAAATCGCCAATGGTTGTAGGGAGTGGCAATTTTATTTCAAAACAAGGCTTAGATGATCTCAAGGGTGATTTTGGAGTGCTTTATGGGGATTTTTATAATGCAATCGTAGGATTGGATTTCTAGAATGATCTACTAAGTATATGGCTCACAAAATCAAGGATTTTTGCTACAAATTTGTGATCAGAGTGAGCATATGTGCAAAGGATAGGGACAAGATTCTAAATGGTTGTTTCAAGAAATTAGAGAATGCAAAGGGGTGGAAAATATCTTTGAAGGAGTTAGGAATATGATAATATAACTTAATTAATCCCTAATTTGAGCAAAATTGACAAGAACAATGTGAAATGATGCTTAATGCTATGAAAAACAAGTGTTGCCATGAATATATAAAATTTATAACAACAAGGGATATGAATGCATGAAATGAAGGCTGAAAAGGTGTTGTTTATGGGAAAACAAGGAAATGATAGCCTTGTACCCAACACCACAGTAGATTGGGACTAAATATGAATGCTTATATATTGAAAATCTTCACCAAAATAAAGATGTATATGCTTGAAAAAGAGGAATTATGATGCTAATGCCTACAAAATGGGAATAAATTGAGATAGAAATGCATGGATATGGAAATGAAAGTATTAGTATGCTGATAATATGAAGAAATAAGACTGTAAATAAAGATAACACCAACTATTATGAAGCAAATAAGGCAAATGGGTGAAACAAAATCTTGTAATGAAGAAGGATAATACTAGAAATAGAGGCATCAAGCCAAAATGGACCAATATGGATCTACAAGAAGATATTAGATGCTAGGAAACGATATGGAATGCTTAAATGAGACCTGCAATGATAGTGTTAATATGCTAAAACCAAGATATGCCCTACACATAGAGATTAGAAGCATAAAAATAGAAGAAAAATGCAAGTAAATGGAGCTCCAAGTTAGCAAGGCTAATGATAAGAGAACAAAATGCAAAATGGAAGTAAAGAAATGAATAAAGGAGGAATGTTAGGAGTCTTATCACCTAGCACAAGCTTCTTCTTACCTCCAATAAGACCTCCTCTAATAAGACCTCCTTACCTCCAAAAAGTCCTCTAAGCCTTGCTTGTCTTACCTCCAAGAAAATGCTTGCAAAAATACCCAAGGGAGCATGCTAATGGAAGAGAGAGCTAGAAGAATATGGGCAAAATGTAATTAGCTTAGAATTACTTGTTGAATGCTTACCCCAAGGGCTATTAAAATTAAATTTGGAGGGGAGATTAGGAAGGAGAATTAGTTAAGGCAAATTCAAAATTTGCAAGTCTAGTTTGTTGTTGAAGCATACGGGGTTAGAGGAGGCAGTGGGATGAATCTACATGTTCTTAGATTATGCTAGGAGATTCTAGCCATTTTACAAAATTGCCACTCATAACAAATTCATCAATATCGTTTTTGTTTCCAAATTGGCATTTTTGTTTGATGGTGAATTTGACTTGTTAGAGTTTGATTTTTGAAGGTTTTACACATTTACCACTAGGTGAACAAATTTTCCAGTGGTGTTTTTTTTCACAGTGGCATTTTTTTTAGAGGCTAAAAATGATTCCCAAATTTCTATATTAGGGTTGATTGAGTGTTTGATGTATCTTATTTTTCTGGTATGTCAAAATTGGATGTCTATAGTAACAAGGAACATATGTAATCAATGGTATATATGGACATAAAATAGAAAATGTTGGAATCTCCATTGTTGTGAAACTTGTGGAGGACATAATAATCTTAAAAAATATTGTCTACATAAAGAGAAGGAAAGTTGAAAATTAAAATTAGATTGTGAATAGATAAGCATGAATGAATGGAATAAGATGAAAGGAATATTGTATGGTTTCTACAAAAGGAAACCAAGTGTGATGAAAAATCAAATTTTATTGAATGTAAAGAATGATATTGGTATTATCATGAAGAAATGTGAAATGAATGATTATGATCCAAACATACCTTTGGAGGTGACCTATAGTGAAATTACTTGTAGTGATGATCCTACATATATGATAGTCTTATGAATGTTCTAGTGGATGACCAAGAGATAATGATAAATTAGAGGTAACCCAAAGGTAAAGTTTTAGAGGTAGTAACCCATAGATAGTGACCTAGAGGTAGAGACCTAGAGATAGTGACGTAGAGATAGTGACCTAGAGGTAGTGACTCAGAGGTAGACCCATAGGAAGTGACTCAGAGGCAGAGACCCAAAGGTGATTTAGATACATTGATATAGAGCCAGACACAATTAATTTATAAAGTAAGAACCAATGAAGGTTACATATATCCAACCATGCCAAAGTCAAAGCTAAAAAATGAAGAGAAAGAAGAATAAGAGAATGAAGGAAAAACCCTTCTTACCAAATAATGTAATACGGGGGGTGTTGGAAGTATTATATTATTTGGACCCCTTGTAAATATTAGTTTGGTAGAATCATTTATACTTTATAATGTATGTGTCAATATGAAAGAAAGTGCGAGGTGTCAAGAGAGAGATTGAAGATTCATGTTTATGAGAGAAGTATGAAAGGATGCATCTCCTAGATGTTTGAGGAGAGCAATAGTTAGAGTAACGAAAAGTTATGTAAAACTACATATTGGAGATAAAGCTCCATGCAATGTAATCAATCACTATCATTCTTGTAATCCTGTGATATTGAATATATTAGAGAAATATTTGTAATATATTTTATTTACATAATTCATTGTTATTTTATGTGAGGTATTTATGTGATTTACTCTTGATGTGAGATAAGTTCATGTGAGTAATAGTCCTGGAAAGCTAACAAAGCAAAAAGATAACAACCATTATTATTCTAAGGGGAGTCAAAGATAAACTAATTTATGAGTTGAATAACAAAGAAAATACACAACAAGAAGCAGATATAATGTAAAGCACCAACATAATAAGAATATTGCAAGAATATGAAAATATATTTGGGATAGCCTGAGCATTCCAAAAGTCAAAATGTTTTCATGACTAGTATGTCATAAGAAAATTTTGATCTTGGGATAACCTATGAAAAAGGGGTTTTTATGTCCCCTCACAATGTGCTCTATCTAAAAAGGAGAGTAAACCATCTCTTGGAGTACTATTCAATAGTCTAGGAACTATGACAATGGATTCTTAATATGTTTGGTAAATACATGGTGATGAATGGAAAAATTGAAGAATGGTTAAAGTAATGATAGAGCACTTTTAAAAGTGAAGCATTACAAACAAACTAAGATACATCGAAAGCTACAATAATTTGGACTATATAACTAGAAAGGAACAAAATAATATTTAAAAGAAAGGAAAGCAATTTAGAGGTAATAAAAAATAAGATTTTTTTAGCCATAGAAGAGTCTAAAAAAACCATATAAACTCATCCAATCCCTAATCTTGAAGCAAAGAGCCTTGATAGATGGAGTCATGTAATCAAATAGAATTATGATGGTGGATACAAAAGAAACAAAAGGAAGACAAGGACTATAAAGTGGAAACCACTAGAAGTGGAGTTAGTCAAATTGAATTTTGATGAAGAATCTAAAGGAAATCTAGGACCAATAGGAGAAGGAATAATTAGAAATAATAGGGGTGATATTTTATCACATCATGATTTCAATAACAAATTTAAAATAAATAATTAAGTTGAAGCTTGGGCGACTTTGGAAGGGTTAAAAATATACAAACAAATGAGATAGAGTAGCATATGGATGAAAAATTATTAACTAATAGTAATAATTGAAATTTTGAAAAAAATAAAGGCTCCATGGAACATACAAGAGATCATTGTGGAAATGCAAGAACTTGGTACAAAGTTTGAAGAAAACATATGATAAGGGAAGGAAACAAATGTGCAAATAGGCTAGCCAATAGAGATGTTTTAATAGAGGATTGTGAATTAAATTCTCTTTTCCATGGTTAGAGGAAGTAGTAAGTTTAGCTAAAGTTGACAAGAAGATGTTGACAGTCAAAATCAAATAATGATTAAGATTTACCTTAATATTTTCTATTGGTAATATTTGCTATCTTTTATAACATTAATGTATTTTTATATAAACTATTATCATAATTCTTGTGGTTGAACTTATACTTCAAGAAGGAACTAAGAGTCTAGATCTAGTAAAGTGGACTATGATAGCACAAAGTTTTGAAAATATTACTCTACTAAGATGTAGTGCGTAGATAGTAGAGGTGGAGTTTTGGTATTGTGAAGGTTATTGCAAAAAAATATCAAGAAGAAGGATGTTGAATTTTGAAATATTTGTATTTACAAAGAAAATTGAAGAAGATAATAAAAATAAAAATCAAGAATTCACACTTATTATGAAAAAATGTAGGTATCTAGCTATAACAACTCAATTGATATGAGAATTGAATCTATTTGTAAACTATCAAGGGGGAGTACCCGAGTACAAACCCTTTTTCTCAAAAAAAATAAAATCTATATAAAGATTATTGAAACCAATTAACAAAGAACTGTGCTAATTTAAAGCTTGATGATGTTGTTTACAATATTTTAATAAATATTGATTTTTCTTCTCAATATTTTTAGTTTTACATTTAAAAAAAAAAACTCACTCACACACACATCCTACCATGGTTTGAACCTAGTTTTCCTAGAAGAAATTCCAAAACTCAAACCACTATATCAAAGGATATTAGTTCAAGGTTAAATTATTCAACTTTTAAGGATAAGACTAAGTTTAAATCATGCTGTCGAGATGTTGTAAAAAGTAAAAAAGAAAAAATATTTATAAAGAAAAACTTAAAAATTACTATTTATATTTAAGAGAGAATTTTATTTGGTTGAAAGTAACTTGATCTTATTAAAAAAATAAGAGTACAAAATTCACAAAAAAATAGGTGGTATGGAAGCACACCCCAAAAGCCTATGCAAAACATCAACCTAGGGCCAGAAAAAGGCCTTGGACAACTATAAAACAATTAACATATCAACAAAAAAGAAAGAGCATAAGGCTCGCTAGTACTCAAGTCACCATAGGAGTAGCACTAGCAAAGGGAGGGGGTCCTTATCTGAAGGATTTCCCTAGCCGATGTGAGGATCAAGGTCTATGGTAATTGGATCCCACCCAGAACTATTACTCTACAACCCCGGAGTGTCACCTGTAGTCTAAGGCAAAGTGGTAGTCCAACCGAATGATGAGCCCTAATCGTAATACTATGGCATAGAGCATAATTCTTCCTTGGCACATTGATCCTATGGGAAAGGGCTTTGAGTAATCAGAGTCCTTCCACAAGATCTCTTGTGGCCTCGAGCTTTTTGTTGAGAAGAAGAATATCTTTGGCAAGGTAGGAAGAGTGAAACCCAAGCCATAGTGCAGGGAGCATTCCCCTAATAATCTAGCAAAGTTAGCATATGTTGAACCTCAAGGGAAACCTTGTTCACCTACGCTTGAATATGAAGTAAAATATTAGAGCATATTAGAGATTTTGAATACATGGAAAACTCTAGAGATGCATGTTGAGTAGAAAAAAATTCCATTACGATTTTTCCATATGTTAAATAGAATCTCAGCCCTAAAAATATGCCAAATCTACTCCATATGTACTAGCATTTAGGTTGTATCCCCAAGAAGAACCATAGGCCAAAAAAGGGCTATGGCCTAAAAGGTTTAAAAAAACATGAATCCATTTCCATGCTACTTAGCCCCTAGTAAAATACCAAAACAAATGTTCAATGAATTTCCTATAATGATAAAAAGTGCAGTTGGGAATGTGCAACCCTAAATGATGGAGGCATTCTCCTACATGAAGTCCCTAAAAAAGGAGACACCAAAGAAAGTGAGCCACTTTAGGCTCCAAAACAACATCCCATAGAGTGTGAAATATGTTCTTCCAATATCTACTGGTTGCCTTGATTCTCCATTGCTCATTTAACTTGGAGATAATGGGCATATGTGGTGAGAGCCAAAGGTACCCTTTGCCTAGCTTATAGCTATTGAAAGGAGTGTTAGGACACCATTTCTAGTCCTTCCACCAAGGATGCCATGTTCAAGCCCCAATTTTATGAAGTATTATAGGAAAGACTATGGCTTGAATTGCTTGAAATGTTTCTTTGTCAGCCTTAGAGAGGTAAAACTGTGTTTTAACTTTTGCCCATTAAATCCAATTCCTGGTCTACTTGGAAAAGACGTCAAAGATGACCCAAATTCCCTTATGGAAAAACCGAAGGGTGTGGACCCAAGGAATTTTTTCTAGTGGCTTCTCTTGATAGGTGAGAATGTGGGACCACCATAGTGATTGTTGATTAATATAGAGTCTAATGTTGAAATCATTGTCATTCCAAAGCAACCAAGGTCAGAGAGCTTCCCAAGCTTTCCAAATATTGTTATCAACAAAAATACCCTAAATTTGAATTGGCACCTTTATCACCAAAATGGATTGCAAACCAAGCCCCCTCCAAGCTTTTCTCCCATGGGGACACCAAAGGCTATGCAGTACAAAAGCAAGTGTTTGTAGGCTTCATTGTTGTGCATAGCACGAATGACCCATTTGGCACACAAGGCAGTGCCTTGGTGAAAGGTATCAAGGAGCCCTAATCCTCTTGACTCTCATGGAAGACAACAATAATCCCACACAACTCTGTGGAAACCATATTTTTTTGGCAAAGAGACCCATAGGAAATCTTGAAGAAGCTTCTCCAATTTGTGATAGGAAGCTTTTGAGGGCACCCAACAAGAATAATAATAGACATGCATGGCAACAAGTATCTTGGAGCAAACTTGAAAATCTTGCTAAAGAAAGTGGTTTGGGAAGCCAGTTTTGAATTTTTTTCTACCCTTTCTAGAACATATTGCTAGAGGTTAGTGGATGAAGCCTAATAGGTAAAAGGGGTTCCAAGAAAGTAAAACATCTCACCATGTTGGATCCACTTCCACCTATAACTGTTGAGCCAGAGGGGTGTGGGTAGAAAAGACTGCCTGTAGCACTATGTATTTTGCCATTGAATGCTCGAAACAGAGGTCAAACAAAAGATATCTAAGTAATGAAGGGTCTATGACATATTGTCTTCTTCCTCAATTAGGGTGAGAAAAGAGTCATTGACAAAATGCCCATTGACCAATTGATGGGAAGTGTCAATAAGCATGATCCCTTTCACATAACCCTTGGTAACAACACCAAGGATGTAGCCAAATCCCTCAATAGCTAGGACATACAGACCTGGGGCAAGAGGACACCCTTATCGAATAGACCTGTATTAAAAAAAGAGGAGGACTATTGGTCGTTGATAGTAATGCAGGCTAAAGCATCTATAAAAAGCATTTTGATAGTGCTTAGAAATTTAGGGCCAAAACCAAGGGCTTGCAACATGGCCATAATGAAAGGCCACTCAATCCTATCATAGGCTTTGGCAAAATTAATCTTGAGAAACAAGGCTTTTTGTTGAGATTACCTTACCCATTCCATTCCCTCCCAGAAAACTATGATGTTGTCTAGGATGTATCTGCCCTTGATGAATCTTGTCTGCTCTGGTCGAATGATGAGAGGCAAGAGGTCACATAATCTAAGAGCAAGGGCTTTAACAATAATCTTGTAGGAGACATTGAGAAGAGTAATTGACCTCCAATTAAAAATGTCCTTAGGGTCTCCAACCTTGGGAATGAGCTTGATATTACCCTTATTGATCAGTGGGTCTAGGGTGTGCATCCTAAGGGCTTCCAAATAGACTTGATTTGGATCCACTGTGTCCTAGAGTACCTTATGGAATTTGTAGGGGAATCTATTAGTGCTAGGAGTTTTGTCATTGACCATGGAAAATGCTACAATATTAAGCTTATCTTGTGTCAAAATATTGTCATAGAGGGCCTATTGGGATGCCAAGAGGTGGCAAGAAACCATTTGCATATATTGTTGCAGAGCAAGGTTCTGAGCAGGGGAGGGATCTTGTGCGATGAACACTTGTTGGTAGCGATGAATAAAAGCCTCTACTCATTTTGAGAAGTTTGAATGAACCTGTTGTCCCTCTCAGATAGACTTGATAATTTGGGTTGGTTCACAACCTAAGATCAGAAGAAATAAGTATTTGGACACTGTCACCCTAAGTGAGCTAGTGTAGTCTGGCCTTGAGTTAGGCACCACGAGTTGTATATGTGTTAGCCACCTATTGTTGATGCCTCAACTTGGCTACCTCTAATTAGAGAGAGGTAAATCAAGGTTGGGCTTTAAGGTCCATGATGGCTTTCTTGAGTCTTTGGACTTTGCCTTCCACCATGTGGGTCATATGTAACGACTTCAATATGATTGAAGATAGCTTCGACAAACAAGGTGGACATCACATGCACTAGTCAAATTTGCTTGGTTTTTTTATCACAATGTATGAGTTGGTCCTATGTTAGGACCTTCCTAACATATCCTAATACTTATATATTTATTAATTATATTGTAGGGTCACAACCCTTCACTCTTACAACTATTAGACTAGGTATTTAAATGCAATCCAAATATGATAATAAGGCATCATCGAACAAATATATTAATTAAGTCTATTGTGGGTTTTTCTACCTTACAATCAAAAAGCGATTCAATATAAAAATGATTCCTCCTGCTGCACTATTTAGTTTCATACCATCTGGATCAGAGCTAGATCAAGGAGCAAATTCACCATTAAAAATTTTTCCCATCGCACATTTCAGCCAGTCCACATTCGTGAGGACGCAAACAACATTCACGCTTCATGGATCCATGTCATAATCCTCACAAAAAATTAAACCTTCTCCTAAGGTACAAATTAATTTGTCTTACACCCAAATTGCTCGACCTTTCGCGTGGTGACTGGTGGCTGTTTTGAAAAGCTAAAATCTTCAACACAGCATCAAGGTTTTCGACGTCTGAAATGCAAAGGAAAATTTTTTTTTTTTTTTTTTAAGGACTAAAGTCCCACATTCGCGGTGCTACGTCTTTGTAGTGCTTTATAAGCGCCAAAAGGCACAAGGAAGAACGTGACTTCGGTCACGCCTCCCCCGTACCTCGTGCGAACCAACCGCTACCCAGTCCTTCCTCAAAATTTGCACCGCCCGTCGACTCCTCATGTTCCCAACTGCCACCCCTACACCTCGGTCGCCTGCTACCGCCTTGCCAATCTGCCTTCCTGTCTGCCGCCTTGTCAGTCTGCCTTCTGCCTGTCGCCCTATCGACCGTCGTGTGCTCTCGACCCTGATGCCTCTATAAGCTACCTGTTAAATAACAGAGAGCACCAAATTCAAAAAGTTGATAGGGCATTGCCCACCAATTTTTTTTATTTTTATTTTATTTTTGCTCACCTGTACCAAGTCATATTGATCATTACCTACACCAACCGCAATGGCTGAAGGACGATGATCACTAGATTCCATTCATGAGAAACACGAAAGGCTCACTGAAGAAGTTCAATAGGAAAGAGAGGAGAATACCCGTAACACAAGAGAACTCTTCGAGAAAATATTTGCAATGGATGTTAAACTTGATGCCATCAGTTAAAATCAGGCAACAACACATGCAAATTCAACCAACAATGGGTCATCAAACCGAGCAATGTTAGGAGGTCCACAAACTTCCATTCTACCACGGACGACCAAATTAGACTTCCCAAAATTTGGAGGAGACCCTACAAACTAGATCTACCGAGTAGAGCAATATTTCTCACTAAATCAAATTTCGGAAATGCAAAAAGTGCATATCGCCTCCTTCCACTTGAAAAACGATGTCATCCAATGGTACCAATGGTTCGAGAAAACTAACGGCACTCCGATGTGGTCAACCTTTACACAGAATCTATTAGTGTGATTCAACCCTAGCAAGTTTCAAAGCTTTACAGGGGCCCTCACTAAATTATGCTAAACCACTTCGGTAAGCGAATACCAAGAAAAATTTGAAAGGCTAGCTAATCGAACATCCGGATTAGACGCTGCCTTATTTCAAGAATGTTTTGTCAGTGGATTAAAAGAAGAAATTCGAATAGAGGTGCAAATGTATAACCCTACAAACATGTTAGAGACCATCAGCTTGGCGAAATTAGCAGAGGACAAAATCAAGGCACGAAATCGATTCACAAAACCAACTTAAGGGAAACCATCAAACACTTATACCAACCCCAAACCAATGCAAAATGGATGAACCCAAAACTCCTACACAGCACCCAAAATTAACCCTGCTCTACCAATTAAGCGTCTGAGTTTCGAGGAAATGAAGGAAAGACAAGCTAAGGGTCTTTGCTACCATTGCGATGAGAAATTTGACAAAAATCATAAATGTGCCTCACAAAAATTATATATTCTAGATGCCACAGAGGAAGGGAATTCTATTGAAGAGGAACCTAAACTCGAAGTAGAGGTATTATCCAACACACTTGAAAGTGACGAAGAAAATGCACCAAAGGTTTCCTTCAACGCCCTTGCCGGATTTTTTGCCCCTCAAACAATGTGAGTCAAAGGGTATTTTAAGAAACAAAATCTTACCGTGCTCCTAGATTCTGGTAGCACGCACAATTTTATCGATCCAAAGGTGGCTAAACAAGCAAATTGTTTTATATACCCTTGCAATAACTTCGAAGTGATGATTGGAAACGACGGAAAAATTGCATGCAAAGGAAAATGTAGAAATATAAAACTAACTATGGGGGTTTATAACATGAAAGGCGACATGTACGTCCTACCCCTAGGTGGGTGCGACATTGTACTAGGCGTACAATGGTTACAAACCTTGGGCGTAGTCCAATGGGAATTTGATGAACTATGGATGAAATTCACAACAAAGAACCAAACCTATATTATCCAAGGCCTCGAAATCGGGACCTTCCCAAATCGTCGACTCGCATAGAATGGAGAAAATTATCCGAAAAGGAAACAAAGGAATGGTCGCCCAATTATTTTCAATTCAACCTAGTCACAAAGAAGATGAGACACCAGAGTTACAAAATATTTTAGACCACCATAAGGCGGTATTCAATGAACCAAAAGGACTACCTCCACAACAAAGTCACGATCACACTATTCCACTATTTCCAGGGCATCAACCTCCTAATATTATACCTTATCGTTATCCATACCTCCAAAAGACCGAAATAGAGAAATTAGTACAAGAGCTTCTTAAGGCAGGAGTCATTAGACCTAGCAAAAGCCCTTACTCCTCTCCAATTATTTTAGTTAGAAAAAAGGATGGCTCGTGGCGTTTGTGTCGATTTTCGAGCGCTTAATAAAATAACCATCAAAGATAAGTTTCCTATTCCGGTCATAGATGAGCTATTATATGAACTCCATGGGGCAGCTTATTTTTCCAAGTTAGACTTACGGTTAGGCTACCACCAAATACGAGTCAATGAAAAGGATATTCCTAAGACGGCCTTTCGCACTCACGAAGGGCACTACGAATTCTTGGTGATGCCATTTGGCCTGACCAACGCTCCTCCTACCTTTCAAAGTCTAATGAATAAGGTATTACACCATTTTCTTCGTAAATTTATATAAGTTTTCTTTTATGACATTTTGATTTATAGCAAAACATGGGAAGAACATTTGGACCATGTTAGACAAGTGTTCCAAATCTTGAAGGAAAATCAACTTTATGCAAAAATATCAAAAGTGTTCCTTTGGAAAACAAGAAATTGAATACTTAGGGCATATTGTCTCAAAGGAAGGAGTTATGGTATATCCTTCCAAAATCGAGGAGGTGAAAAATTGGCCTATTCCAAAAAACTTAAAAGCTCTACGTGGGTTTCTTGGACTAACAGGATATTATAGAAAATTTGTCCAAAATTATGGTAAAATCGTTGCTCCTCTAACAACATTACTTAAGAAAAACGCTTTCAAATGGTCGTCTAAAGTGGATGAGGCCTTTATCACCTTGAAAATTGCAATGTGTACCACCCCTGTTCTAGCCATGCCCAACTTTTCTAAACCGTTCGTCATTGAAAGTGACGCTCGAGAATAGGAATGGGAGCCGTACTCATGCAGGATGAAAGGCCTCTAGCTTTTATAAGCAAAGCATTTTCTCCTAAGAATTTAGCTCGCTCTATGTATGAAAAAGAGATATTGGCGATTGTCCATGCTATTCAACATTGGAGGCCTTACCTTATTGGCCAACATTTCATTATACGCATTGACCATCATAGCTTGAAGTATTTTTTGGAACAAAGGACTAATACCCCAGAACAACAAAAATGGGTTACTAAACTTCTTGGCTATGATTATGAAATTACATATAAAAAGGTAAAGGACAACATGGCAGCCGATGCACTTTCTAGAAAATTTGAAGATATGCCTCAAGTCCATGCTCTTTCCTCCCTTATTCCTAAATGGGTAGATGAGGTGCATGAAGAATGGATAAATGATCCTACTATCCACGCCTTAATTCAACAACTTCAACATAATCCTAGTAGCAAACCTCCATACACTTGGAAGGACAATATATTAAGATACAAAGGGAGCATGGTCCTCACCCCCAATTCAACTTATCGTGAAAAACTTCTTCATGAGTTACATACCTCACCCACTGCAGGCCACTCAGGGTTCTTAAAAACATATAAAAGAGCCACTACCTCCTTCTATTGGGTAGGAATGAAAAATTACATCAAAAACTTTGTAAAAGAATGTGAAGTTTGCCAAAGACAAAAGGGGGAGACCCTCGCTATTCCATGATTACTTCAACCTCTTCCTATACCCACCAAAACATGGGCAGATATTTCTATGGACTTTATTGAAGGATTACAAAAATCAGGAGGAAAAACAACCATTTTCGTAGTCGTTGATCGTTTATCTAAATATGCCCATTTTTGTTCCATGGCTCATCCTTATACCGCTAGCACTATAGCCCACCTCTTCCTAGATAACATCTTTAAATTACATGGTATGCCCTCCATAATTTTTAGTGACCGCGACCCAACTTTCACTAGCACCTTTTGGAAGGAATTGTTCAAATTACAAGGTACTCAACTTCGTATGAGCTCCGCTTACCATCCTCAAACCGATGGCCAAACATAAGTTGTAAATAAATGCTTGGAAACATACCTTCGATGTTTTGTTTCTACTCAACCACTCCATTGGGTAAAGTGGCTTTCACTAGCGGAATGGTGGTATAACACTTCATACAATACGTCCATCAAAATGACTCCTTATGAAGCACTATATGGTCAAACACCACCATCCCTCACTTCCTATATTCCAGGGACTACAAAAGTCCATGTGGTGGAAACAGAACTTGCTAATAGAGATGACATACTACGGATCCTAAAATAGAACCTACATACCGCCCAACATCGCATGAAGCAGCAAGCCAATCAACATAGAAGCGAACGTAGTTTCCTCGAGGGTGATATGGTGTTCTTACGTCTTCAACCTTACCGTCAATCCTCTCTTAAACAAAAAGGTTCTCAGAAGTTAGCACCCAAATTTTACAGGCCATATAAAGTTCTCCAACGTATTGGGACCATTGCTTACAAACTAGAGCTTCCTCCCTCTTCCAAACTTCACCCCGTATTTCATGTATCTTGCCTTAAGCTCGCAGTTGGAGTCCATATCACGACACAAACCACTCTCCCTGAACTCTCTGATGATGGAGTACTTCTAGTCAAGCCAGAAGCTATCTTGGATCGCCGCTCTCATCACCTTCGTACTCGCGATATCACGAAAGTTTTAATCCATTGGAAAGGTCTACCTTTAGAAGACACAACGTGGGAAAATTTTCAAGATATCCAGCAACAATTTCCAAATTTCCAACTTTGAGGACAAAGCTCCTTTAAGGGGGGTGGCATGTTAGGACCCTCCTAACATATCCTAATACTTATATTATTTATTAATTATATTTTAGGGTCACAACCCTTCACTCTTACAACTATTAGACTAGGTATTTAAATGCAATCCAAATATGATAATAAGGCATCATCGAACAAATATATTAATTAAGTCTATTGTGGATTTTTCTACCTTATAATCAAAAAGCGATTCAATATAAAAATGATTCCTCCTTCCGCACTATTTAGTTTCATACCATCCTGATAGTATATTATTGGCTTGATCCCAATATTATACTATAACATGTGATCACTTTACCAGTTCAAAAGCCAACTTGATATATTATAAAGCGATCACAATGAATTGGTAGTTAACTTATGCATATATCAAGTTGATAAGATCCGAGTTGAACCTTTTCCTTTAAAGTCTTTAAAATATAGTAGGTTTATTTGTGCGAGTTTGGTAAGATCTGAAGTGATTTCATAAGAAAAGATGATTATTTAAAAAAACAATTTTTTTGGTAAGTAACATTATATACATAGCGGGTTTTTTAAGAGGATCCCAAAACCTTATAACAATAGAAGGAGAGCACCTTTAGGGCGGCAAGTTTGAGAGAGGAAACCACATCTCAGACCGAATTACAAAATTTTTTGACATAGCAGACGATCCCACCAAAGACAATTAAATAATAAAACAGAACCCGCCCAGCAGGGAGAAGCCAAAAACCACCAATGAGAAGATCCCGCCCAGCAGGAATCATAGAAAAACCGTTACAATAAAATCTCGCCTCGCGGGAAGCAGTCAAAAACCACCAAAGAGAGAAACCCGCCTAGCGGGAAGCAGCTTAAACCCACCTCAGAGAAGATCCCGCCCAGCAGAAAGCATCAAAAAAACTTCACCAGGAAAATCCCGCCATCCGAGAAACCAGCAAAAAGGTGAAAATCCCGCCCAGCGGGAAAACCAGCAGATTTGGCGGATCCCGCCCAGCGGAAAACTAGCGGAAAAGGCGGATCCCGCCCAGCGAGAAGCCATTTCGCCCAGTGACAGGGGGATCCCGCCCAGCAAGAAGCCGAGAGCCAGGATCCGGCCCAGCGGGAAGCACACAGACAACTTCACCATGAGGATCCCGCCCTGGGAAAACAACAAGGAAAGCAGGTTAAGGAAACAGGGATCCAGGGGCTGGGAATCCCGAGCGGGAAGAGGAAAACAGTCACAGGGAAAGGATCCCAAGGAGCCATACAAGTGGGATCTAAGGTCTGCATGCATAGATCAGACCCCCCCAAGAAAGAAACATGCAGCAGAAACCATAGGAACCCAGCAACAGGGACCAAGGATCCCGTCCAAGCACAGAAGCATCTTCAGGGAACTGGGACTGGGAATGGGAATAGCCCAGGCAGAGGAAATCCCCCCCAAGGCCAAACCAGATGCCCAGGGTGTCCACCAAGGAGCAGAACCAGCACGAAGAAGCCTCCATGCGGGAAGAACAGCAGCCACAGGATCCCGTCGAGGATTCACAAGCAAAGGAGGAAAGAGGCCTCCCAGACCACCCCCAAAGTTGTGAGGACCTCAAGGGAGACCCTAGGAAGCTGTCAAACCCTAAACCATCAGCTCCACCACTCAGAGAAACGCAGGGGACCAGATCCATGCGAATAACCTGCAAAAAAACCCCAGGGGGAAGCCTGAGGGAAAAAAGGGAAGGGATCCCCAAACAAACAGGGATCCCTGGGAAGCACTAGGCCACCAGAACAACCAAGGAAGCCCGAGCCCACTGGGAGGGGCGCAGAAAATGGAGAAGGATCTCCCCTTAGGAGATCATCTACAAACAACCACTCCCAGGGAGGGATGACCTGGGTTGAGCCAGGGACTGGGCAGGATCCAGGATCCAGGGGAGGGGGAGCAGGGAAGGGACCAGAGCCCTCCCCTCTCTGCTTTCTTCCCTCATTCGACAAGAAATAATTTTGGTGCCAATTTGCCGTTCCTTAAAAAAACAATTTAAGAAGCATAGAAACTAAATTAAATTTAACAACATTTAAGAATAATTTTTAAATCACATAGAAAATTATAAATATATAATTATTTATTATATATATTTAAAAATTAGTTATATAAATTATTCGTGAGGGATACCGTAGTGGTAAGTCCTTAGGTTTTCATCTAGGAGACCCAAGTTCAAACTCCGATAAGAAAGAATCTGGGCCCTCATAAAAACCTATGTAAACTTAAACAATCAAGTGATATTAGCTCAACCAATTAAATTCCTCAATATTTAAAGAGGAGACCAAAGTTCAAATCTGGCCAAGCAAGACATGGATAATATCCAAACTTTCTTGTAATACCACTATGTGGTGATGATGTAATATGAATGGGACTTGCTTCAATCCCATATAATCAATTGAAAAAAAATTAGTTATATAAATTAGCTCCAAGCTTACTATAGTGGTAAGGGCTAAGTAAGGGCTTTAGTTTCCTTTTAAGAGGTGTGAGGTTGAAACCCCCACTACGAGGACCCTCATAAAAACCTTTGTATACTCATTGAAAAAAAAAACAGTTATGTGAGTTAAAACAACTTTATTCATATTATATGGTATTATTATAAGGCTAAAATGTATGTATAGTTTGACAAAATTTTAACCTAAATTTATTATTAAAGAATTAAACTAAAACTTAATAGCTCAAACTAAATTAACATTGTAACTAAATTAAACTAAACTAAAACTTAATAACATTTAAATATAATATTTAAATCACATAAAAAATTATAATAATAATATATATGAATTAAAAAACTTTACTATATGATATTACAAGTATATAAATTAGTTATATGAATTTGACAAGATTTTATAAATAATCATTTGTTATATATTTACTTTTTATAGTTACATGGGATTGAAATGCTCTCTCCGTGATTAACAAATATTTATGTATTTATAAAAAAAACTAGAATTGAAGTCTCAAGTTAAAATCTTTAAACCTATTTAAACTAATATTATTTAATATTATACATTTAATTTTATAATTAACTATCATAAACTATATATATATATATATATATATATATATATATATATATATATCGAGTGTTGTGGGTGAGTTGGAGAGGAGAGGGTAATCTTCCAAGAGAGGTCCCGGGTTCGAATCTTCACCGTACCCAAAATCCAATTGATAATGTTGGTGCGGGCAGGGCTGGGTGCGACTCCCGGTGACTTTGACGGTATAAAACCCTGTTCGTGGTCTCTCATACCAAGGCGGTCCTGCAAAAGATTTTTCGGTTAAAATATATATATATATATATATATATATATATATATATATATATATATATATATTTTTTTTTTTTTTTTTTGATGAACACAAATTCACCCTTTATACAATCACCCACGCCACGGTTTGAACCTCTATTTTTTTATATATTTTATTAAATATTAATTTAATTTTTACCTTTAATTAATTTAGAATTTTTTTTATAAATTTTATTTTTTAATTAAAAATTTAATAAATTAAATTAATTCTATTAAATTTTTGTTATAATTAAAATTTTACTAATAAATAATTTAAAAAATATAAATTATTATATTATAAATCAATATTTATAATATTTCAATGGGTTTCCTTTTCAGGGGAGTATAATTGGAGCTACATTTTCTTTATGGTCCTTTTTTTAAGGGAGTATAATTGGAACCACACTCCCTCAAAGTACAAAAGAGACCTCCTTTGAGTTATACAACTGAGACCACACTCTCTGGCCACACACCCGGGCCACAAAGAGGGCTGGTCATACACCCTAGGGCCTGGCCACACACCCGGGCCACAAAAAGGGCCTGGCCATACTACCGGGTACAATGGGGGTCTCCTTTTTTAGGTGATACAATTAGGACCTTCCTTTCAAGTGGTACAATTGGGACCACATTTTTTAGGATCTTCAAACTTAAGTAGTTTTGATAATAGTCCAATATATCATTGTAAAATTTGTCAAAATTAGAATCTGAGGAGTGATACAATTGAAACCACATTTTTAGGATATAATAAGATTCTTCCTCCCATAATTTAAATTTAAGTAATTTAAATAATAGTCCAATATATCACTGTTAAATTTATTTTATTTATAAATCTCACGCAAATAGTTATCAATTTACAGGTCATTTTCCCGGGCATTTCGGAAGATGCACGAACTTTCCCGTTAACCTTTGTGACTACTTTCTGCTACAAGTTCTGAATGTCAAGACCTTTGAACTTAGTTTACACACAATTCCAGATATATCAACGGTTAAATTTTTTTTCTAACGGTGAGGGAACAGCTGTGCTCCATGCACGACGGAGTTTTATTTGGATGATATGTCGTCTTGCAGTAGCAGCAGTCACGTGGCGGAGAAAAACGGAGATTAGGGGTTCTAATCCTTGTGATTTATGTCCACAGATATTGATACGGACTAACAGTTCATGCTGCTTTTCATTATAGAGGTCGGATGTGTAACCTCATTCTTTGAAATTTTGTATAGAGGCTTAGGGCTTAGATTTAAGATTTTATAAGATAAAGTCGTACAGATTCAACATTTAGTGTTTTTTTTTGTTTTTTTAAGTAGGCCTCGGAACCCCATACCCCAGGGGATTTAATTTATTTGTGTCTGTCTAGAGATATCAGCCCTTCAGTTTATTGTAACGTGATGTCCAGCTAGGAGAGCCCTGGTTTCTGGCCCACCATGTTTTTTTAGGTCTATATAGTGTTGGAGGGAGTAGTGGGTATTGCAGATTGTGGTGAAAATGGCTTCTTCCGATCTGGAGCAGCCCATGTTGGGCAGGCCCAAGAGGAAGAAGATATGGGTGGACTACTTTGTGAACTTCAGATGGATAATAGTCATATTTGTGGTGCTGCCTCTTTCATTCACCTTCTACTTCACGACCTACTTGGGGGATGTATGGTCTGAGAGCAAGTCCTTCAAGAGAAGACAGAAGGAGCATGACAAGAATGTGGAGAAAGTAATCAAGAGGCTCAAGGAGAGAGACCCATCAAAGGATGGCCTTGTGTGCACTGCCAGGAAGCCCTGGATTGCAGTGGGTATGAGGAATGTGGACTACAAGAGAGCCAGACACTTTGAGGTGGATCTCTCTGAGTTCAGAAATGTACTTGAGATTGATAAGGAGAGAATGGTGGCTAGGGTGGAGCCTCTTGTCAACATGGGTCAGATCACCAGGGTGACAGTGCCCATGAACCTGGCCCTTGCAGTTGTTGCTGAGCTTGATGACCTGACTGTGGGGGGATTGATCAATGGATATGGCATTGAGGGGAGCTCCCACATATATGGGCTTTTTGCTGACACTGTTGTTGCCTATGAGATTGTGCTGGCTGATGGGACGTTGGTCAGGGCCACCAAGGATAATGAGTACTCTGATCTGTTTTATGCAATCCCATGGTCTCAGGGCACTCTTGGGCTGCTGGTGGCAGCTGAGATCAAGCTCATACCTATCAAGGAGTACATGAGGTTGACCTACAAGCCTGTGAGGGGTAACCTTAGGGAGTTGGCCCAGGCCTACATTGATTCCTTTGCTCCCAGGGATAGAGATCAGGACAATCCTTCCAAGGTCCCTGATTTTGTGGAGGCCATGATCTATAACCCTACTGACGGTGTGATGATGACAGGGAGATATGCATCAAAGGAGGAGGCTAAGCAGAAGGGCAATGTCACTAACAGTGTTGGGTGGTGGTTCAAGCCCTGGTTCTACCAGCATGCACAGTCTGCTCTCAAGAAAGGGGAGTTTGTGGAGTATATTCCCACTAGGCAGTACTATCACAGGCACACAAGGTGCCTTTACTGGGAAGGGAAGCTCATTTTGCCCTTTGCTGATCAGTGGTGGTTCAGATGGACCCTTGGGTGGCTGATGCCTCCCAAGGTTTCTTTTCTCAAGGCCACTCAGGGAGAAGCAATCAGAAACTACTACCATGAAATGCATGTGATCCAGGATATGCTTGTTCCTCTCTACAAGGTTGGAGATGCACTAGAATTTCAACACCGTGAGATGGAGGTATGCTTTACAAAACATACGTTATTGTTTCGTTTTCGTCTCTTTAGGAACTTGGAACACCTCTTTTGCTTTATATTCAGGAAAAAGGTTTAGTAGCTCATATTACTTAAAGTACCCATTAAATGTTTGCAGTTCTAGGGTTGGGGTTTTTTTTAGTACCCATCAAAGGTTTGCATTTCTAAAGTTGTGTTTAGTTCTTGGATGGTGATTTAGGGCTTATTCCAAAGTTTGCACTTCTAGGGTTAGGGATTTTTGTTTTTTTTGGTAGGGTTGGATCTAGTTCTTAGATAGTGTGTTAGGGTTTATTCTAAAGTTTTAGTACCCGCTTCATTCCTTTGTGCCCATTTCAATATTTTAAGATAAATTTGTTTATTCTAAAGTTTTAGTACCCGCTTCATTCCTTTGGGCCCATTTCAATATTTTAAGATAAATTTCAATCCTTCATGGCACAATCTGTACTTCTAATGAACCAATCTATGGGTTAATTAAACAAATTTAGGAATCTGATCATATAAAGCTTAGAATATGTAATCCAAGCCATAAATGTTCGCATGCATGTGAGATAGTGTTATATCTTTGGATCTCTATATGGTCAAGATTCTAGCACATTCACAGTTTAGGGCAGTTATTAATAATTTAGTGTCTGTTTATTTGAGTAACAAGAAGTATTATAAAATATGACTATGCCATGAGGAATGTGGAATGTTTTATTCCACAACACTGTTACCATCTTGAGAGACGAGTGTATTTTGAACTGCAGCTGGAAGTCATTTATATCTGTATATGAAACAGAGTGTCTGCTGAACTCCTACTATCTATTCATCAAAGTAAACAGATGTAGAGTTTGTGATTTGTACAGTCAAGGATGCCTAAACCTTCTAATGCACTGGCATATTAGTGCAGAACCATATAAACTCAGTTTGTGATTTGTGTGGAGAGGTACTAGTCTATGTTTGGGTAGCATAGTTTTATAAAGATAATCATTACATAGCAGTATTGCAGTTGAGATATCTTAGTTTCCGATCTTGCGTGACAATTATGAAAGTTAAAGTAATAAGCTACCTTGAAAGCTTTTCAACTGACTGATCAATAAAAAACAAACTTATTTTAACCTTTTAAAGATAGCCAATGACCAAGATAAACGGAAGAATGCACTTACAATGACTCAAACTAGAGTCATCCATTGGTGTGAAGAGATAGCGCTATACATACTTTGTAGTGAAACGTACTTAAAATGACACAGGCTAGAGCACATACTGATGTGCCGACGTAGCACTGTACTTACTTAGTGCTGAATTTACATAAGGAAGGATTTTGGAGAATGAGACATGTACAAATACTGTGTAAAACATCCCTGAAAGTCCTTGGTGCTGTGTTTGCTTCTGTTATATTTCTTGAGGCATTTTTTCCCCTTCCCTGATTGAACAAAATTAGGATACTGAATGTGATTTCCCTGTGATTATTGCAGGTCTATCCTATTTGGCTTTGTCCTCATCGTCTTTTCAGGCTCCCTGTGAAGACGACGATCTATCCAGAGCCTGGTTTTGAGAGAGAACACAGGCAAGGTGACACTGAATATGCCCAAATGTACACAGACATTGGAATTTATTATGCACCAGGTCCTGTTTTGCGTGGGGAACAATTTGATGGGGCAGAAGCAGTACGGAAAATGGAGAGGTGGCTGATTGAGAACCATGGCTTTCAGCCACAGTACGCTGTTTCAGAATTGAATGAGAAAGATTTCTGGCACATGTTTGATTGTTCTCTTTACAACCGCTGCAGAGATAAATACAGAGCTGTGGGAACTTTCATGAGTGTCTACTATAAAAGTAAGAAGGGAAGAAAGACTGAGAAAGAGGTCCAAGAGGAAGAGCAAAAGCTAACCGATTATGGATATGCTGAATTAGACCAACCTATGGAGTAGTGACAAAAAGGCCATAGTGTCTAAAGGGCTAATTTTTTTTTTTATGTTGGTTTTAGACTTTCAGTTTCTTTAATTACAGACTGACTTTCGTATGGGTGTCTAGATATAGTTGGTGACTTGATGGTTGCTTATGTTGCATTAGTTTTGCGTAGTTCCTCCTTACTCTTCACATTTTCTGATTCGATGAATCTATTTCAAGTTAGGACTATCTTTACCGTATTCTGGCATTGCCCTTTTGTTTGTGATTTGACAATGTTTAAAAAATCTTTTTAACCCCAACCTTGTGTGAGGGACAACGCTTGCAGTTATCAGCTCTTGAATCAAGAGACGTGTGATTTGTTGCAAACTACTGATTTGTAAAATTTCATTTCACCAGTCTGTGTGATAATGCATTGAATTGGTTTTATATAAATTTGAGGAGGGTTATTGTCTCTTAGTACCACGTTTTCATAAGATGACATTTTGATCTGCTTCTTTGAAATGTATTCGATCAGATTTAAACCAATTATTGCGTATGCAGATCTCTGTTCCATATGCGTGTCAAATTTGTTCTATGTCAAAAAAATGTTTATACTGTTGTTAGTTGTGGATGTTTTATAGGGTGGAAGAATTGGGCTCAGATCATCGGAAAGTTTTCGGGAGTCTGTACTTCTGCACTCATGCCATCGTTAAAATAGTAAATAAGATATCTGAGTCCTAAAAAGACAAAAGTCCGAAAAAAACAGGGTGTCTACTGTCATTGGCACCATACCATAGTGCGCATCATATCAGAGTGCATAAATCCAATGGGATCCAATGGGATCCAATGGCATGATTACAACCTGTGTTCATATCTCCTTACTGCATGAATCCTGAACCTTCTTATTTTTGTTTTTGTCCAAGATATTGTGATAACCATTGAGTGTGTTCAAATCTGCATGAAATCCTGAACCTTCTTATTTTTGTTTTTGTCCAAGTTATTGTGATAACCATTGAGTGAAACAACACTTGTTGATGTTTTTTTTTAAAAGTAATACTTCTTGTTGATGCATTTATTTGCGACTAGGTTTGATTTCGTCTTAACATTTTGATAGCCC
Organism: Wollemia nobilis; assembly: GCA_028583015.1. NCBI lineage: Eukaryota > Viridiplantae > Streptophyta > Pinopsida > Araucariales > Araucariaceae > Wollemia > Wollemia nobilis. Next base: position 10,940,109 of record JAQPPZ010000440.1, read on the forward strand.
AACCTAGTAAAGTTCAAACCTTTTTATATTTACATTTTTAATTTTAATTAGTAATTACTAATTTTAAGTAACAGCTTAAGAGGGAAAATAAAACGTTCCAACGAGGTTGCTGCACAAGCAGAGCAAGAAAACGTTCCAACGAGGTTGCTACACAAGCAGAGCAGTTGTAACCACTATGGCTGCAAGAAGGGGTGGATCAGTTTTCGTAACAGTCAAGGACTTATAAAGGGATTGAGCATTTGTAATGGCATAAACATGCGGTACGTGTTAGAGTTACTGCGGTAATAACTATAAATATTACCTCATTTAGGTAGATATAATTTACCTCATGGTAAAAAGTAAATTCTTACTTTTTACCACTAGTAAATTTCTTTTACTAGTTAGTCATTGTAGTCATTTTGACTACGTTGGTTAGTAGGTTAGTTGTTAGCTAGCTTTAGGGTTAGATATCCTAGAATGCGCTATGTTAGCGTGGATATAGGAATATTAGTTAATTTTCCTATTATGTAACCTATTTATACTATGTTGTAACCTATGCTAAGGTTAATGATTAATTCATACTATTTCACATTATGAGTTCTTCCTAACATTGGTATCAGAGCCTAGGTGGGTAAGACGAGCAACGCTCGTTCCCCTGGACTGTAGACTTGGTCATCCATTTTGGTTGCTGGTTGGTTTTTCCTAGTTGCTGACTTTGCTAACTTGGAAGGCCTGACGGTTCGCCTGAAGCTAACCGACTGGCCCATGCGATCACCCAGCAGAATTGGTCGAAGCCCTCCTGGGCCCACTGTGACGTTGGTCGACAACGCGATCAACCCATCTGGCCGATCTAGTCGACCGTTCGATCGAGGCGAGCCCCTCTAGCCGATCTGGCCGACGCGATTGGCCAACCAGGGCACGCGATCGGCCGACTAGATCTGGCCGACTCAGTCGCGCCAACGTGATCAGCCAACCAGGGCATGCGATCGGCCGACTAGATTTGGCCGACTCAGTCGACGCGATGTGGTCCGACGACCAAGTCGACGCGATTGGCCGACCAGGGTCGACGCGATCCGTTGGCTAGGCCCGTGATCGACTCGACCGGCCCGCGGTCGATGCCTTGAGGCGCATCGCCTCGGCTCTTGCATAGGCCACGACCCGTAGAGCCACGTGGGCCCAGGAGCCACGTGGCGAGCGCTCGGGAGAGCTGAGAGGGTAGGAGCGCCCTCCCTCTCCCAGCTGGACACGCGGACCAATCTACTATCGACACATGGCACTGCTAGACACAGACCTGACTAGACTCAAACCCGACGCTGACTAGATCGGGAAGCTGACGTGGCGGACAGCCACAGGACCTGACGTGGCTATTTGACTGGGCTCTTGGAAGACACGTGGCGGGATCTGGTTACTGGTTACTCCGATGACACGGGGACAGTGCTTCGTTGGACGCTGACATGGCATTGGTTGATTGGTATACGTGGCAAAAGGAGGGCGGAAGACAGACTGCCCGAAGGCAGTCAACAAAGAAGGGGTGCGCTTCTTGTTTTAAAGCACCTCTACTCGCCTTCACAGGCGATGTGGGATAATTCCCATGACATTTAAAAAAAAAAAAAATTTTGCCCGCCCATGGATAAGTTAGGGGTTTTACCCCTCTATGCTCGTCGGGCGGCATAGCCCGACCGGTGAAGGTGTTCCCCCGACAGGAGGTCGGGGGATCGAGCCCCGTCGGGGCCAAGTAACTTTTGCCACCCCCGAATGACGCATATTTTTTTTGCCCGCTCGCTCAAATAAAGGTATTTCTTTTGCATTAATTTTTTATTATTTTTAAAGTTTTTTTTTAATAATAATTTCATTTCTTTGTTTTAGAAATCATTTAAAAAAAAATAAGGTGATTTTTTTTTAAAACATAGAAATTTATTATTATTAATTAATAATGCTTAAAATAATTGAAATTTTGCATTAATAGAGAAAGCATTGCTATTTGGTGGATTCATTTGTTTTTTCAAACAAAGCAATAGAGAGAACATTCACCAAAGGAAACCTATTTTTTGCAATACCATCACATTGAGTGCTTTTGTTTTCTCACCAAGAGGGATATAACACACAAAGAGAGCACTTCTTTTTTTTGCAAAATTAGGAGACCTATTTACTTCTCAAAACCCTTGTTAATTTTTGCACAATAGAGAATCAAACTTGAATCATTTCTTGCAAAAATTGTAACACAAGGAGTCACCAAAACTTGCAAAATTCAAAGCCTACTTCAAACATTTTTTTTGCAATAACTCCTCAAAGTCCTATAGTTTTCTCCATAATTTCTTGGTGATAAAAAGACATAGGAATTATTATTCTATTGCAAAATCAAGACAAAGGAGCGATTAAGGAGCATCCAAAGACATCTCATTTTTTCTCAAAACAACAAAATATTGCTTTTGTTCTCTCCTTCAAGAAAGGGGACATAAAAACATAAAATAGCAAAATTTTATTTGTTGTCAAAACTTGAGATCAAAACCATTTTTTTTGCTCCTTCATCCTAAATTGTTGAAGACAAAAACTGGGTCGTGTGTCGACTAGTTCTGGAAGCCTTTCAAACGCGGGTCGTGTGTCGACTTGTCTTGAAAGGAGTGCTCTAAATTCTACATTTTGTAAACATTAAGGGGGGATAGAATTCAGTTTTTTGATTCTATTGTTTGCAAAATTGTAACGAAAAAGGGGGGATATTTTAGAGTAAGAAAGGTGCATTCTCGATTGTACTCGACACCTTCTCTTAAAAATTGCTTGTACTAGGTGCATTTTCGGTTGCATCCGACACCTAGAGTGATAAAAATTTGGGTTGCTCTCATGTTTTGATTATTGCACTAACACTCATGTTTTTGTGTGCAATTAAACAGTCAAATACAAACATTTGAAGAAGCATTTCACAAAACCCAAATTTCACTCAAAAACCATGCTACATCTTGCATAGGTTAAAAACAAGTCATTTTTTTTTACTCCCCATCAAAGGTCAAAAATTCATAATCACCTTGATTCACTCTCTTTGTTTGGCTTAATATCCTCAAACTTTTCATCCTTCTTGAAAAGTGTTAAGGCAGGTGCCATTAAATATCCTAGAGAGCACAATCAAAAGTTTTTCACAAATCTACCCCCTTTCATTTGCTCTATTTGTTTGGCTTAATTTCCTCCAACTTTTCATCCCTTGGTAGGGGTGTTAAGGCAGGTGCCATTAAATATCTTATAGAGGCAAATTGAAAACAACTTCCATATACTCTTTTGAGGGTATAGTGCAAGCTACATTCATCTTAGTCCTATCAAATTTGAAACCTAAACCATGGCCATGATACACAAGTATCTCACTGAGAGCCAACTGCTCAAAGGTTCAAATTATTCAGCTTGGAAGACTAAGATGAAAGCTATCTTAACTGTAGAGGATTTGTGGTCTATAGTAGATGGAAGTACAAGTAGACCTCAATCACCTGGAGCAGATCAAATAGAATTTGATAAAAAGGATAAGAAACTATCCTTAATGATCTTGCTAGCTATTACTGATGATATCCAACCTCATATAAGTGAAGCTAAAATTGGAAAGGAGGCATGGGATGCCTTAACTACCATCTTTGAGGGAAAGAATCAATCCACGATTCTTAACCTTCAAACACGACTTCATACACTTCACATGAAATCTGGAGAAACAAGTAGAGCTATTCCTCTACAGAGTGGCCGATTTGAAAACAAAACTGCAAGCCCTAGGAGAAACTATGGAAGACAAAGTCTTAATCTCAATTATTTTGAGAGCTCTTCCTGACTCCTATAGAATGTTGATTACATCCCTTCAAGTCTCTGGTAGGACAGTGACTTTTGTAGAGTTGGTGAACATGCTTCAAACTGAAGAAGCTAATCAATTCCAAAGAGATGAGGCATCCAACAATGCACTTTTCTCACATAAACAACAAGGAAAGAAAAAGTGGAATCAACAACAAGGCTCTTCTTCTAACAAAAACAAAGGTCAAGGCCAAGACACTAAGAAGAAGAAGCAGTATTGTAAAATCCATGACAAAGACACTCATCAAACCAAGAGATGTTGGTTTAAGAACAAGCCTCCCAAAGAGAAAGGTCAAAAGAAAAACCAAGGCAATGTTGCAAATGAGATGTCTAATACAGATTCTGATTCTGGTTCAGAGAAAGCACACAGAGTGCTAATTGCTAGAACAGTTTTGTAGAGGGAAAACACATGTGTCCCTTGGGCAAAAGCACCATTTTCTCTCTCTCTTCTTTTAGGCTTCATAAATAGCATAAGTTTTTTTGTTTGAAGACCTTGCAATAAGGGGTGCTTGTACCTCTTTTAGGCTTCATAAATAGCAAATTCTAGGTGTTTGAAGTACTTGTAACAAGAGGAGCGACTTTTTGTGATGTAAAATTGTCTAGGAGGCAATATTTGTAAAATCCTTCACAACACTCTTGCGTTGCACACTTTTTGCAATAGAGGGGGGATATAAATTTCTTTTCTTCACAATTTTTGTAAAAAGGGAAGATGGCTTATAAGGGTGCATTTTCGGCTTCGACCGACACCTTAGTCACACTTCCTTCAGAAATTAATTACACTATGTTTTGCAATGAGAAGGGGGGAACTTATAAGGGTGCATTTTTGGCAATGACCGACACCTTAGCTACCTTATCTTTTGCAAACTCATATTGTAAAATGGATGAACCTCATATGAAGTGATCTATTCTACTACACCTAGCGATTGCAGCGGTTGGTTACCCATGCAATTCGGTTGGATGATGTGATTACCATAAGGACATTCGTTGGCATGAAGACAAAGTGAGGAATGACCCACTTTTTGCTTAGGAGCAGCCAGAGTACTGTGACAGAGCAAAGAACCAGCAGATCAACATCTTCTTCACTGTATTGGGGCAGTTATATACTTTACCCAAATATTGTTGTATAGAGGGATATGTATGTATTACCAAAATAATGTAATAAGGGGGGATGTTAGAGTTACTGTGTTAGTAACTATAAATATTACCTCATTTAGGTAGATATAATTTACCTCATGGTAAAAAGTAAATTCTTACTTTTTACCACTAGTAAATTTCTTTTACTAGTTAGTCATTGTAGTCATTTTGACTACGTTGGTTAGTAGGTTAGTTGTTAGCTAGCTTTAGGGTTAGATATCCTAGAATGCGCTATGTTAGCGTGGATATAGGAATATTAGTTAATTTTCCTATTATGTAACCTATTTATACTATGTTGTAACCTATGCTAAGGTTAATGATTAATTCATACTATTTCACATTATGAGTTCTTCCTAACAAGTAAGAATCTGAAAAATATCCAAACACAAAATGATAGTTGTAGTTGATTATACTATTTGGTCACTAAATTTCATTTCATCTATAAAATATTTAAAGTTTGATCACAATCCAATGTATATAAAGATCCAAATAAAGTGGGCAAAAAGAATATCTTCAAGTAACTAAAGGAAAGACAACAAAAAACATCTCTATGAAATAAAAATTAGAAAACTTTTAAAATATCACTCAAGTAGATTATGCAAATAGGGGAAAGAAAGAAGACAAATATTTTTAGAACTTATACTTTTGATAACCCAATATATCTTGCAAAGTATAACCCAAGACAATTTTGGAAGGAGTTACAATAAAGCAAAGGCAATATCATAAGCGAAAAATGGTTGGAGTATGCTAAGCAATTACATAAGAGAAACAGGTAAATTGGTTGGAGTATGTGAAGCAATTATATAAGAGAAATAGGTAAATAGCAACAGGTAAAGCTCAAGATATAGATGGTTTGTAAGCCAAACATCTCAAGTGTGGGGTTGACACCATCATTATTAATCCTCTTTTTCCAAAATTGTTTGACAGTATAGTAAAAAGCAAAATTGATCCGTTGAAAAAATAAAAGAAAAATCTTAATAAAGCAAACACGATTTAGACCAAAGTACTTAATAATAGATCACCGCATTACTGTAAGGCACTAAATAGGAAGGATATAGAATGAAAAGAAGTTCATTGTTGTTTTTTGTACTTTAAAGAGACTTTTGAACCTAGGGGTAAACTATGGAAAAGAATAGAAGAAATTGACATGCAATGATACAGAGACTTTATGAGAAGGTGGTGGCAAAAATAAGAACTCTAGAAGGACTATCAAAGTGTTTTGAGAGTGATATTGGGGTGAACATGGTTGTTCATTGTCACCTACTTGATTTGGCCTTTACACTGACAAATTGGAGAAGGAATACAATTGACTAATTATGTAGTGAAACTTCTTCTATGTCAATGGCCTCATTTTGACTAGCTACTTGAAAGTTCAAAATAACATCTAAAAACTTTAGAGATTTTTGTAAAAAAGTAGGGATGCTAGTAACACTATCAAAACTAAAATTATGGTCTTCTCTACTGAGAGAGCAAAAACATCCATATATTTTATTTGAAGAAAATCATTTAGAGGTAGTAATAGAATACAAATAGCTTGGGTTAGCTTTTTAAAGCAAACTCAATTGGAAAATATATGGGATGAAATAAATACAAGTAGGATGGACAACACTCTACTCACTGTTAAATACGGGCAAAAAAACAAACCTACGAGATTGGAAAACCATTAGGATCCTTTTAGAGTTATTAGTTATTCCAATGATGCTATATGGGTGTGAGATGTGGGCTAGCAATACATCAAATTTTGAATGGAGACAAATAAAAAGAATTCAAAAGCAAATGATTACAAATAATTTCAAAATTAAAGCATCAATCCCATATGAGATTTTACATTACTAAAATGAGGACTTTTCACCCATATAAGATTTTACTTGCTAAAATAGGAACTTTCCACTATAAGCAAAAGCTATGATAAGGTTGTTGGGGTGCCTAAGAAGATACAAAGAATAGAAGATAACAAATTGCCAAAGCAGGTAATCAAAGAAACATTGAATAGAAGAAAAGACACATGGATAAACCAAAACAACAAATGGATGGAAAAATGGAGAATTAAATTTTATGAGCTTCCCAACTTCAACAAAGTAATTAAACAATATGTTAGGGAAAAAATTAGACTTGTGGATGTAAAATTTAGAAAAGAAAAAATAGTTAATACATCCATGAATTCAACCCAAATTATGAACACAATCAAAAGAAGTACATAGATGCAAAAGATTAAACGAAAGGGAAAAAATGCTTATAGCCCAACTAGGATCTAGTTCACACCATCTCAGATGTGAAACTAGGAGATGAATAATTTTTTTTTTTAGTAATACTTCTTATACACATCCACCATGGGGATTGAACCCAGGTCACATCACTCATAATGCAAGTGGCGTCCTTTCCAGTAGACCATAATATTTCAAAAAGTAAACACTCTAAAAGTAAACACAAGTAGTGAAGATCAAAAAATATTTTTCATGGAATGTTAAGCCTACAAGCTCAAAAAAATATTTTGTCATGGAATGTTAAGCCTACAAGGACATCGGGATTGCATATGAGAACACTCTAAAATTAAACTCACTAATGGAACTTTTGAAGAATTGAGAATAGAAAAAACATGAAAACTTATCATCAAAATCAAGAACAAAAGAAACACATTCCAAAAGATGATAAGAGGATGTTGAACTATTTGACTTTGTTGAACAATTTTTTTCTTGGATGTTGTTAAACTTTGGAACTCTAAATAGAAGATCTAAGGTTTGAATACAAAAGGACAAAAGAAACACATTCCAAAAGATGATAAGAGGATGTTGAACTATTTGACTTTGTTGAACAATTTTTTTCTTGGATGTTGTTAAACTTTGGAACTCTAAATAGAAGATCTAAGGTTTGAATACAAAAGGGGGTAGGGTTGTACACCATTCCCCATATTGTATTAAAGCTCTTCATACCATAGATTGTTTTGGTCTCATGGAAAAATTTTAAATCATTTTATTACATTGCGTACTTTTGTTTCTGATAAAATGTGTTCATTTTTTGGAACTAAAGAGTATTCCTCATGTGGATTGAACTCTCCATAATTCATAATTATGTTGTTGATTCAATGTTTATGAAAGTTTCTGTTCAATTTAGTTTTTGTAGTTTGCCTTGTGCATATATCAAATAGAGCCTTTGGACAAAGATTTTGAAAAGCAACTATATCTAACCTACAAAGATAATCATTTATATATGGATTACATTTATGGTGTTTGTATGATGTAAAAAATTTTATGGTTAGATGCTTGCTTTTGAACACAAAATCTCAACTTGTACTTATCCCAACCTCTCTTACTTGTAAAGAGAATATATTTGCATGCATTGTTGAAAGTGTAATTTGACTTATGTTTAAGGCCTCCATTAATCTTGTATAGATCTATGGACAATCATTATACAATTGCATTTAATTTATTATAATATTTTACTATGTAATCCTTATGGGCCACGATTAACCTTGTTATAGTTTTTTTTTTATTTGTGGAAAACATCCCAAAAGGGATGCCACTTTCGGGTAAGACCCAAGGAGGCAGGGGTATCATTTGTTATAGTTAAGCTCACCTTATAACTTATAATTAACCTTAAGCCCTTTGGATATATAAAATTAGGTTAAACTCATTTATGTAATTGGGGTTTTGGTATTGGTATAAATACCCCCACCATTCCATCCATTGTATTGGAGTGTTGTGATTCTTATCTATGGATAATATAGTGATTATTTATAGTGCCTATGGGTGCCCATCTTATATTTTATCTTTTTTCATGTTTTATGCTTTTTGTATAAGATTTGTGTCATGACCCTCCCTTGGTAAAATTTTCTATGGGTGGATTCATATTTATGTTATTTTTGTGAACGAAATAATTGACTATTTCATTATTAGTTTATGCAGGACATATATGATGTATCTTATCCATGGAATGATTGGCAATTTCATGATTGATTTCTACAAACACATATTTGATAGAAGAATATGATGCTGTTAATGGATTTGCACTCTTGCAGGAAAAGGTTTTTGCTTGTGGGTGGAAGAAAAGATTAAGCCCTGAAAATGGGATGTCAATGAAGAAGGAAATATATTATTTTGCTTGCTACTTGTTAATATTTCTTTGATGTGATTTCTTTGACTATCATCCTTCTTTTGATGAGCTCCCTATTGATATAAAGAGATCTACTACAAAGAGAAATAAATATTTACGTTTATTGTTACTTTATTTTGTTTAAAAAAAATAGTGTGAATAAGGAAAGATTGTTTCCACTAGATTGACTTCATTAGTAGGCCAGGCTTCTTGTGTCATTAATATTTTAGTAAAGATTCTTGTTTCTATCCATTGTGGAAAGGAAATACCACATGAAACATGGTTTTTACTAAGTAGAAACTCAATGTTTTTCAAGGGTCAATTGCATTATCTTTTTGAGGAGCATGTTGTTAATCCAACTATCTAAACAAATGATTTTATTGTCTCCAAGTATCTCTTTGATAAAGATTTCGGAATGTAATAGTATGTGTCAAAAAGTAATCATCAGAGTAGCTTTTTGGTTGGCCATGTTTTCTCGTGATCGAAAGGATAGGGGAACATGTGAGGTGGAGTGGAAAGATAACAACGCCTCCATAATGACCCAAGCGATTCAGACAAGAGGAGATTGATTACTCTTTAGGAATATGGGGGAATGAAAAAAAAAATGTGGAGATAGGAGGAAGAAACAAATAGTATCTAGCGAAAAGGGACGTCTGGTTTAATTGATTGAAGTAATCGATAATATCAAGGTAGACTTCAAAAACCTTCTATCCTTCAATATATATTTAGTGGAAACTTTTATTTATAATTATTACTCCATAGTTTGAATTCGAAGGATCTCATTGTTGGGCTGGGTATGTAAATGCACCAAAAGAGTTTTCATTTGTAAATATTTTTGTTCATCTGGTTGTTGTGTTAGCTAGAGAAAATACTAGGGTGTTGATTGCAAAATTAAACCCATAATCCTGGAACTCTTCGAGACTTTGTTGGGGAAAGGTATTCTAAAGCTTGTAGCATAACATCATCAGGACAACCTTGTTGTTAGATCTTATTGTCTAAAGTACTTTCGTTTGCTCATGTTGTATATGTGGAATTCGAATGGTTTGAATCAATTATGACGCTAGCGTTACTTGGAGAAGAGGCCATGTAATAAACTGTAACCATGAACGTCTGAAACTCTTTCACTAAATATACTATGATATAAGATGGGAGTTTGGTTAGAGTCTATGTTTTTAACACCTTAGATACCAGGTATGTTAAGGTTTGTGGAGTCAAAACACGCAACTAGTTGCTCATTAATAACTGTCAGTTCAAATTGCTCGGTCTGCAAAGTCGCTGCTGCATTGAAGATTGGTCGGAGTGCCATTTGTAGGTGTATGGACAGTGGAACCTATAGCTATCAATCAAAACAGAGGGTATGGGCAGGCAGAAAATGGACAGAGTAGTGGCCACTGGGCCACTGCCCGAACAAGACAGCCATGTGCGTGCTATTGTTTGCTGTGGGTGTGTTGCCTTGTATAAGCCATCTGTTACGTGTGCATATCCTTAATTAATTCCAGCTCAATTTAACCAAGGATATTTTAATATGTTCTGTTATGATTGTTGATGACAGTGTGCATAAAGTCTGGGAGACCGCAGATAGCGTATAAAGCAATCGAGCTGGTGGAGTAGCGGCTGTCCAAGGATGGATGGCCGAAATACTACGATGACCCATCACCATCACTGACTGCCAGCACTAGACTGCAGGACAACATGGGAGAAAGTATGGGCTGGGAGGTGCGTGAGTGTAGTCCAAGTTTCCTTGTATTAAGTTGTTGGTATGAAACAGGGAGTAGGTGGGGGAGGTACATAGAAGGGCCATTTTTTCTTCTCGGCTGTTTATGAGAAGTAGGAGACAGAGGAGCGTAGAAAAAAAATAGAGCCGAGCTGTGAGTGTCTGAAGGGGTCTGTGTTGTTGGGTCCTTGACATTCTGAGGTGCTGAGGGGCAACGTCCAGGTGGGCTTGGGCAGTGCTTTGGGGCTTTCCAACACTGTGTGGCAAGGTGCCATATTCTGTTAAAGAGCCTGCGGGCTGTGCATTATGTTGTAATATTAGCAGTTTGCTATCCTTTATATAAATAAAGCTAGTGTTTTTCTGCGTTATTTATTTTCTCTGCTCTTTGAAATCCTAACAATTGGTATCAGAGCCTGATCACTCTCAGAGGGATTTCTGATTGAGTGGGAGCAATGGCTGGAGATTCTACATTCAAGATTGAAAAATTTGATGGGCAAAATTTTGGGTTGTGGAGGCAAAAAATAGAGGACTATCTTTATCAGAAAGATAACCTCTATTTGGCACTCAGGGGCAAGGATAAGGGCCAACCTGATGATATGTACGATGATGACTGGGAGCTGGTTGATAGAAGGGCGTTGGGGGTTGTCCGGTTATGCCTTTCTGATTCAGTCTCTTCCAATGTTCGTACACAGACTACAACCAAAGGGCTCATGGATGCATTGGCGGATCTGTATGAGAAACCATCGGCTTCTAACAAGGTATTTCTCATGAAGAAATTGTTTAATTTGAAAATGTTAGAAGGTGGATCAATCCAGGCTCATCTCAATGAATTTCATGCAATTGTTGATATGTTACAATCAGTTGGAATTGAGTTTGAAGATGAGATCAGGGCTCTTTTGTTATTATGTTCATTGCCGAATAGTTGGGATAGTTTGGTGATGACTGTTAGTAATTCTGTTTCTAACAAGAGTACTCTAAAGTTTGATGATGTTGTGAGTGTGATTGTGAGTGAGGGCATTCACCGCAAGGGCACCGGTGAGGCATCATCTAGTGGTGCTTTGAGTATGAGTGATAGGGGAAGACATAATCAAAGGAGAAGGAGCTCTTCCAGAGGAAGATCGAAGTCAAGATCCAAGGTGAAAGGAGACTGCTGGTATTGTGGAAAAGATGGGCATTACAAGAAGGATTGCATGTTGAGGAAGGCTGAAAAAGGTGAAAGGCATGGTGAGAACACAGAGGCAAATGTTGCAGGTGATGTTCTACAAGATGCTCTTGTTCTATCTTCCTCTCATGTTGGTGAGTCTTGGATTTTAGATTCTGGAGCCGAGTTTCATGCCACTTCCTGTAGGAGTCTCTTTTCTGATTATGCCCATGGTGATTTTGGACAAGTGTGTGTGGGTGATGGTCACCCATGTCAAGTTGTTGGAAAAGGCACCATCCAACTAAGGTTATCCAATGGTTATCACTTGCAACTGAATGAGGTGAGACATACACCAGAGCTTAAGAGGAGCTTGATTTCAGTAGGGCAATTGGGTAATGAGGGATATGATACTACTCTATCCAAGCATTCATGGAAGATTGTGAAAGGATCAATGGTTTTGGCAAAGGGTGAGAAGGTTGGAAACTTGTACCTGGTTTCTAATTCTTCTTTTGTCATGGTTGATCGGTTCCATGGAGGTTGGGCTCATAAGAAGCAAAGGAGAGTTACTTTCAGCCTTGGTGAAGAGGAGGTAAAGAAGCTTGAGCATGTAGATGTGACGACATCAGGTTTGGCTCTGAAACCTTCTTTTGGTAACTCAAATTCATATGTTAGTTTTAGTGGTGAGAAGCTAGGAAGCTCCCAAGCAGTGGGAGTTGTGAGGAGGTCCAGGCAAACACTGAATGGCGGTAAGGTGGATCTTACGAGATCAAGAAGGTATCACCGTAGCTTGTGTTTTGGTTCTGCATATTCACATGGATTCTTAGGAGTTGGAAATTGGGGGTTGCCCAATTTTGTTGGTTTGGAATGAAACCATGTTTGTACACCTTCCACAGGGGCTGCGGGATTGTAGCCAGGTTTGTGACTCCACGTGGGAGTTGTTAAGGTTTGTGGAGTCAAAACATGTAACTGGTTGCTCATTAATAACTGTCAGTTCAAATTGCTCGACTTGCAAATTCGCTGCTGCATTGAAGATTGGCCGGAGTGCCATTTGCAGGTGTATGGATAGTGGAACCTGTAGCTGTCAATCAAAACAGAGGGGATGGGCAAGTGGCAAATGGACAGAGTAGTGGCCACTGGGCCACTGCCCGAACAAGACAGCCATGTGCGTGCTACTATTTGCCATGGGTGTGTTCCCCTGTATAAGCCGTCTGTTACATGTGCATATCCTTAATTAATTCCAGCTCAATTTAACCAAGGACATTTTAATATGTTTAGTTATGGTTGTTGACGACAGTGTCCATAGGAGACCGCAGATAGCGTGTAGAGCGATCAAGCTGGTGGAGCAGCGGCTGTCCAAGGACGGATGGCCGAAATACTACGACGGTCCATCCCCATCACTGACTGCCAGCACTAGACTGCAGGAAGCATGGAGAAAGTATGGGCTGGGAGGTGCGTGAGCGTAGTCCAAGTTTCTTTGTATTAAGTTGCTGGTCTGAAATAGGGAGTAGGTGGGGGAGGTACGCGGAAGGACCATTTTTTCTTCTCGGCTGTTTATGAGAAGCAGGAGACAGAGGAGCGCAGAAAAAAAACAGAGCCGAGCTGTGAGTGTCTGAAGGGGTTCGGGTTGTTGGGTCTTTGATATTCTGAGGTGCTGAGGGGCAACGTTCAGGTGGGCTTGGGCAGTGCTTTGGGGTTTGCCAGCACTGTGGCAGGGTGCCACGTTTTGTTAAAGAGCTTGCAGGTTGTGCGTTGTGTTGTAATATTAACAGTTTGCTATCCTTTATATAAATAAAGCTAATGTTTTTTTTTGCGTTATTTGTTTTCTCTGCTCTCTGAAACCCTAACAAGGTAGAGAGGTAGCATTGCCGTAAAAGTATTCATAGTTTTGTTGATAACCGAAAAGGGATATGGAATCCTGATTATGTTGTTAATATACTTTGGAATGTAAAAGAAGGGATGAGATGGAGAATTGTGTGTGGCAAAAATATCTATTTTTCTCCTCGATCCTTACTCGATTAAAACTATAACTTTGAATTGTTTTGAAACCAACTACCGTCAGTAGGAATGATGTAAGTGAATTCCAGTCTACCTTATATAAATTTATGCTCAATGGACTTTGTAGAGTGCACCAGAAAGCGTTGGAACTCTGTGTGAATCAAGTTAGGTGCAGTCTGTTTGTTAAGCCGACTGGGATAGTTGTTATTAATGAGTAACCTTTTCATGCTGAAGGAATTCAGGTTTTTCCCATAGCTATTTGTTCGTTTTTAGATTGATTTTATCATCATGAAAGAAAAAGACTTTATGTGGAATGTTGTGTCTAAAGGTTTGAATAAATCTTCTTATGGAGATTATTTGATTCACTTTAGATTGCAAGTGCTAAGTCCACGTGTAATGCTTATACAAAAAGATAAACCGATTTAAGTAGAGGAAAAATAAAAATTCCTTGATAGCAAAATCTAGATTATGTTTTTATAATTTGATTTAAGTAGAGGAAAAATAAAAATTCCTTGGTAGCAAAATCTAGATGATGTTTTTATACTTTGATTTAGGGGCATGGAGCCCATTGCTTGCAAGGGAAGAAATAATTAGGCTTACTGGAAGTACTATTACAGAAGGAATCTAACATATAAAAAGAACGAATGAACGCTGGTATGGATGCCTTGTATTTTCGAAAGACTTGGACCATAGCTTTAAGGATATGCATAATGTATGGTTGTTTCAGTTTTGTTACACAAAATAAAGGAATTGATACCAGACAAAAGAAATGTGGGTTTCATTGGTATTGTATTATGTATTGTTTCGTTGGAAGGGTACAACATGTTTGGTTGTATTAATCCAAAAAGAATATGTTGAGAATATCATATGTGATTCTTATTTGTAATTGAAGGGACTATGTCTACTGCAAAATAGTATGAAGTATGGAATCGTTGAAAGTAGAAAAGTATCACCGGATGCCTCATTTCAAGAAAAGGATTTGTAATATGAATTAAATGATTTATTCATATTATGAAATTCTAAGGAGCATGAAATAACCTTAGTAGTGGACAAAGACATTATGGGATGTCTTTAAATCATTGTAAAGAATTAATTGCCCTATGAGATAAATAAAGAAAATGATTTAGGTTGGGTTTTTCTCTTAGGGGTTTCCTAGGATAATTGTGATGTTGTGTGGAGATTCTTTCTTTATGGATGTACTATGCTTAAAGTGCTAATGAATATTGTTAAGATTCTTTTAATAAGCGATCTTTTATTTTGGGTTCATTCTTTATTTATTTATGCATTAAATTATAATATAATTTCCAAGGGATAATTGTAAGTCATGTATGTTAAATCTTGCTATTACATATGGGTTAATTGAACCCTGATTTAGAAAGAAATTAAGATTGAAAATATTGATGATATTTTTATACTCTTTAAATATATGGTCAAATCACTATAAATCATACTTTCTTGGGAATTCAATAATTGCTTGTCATTGTCTCCATGGAATGGTTTAAGCCATGCATGGTAATTCGTAGTTTGCAATTGAAATGTAATGTGCTAGAATATTACTCAAATACATCATAAAGGATCTTGATGGGTGTATCTAGTAGATGTTTGAGGATTATGAAGGCACAAACAAATGAGAAGAGGGTCACTTCTTTTGTAATGTTGATTAAATTGGGTTGCAGAATCCTTAAGTAATTTTAGTTTCAAAGAACCTTATTCATATGGGATCTCAATAGAAGGAGAAAAGACCTATTATTTTGATTCCACGAAGTAAGATTTGGAAGAGGCCTATTAATGGGATGACTAGCTCATTGTGGATATGAGAAGGATAGTCGAATCCTACATGCTCATAACACCTACATAGATGGACTTATGTAGTGTGTGGTGGTTAGCATACCTCTTTCAACATGATGAAAGAGGGTAAGCTAGCTCATTGGGGTCAATGAGAAAGACAACTTGTAAACTAAGAATTTACATCTAGTACACTTACAGAACCAGACATATGTAAGATGTAGGGATAGGTGTGCCTCAAGAAGGATATAAGTGGAAAATCAATGTAGGATGAACATACATTGAACTAGGAAATCCTCGTGTATGTTGTAAAAACTTAGGATTGTACCTTGATAAAAGATTAAGAACAAGTTTTAACAAGTTTTAAAAACCTCTCTAATGGAATGAGATTTTGGGGATGTTACATTTGGTATCAGAGCACAAGGTTCATAGGGATATAAGCTTCCTTGCATAAGAATAGATGGTGATATGTAATAGGATACATACCCACGTAAAGGCTATACTTTGCATGAATAGACCATCTGCTGAAAGTTAACCCCTTTTGCCTAGTTAGAATAACTAGGTACATGGTTAGTAGTAGGAAACACAATTCAAACATGTAATTGTGAAATGATTCCTACTATTTCTCTTGTGTGTGACTAGGGATAATGCTGCCAAAGAGGAGAGTGAGTGTTGCCCCATCAACAAGGTAGACACAATAATTTATAGATCTCGGGAGAGATGATGGAATCTTCTTGCCTTTGGCCTCGATTGGTTTGGATATTCTATTGTGGATGATGTGGTTGGTGAGTGGTATCAATAGGCATATCACCATAGGTTACCTTAGGATATGCATCAAGTGGTTCTTTATAATCAGGTTGTTGTTCCTCATAGGCTTCATTATCCTATTGATTAGGGTACATTTGATAGCGTTCTAGTGAATGAGGTTGATGATGATGGATGGGTGGCAGTATAGGACGTTGATGATAAGTTGGATTTGGGCATGGACAAGGTCAAAGATTCTGATTTGGATGTGGTGGAAGGTTGTGTTGTTGTGCTTGGTGCCTAGGGTGTTGTTGAGCCGATTAATTTTTTTGTGTAGGTGTAGGCAATATTTGATGCAACACCCATTGCATTTGATGGTCCATTGTCATATTGGGTACTGATATTTGGTTTGCTAGGTCAGTTGTGTGTGGCTTATTCACATATGTGTGAATGATGCGAATGGGCGTTTGTTGCGCTTCAAACTTAGAGAGATCGTTGATTTATTTCTTGAGGTCATGAGAGGCTGTATTAACTTGGTACTACTATTGAAAGATATATTTCATGTAATCGGGAGGTATCAAAGTGCACCATCCTTGACCATACTATATATCAAAAGGTATAACAGGAGGATGAAGATCATCATCCCTAGGCCCACGAGCTGACATGGTAGCATTATGATTACCTTGATCATCGTATATATTCAAATGATCGTACTTACAACTCATCCAAGGATGATTAGCTAGAGTAGCTTGAATATCCCTATCTTGTTGTGGGGTACACCCATGATCCTGATCCAGGGGAGTCGTAGGTCAAGCCAGGATATGGATACGTAGTAGGGGCTTTCTAGATTTTTTAGATTGGTTGTAGTTATTCCTATAAAATATGTGTAAGGTATCCTAATCAGGATAATCGATATCTTGATCATATTCAGTTATTTTAGGTGAGTTGTGAGTGTGGACACTCGAAGTGTTGGGTCAGTGGTGTGAAGGATGATATTGATGGGGGACGAGAAAATCGCACTCACTCAATTCCCAAATTTTCTTCTATTAATCTGGAAAATACATACAAAAACAGCCCGCAGGCTTTACAATAACCAGCACTCGGCTTGGTTTTCACTATCACACTCTGCGTGCGATCTTCCTAATCCACCTCCCTAATCTATTACAAAAACTGGGTTTTTGTAGAGGCCCCGATCCTCTGAAGCATCTTACGCGAAAACCAGAGCAACAACCCGATTAATTGCTCCACTTCGCATGGCCCCTATCATCGCCGCTTTCATCAGATCACTCTGTGCGACCCATCCTTTTTGTTTCCCACGCTTCTTGGTATTCGCCCGCTTTAACTGCACCTTGGTGCCACGTGTCGTCCTTGCTCTGCAACCGCCGCCTGACCTCTGTCGTCTTCTTCCTCCAGCTGCACTATAGCAGGGGTCACGATATCGCGACATCTTCCTCATCCTGCCCTTCCTTTTCCTTTTTGATCGCGATATCGCGACATGTCGCGCTATCGCGACATTTCTCTTCCTCGTTCCTCTTTTCCACTTCGTGTCGTGAAATCGTGACATGTCACGATTTTGCGACATCTTCTCTTCCTGCCTTCTTTTGCTCCTTCAGGTCATGATTTCATGACATGTTGCAAAATTACGACATCTTCCCATCTCATCTTCTCTCTCCCCTTCACGTCGTGAAATCGCGACATGTCGCGCTATCGCGACATCTTCCTTCTTTGCATCCTTTCTTCTCCTTCGGGTCACGAAATCGCAACAAGTCACGAAATCATGACTTTTTGGCTCCCTTGCATTCTTTTCTCCATTGGGTCACGAAATCACGACATGTCACGAAATCGCGACATCTTCCTCCTTCGGCTCCTTCGCTCGCCCCTTCGTCGTGAAAATGCGACATGTCACGAAATCGCAACATCTTTCTTCCTTGGCTCCTTCTTTGCCTTCTGGTCGTGAAACTGTGACCTATCACGAAATCGTGACGTCTCCTTCTCCTTCGGCTCCTTCTTCGCCCTCAGGTCGTGAAACCATGACATGTCGTAAAATCGTGACATCTACTTCTTTCGTACTCTGCTTCTGCTCCTGGGTCACGAAATCACGACATGTCACAAAATTGCGACATCTTTGCTTGCAGCCTTCTCCTTCCTTCTTGGGTCACGAAATCATGACATGCCGCGAAATCATGACATCTTCTTCCTGCTGGCTTCGTTCTCCATTTTGTGTCGTGATATCACGACAACTTCTCCTCGCTCACCCCCTTGCTGCACTTGTGTCGCGATATCGCGACACATTTCTTGTCGCGATATTGCGACAGTTTCTTCTTACTGACTTCGTTCTTTGTTTGCATCGCGATATCGCGACACATATTCTGTCGCGATATCGTGATAGCTTTCAACGTCGGCTCCTCTCTCCTTGTTGTGTCGTGATATCGCGACACTTCTTCTGTCGCGATACCGTGATAGATTTTTCTCCTCGCCTTCTTCATCTTTTTCTGTCATAATTTCGTGACACATTGTGAAATCGCGACGTTTTTCCTCCTTTGGCAACTTTTCAGAAGTGGCCCTCCTGCCACTGGATGCTTCTGCATCAAGTGCTATTGGATGCTTCTGCATCAGACACTCGGGGTTGGTGGAGAAGTGATCTTAACTTTTGCACTGTCTGGTTACTGCCTTCTGCAGCACCTCCAGACATTCATCTGCCTTTGCAGCCTATTCCAACCCCTTCTCCTGGCCTCTATTTCTCAGTTTATCCTTGCGCTTTCTACGCCACTCCTCTTGCCTCTGTAAATCCATTCTATGCAGCTCCTTTTGTAGGGCTTTCACTTGCCTCTGCAAATATCTCTTGAGCAGCTCCTCTTGCAGGGCTTGCATTTGCCTCTATAATGCCTCAAACTCTTCCATTGTTATCGTATCTCTCTCACCGCCATGGCTTCTTCATGGAGGCATTCTACTCACTCTCTCACAAGCCCTTCCACAGATCTTGGTGTAACTGCCTCACGTCCGACGATCTGTTACACACTCAGGAACTTCCGGGATCCTAAACTCTCTCTTCTCCCTCAGAACCCTACCACAGATCCTGGTGTAACTGCCTCACGTCCGGCGATCTGTTACACACTCAGGAACATTGGCTCTGATACCACTGATGGGGGACGGGAAAATCGCACTCACTCAATTTCCCAAATTTTCTTCTATTAATTTGGAAAATACATATAGAAACAGCCCACAGGCTTACAATAACCAGCGCTCAGCTTGGTTTTCACTATCACACTCTGCATGCAATCTTCTTAATCCACCTCCCTAATCTATTACAGAAACTGGGTTTTTATAGAGGCCCCGACCCTCTGAAACATCTTACGCAAAAATCGGAGCAACAACCCGATTAATGGCTCCACTCTGCACGGCCCCTATCATCACTGCTTTCGTCAGATCACTCTGTGCGACCCATCCTTTTTGTTTCCCGTGCTTCTTGGTATTTGCCCGCTTTAACTGCACCTTGGTGCCACATGTCGTCCTTGCTCTGCAATCGCTGCCTAACCTCTGTCGTCTTCTTCCTCCAGCTGCACTATAGCAGGGGTCATGATATCGTGACATGTCACGATATCGCGACATCTTCCTCATCTTGCCCTTCCTTTTCTTTTTCGATCACGATATTGCGACATGTCGTGCTATCACGACATTTCTCTTCCTCGTTCCTCTTTTCCACTTCGTGTCACAAAATCGTGACATGTCACGATTTCGTGACATCTTCTCTTCCTGCCTTCTTTCGCTCCTTCGGGTCATGATTTCATGACATGTCGTGAAATCATGACATCTTCCCATCTCGTCTTCTCTCTCTCCTTCACGTCGCAAAATCGCGACATGTCGCGCTATCGCAACATCTTCCTTCCTTGCATCCTTTCTTCTCCTTCAGGTCGCGAAATCGCGACAAGTCACAAAATCGTGACTTTTCGGCTCCCTTGCCTTCTTTTCTCCATCGGGTCGTGAAATCGCGACATGTCACGAAATCGCGACATCTTCCTCCTTTGGCTCCTTCGCTCGCCCCTTCGTCACGAAAATGCGACATGTCGTGAAATCGTGACATCTTTCTTCCTTGGCTCCTTCTTCGCCTTCTGGCCGCGAAACTGCGACCTGTCGCGAAATCGCGACGTCTCCTTCTCCTTCGGCTCCTTCTTCGCCCTCAGGTCGCGAAACCACGACATGTTGTGAAATCGCGACATCTGCTCCTTCCGTACTCTGCTTCTGCTCCTAGGTTGCGAAATCATGACATGTCGCGAAATCATGACATCTTTGCTTGCAGCCTTCTCCTTCCTGCTTGGGTCACGAAATCGTGACATGCCGTGAAATCGCGACATCTTCTTCCTGCTGGCTCCATTCTCCATTTTGTGTCGTGATATCGCGACACATTTCCTATCACAATATCGTGATAGCTTCTCCTCGCTCACCCCCTTGCTGCACTTATGTCGCGATATCGCGACACATTTCCTGTCACAATATTGCGACAGTTTCTTCTTGCTGACTTCGTTCTCCGTTTGCATCACGATATCGCGACACATCTTCTATCGCGATATCGCGATAGCTTTCACCGTCGGCTCCTCTCTCCTCGTCGTGTCGCGATATCGTGACACTTTTTCTGTCACGATATTGCGACAGATTTTTCTCCTTGCCTTCTTCATCTTTTTCGTTGCGATTTCGCGACACGTCGCGAAATCGCGACGTTTTTCCTCCTTAGGCAACTTTTCAGAAGTGGCCCTCCTGCCACTAGATGCTTCTACATCAGGTGCTGCTGGATGCTCCTGCATCAGATATTTAAGCCAAGATGATCACATCGTCATTCAGGGATGATGAGGTCCTGTGGATCAATCCAAAAATGATCCATGGCTCTAGGCGATGGATAAAAAATGTAAGCTCGTGAATGATCTTGGATAGATGTTATGATCATCTGCTAGGTAGGTAGTGCGTAAAGATCCACGATAATGTTATCAAGCACTTTCTAAACTATGCAAACAAATAAAAATATAAAACAATCAAGAAAGCACTCTTTGTTTTGATTTTTGATGAATTTTTTGTTTTATTTATTTTTTATTTTGTTTGATTTTGTATGTTTCTATTTTTGGAACCTCTACTCCTAAAAGACTAAAGGGGATGAAGAGAATACTATAAAAAGATGGTTTGTGCACATCCTCTATAGAAGAATGCTACACAAATGAAAAAAGTGGATTCCTATAAGGATAAATTGGCAATGGATAACACTATAGGAAGAAAAATGCCCCCTTAAGGAGGAGCTGCACTATCTAAATCCTGCTACTTGTCTAGCCAAGCTTTTGCTTCACACTCGGGCATGCTTGAATATAAATGATAGTTGTGTTCCATAGATTATTAAGCCTTGTGGTTAAAGGGCATCTAAACCTAACCTACTTCAATATGCACCCAAAAGTAGGGGGCTTCTCAATGATGAAGTCCAAGAAACCACTTGCAAGGGCTACTATGGTGTGTAGGGGGCGAGCCAATAGAAGGAGATGAAATCTAACATCACTGGTCTTGATTGGGGGTTGGTTAGGAAGGCCAAACTTGCCAATGTTTATGTGATGCATGCATGCATGAAATTCCTTTTATTGTTAAAATGAAACAAAGAGCACACGATGATTATAATTATGCAAATTGTAAAGTAAAGTGCATCTATTTTCCTTAACCATGCTCAATATTTCATCAAACAACAATGTAGAAAGGAAAATAGTGAAAATAGCAAGACCGTCTCGCAATGATATGACCACAAATCTAAAACCATATTGATATAAGATAATCATGATGTGATAGATTGAAAACTAAGAATGAATATGCATGAATGCAATTATGATATATATTTTTGTTGTTTTCTTTGTTTTCCTATCTAAAACATGAAATTAGACTATCCAAAGATGTGAAGGCATAACTTGGAATTCTTTCATTTGACATAGACCTTGCATACCCCTATAGTTTTGCCTTTGGTTCAAGGCTATTTGATTGTTAGATAGTTTCAGGATAGGGGCCATATTGCTAGGGGAAAATGGCGCAACAAAGGCTATCTCACTACATGATGATGGTGCCTGTGTACCTACAAAAGTAAAAAATAAGTAAAAATTTAGTCATTTTATTAATGCAAGAAACCAATAAATGAGGAAATTGTGAGATCCAAAGGGGGTCCCACAATGATCGCCATTTGAAAGTGCAAAAAATCATGCACCATAAAAATGATAAACAATTGAAGGAAAAGTAGATGATAAAACATGATGCAATAAAAGAAACCAAATGGTAACGAATTTGACTATATTAAATTGATATTGATTTCTTTTACAAAGGTGTTACAAAGAATCCCATTCAAGGATTTCATTGATGATACAATGTTACAATGAGGACTATGATGCCCTTGTTCACCAAATAGATCTTTCTCTTGGTGCAATATAAAAACTATTCGAGCCCACAACAATGATTTTTGGACCAGGTTTTCTTGAAACCGCTATATGAGGATAAGATCCAGATTCTTTCACTGTCTTGAATCTTGTAACCTGCGTGCAATGAAACAAGGGGGGTTAGTAGCACTTGTGGGGCCCACCAAGGTTGGACCCATAATTATCAAGAGATAAAAATTAATAAAGTAAGTGCATGCATTAAATAGCAAAATATCCAAGCTAATACTATGATATAAAGTGCTCAAAATGAAGGATTTGCTATTAAAAATAACATGCAAATATAGATCTAAAGTAGATTGCAATAAAAACCATAAAACTGATCACCTGATCAAGGTCATATCTGGTCGAGATGGTCTTACCTGCAGGACTGTCTCAGGCGATATGGTCGCTGTCGTAGACTTGCAACTTTATGGAACCGATCCCAAGCAAAGTTGAGGATGATCCGAAGGTCAGTTTTGTTAATGATTTGGTAATAATATATTGGTGAGTGTGTTTATTTGATCGATCCAAAATAGCAAAATTGATCATGCAAAGATGAAGAGGATGACTTTGAGGTTTACGTAATGATGAACTAACATTGACAACAATGAAGAAACTTGGTAGGTGAATTCGGTAGCACTTCATTACTTTGGTATAAAAATTATGGATCTCAAAACTAGGAAGGGATGCCTCAATTTTATAGCCTCCTTGGCAAGGTTCCAAAGAGGCAAGTGGCAATCAAGGGCATCCCTAATTACCAATTACCACCAACCTGTAATAAATTGTAGGTAATTCTGCTTCTTGCAGGCTATCTGCACCAACAAAAAATTAGTTAGTGCATTGATAGGCAATCAGGCATGTGTTATTTATTTATTTTTTGTGTGCATGAGGATATCTTTATGTGAGATGATCTTGAATTTGAGACCATATTGGGGCGATATGGTCTTGCTGCCGGTGGGAGAAAGTCTCCTTTTGATGCAAGAAGACACCAAATTAGCCCTAAGGCTAACCAAGAAGAGTGACATGATTTAGAAAGAAGAATTTTTGGGAGTCTCCATGTGATGATACATTTTAGGTATCTACAATTATAATTTATTATAATCACCATATCTAAAATTCAAATTAACCAAACTTTAAAATGTTTCCTAAATTAATAATCCACACTAACGACTCTTCCCTTATACCTATGTCCATTAGGGTTTTAAAGTGACTATGATTGAAGAGATTTAACCACTCCAAGAGAAGCACTTAAGGCACTAAGCATGTAGAACTATAAGTGACCACCTATAGATTAGTACTTTGAAAGGTGCTTCTTGGTTCTCTCCAAAACTTAATACCATTCTAATAAATAGGTAAAAACCATACATAGGGGTCCAAAATCTCCTTTAACATCTTAAAAGGATGTACTAAGCTAACAAAGTATAATAGATAACCACACTTGAATATGGAGATGTATGTGGCCCCCATAACAAAACAATTTTTTTTCTCCTATACCTTCTAAACCAGTAGATGAAAGCTACAAAGAACAACTTGCAAAACATCATGCTATAAGCTTCTGATGGTTGGAGGAATCCTTAGGAGCCACAACCCAGATCAAGGAAAGATATCTCCACTAGAAGGACTAGGTAAAACAGATTTAGAACATCAAAGCGAGATTCTTAAGAGATAAAAACAAACTGACCTATATTGAACCTTTAGCAACATCAATGCATTATAGACTCAAAAAATAAAAAGGGAGAATAAGTATTGTCATAATTTAAGACCTTCTAAGAAAATAGATGATATTCCCATTTATTCCCAAAGTAAATAATTACAGAAACAAACATTTATACATGCAACTATGTATGCAATATAAATAATTCATTGAATAATAGCAATGCACTTAGCATATATAAATGTATATATTTTTTAAAATATAAATCATATGAGGCATTCATCATTCAAGAAAAAATAGGAGGCAAATACTTCCACAATAACAACTTTGGTTGATTCTTCTTTCTTCTTAAATATTCACTCTCCAAATCTTCCTCCAGCTAGCCTCCAAAAACTTGGCAATCCCCACCATTTATATATTCTTAGAGGAACCAAAATAAATATCAAAGAAGAAAGTGATCTCTTCCTTACATGCCATTCCTTTATGCACAAGAGTAACACTTCAAATCTAAGTTACAAGAAGATTTCCAATGTTGCCAACTATTACAATGTTTCCAATATTTCCAACTAGCCAACATTATGAACTTTATTTATTAATGAATTTACCATTTATTAAAGCTACCTTAATTCACTAATATACATATAAGGCATTCATCATTCAAGAAAAACTAGGAGGCAAATACCTCAAGAATAGTAACTTTGATTGATTCTTCTTTCTTCTCAAATTTTCACTCTCTAGGTCTTCCTCCAACTAGCCTCCCAAAACTTGAAAGTATCCACCATATATATATTCTTGGAGGAACCAAAAGAAATATCAAAGAAGGAAGTGATTTCTTCCTTGCATGCCATTCCATTATGCACAAGAGTAACATTTCAAATCTATGTTACAAGAAGATTTTCAATGTAGCCAACTATTACAATGTTTTCAATATTTCCAGCTAGCCAACATTAAGAACTTTATTTATTAATGAATTTCTCCTTTATTAAATCTACCTTAATTCACTAATACCCATAGGTCTAGCTTTTATAATTAAATCACTATCTCATTAATTCAATTGTTTTTTCTAATGCTAGTGTTATTTACTAACATTAGGATTAAATCAATTACTCATCTCCTAGAATTAATTTAATTAATATCGAATGTTAATATTAACCATTAACATCAATATTATTTTAAAGTATTAATTATTAATACCTAACTTGATAAAATTATTTACCAAACAATTTCCATGCATCAAAACACATGCATAAATTCATCTCAATGCTAAACTACATGTCTAAGATACAAATCGACAATATGCACAGACAATATTTTTCCTTAAGAAGGAGGCTTTATGATAAATAAAATGTTATCATCCACCTACTAAGGATGGATATTTTGCTTAAATAGCAACCTTCTTTCCTGAAGAGGCATTTTTAATCAAAAATATGCAAATGCATCTATATGAGGGTTTTATTTTACCCTTGAGTTGTCGATGAGAATTTCATCCATCATTTATATTTTCCTCTCAACTTTGGTGGTTGTTCCATATAAATCCACCCATGAGAGTACCTCGTATTACAACCACAAATTTCATTAGTAGTGCCATGTTCTAAAAATAACATAATCCAACTTAGAAAGCATAAAGTACAACTATCAAATCAT
Organism: Wollemia nobilis; assembly: GCA_028583015.1. Lineage (NCBI taxonomy): Eukaryota > Viridiplantae > Streptophyta > Pinopsida > Araucariales > Araucariaceae > Wollemia > Wollemia nobilis. Next base: position 10,966,229 of record JAQPPZ010000440.1, read on the forward strand.
CTTGATAGAATAAAATTTGATCATGCATTTAATATCAACTCTTCAGCACATAAATCAAGTAATAAGGGAAAGTCCTTCCAAGGAGGGCCACTACAACTATGCATGAAGAAGATGGTAGGTTGGTCTTAAAATATGTAGACTATATAATCTATTTCTTGTAGAAAGATAAGGAATTCATAGAAGCTTTTCTTAGAGGTCATATAACCCTAGGTTCCTCTATATAGGAAAATTCCATATTGGATCACCCCAATATCCTAATGCAAATTTTTTTCCAATAAACAGTTAGACCCATCCTTTAGATCCATCAAGATGAACCTTAATGCATCCACCTCTCATTTCATTGATTCAAATCCATCTTCTCTTATCACATAATGGATGCCAAAATACAAGCCCTCCTAAATTTGTTGGTACATCATTAATCTCTTCCTATCCTTGAGAATTTATTGCAAGATAACATTAGTTTCCCCACATCTCAACAAGTAGGTACAAGTTGAACTCTTAATCAAAGTGTACCATCAAGTTCACTAGTTTGTAATCCTCACATCAATGTATCCTATGGTTATTATTCTAATACCACAAGCACATGGATAGGGTTAAAATAAAGATCTATCCTTATGATATCTCATCATCAATCCTGCAACCCATTAATATTTGGTATCTTAAAAATAAGTTATATGATGCCAGATTTAAAATTTTATTCAGAGTATACCAATCTGCATATTACATTTATTATCAACAAGTCCCTTCTACCTCTTAGCATATGCCTCTTATCTCATCACATCTTATTTCTCTTAAACTTGAAGCCCTGACAACTCAACTAGAGCAATTGAAGTAACAAATGGTTTTTATGCAAGGGGTACCATCAAGTTACAAGTACTCCTATGATGACTTGTGCAATCAAACTCTAGATCCTTTTGTACCTAGCCATATTTTCCTCCTAAATTTGAAACACCTAAGTTTGGAATGGTATTACCATATATCGAGGTATTTCCTAGAGAGACTTAGGGAACTTATAAATATGTTTGTTAAGAAATTATCCATCTACATTAAGAAAAATATCATCATTGGTGATCTATACAACTCAAATAGTTTGAAGAAAATAATGCCACCAATTTCTAAATAAAAAGATGAGGTCTAGTAGGAAAAATACAATATGTTCCTCGACATAAGGACCTGCTTGATATCTTTATAGGAAACATCAATGAGAAATTAGTCTTCTACTTGGAGATGACTAGTATATCATTTTGAAAATGCAATTGATAAGCCCAAGAAAGTAGAGACTTCCCTCATTGAACATGGACATCTAAAACCTAAATACAATAAAGAGGAAGATCAATATTCCTCTAACATAAAGGGGTAGTATAAAAAAAATATTGTAGACAATGGAGTCATATATTCATGTCATTCCAACAATGTTAATGCTATCAAAAACCTTCAAAAACTTGTCATAGGGAAGTATCAGTAATAAAAATCCAAAAGGAAGCAACATCGAGTAAAGGAACCTCTTTTAGCCATCCTAGGTCAAATTTTTTAAAGCTAGAATGATATATATGTGTCCCATTAAGCCTATAAACCCTCACAAAAAAACCTTTTAGATTCAATCCAACTAGAAATGTGCCTTCCATTGTGTCAACTATCATGTGACTAATGGATGTGTAGACCTCAAGAATACAATCTAATACCTTATTAACAACATCTAAATTATTCTCAATGTCTCTAATTCTCAACCTTATTCTAATTATGATATAAGAATTTTAAGATTCTATTTCTTAATCATAATCAAAACCTAAATCTAGTGGAAAACATTGAGTAAAGAAATGTACCACCTACAAACCAAGGGATGGTAAGTGTAGTCAATTATCCTTATCACATTCATCATATCTATCATATTTTTGTTATAACATGGTAACAACACAAAAATCAACCATTTGGTCAACATTCAAGACCCTTTCTGGTCCTTCGTTTGAAAATAACTTCTCCAACCAAAGGACCTCCTGAAATCATCCAATATAGGACCAAGGATAAGGGTGCTTTTGATTTGCTATGGTTACTTGAGAGTACCCAACTAAGATCTCCCTTCTTAAACTTATCAAGTCTTCTTTGATCCATATTGACATTTTAATAAAAATCTTGAGCAAATATGTCATTCATCAAGACCTCAATTTTGATGAGTGTACTTCCATAGTAGGGCCAATAAGTGTTAATCACACCAATATACCATTCCATGAATACAATATTTTTTAATCCTATTTTGCTGAAGATATATCACTATACATTATAGGCCATATCGACAACAAGTTCATTTAACAAATTTTAATTGATAATGGTTTTGGTCTAAATTTTTTGAGCTTAAAATTCACTAGATATTTTGGGAATATTAGGCTAGTGGAATTCTAGTATTAACCTTCAAATTTGGTCCTTGCACTCTTAATACTATCTTCTATGTCATGCCATATGGCTTATCATACAACAATATTTTTTGGAGGCCATATATCCACAAGATGCGAGTCATCATTTCAACCCTCTACTAATGTCTCTATTACAAATTTAAGACAAGACCTTTCATATTCCTACAAATATCAAATATTTTTGCATATTTTTATATGATCAAGATCAACAATATAAAAGCTCATCTATTCTCTTTTCTAAATTCATCTCTTAAATATTTTTCTTCTTATCAATATGCCATCATTGATACATTAAGGTTTCTCAATCTAAATAATTCACTTTTTTAATGACCTTCATACACAATATACTAATTCAATAACCATTAATACAAAAGCTAACCCAAATAATAATCAATTTATTTTAGACCTAGCCAAATTTTCTTTGTCTCCTCAAATCTTAGGCTTGTGTTCTAGCAATAAGGGTAAAATAATACAAATAGAAAGTTGCTACTTATCTTGTGCTAGGACTACCAATGGCGAGAAAATCCTTGATAATAATCCTTATTCTATTGAATGACAATATGCTTCACACCTTCTATGAATCTCATATCCCATCCCAAAGTAACTATTTTCCAATATAAAATCTTGAAATAAAGGTCTAGGTTTGTATGAATAGGGCATCAAGGACACTTATAGACCAAATATTGTCCAATATTTTGTGGTATAGGATATATCTCTAGTCCTAATGAGTGATTTTTTCCTTCTTATTATAGCAAACAAGAATTTGATGATATTGATTAGTGTGATAGAACATCCCATGATAGTACAATTACTTTGAATGGACTAGATTAGGATAAGGATGATGATAGTGGGTCATATCTTCTCATAGATCGTAGCTTCTCTAAATTTATCTAAGATATTAGTATAAAATTTCTAACCCTTGCTTATCTTGAACTAATTTCTCTTTAAGACCATTGTGAGTAGGAGGACGTTGCAAATGATCCTCTCTAAGATGGTCCTTTAGATTATCTACATTAGGACAACTTTTATTTTGAGAAATCATTTTTACAAATTGTAATTGTGGCTATCTCAAAACAAATTAACAACAATAAGCCAACCTTAGATCATGTAGAATTAGAGAACCTAGAAGTTCTAACCAACCCCCCTTCAATTGGAAGGTGAATCTTATATTTTAGTAGATGAAATTGTGGACATCAATATTAGGATTGATCCTCAAATTAGGAAAGGTCTTGACCCCAATCAAGCATGAATAGTATACTAAGTTTTTAAAGGAGTTCAAGAATTTTCTTTTTTGGTCCTATGTTGATGTGTTCAATCTAGATCATTCCTTAGTTGTCCATAATCTAGTTGACACTCCTGGTGCAAAATCCATAAAACAAAAAATAGAAAAATATGCTTGAAAGTTACACTTCTAGTTAAGGAAGAGCTCCAAAAATTACTTGATATAGACTTCATCAAAGCCATTGAGCATTTTTATTGGATATATAGTGTTGTTCCTATTTCCAAGAAAATAAGAAGTGTTAGAGTGTGCATTTACTTTTGAGACATCAACAATGCATGTCCCAAAGACAACCTCCCTCTATTGAACGTCAATATGAATGTAAATTTTTCTATAGGATATAAAATATTGTAATGGATGAATTCTATGTATACAACCATATCATGATAGCTCATGAAAATTAATCCAAAATAGATTTCATCACCCCATGAGGAACCTTCTACTATAAAGTTATGCCCTTTAGGATGAAAAATGCAAGGGCTAGATACTAGAGATCCATGATATACATCTTTCATGACACGATGCATGATATTATAGAAGACTATGTTGATGATCTTCTTGTTTGGTCTTTAAATTGGGAAGATCATGTTTAGGACTTAAGACATATTTGAGCAACTAAGGTAGTACAAGGTATGTCTAAAGCCTCATAAATGTATATATGGGGTTATATCAAGAAAATTGTTGGGATATATCATATCCTAGAAAAGAATCAAGGTTTATCTTTACAAAATATTGGCTATAATCAATATGCATTCCCCTAGTACTCTAACTTGGCTTAAGATTCTCCAAGGAAAAATATAGGCCATTTAGAGTTTATATCCCAACTAGAAAAAATGTATCAACATTTCACTAAGATTTTGACAAGGATGTGGTCTTTGAATAGGATAATGATTATCAAGCTACTTTCAATGCTTTGAAGTCCTACTCATTGTCCCATCGTATCCTTAACACACCTAATACCCTAAGGCCCTTGTTGCTATACATAGTTTCCATAGCCTTAGGAGATATGTTGGCACAATATAACGAGCAACATAGAGAAAGGGCTATTTTATATATTATCCAAACATTGGTTAATTATGAAGTCATATATACATACTTAGAGAATTTATGCCTATCCATAGTGTTTACCTCCCAAATTCTTAGATACTATTTGTCTAGCCATAAGACCTTTGTCATTGCAAGAGTTTATGCCTTACAATATCTCATGTACAAACCTCACATCTCAAGAATAATCACTAAGTGGATCATTGCACTTAGTGAATTTGATCTTGATTTTGTCAATTACGAGTCTATGAAATATCAAGTCATTACTAACAACTTAGCAGCTACATCTTTAGAAGCTAGCCAACCCTTAGTGGTATAATTTCATGATAAGTTAGTCTTCAACCTTGAAGTAAATCATGTTAACTCTTGGATATTATACTTTTATGGTGCTAGTTGTGTTAAAGGAGTAGGTATGGGAGTCATATTAGTCAATCTTCAATAATAACTGATATTGTTATCCTTTAAGATTATGTTTTCTTGTACCAATAACACTATTAAGTATAAAGACTTCAGATTAGGGTTACATGCAACATTGGATCTTTAGGTTAGAAATATATCTATATTTTGGGACTCCCATATAGTAGTGAACTAAGTAAATTGCATTTATCAAACCAAATATGATAATCTAAGCCATATAAAAACATTGTTGACAAACTAATATATACTTTTGATAAAGTCCATATTGATTGTATCCCTAGGTTTAGCAATTTCCATGTCAATGCTATGGACTTGATTGCATCCATGATCCTATTAGAGTTGGATGACTAAGTATCTATGATCACAATTCAAAAATTTAGGAAGCCTTCAACGCTAGAGTCTAGTCAACATCCTTTAGAGGTATTTTCCTTAGAAGCAATTCTATCCCCTGGTACTTGGTATAAGGACATATTTGTTTACTATAATTACGACACCTTGCTTGATGGTTTGACCACAAGAGTAAAAATATAAAGAAATATACCTATAGGATCATCAAAATATCAAGAAATATGCCTATAGGATCATCATAATTGATGATATTTTATACTATCATACACTTGATAAAATTTTTCTTAGGTGTTTAGACTTTATGAAAGCTAAAATAGTCATCAAATAGGACCATTATGGACCATAGAGTGGTCACTTTGGTGGTGTTGCTATTGCAAATAAACTCCTATGGATGGGTTATTATTGGTCATCCATGGAAAAATAATATTGCAACTAAGTCAAGAGGTATGATAAGTGTTAAAAGCATGACAACCTTATCCACTCTTCTTCTTAATATCGTCAACCCTTAACCTCACCTTGGCCATTCTCCATTTTGGGATTGAACATCATTGGAAAGATAAATTCTATTTCCTCTAACAAATGCAAACTTATCATATTTAATAATGAATACTTCACCAAATAGGTCAAAAATATACCTTTAGCCTCAACCATTAGAGTCTAAGTATCCAAGTTTATCCTTAACCAGATCCTTAGTCATTATGTCATCCCTCATATTAAAATATTGGATAATAAAATATCTTTCAAGAACAAATATGTCCACATGATTTGTACTAAATACAAGATTCAACAAAAATGGTCCAACCCTTACTATCCCCAAGGTAATAGTTAAGCTTAAGTCTCTAATAGAAATATTTTAAAAATACTCAAGAAGTTCATTAAAAAAACTAATAGAGATTGTCATCTTCAGTTGTATCTAGCCTTATGGGCATATTGCACCAGTGTCAAAATTCTCACTAGTGCAATGCCCTATGATTTAGTTTATGGAACTGAAGTTATCTTCCCTCTTGATCTTGAGGTGTTGATAGAAAAATTTATCTCTTCACCATCTATCCATACATCATATCAATTTACATCCATCTTGTCACACCATGAAAACTATGAGGTTTGTAGGCATTGATGGTAATATCTCACATCTCTAATCTTATCAAATTCTTGATCATATTGCTTTTGAACCCATGCAAATTGTTGGATGTTCTCAATAGAGTTTTAATTCTCTATGCAAGATCATTAAAACCACCTCAATCATATAAAATAATGGGGGAAATATACCTCATATCCATAATAGACTATTCCTCCTAACTCCATTGGAGGTAAATCTATTGGAACATCACCTCCTAAATCCTCTATGAAATTTATCTAGAGGTAAATCATCACCACTTGGGAATATTTCACAAGTCCTCTTTAACATATAGTTTAGAGGTAAGTTTATAATCAAATTTCCTCTGATATTTATCTAAAGATAAATCAGAAGTTCTTTATAAAATTTGTCTAAAGGTAAATTAGAAGTCCTTTATAATATTTGTCTAAAAAGAAATTTAAATTTCTTTTGAATTTTATCTCATGTCGAATCCACCTACAAAAGTCTTGTATAAAATTTATCTATAGGTAAACTTGAATTCCTTTAGACATTGGTTTAAATATAAATCCACCAACACAATTCTAGTATGCCATTTATTTATAGGTAAAGTAGAAGTTCTTTAGATATAAGTTTAAATACAAATCATATGACAACTTGAGGGATGTGAAAATGAGGTGATGATCAAGGTAAATCAATGATACAAATTAGAAATGATAGAAGAATGAAAAGCTAGAATCATACAAGTTGTTAGGCTTGAAAACCTTTGAAATATATATTATCCATAGAAGAGAAAAATTAAATAACATATGTTCAATCGAGAAGATCAACTCTAAAATTTAAATATTACAAAATAATAATACTCTTTAATTCAATACAAATTTCTTAAATTGATTACATCCAAATGGATTCTTTTACAATTGGTGACTCACACCCAATATATAGAAATCCTATATGTGAATAATAACAAGAATTTTCTATATCTAGCTCCCCCATTTTTTAATTTTTAATTTCCTTTTATATTTTTAGAACTAATATCTCTTGTATTGTTATTATATTTCTAGCACTTATCCATTCATAATTATGGGCATCATACATTGAGTTTACATCATGCAATTCATATGTATGCTCTCCAAAAATATAACTAAACTCAACTAAAGTTATTCCTAAAATAAGATAATCCCTAAGTTATACAACCTAAAAATAAGAGTCAATTACAAAAATTATCAATATTCTAAAATAACAAAATAAATAAAAATAATTACTAATTTTTATTTTATTAATTAATTAATAATTAATCTATTTTGCATCACGATCTCCAACATTCCTTTCTTTGATGTAAAATGAAGAAATATCTAACTCCTTTAATTTTGTATGAGTTTATTTCAATAGCCCCTTGGTCAAGATGCCCACCACTTGGTCTTCAGGTTTAACATATTGAACAACCGCCTTCTTTTCTCATAGAGTGATTCTTCAATTTAATGTATTTCATCTTTGCATGAAATACAAGGTTCTTGGATAACTCATTTGGATAATGCAATTCATCATTTTTTGTTGAGAGTCATAGGAAGCCAAAAGGTGGAAAGCAAACAAACAGTTTTGATGAATGGAAAATGAAACGAAAAGGAGCCCATTGAAAATTTTAAAATATAAGTGTAAGGGCAGAATAAGGGCTGGACGGTTTTGGAACAGGAGCATGGGAAGTGGACTGGAAGGTTTTTTTAGCTGCTGCCAACATTCTTCTCCACTTTGTATGTAGGAAAATAGGTTTTGGATGCAATAAAGCTTTAATGAATTTTTCTTCACATGTATTGAAATTACTTTAATGGTTTTTTATGAACGAATGTGGTAGCATAATTATGATATGTTTAATGCATGTTTTTACCCATTAGACTCTCGCCATAACTAGATTTAGATTATGTGGATGTAGGTCTAACCTAGTTTTTATTTTTGCATCCAGGATCTAATATTTTCTGCAAGATAGAAGATCCGGTTTACAATAGCTCTCTTTGGTCATTTTTTGTATGTTGTTTCATACTTTTAGATTTTATTTTATTCTTCTAACCCTACCTTTTTCATTTTTTTTAACCTCATCAAATAAAATAAATAATACGAAAAAAAATTAAAATCCAAAAAGTAGATGCACGGATCTCAAGAATAAGATTTAATGTTATATTTGAAGCAATTTTGATCTTATTTTGAAGCCATTTCGAAATTACAAAAAAATATTTAAAGTTTAGTTTTTAAAAGAAATTTGATAATTTCAAGTTTACATGATTTCACATTTCAAACTTTGCATTTTATTTTTAAGCAATAAATTAACTTCTCTTCGCAAAAATTACAATTTCATTAAAAGGGGTAATTTATAGGGCATTCCAAAGTTCATTGTATTTAAAGCAATAAATTAATGTCTCTTTATGCAAATTATAATTTTATAATTTCATCAAAGAGTGCATCATCAAGAATGAGTGAGCTAAGGTTTAGCGGGTGCGACTAGAGTAAGGGTTTAAATTTTTTGGGCAGGAATCTTAGCCAAGGCGGCAGAGGTAGAGCAGGTATGAAAGGGGCGGGTGGGAACCTCGAGCATGGATCAAGCGAGGATACAAAGGAAGGCGGTTAGGCTGCGATAGATTTGGAGGCGAGCATCACGCAGGGGCCTGAACCTCCTCAGAAAGATCCTAACAAAAAAGATACGAAGGACAATGCGGGGCCCAAGAAGTGGTTGTCTTTTGCTGAGACTCTTAGAGGAAAAAAAAAAGGAGGTTCTCTCTCTTCAGCCCCTAGTTCCAGTAAATAATAAAATTTTGGCCTCGACAAGTTCCATGAGCCCTTTTCTTTCAATGGAAGAATTCTCCCTGGTAGGCAAGTTTTTGGGAGGTAGGCCGGACATGGAGACTATCAGGGCTTGGGCGACGGGTAAATGGCGACCGATAGGTAGCTTGGAGTTGGTATCTCTAACTCGAGGGTTCTTCATTATCCATTTTAACAATATGGAGGATGCTAACCACATTTTAATAGGAGGTCCTTGGTTTTTGGGCAAAAGGAGCCTTTTTATCAGATGATGGTGTGAAGATTTCGACCCCGAAAAGCAAAATATTAACATTACCCCTATTTGGGTTCGTATCCCGAGTCTACCTACCTAGTTCTTCAATGAATATTGGATGTAGGACATAACCAAAAATATAGGGGACATGATATCCATTGACCATGCGACCTTCGCCAAGACAAGGATGACTCATGCATGAATCTGCGTAAATGCTAATTTGGATAATGAATTGCCAAAGTCTGTGGAGCTATAGTATGGAGAATACTATCAAAAATAGCTGATAGAATATGAGAACAGAATAAATTCTGTGCAGAATGTAAAAATCAAGGACATATATGCAATTAGTACCCTAACCTAGTAATTAATAGAGAAAAGCAGAAGCAAGGAATGCTAGACAGAGGAAATTTGAGGAGTTTCCTTGGCAGAGGTGATTTCAATCAGGTAAACTATGCCTACCAAAAAAAGAAAGGAGAGGGTGCAGGGTCCCAACAAGACAAAGGAAAACAACAAGTTGTTGGCAACCAAAATACTCAGGTAAGTTACAATCCTCAAGTTTCAAATAAATTTTCAATTCTATCCAATATGGGAGTAGGAGGATTATTGGAAGACATGGAAGCCCAAAACCTTTAGGCTAACCTTTCTGACTCTCTAGAATCCCCATCCAAGTCAAGATCCTCAAACCCTAATGCTGAAATTACTGTAAGCCCCTAGTGGGCATCATAAAGCCAAACCCTAATGCTCGATCTCTAGAATCCCCATCCAAGTCAGGATCCTTAAACCCCAGTGCTGAAAATACTTCAAGCCCAGTGGGCATCCCAAAGCCAAAACCTAATGCTGAAGAACTTAGGAAGAAAGTTGACACATTGAAAAATAAAAAATCTCATCTCCCTAACATCATCACTAGGATCCAGGTGAATCCTACCGAGGGGTCATCCTGCAGACCAGGGGAATATAGGAAAAAAGGAGAAGATTTGGATGTAGGGGTGGAGATATGTGAAACTCTTCAGACTGAGGAATATGGCAGTCTAGTTTTGTAACAAATTTCTTCACCCCAGTTTAGTCATAAACAAACTAGGAGCACTTTGAAGTCTCCTATAGATTTTGGTAGTGAAAAAAGAAGAGGGAGAATATCAAATGCTGAGCATCAAAAAATTAAAACTGATAATGACATTGCAAATAGAAAACAGAGAACCTTGTTTCAACAGGTTATTCCGGGTTCTGAAGACAACAAATTAGGAAAACCTCCTCAAGGGAGGGGGAAAGGAAGAAATCAAAAATAATCTAAATGAAGTTCCTCTCATGGAATGTGAGAGGCCTCAATGGCCTACCCAAACATAGGGAAGTCAGTGCAATAAGAAATAAAGTGAATCCAACTATTATCATGTTACAAGAAACAAAAACTGATGAGATTCAGTAGAAAAAGTAGCAAAAAAAATCTAGAATTAAGGGGAGATGGTTTGCAAATCAGCCAAAGGAGCATCTGGAGGCCTTATGACTTTGTGGGATCCTCGGATAGTAGAAGACATCATTATTCAGAAAGATGACATGGTTCTTAGTGTTTTATTTAAGGAAATAAATATTAACATGTCGTGGATCCTTTCAAATATTTATGCCTCAAATTCAATTCAAGGGAGAGCTCTACTATGGGATTACTTAGGCAATTTGAGTGAAATATTCCAAAATATCCCCTAGATTCTGGTTGGGGATTTTAACACTCCTCTTTACTCTTCAGACAAAATGGATGGAAATGGACCACCTATCAGGAGCATGGATGAGTTCAATGACTTTGTGAACTCCAACATGTTAATGGATGTAAAACTTAGAGGAGCAAATTATACCTGGAGCAATCGACGGATAGGGTGTCATCTCATTCAAGAAAGGCTTGACAAGTCTTTTCTATCAAAGGAGGTTACAACTCTGTTCGATGATTCTACCCTGTAAGCCCTTCCTAAAATTGCCTATGATCATAATCCCATTTTTTTGGAGATTCCTAACTCTACGTACTTCAAGAAACCTTTCATATTTCAATCTATATGGATCAAACATTCTAGTTTTAGAGAAAACTTAATTCAGTGGTGGCAGTAGCCTATTAGGGGTAGTGCAACTTTTAAACTTGCTAGTAAATTGAAGTTTGTTAAGGAAAAGATTTGAACTTGGAACAAAGAGGTCTTTGGGAACTTCTTTGAAAATAAAAACTAGGTTGTTGAAAGTTTGAAGATAATTTATCAGAGGATTCAACATGGTGATGCTGATGAAACTACTAAGAAGGAGGAACGAACAAAACTAGCAGGGTTTCATAACATTTTGGCTTGTGAGGAAATCTATTGGAGGAAAAAATCAAGGGCTCTTTGGTTGAAATATGGAGATTCAAATTCCAAGTTTTTTCATGTCACCACGCTTAGAAACAAAAGCAATAACAAGATATATATATTTTTAAAAGCAGATGGTTCTATTACTCAAGACTTAACAGATTTCAGAAAGAAGGCAGTAACTTATTTCAATTCTATCCTTGGTCAGGAATTGCAATGCAATGAGGAGGCCAAATATATTCTCTTGCAATCCATTCCTAGCATAATAAATGAGGATATAAAACTTAAGCTTCTAGCTCCCTTTTTTGATGAGGAAATTAAGGAAGCCTTGTTTAGCATGGAGCCAGAAAAAGCCCCGGGACTCGATGAATTTCCCCCTTGCTTCTATCAAGATTTTTGGGACATTGTAAGTGAGGATGTAATTTATACTATCAGATAATTCCAAGCAAGCAATCATATCCCAAAAGGTCTCAAATCTACTTTTATTTCTCTAATTCCTAAGAAGCAAACCCCTAAATCTATGGCTGACTTCAGGCCAATCAGTCTATGCAATGTTTCTTACAAGATCCTAACTAAAGCCATTGCAAATAGAATGAGATATGTTCTACCCCATATCATAGATCCATACCAGAAAAGCTCTATCTAGGGCAGGTCAATCTTGGATGGATTTATCACAATTCATGAAGCTCTGCACTCTACTCATAAGACTACCAGGTTTGTTTTTGCCCTCAAGCTTAATATGAAAAAAGCATTTTATAGGCTAAATTGGGACTTTCTGATTGTTGTCCTCCTTAAGTTTGGTTTTCACCACTAATGGATTAATTTGATCAAAGAATGCATTTCTAAAGCATGGTTCTTGATTCTAGTTAATGGAACAACTGTTGGTTACTTTTCAAGTCACAAAGGAATTCAGTAGGGGGACCCTATCAGCCCCATGTTATTCATCATTATAGCATAAGCTTTAGGTAGAACCATAAAAATACTTGCAGTTCAAGTCTAATATTAGGAATCAAGGCAACATCTCTCGCTAGGGTTGTTTCTCACCAAAAATTCATCGATGATACCCTTATATTGATTAAGGCATCGATGGTTGAGACCAAAATAATTAAATACATCTTGCAACTCTACGAGGACACTGCTGGTCAAAAAGTTAATTTTAGTAAAAGCAAGTTATATTTCTTGAACACCCCCATTTAGAGGTAAGGAAGGATTGCAAAAATTTTAGGGTGTGATATAGAAAACCTCCCCACTTCGTATATTGGTCTCCCTCTTTTCATTGGTTCTCTAAGAGAATCAATGTGGGACAGGGTTATTAAAAGAATTCAAAAAAAACTTGTTGGATGGAAAGGTCATCTTATATCTCAAGAAGGAAAGATGACCCTCACTAAGGCCTCTCTTCAAAGCATTCCAGTCTATTTCCTCTCCATTTTCAAAGCCCATGTGAAGGTTTTACAAAAAATTGAGAAACTCCAAAAAGAATTTTTATGGACTGGATTAGAGGAGAAAAAAAGGATACACCTTGTAGGATGGACCAAAGTGTGCAGACCCAATAAAAATGGGGGCTTAGGTCTGAGGATAATTGCTCATATGAATTTAGCTTTACTAGCTAAGCAGGCATGGCGCCTCATTTCTGGTGAAGAAAATGAATGGACATCTATCATCAAACAAAAGTATCTTCAAAATATGGAATTTCTAAGTGACTCAGTTCCAATCAGAGGTTCTACTTTTTGGAAAGTAATTCTCAATTGTAAGGAAATAATCAAAAAAGGTTTAATATGGGTTTTAGGCAATGGTGAGAGGATAAATTTCTAGAATGATAGAAGGCCTAAGGACCAACCACTGACGCAATATCCTAACTTAGCCCGAATCAGAGATATCACGGAAGAACTCATTGGCAGAAAAGTCTCTGATTATATGGTTGAGGACAGAGGCAGAATGAAGTGGAAAAAAATAAGGAGTCAAGAATTTCAAGTGGAATCAAATGATATTTGTAACATTCTTGGGTAACAATTTATCCCCATGAGACCCAAGGAAGATCAAGTGATCTAGGATCCTACGAAAAACAGGCAATTCACTATTAAATTAGCTTACAAGCTTCTGATTTATGACGAGGATTTTTTCATCCAAAAGGACTTAGTTTGGATAAAAAATTTAATTCCAAAGATTGCAGTATTTTCATGGCTGGTTATCCAAGGAAGAATTCTAACCATTGATAATATGATGCGTAAAGGTATTTGTATCACTAATCACTGTTATATGTGCAGGGCTAATTGGGAGATCATTTATCACATTTTCCTTGAGTGCCCTTTTTCCTTGACTGTCCTAAGTGGGGTTTTTTAGGCCTTCAATATTTCTTGGGTTAAACCAACCACCGTACTTGATTTGTTCGTCTAGTGGCCTTACTCCTTTTCAAGCTAAAGACTTAGATACATGTGGAATTTTTGTCTCAATCACTATCTTTGGCAGGTGTGGTTAGAAAGGAACCATAGAGTCTTTAATGAGTCTATCCATGATCATCAAACTATCATTGCTAGGATCCTATCCTTTGCCAACAAGAATGTGAACCTTATCCCTTTTGATAGCCGTAAACCTCATCTACAAGAGACCATGATTACTCAATATTTAAGCTTAACCTTGTTAGATGAGTCTGTGCCTAGGGTAGTCAACCCCAAAGCCAATGTTAAGTGGTCCCCACCTCCTACGGGTTGGTTTAAGCTTAATTTTGATAGAGCGACTAAGGAAAATCCTTGCAAAGCAGGCATTGGCAGAATTGTGTGAGATCATAATAGGAATATGATGCTTACATTTTCTAAATATTTGGAAACAAGGACGAACAAAAAAGCTAAAGATAGAGCTATGTGGAGAGGCCTTCAAATGACTCAAGACTTAGAAGGCAATTTGATCGTAGAAGGAGACTCTATGCATATTATAAATCTCCTCAATAATTGGAAAACACCTCCTTGGAGGATTAAAATAATTGTTGAAGAGGCTAGGATCCTTTTCCAGGGAAGACAAGACATAAAATCCCAACATGTCTTTCGGGAAGCTAACAAAGTTGTTGATAAGCTGGCCAATTTGGGTGTCGATGGTGACAAAATTTTCAAATGGGAACACGGTGTCTCGAGCAAAGTAGAGGAGCTTATTCAACAAGAATGCCAAGAATGATAGTCAAATTTACCAATAGGGAAGGCACTGTAAGTTCAAAGGCTATGAGTATTCCTATCTCTTTTTTGAAATGGACTCACAATAAAAATTATCCGAGCTATCAGTATTGGTGGATGCTTGCTTGGAAATACCACAAAGACTAATGGGGACAGTCACATGTCAGATAACATGGTTCCTAGTCATCTTAGTAATTTGAGGTTGGTTGATAATCATAGGGCAGGAAAGAAATGACAATATAAGACTTCGAACCAGAGCCACGTGGACCACCAGATAGCCATCGCCATAAATCTAGCCAACAGGTTCACTTCTCCAAGGCTGATCAGCCAAGACGGGATGTGATCCCAAAGCATGTCATATATGGAAGAAAGCAATTACCAAAGAATTATTAAGAGTAACTGTCAATATAGAGCTTGTGGGAGTTTTTTTCAGTACTCTGCTATGTGTGTCTATAGATTTTTTTTTCTCCATTGTTTCAAGGAAGGGATCTGTGTTTGTTTCTTTTTTTGTAATTATGATGCAGGTGTGTTTTCTCGGGGTATACTCAAAATATTGTATGGGAAGTTTCTTTTTGATAACAGGTTGTGTGCCTTATCGGATGTAATGGCTTTGGCGGCATGTATATTTTACATATATAGGATCCTTAGTAAGGACATGTTCATCAACAAACCTGGGCTGATTTTTGTAAAAGGTTTTGGATCAACCTGTTAAACCCAGTATTAATGCTATAGTATCTTATATACCAAAAAAAAATAATTTCATCAAAGAGAGGTAATTTATGTAGCATTTTAAAGATAGTCATTTCATTATTTCCTTACATGTTCAAAGTATGCTAAAATGAATTCAATAATCATTTAAGATTCACATTTAAATATATATTTAATCTTTTGTTTCATGCTCAAAGAAGGGTTTAAAGAAGATAAACTTGTTTAAAATCTACTTAACCAAAAGAAGACAGGACTAAAAAAATACCAACACAGGCCCCTTGTTAACAGTTATTTGCAAATCACTAAGGTATTTATAGAACTTATTTGACATATTTTCACGAGCATACATTCACACATTAAGTAAAAGGAACCTTGGAGAAATTTCTATTTCTTTGCAAGAGAGGGTTTTCTAATCAAAATCCTAACTGTGAGTGTAGTTTTGCAACTGGATAAAATTACCACTCAACATTTTGATGCTAGAAGGAGGGCTGAATTGGTTTACTTTATTGCTATTTGAATGCTAACTTATTCATTATTACTTGAAATCTTATTTTAAGGCATTGGTATTGACTAATGAGGTTTTGTTGGTTACATTCATTGATTGGAAAGTCCTTGAATTGATGATGCATTAATGCTAACCTTTTTGCAAATTGGAGAATGTTATTTGATTCCATGGTTTAATTGATGTATATATTTTTGTTGATGTTAATATGATGATAGATATGTTAAAATTTGGGATTTGTTAGTCATTTCATGCTTTTTTGCAAGATATATTTATTTGACTAAAAAAATTGGTATTAAAGTTATATTCTTTAAGGTTCACTAATGACATTGTTTACTCCAACCAGGGTAGGAATTGCATCTTGGATAGGGGATTATTATAGATATTTAAACATGCCTACCCATCAAATACTTGAAGGTGTAGAAGAATATTTACCTCAGTTTAGGCATGATGTGGCCTTGGCCGAGGAACATATTCAGAGATACAAGGACATGTTAATTTATTTGTAAATTATGCATGGATATTTTCCTTGTAGGTTATTTTCATACACATTGGATGAGGTTGCATTTGATTGGTACATCCACTTACCTCTAAGTTCTATCACTTCTTGGGCTCTACTAGAAGCAATTTTTATCAGCCATTTTGGAAAACTAGTTGACCCAGTTATGATGCTAAATCAATTTATCTCTATCTGTAAAGAGCCTAATGAATCTACGAGGGAGTTCAATGATAGGTTCCATAGGTTTTATACCAAATTGGTGCCACATTACATCATTTCAAAAGAAAGAGCCACTCAAATATACCTGGAAGCCTTAGACCCTTTTACTTATTAGTATCTAGGGAGACTTCTTGAAGATCCATCCTTGCATAGAGCCTACAGTGAGGCAATAACCATAGAATAATAGTGGATTTTGAAAGTGGTTGTTGTGGGTCTATTATCAATACTTAACCCTAAGACTCAAAATCAGATACCACCCATGATTCTAGTTTATATACAACCTTATCCCATGATAAACTGTTCTTCAGGAGTTATGGACACCCTTGAATAAAATGATGTCTAATATAAGCAATAAGCAGGATAGAATTGACTATACAGATATTAAAACTACCTTAGATATCATCCAAAATGAGGTGCAAGTCTCAAGGCCAATATCCACCAATGAGGAGTGTGGTAAACAAGCCCATCAAAATGTAGATATTGGCTCAGTTTTGGAAACGTATGAACCTTTAGAAATAAAATGCTTAGAGTCATTATTCACAAAGGAGGATTGGGACAATCATAGAAAGCAAAATACAAGAATTGATCCCACTAAAGAAACCCTTGACTCGTAAAATGCGGTTGAAAGTGAATTTGAGGGGGAGTCAAGAGATGAATCTAAAGATTGTGTAGAAGACATGATAGAATTTCATCACTTTTTTTTAGAGGATAATAATTATGATGATCAAGAAAGCCAACATGAGCCAAGTTGTGACAAGCTAGAAATAAAAGGCTTAGAGTCCTTATTTACAAGTGAGGATTGGGATAATCATAGAAAACTAAATGATCCACTTTTAGAAACAATTGAGCCCTCAAAAGTGGATGAAGGTGAGTTTGAAAAGCAATCTATTATTGAATTTAAAGATTGTGAAGAAGTGGTTGAATGTCACACCCTAGTTTTAGAAGATGATTATTGTTGGTGGAATAAATGGGAAGAATTTTTTGCTCTTTCCAAGGAAGCACTCACTTCACCTGATATGCAGGACAAGTTGCAAAGGCTAGTTCTATAGCTTAAAAGAAAAATCGCTCAATTACAAGAAAAAATACCTTAAGATGCACATCTTGATAATTCTACAAATCATCCTCATGAGACAAAAGTTGAAGATACTAAAAGTGATATTATTTTAGATAATGGAGGGGTTCTAGAGTGGACTAGTTTTGAAACATATGATAAATCAGGACCTTCCATAAATTTGGATGAGATGATTAAAATTGATGATCAAAATCTTCAACATCCTCAAAATAATGACCAAGAAGAATTTCTTGAAGAACTTAAAAATTACGAGGAAGATGCAATAGATTTTCATCCCATGGGTTTAGATGACCATTATTATAATTTTTTGAAAATGTATGAGGAATCATTGGTTTCTCACACTCTTACTGATGAAATTTCTATTTCACCTGATATGTAGGATACTAAAATTGCTATCTTACATGAAGATATTGCAATTCATGTTCAATTTGAAAATGGCATGAAATAAGGGATGGGATCTCATCAAATGTTTTAGAAAGATAATGATATTAATATTCTAGACCAATAAGGAGAATCACTCACTTTGTTTTCATTTGAGGGGCAAGAAATTGAAAGCCTTTTTTTACATAAGCATCCTATAATATCTATGCTACCTCATATAGAGAAAATTCTAGAATCTAAATGGTTTGGGTTTGATATCATTGATGATCCAAATTAAAATATTGCTTTATTTGAGAAGACTCAAGCAATTTATCATGGAGATATGTTGTTTAACACATCCCTTGATAGACAAGATTTATGGTTTGAAAAATATGGGCATATTTTTTATTGGGTTCCTAATTTTGGTGTTTTTGATAAATAGGTAGTTGATGATGATGAAGACCATGAGGATGAAGATGAAAGACACAGGATGAAAACGACGAAGATCATGAAAAAAGACCAAATTACAAATCTTCTCCAAGTTTTGGTAAATGGAAATGTATCAAAGGTAGAATCTCATCCTTTGTGTCTAACCATCCAAACTCTAGGTAAAATTTTACCTAATTATTTATTGAATTTGGATGTGATTAATGATGAAATGCCGTGGTTAATAAAGAACTAGATTTGGTTCCTACTCACACCACTAATGAGATTGCTTTGTTAAATGAAACAAAAGTAGATATGCTTGGATTATTGAATCAAGTGCATCAACAATTAACAATTGAATCTAAGATACAAAATTATAAGGATCCTCATTTAGTAGATATCTTAGATGATTGCAAATTGTTACATAAGCATGATTGGACTAAATACATGGAAAATGACTTGACTTGGAAATTTTTAGAAATAGGCTCCTACTTGCAAGACCTCATATTTGAAAAGGAAAGCCTAATTCTAAATCATGAATTGAATTATGAAATTTGCATTTTAAGGAATAGCCAAGAAATAATTAAAAATCAATTATTGCCTTATCAATTTGATGATTTGAAACTCCACTATGAGATTGCTAATGGAACTAGATTAAAATGGTGGGGTGAGAGAGGTAAAATGAGAGCTTTGGTATTGTGTGGCTTAATATTATCTTGGCTATATTCATGTAAATCTTGGCATGCATATCATGACATATGTCTTGTAATATGTAATAATCATGTTTGGGACCTAGGGAAAGGATAGCTGAACCTTTGTATATTGTTTGTATATTATTGTATATAGCTTTGGTTTTCATGTTTTTGTGTATAGCTTTTTTTGTTTTTGTGCTTAGTCCCTAATTTTATTTGGTTTTGCGAGTTTTGTGTTTGCTTTCTTATCAGTTTTCATTAGGTTAGGGTTTGGTTTATTTTCAAGTGTGCTTTAGGTTTGTCCCTCTAGTTGAGGTATGTTTTGTGATAGCTACTAACTTATGGCTTCTTGACCGTTTTTAAATTCCTTTGTCATGAAGGATGAATTGCTTATCATGTGGATCAAAGAAAATGGGATGAAATTATTTAGTAATCACTCCTAGATTTTGGGACTAAGATAGTGAATTTTAGAATACTTAATCATTTTGCTAAAAGAGGCTCTTCTAGGGTTTCAAAGAGGATTTTCTAGGGTTTCACTCACATGTTGTTGCTGCCTATTTGTTCTTCTATTTGCCACCATATCATTTGTACTCTTCTGAGATCTGCACACACTATGCCATTATTAGTTACTACTCCACATTGGATGGGGGGATCTATCCCTTTTAATGGCTGCCTCTCAGGCCGCTATTTCAATAGTTAGTAAAGTTGTAGCTATTGAGAGCCATGGCACTAGTAAAACAACCCAATAAGTTTATCCTAAAGGTAGTTCCTTAGTTTTGAATATATCCCTGTAAATATAGGATGTTGATAATGCTTGCAAATGGATTGAAAGTCACACCTTGGTAGGGTACTTTTTGGGGAGGATTCCTAGTGACTCACTAATACAACAATGGATTCAACAAGTCTGGTAGCCATATGGCATAAAATTTGATCATATTCAAAATATTACTAAAGGTTTTTTTCATTTTTAGTTTGTTGATCTACAAAATATAGTTACAGTTATGAGTAAAGGGCCTTGGTATATTAGAAATACCCTTTTAATTCTTTAGTCTTGGCATCGTAATTTTATAGTTTATGCTCATGTTTCCTTGCAGGTCCTCATTTTGGTGGAATTCCCAGGTCTCCCTTTGCCTCTTTGGCCATTCTTGCCATAGCTTGTCACACCCATTGGAAATTTTGTGTGCATGGAGCCACATAAATTCTATGTTGTACGGCCATACAAATGCATTTGCGTTGAAATTGATCTATCAAAGTATCTTAAAAATTCTATTAATATTCAGGTTGGGGAGACCTATTTTCAACAATGGGTGGTTTATATCAATCTCCCCAATACCTGTTATCGGTGTTAATCTACTACCCACAAGATAAAATATTGCCCTCTTATGGAGGGTCAATTCAAAAATTGGGTTTTAGTAGAGACACATTAAAACACAAATAAATCTACCCCTCCCACTAATAGATGGGAGAAATGGAATTCTGTCACTAGGAAGAACATCAAAGGAAATCAACCACAAACTTTTGTAGGAGTTAGTAAAAAGGAGTCTCAACCAAGCTCTCAATCTGGGGTTTCTCATGCAACCTCTATAGAAGGAACTTATGTTTCTCTTCCTATAGGTATCTCTTCTAGTAATAACAAAAAAAATTCCCCAATTATTCAAGCCTTCTAGTTAGATAAGCCATCAAATACACTAGTGTATGCTCCCTCAAGTGAATGCTAGCTTTATCCACCTAATATACCGAGTGAATTTCCCTTAAGAAACCCTCATTGCTCTCGTAGTACAGTTTGGGATACCTCAGGCATCCCTTTGGAGAAGCGACGATAGACAAATTTGTTTTCATGAAAATCATAATGGGTTTCTCACAAATACCTTTGAATCCTTAGCATATTTCAAGGACTCTGAGGTCCTCAAAGGAAATATGCTCCTCGATCGTGTCTCATGAAGTGCTTATCTTGGAATATCAGGGGTTTGATAGATCCTGTGCACAAGTACATAGTGCATTAGGGTCTATATGACTTCAAGTTAAAAAATGGTAATATTGAAATCCTTTGCCTTCAGGAAGTCAAAGTCACTAATTTTATGTTGTTAAGTACTTGCTCCTTTATCTAGCCTCGAGGCCACACATTTCATACTATGCATGACATGGATAAAAGAGGGGTAGTAATTTGTCTTTCAGAATATTATCAGTCTAAAATGATCTCTTAGGGTTGTGACCCTTCTAATCATGCTATTTGGATTGTGATGGAGATTAATGGCCATATTATCGATTGGCTCAACATCTATACTCCTAACAATACCAATGATCATTGTGTGTTGTGGCGGTGAGAAACACTCTCTCTTCCCCCTACTGTTTGGTTGCTCTATGGGGACTTCAATATGATCAAACTCCCACATGATAAAGTGGGTCTTCTTCCTATGAGGTGGGCCGAAAGGGAAAGAGAAGCATGGATTTTCATGAAAGAAAAGTTGGGGCTCTCTGATCCCAATAGCTGATTTTACCCTCTTCATTTCTATCTAGTGCTTGGTTCACATGGTCTAACAATCAACAAGGTAACAATCATGTTTTAAAAATATTGGATAGAGCCATGCTCTTAGATTCTGATATTTTATCCTTTGAGCAGCCCTCATATTCTTCTTCCCTTATCTTTGTCCATCTTAAGCTCTACTTGTCTGACCATTCCCCCATTTCCTTTTCTATCTTGGTTTATTCTACTCCCCCTCCTCTTTCTTATTCACAAATTTAACTTAATACCTTAATTTTGCACCACCCCATATTGAGGGCCTATGTTATCAAAATTTGGAATCTTATCCCTAGACAAAAAGGGTCCTCAGGATGGATTGATTTGTGGAATGCTTCTATCGATCACACTGCCCACTTTCTACGCTCGCTTGGGCATAATATTGCTAAGTTTCATTGTCATTCCAACTATTCTCTTAAGCAAGATTTGGAAGTGAGCTCTTATCAACTTCAATACAATCCTTTCAATGAGAAGCTTCAAAGACACCTCGCTATGGTTAAACACTAGCTTCTTCTGGAAAAGCACTATGATGCCAAAGGATCTTAAATCAAGGCAAGATTGCACTAGCTCAAATTTGGAGATAGGGTTACCAAGGATTTATTTTAGTGCTTGCATCCTTGTACTCAAATTTTGGGTATTAAGCCCTTAAAATTAATGGAGAGCATGTTTCTAATATTTCTATAATTCTCTCTACTTTTGAAGATCATTACTAGTCTGTATTTACGGCTCAGGACCACTCCCCACAACATGATGAGGCCCTTAAATCCTGCCTTTCTGTGGTTCCAGAATGACTTTTTGAGTCTCAAAGAGTTACCTGTGATAAGGCCCTATCTTTGAAGGATCTAGAGGAAGCTCTTTCTCATATGGCCAATTATAAATCCCCTGGCCTCGATGGCTTCCATTGTGAATTCTAAAAATCCCTTTAGGACACTGTAGGGCCTAATCTTCTTAAAGTCTATCAAGAGGCCTTTTTCTAAGGGTTCGTTGGGCCCTAATATTAATCGAGGGATTATTAAATTTATCCCCAATGCTGGTAATCCTAAAATAATCACCAATTGGAGACCTATTACTCTCCTTAATGTATCTTACAAGATCATTTCCAAAGCCCTAGCTTTACGCATCCACCATCTCCTTCCTATTATTATGCACCCAGAGCAAACTGGCTTCATTTGGGGTAGATACATCCTTGATAATATTATTTTCATTTAGGAAGGTATGGAGTGGGCTTGTAATTCTAACCAATAGTCTATGTTCATCAAAATTGACTTTGAGAAAGCATATGACAAGATTGATTGGTCCTTCATTCTAGCCATGCTTAAAGCTCTTGGTTTTGGGCCTTGCTTCATTAGTTTTGTGGAAATGTTGTTTGATGAGGCTTCAACTATTTTGTCCATTAACAGACACAAGTCCTTAGCCATTGGTCTCTTTTGATCCATTAGACAAGGTTGTACTTTAGCTCCTTCCCTTTATGTCCTTGCTATTGAAGGGTTTGGTTATTTACTAGCTCATCACACTGCTTAAGATTCTATTTGAGGAATTTATCTCCCTGGAGGTGAGACTCAATTGATCAATGGTCATTTTTTGATGACTCTTTTCTCACTCTTATTGAGGAAGAAGGTGTCATTCAACAAGCGCTTGCTTGCTTGGACACTTTTTTTCTGGATTCTAGATGCTCCATTCAGTGGAGAAAGAACCAATGTTATAGGCAGTATATCGACCCAATACCCCACTGGCTTAATCAATATCAATGGAAGATCATCCAAGAGGGGGAATTTTTTTGTTTTTTAGGTATTCCTTTTGCATTTAACGGGTCATTTCCAGAGTTATGGAAGTATTTTGTTAACATGGTGGAATAGAAACTTACCTACTGGTCCACTAAGAAACTCTCCCTTGCTGGTAAATTTCAAATTTGCACTAAAGTCCTTGCAGCCACCCATGTTTATTATTATTCCTACTGGGTCCCATTCAAAAATTGTTATAATAAGCTTGATAAGCTTTTGCAAGAATTCTTATGGTCCTCCTCCAATAATGCTTCAAGTTTCCACAATGTTTCCTAGAAGTATTATTGTCTTCCTAGAAGCCATGGTGGACTTGGCATTATTGATACCCAATGTCAAGGTTGGGACCTTTGTGTTAAGTGAGTCATCAGAGCCCTCATAGGAAATGAGGTCTTGAATATTCTCATCTGACACTGTATTAGTGAAGGTTCCCCATTGGACATAAGAGTTGGAAGGGCATGGGGTTCCCTTCCATCCTTGTTGCCCCTATGTCTATCAAAGTATCAGGATCCTTCATCATTAGGAGCATTTGGAAAGCTTGGGAGAGTGTTAAACCTTGTCTTAGATGGAATGCATAGAGATTTTAGCATGGCCTCTCCATCAACCAAATGAATGTTTGGTGGTCACCTATTATCACCTACCAGGATTTCCCGCTTGCACAGGTTCCCTAGGTTCATGCACTAAGATTATTTTGCAAAGGTGTGTGATGCATCAATGATTTATTTTCTCATCCTACGAGGGATTGGCTCACTTGGGATGATTTTAGAGATAAATTTGGGCTTGATCACTCTAACAAGGATACCTTTGAGGCTATCAAGGTTTCTATCCCTAACTCCATGTTACACAAGATTTCTGTGCTTTCTTAGTGACCTTTGTGGAAGGATTGGAAGTGGTATCCAGACATTCTATTATGGAATTATAAGGCTTGATTGGGGTATGGATGGCTCTCTCCTTGCCTCCACATGATTGAAAAGTTCAATCAATGATGGAATGTTCTCTCCCCTCGACATGTTTGATTGCGTAGGTTCCAGATAAATAGGGATCCTTTCTTGGAGCCAAAAATTTCTTATTTTTTTTTGGATTCTTTTGCACCAAGGGCTTCATGTTGGGGAGCATCTACAATATTTAGGCATCCCCAACTCTTCTTGCCCTTTTTGTCTTCAATATGAAGAATTTATCTATCTTTTTTGGGTTTGTGCTCATGCTCATTCCCTTTTGGAGTGAATTTTTTCCTTTTTTAGACCCTATTCCTTTGCCATGTTTGAGTGGAAGCATATAATTTTAGGATATCCCCCACCATTACCAGATTTTTTGAAGTGTGGCACTTGTTTCGTATGGTGACCCTGTTCAGTTTATGGAGATCTAGAAATGACTGTATCTTTGGTAAGTGTACTTCCTCTTTGCACATCTCTAATTTTGAGAAGTCTAATATTATTTCCTCTATGTATTTTTAGATTATAGTCAGGCCAATAAGATCTCCATGGAGCTCACTCATCTTCAAGACCTTATTAAACAATGGGGAATACACTAGGCTCAGTAATTCAGGATACTCCTCGTAGTAGATCTAGGTCCACACAATAGTGTTGCTCACTCTCAAACTACACTCCTATCCCACTTCAAGGTGCTTATAGAGATGGTCATGGCTATGTAACTATTCCTCTCTCCTTAAAATCCTCAACTTGATGGCTGAGACAAATTAAGATTTTATGATTGGGTTTATGTTCCCAGAACTTCTAGACAGGGGAGGGACTCGTTTTCAAATTCTCTAGGTGGGAATCAAGGGTGGCTAAAATTTATCAGTTTATTCTGTCCATCAGTTATGTGAACTGTTATCGATTTATTTTGTCCATCAGTTATGTAAAATATTATCAGTTTATTCTGTCCATTAGTTATGTAAACTATTATCAGTTTATTCTATCCATCAGTTATATAAACTGTTATCAGTTTATTTTGTCCATCAGTTATGTAAACTATAGATTGTTCTATTGGATTCCCACTCTATTTTGATAGGGACAATTAGGTTTGGTTGATGGCATTAACCACGTGGAGTGTTTATTTGCATATTTTTTTTATTTGTAAAAATGTATTTTGTTAATTATTTAATATAATGTTTTTTACATCACAAAAAAATCAATTTTCTAAATCTACACATGAAAACATCATACTAAAATGAATTCCTTGGAATATTGAAGGATGAATTTATTCTGATATGCAAATTAAGGCAAAATCCAACACACTCCATTTCAAATACTTTCTAACCCATGTGGTGCATAAATGTTTTGCAAAGCCATTAAAAAAAAAAGCAAGCGAAGGAAAACATGCTAAAATCAATCACCAGGTTTGGATAAAATCTACTGGGGCTATGGACGCTTGACTGGCAGTAGGGCTCTACCTAGAAAAAGCTTGTTTGAAAAAAATAAGAAAAAAAGGTATTGCAAAAATATCAATTGAAAATAAGGGTAATTTAGATAAACTCTACCACGGCTATAGATGCCTTATTGGAAGTAGGGCTCTATATAAATAAATTTATTTTAAGGAGCAGTATTTCTATAGCCTAAATGCTAAAACATGTGATGGAGTATAGATGGTTTTTAAGAATGCAAAATGAAATCACGTACACACACATTAAGCTAAATCAAGGGGTTCATGTGTTACATTTGAAGTTATCTACCCCATATTCTTGGAGGTTGCTAGATGATTTATCTTTTTAATATTTGGTCTCTTTATTTTCAGAACTAGGTTCTTCATCCAAAATGCTCGGGAGCATTTCCTAGTAGAGTCACCATTTGTTGTGGCCATTGTACAACTAGCCCCAAATTTGGGGATCCACCTTTTTAATTTTGATTTTGTGAATTTTGGGTCTTCTTTGAGTGATGATTTTGATAGATACCTACCCATGAGTTTGCAATGTAGAGTCCAAGATTCATGTTGGGTAGTGTTTTCTTTCATTTATGTGTCAAAGGTTAGTGTCTCCTTTTAGTGTCTTGTAAGTTGTCCAAGGTTGGGTTAAGCTTATGATGTGTTTGTTGATTTCAAAGTTTGAATTAAGCTAATCCATATAGTTGAAATTAATTAAATCAATTTAAAAAAAAATAAAAAAAAAGAAAAAAATAAAAAAAGTAAAATAATATATATATATATATATATATATATATATATATATATATATATAAAATAAAAGGTAATTGTTTTAATATAATTATCATTGATTACCTATATGGTTATAAAAGCAAAAGGAGAAGTAATACTTTCATCTCTTTTAAACTTTAACAAAAATTAATAATAAAAAAATATAAGTAAATAAAAAAATAAATGATGAAATCAAGAGTGTAAGCGCATCATGTTGATTTTGGACCAATATTCAATTTATTTATATTGTTATATTTAAATTAGTTTTAATATAACATTAGGTTGGAGGTCGATTAAAGCAATGGTGACATTGAATCATTTTATGTTTTGTAGGACGTAAAGCTGAGGAGTGATCTTCGTGATCAAACTAGACACATGGCTACATCGTGATTTGGACCCTGACATGTAGGAAAAAGAACACACTGAAAATGGATGAACAATCGATGAGGGAAACCTAACCTAAATCATGTGGGTTCTAAGATACATGATAGATATAAATTTGGATATCAAATGTATGGACACGAGCAGGTACAATGACTAGGTTTTCTCATCGTCGACATGGAGATACAAACTATTATAGATAGATTATAAGATAGTGTGGTGATGACTAATACGACGAGCGTGTGGTCAGCCACATGGACGTAGATGACCCTAGGGACACACATGTGATATGATTATGTGGTAGGCTATCCATTTCATGATGTCGACAAAGATGACATGGTTACAAGATAGAGAGCTACCACCAGATGACTCATATAACAAAGCAATGGACCCTAATGGAAAAAACAATGAGTGATGTGGCACTATGATATAAGTGGATGAACGTAGACCTGAAAAATTTGTTATGGCATCAGATGACTTAAAATTCAGTGGATTATAGACCCCACATACTGTAGATGATGGAGAGCAGTGCCAATGTAGACATATAATGGTATGATGGACTACACGCTGACCTGGCACTGATGTAGACTGTATGACTGGAAAGACAAATATGGATATAGAATATGGTAATTGCATGGTAGTGATGGGGTATTTAGCATGAAGGATTTCATTTGATGTGTTACTAACATGGCTTGTGGTCAAATTTGTGTATTAGGAAAGGGTAGTTGTTGAGACTACACCTAGATAACACCATTGGAGAGGTTTTTTGAAAATATATGAAATATACACTACATGATTAGGAACAATGGTGATACACATATATAAAAAAGGAGTAAGACAAATCGTTAGTTTACTAAAAATATACAAAGGAAGACAATGAAGGCATATGTTGTCAGGAAAGAGTCATGGCAGATACAGTGGGGTGTTTGCACTGGGTAGCGTATACCATGGTTGGAAATGAAACAAGCATGGAGAAATAAAAGGTGATAGCATATATTTTGATAGCGGGTGTCGACTGTCTTCCTAGTGTGGAGGTATTCATAATTTCTAGTTGATGATACCCATTTAGATATCATGGCAACCTACCATATATTTGAATATAAAGTAATATGCACTTGGAACATTCATCGACGTTAGTTTAAAAAAAAATCTCACTTCAAAACGGACCGTATTGACACCAAACCACTGAGTCTAAACTCGTCAATGAGTGCTATTGTCATGCATTTATGTGAAGTATTTTTGTAGGTGCTCATCATTTTTGACAGATGAAAATACCTCCACCATAGATAAATATACGTATTAAATGCAAGCTGAGTAGTTGAGAGTGCTCGTGGGTTTGTTTTAACAGACAATTGAAGCAGGGTGAGTCTAATTTGCTACATAGATTTGGTAAATAAATTGAGTAATGACGTACATGTTCTCTCGCTATAGTATTATGAGCATGATCAACTTGGTTATATTTGGCAAGGTACATGGGAGGCTATGGTGGTGTCACCATTCATCAGTTTTACCTAAGATGTTGAAAAGGATGGCTATGAGACTTATTCTAAAACAAACGTTATTGGTTATGTTTAGCACATGGTAATAAATATTATTAAATGATAGGTTTGATAGGATGCAATGACTATTGTTGGGTATAACATCACAAGTTAAATAGATTCACCATCATACCAAGGGCCTTAACAAGAGAACAAACAAAATGTAGATATTCGAACCTTGCCATGGGTGTTATGATCATTTTTGTGGAGGAATCACCAAAACCTAGCTGGAGGATTGTGGGGGTAGACGTACCCATGGATGTCCATGTGGAGGATTAGCTCTAAAAATCATTGGAAGTTAGGTAGTAGTTACAATGCAATACAATTAATCATTTGTTGTTGGGAGTCATAGGAAGCCAAAAGGTGGAAAGCAAACGAACAATTTTGATGAATGGAAAATGAAACAAAAAGTAGCCTACTGAAAATTTTAAAAGACAAGTGTAAGGGTAGAATAAGGGATGGAAATTTTTGGAACATGAGCATGGGAAGTGTACTGGAAGGATTTTTTAGCTACTACCAACATTCTTCTCCACTTTGTATGTAGGATAATAGGTTTTGGATGCAATAAAGCTTTAACACATATTTTTCTTCACATGTATTGAAATTACTTTAATGGTTTTTTATGCACGGATGTGGTAGCATTTTTCTAATATTTTTAATGCATGTTTTTACCCCTTAGACTCTTTGCCATAACCAGATTTAGATTGTGTGGATGCAGGTCTAACTTGGTTTTTATTTTTACGTTCAAAATATAATATTTTTTATAGGATAGAAGAATCGGTTTACAGTAGCTCTCTTTGGTCATTTTTTGCATGTTGTTTCATACTTTCATATTTTATTTTATTCTTCTAACCCTACCTTTTTCATTTTTTAACCTCATCAAATAAAATAAAAAATGTGAAAAAAAATTAAAATCCAAAAAGTAGATGAATGGGTCTCAAGAATAAGCTCTAATGTTTTATTTGAAGCAATTTCAATCTTATTTTGAAGCCACTTTGAAATTACAAAAAAATGTTTAAAGTTCATTTTTAAAAAGAATTTGGTAATTTCAATTTTACATGATTTCACACTTCAAGCTTTGCATTTCATTTTTAAGCAATAAATTAACTTCCCTTTATGAAAATTACAATTTCATTAAAGGGGGTAATTTATATGGCATTCCAAAGGCCATTGTATTTAAAGCAATAAATTAACGTCTCTTTATGAAAATTATAATTTCATCAAAGAGAGGTAATTTATGTAGCATTTCAAAGGCTTCTAAATTTTAAAGCTAGTCATTTCATTATTTTATTTCATGTTCAAAGCAAGCTAAAATGAATCCAATCATCATTTAAGATTCACATTTAAAGATAGATTTTAATATTTTATTTCATGCTCAAAGTAGGGTTTAAAGAAGATAAAACTTGTTTAGAATCTGCTTAACCAAAATAAGATAAAATCTACCTAAAATACTTTAAGATAAAATGAACTTCAACTTTACATCGTGGTCATATGAGGGCCAATCACATTTTCATTTCTTTTAAGTTTCATGAACAATCAATAACATAGCATGATAAAGTAATACCAACACAGGCCCCTTGTTAATAGTTATTTTCAAATCACTAAGATATTTCTAGCACTTATTTGACACATTTTCATGAGCATACATGCACACATTAAGTAAAAGGAACCTTGGAGAAATTTCTATTTATTTGCAAGAGAGGGTTTTCTAATAAAAATCCTAACTGTGAGTGTGGTTTTGCAATTGGATAAAATTACCACTCAACAAGTCTATGTGCACATAAGTCCATAGAGTAGGAAGATGAAGAGTCTCAAGAAGAGTGAAGGCAAAGAGTACTCCATATGAAGAGTCACATTCCATTATATATATATATATATATATATATATATATATATATATATATATATATATATATATATATATATATATATATATAATATTGTGTGTGTGTGTGTGTGTGTGTGTGTGTGTGTGATATAATGTAGAGTGAGAGTGTGTGGAAGTATGGTGTATTGGAGATCTTTATTCTATATGAAAATACTATTTTTTATGAGCATTTATTAGTGGCTATTTTATGAGTTGTTGCAAAATTTATTTATGATATTTATATGTTCAGAATATTGCCATTATCTTATATTTCATACTTTAAATTTAATTTAGATCGTTTGGTTATTTGGATTTAAGTTTATAGCATCAAAAGCTAACAATGGTATCAAAGCCACAAGGGATATTGATAGGAGATAAGGAGAGCCACAAGGAATATTGAGAGGAGATAGGGAGATTTCATTTTCAGAATTTGAAAGTTGCAATTAGAGTATTTCCACAAAGTTGTAGAAAAACATGTGAAGACTAGGACTCAACATAAATTTCTTTTCCACTAGTTTGAAGAACAACTAGTGAAGGTTATTGATTTCAGATTTTTAGAATTTTTGATATATTTTATTGTAGGATTAGTTTTTGAGTTGTAGCAAGATATTGGAGATTGAATATTGAGGAGACCCAAGAAAGAGGTCCCCATAGAATATTGAGTATTGAGGAGACCCAAGAAAGAGGTCCCCATTGAATATTGAAGGCTGCAGATTAAAGATTGAAGAAATAGACTAGAGATGCACCATTGGATATTGAGAAGGAGGAGACTTGAGAGAAGATATATCCATTGAATATTTGATAAATAATATATATGAGGACTAAGAAAAGGTCCAATTGAAGAGTTGCAGAATTTGAAGACCCAAGAGAAGAGATCTCAAGCAAATTTGGAAGGAGAAAGAAGAAGGCTAGAGAAGCCCTATTGAAGAAGTGGCCATTGGAGAATATTTTAAGAAATTTTGGGAAAGAAAAAAAGGTAATCACATCAAAATTGGGAAAATTAATGTCAATTAACAAGCCTAAAAGGATTTATGAAACTGATTCAAGGAGAAGATTTTTGACAAGTTTGCCAAATTTGAGAAAGTATTTTTAAATAATTCAAGATATTTGTTAGGGATAATACAATCAACCTTGGGTTATGTGTGGCCCATGCCAAACCTTATACAATATAATAATATATCCCCAAATATCTATTCCTAGGTACCCTAACAAAATTCAGATTATTGAAGAAGAGGCCAACAAAGAGGCCATATTTGAAGATATAATTCAGTGAGAGCTAAGGAGGAGAAAGAAGATAGAATAGGCCACCAATTTGAAAAATTGAAGATAGCCATCAAGAATTTGAAGTATGATTTATGGAGGAGAAGATTGCTGATTTTCGTGAAAGAAGTTAAAGGTTCACAAGATAAAAATTGAAGGTGACATAGAGCTGCAAATTGCAGAATATTTGGGCAGATTTTGAAGTTCCCTTGAATAGCTAATTGAATGAGGAAATGACAGCATATGGAGAAAGAGTAAAGTTGTGAATTGCATAAATTATTGGACAACAAGTTGAAGAAGAGAAAGGCAGATTTTGGAGCAACATTTGTTGGAGAGTTAGAGTTTCAAAATTCAGAAAGTTTGGGCAGCAAATTAGAGAAGAAAGAGATAGTTTTTGGACAGCAAAAAGGTAACATATTGGTAGAATTTGTAGCTGCAAATTTTAGAGTTCGAGAGAACACATTTGGAGGAGAATTAAATCTGTAAAATTCAGAATTTTTAGGCACCAAGTTAAAAGCAAGAAAGCATATTTTTGGGCAGCATTGAAAGCTGCAAATTTTATAAATATTGGATAGTATTTGGAGAAGGAAATCATCTGCAAGTTTGAAAATATTTAAGAAGCATTTCGAGAAGCAAAGAAGCTACAAATTTAAAGGTTTTTGGGCAGCAAGCTAAGGCTGAAAATTTGAAGGTCTAGAACAAGTTTAAGTAGCAAGAAAGGTAAAGAGGCAAGCTACAAAAGAAGACCAATAAAGGTTTGAAATTAGGTGCATAAAAAAGTATTTCATTTTTATGAAAAGTTTGATTTATTTGAAGTTTATTTAGCACCATATTTTTAGAGTTCAAATCAGGAAAAGAGAAATCTAAGTATATTATTTCCAAATGAAGGAAGGAGACATCCTAGAACCTGCAAAATATAACAACAAAAGAGAAGTTAGAATTTGATTGGAATAGGAGTAATAAGGAGAAATTTATATAGTGAATGCTATTTTTAGTAAGCCAATGAAGTGCAGTATTATTAAAGCAAATGAGATCAGATAGTGTACAAGATTAAGGGAGATTTAGAGTGTCTAAAGACACCAAAAGAAACACAGTAATAGCTAAAACAAATAATTATTAATAGGAGTTATAATAAGCCATCACCAAGCAAAGGTAGAGGAGCCACCATGTTGGAAAGAAGAAGAACCATTTGGTTGATAAATAAGCCAAGGAGGTGCCACCGTATTGAAGAAAAGCCACCCAAGTTGTGGTTGCACCGCCATGAGAGGAGAGGCCATTAGAAGAGCCACCATATTAGATAGAGGATATTGTAAAGCTATTGGAAGATCCACCACATTGCACAAAGGATAACCTAGAAGGCCAAACATCAAAGGAGAAGAGAGAACGTAGAAGGCTAAGCACTATAGTATATTGGAATACATTGAAAATAAGTGGAGCATTATCAAACGTATTGCAAAGAAGAAGTGGAGCATTATAAAAAGAAAGAGTGATAATTTAAGGAGGTGTAGAGATTATTTTCCACTTGGTATTGCAAGGATTGTAACACCCAGGATGTTATAGAATCACTAAATGTAACCTGCTAGAGTTTGAAAATATTTCCAACCAAGTGTTATGGGAAGGACAATAACTTAGAGCACCAAAGAGGAAAACCATTTACGTGCCATTTGGCACTTGAAATAGAAGAGTTCCAAACATATTTGAAAGGATTCAAAGTATTTTGTAATTATTCATTCATTGCATGAGCTGAAATTAGCACAAGGAGATATCATTTGGAATGAAGTTTGGGTTGTAGAATTGAGAAAGTGCCTTGCAACAAGGAAGACTCTTGACTATTCAAAAATGAAGACAATATTTTTTCCAAAATAGTGTGCATCCATATTATTGAGGTAAATTCTCAAGTTTACTTTTTGATTTATGCAAAATATTGGAGTGATAAGGAATATTTTATAATTGAAGTTGTTTTATAAGTTTTTCATGTTGATTGATTAATGCTATTGGAGATATAAGGTTTATGAGTGGAAAACAAAGAATAAAAATTTGATTATTTCTATTTGAAAATATTTATGAAGATTTGAAAAATTTATTTGAAGATTTGAGAAATTAAATTGAAGTTTTGTATTTTGATTATTGGAGTTTGAGAAAGATTTTGAAATATTTAAAAATTGATATTTTGGAGAAATAAGGAGTTCAACATCAAATTAGGAATACAAAACTTGCAAATATTATAGAATTTATAAATTTATTATTTGGGAGCTATAAGGATTTCAACATCAAATTAGATTTTGGGAAATTTAGAATTGAGAAATTATATTATTGAAATTTGGGAGACAAAAGGTATTCAACCTAGAGATTTGAAGAATAGAAACCTTTATCAAAATTATTGATTGATATATATATATATATATATATATATATATATATATATATATATATATATATATATATTGGAAGAAATAAGGTATTTTCCTTGAAGAATCTAAATTGAAGATTATCTTAAGATTGTTATCCAAACATTAGGATATACAAGATATACTACAAGATTCAAAGAATTGAAAGTTAGTATATGATCATATACTCAAATTCAACTCAAAAGTTAGAAGTTGAAAAGATTTCATCAAAGCTGATTATTATATTCAAAATATTCAAGATTTGGAGATATAAGGTTATAACATAAATTTTTTTGTATTTCATCCAAAAACTAGGGAGACATAAGGTAGTCAACCTCAAAGGTTTAGATATTTGAAAATTTGATCAAAAATTGACTTTTAAGATTAAGGAGTTACAAGGGAGTCTACATTAGGAGGACTATGGATGAAATTGTTAAGAATGTATTTAATGAAAGTAGTGAAGAAATGTTGAATGCACTTAGATTTTATTCACATGGATTAATACCCAACATTGCTGGATATCAAATATTTGATGTTTTAAAAGATAAATTATTTTTTCTTTTTATAGAAGCTAAAGGAAAATTTACTACCTTTTTGATATATATCTTCATGAAAAACGTGTAGACTTAGAATTTTTGCACCCCTTTCCTTTAGGCTAATGGATCCACGTCTGGAAGGGATATGGGAAAATTAGGGATCTACACCTCAGATGAGAAGCATTTGAATTGTTCTCTCTTTGGTGTTTGTCAATAAATTGTTGGTGGGTTCACCAGGAAACACTTTGTGGTGGTTTCCATGCCTATGTAAGGTGAGAGTTTTATGAGTTCTTTTGTTTTAGCATACACCTAAGGTTTTGGTAAAATGCAACTATACTTATGCTATATGCATTTCAGATTTCATGAAAGCAACACACAATTAACTAGAAAACCTTTTAAAATTAACTATAATGCAATGATCCTTATGAATGTTGAAAGTAAAAAGATAAACTCTATGTTATCATATGCATATGTATTTTTATTTCTTTTTGTATTTTTTCTTTGTTACTAAGATGATCTGTACATAAAATATCTAAAATTGATAGATAACTAAAATAATTTTTTTTTTTAAAAGAAACTAGATACTTATCTAATCCAAATTTTTGATGCAGGCGAATATGCATCCTATAGAGTGAATATGCATCCTGTAGCGCGAATACACATTCTGTCGGCTAGCCCATGAATTCATGCCTTTGGGAGATCTGCAAGGAGCTTCTACACAAAACTCTTAAATTTGGAAATTAGGTTTTGGGGATCTGATTAGGCCATTGTATATTTGATTGTTGATGGTGTAGTAGTCAGATCCCCTTGATATTTTAAACAACCATACATAAAATAAATGAGATTGTAGATCTTACATGCAAATAGATAAAAAATAATATGATGTGATAAAATAGTGCAATAAATAGTATGTTATAAAATGCAAGAGGAACAATATGTAATATACAGGATGCAAATATGGATCTAGAAGCACTAATTTTCTCCCAGGCTTGTGATAATGCAAATTTGCAACCTGGCGGCTAGCTCACGAAATCATGATAGCTAGACCCATGTGTAGTTTTTTCGCATTTCGAGGAACAAACAATGTCAGAATATGATATATTATATACCATTGAAAAGATAATTTTGAGACTGATCAAATGATATAGGTTTCAAGAGAAATATATATGATTTTACTTGGGAAAAATTAGCTAAAAGACAACCTTTATTATAGATGCATAAAAATAAGAACTTGTTAGTGCATAAATGGTATATAAGATACTAGGATAGATGAAATGATGGTATACCATATCTGATATTCTGGCGCTACAGAAATGATAGTAGAAAAATGGATCCAAGTAGAAAGTAGAACTCATCAAAGTGTTCTCTAACCTACAACAAAACTTGCTTCCAGCATTCAACCTATAATAAAAATATTATATTTCTATTCTCCAAGTCAAAAAATAAGATTATCCTGATTTTACTCATAAAACTAAATACTTTTTACTTATCAACTCATTCCTCCATTATCCATATATCCAAATGATTATGGAGGCTGAGACCTAGCTTTAATGGCTTCATGGGCCACCAAATAGGTTGGTGGTTTTGATATCTGGGAGGCTAAAGTAGATTAGATCAGGCCAATTTGGAGTTTCTCCAAATTCAGCAAATTTACGTCCTAGCCGCTAGGACGTAAAATCATCGGGAGCAAACTACTATCTTATTTTAGGATAGAATATAAACGATCATATTTGGTGGGAAGAAAAATATGGATTCTATGAATACGCGTCCTGGCCGCTAGGATGCGAAATAATGAGAAATTCATGATAGTTAGACCCATGTGCAATATTTTGGCACTTTAAAGGGTTAAAAAAAGTCAAAATGGGTTATATTATATATCGTTAGAAATCTCTTTCTGATCCTGATCCAATGCTATAGGTTTTGGGAAATTTGGAGGGGCTTTTTTTAAGTAAAAGTAATCTCAAATATGATCTTACTTTTCTAGGAGGAAAACTAAGGAAAATGACTCATCTTAATGGGTCAATTTTCCATGTCTACATTTTGCCCCATCTTTGGTGTATTTATGAATAATAAATGCATCAAAGAAAGGTGTAGACACTTGAGTGGAGGTGACAATGGTTGACATGGGAAAAAAAATGGCTAGATGGTTTAGAATGATGGTTCATGAGAAATTGATATTTTAGAAAAATGATTACTAATTTATTGGCGAGGATGCCCCCTCAAATTTTATGAGAATGCAATATTCCTAATGGAAATCGAAATGACTGACAGAAGAGAAAAGTGTGAAAAATAAAGAAGAAAATAGAAAATAATGGTGGTGTTGAGAGTGGGATGTAAAAACCAACTCATTTTTACTGTTCAACTTCTTGGTTTGGAGCTTTGAAGATAAAAATGGCACTTGCTAGCTGTAGAGTGAAATTTGTGTGGAGAGGTAATGTTAAAGTAGCTAGAAGGATCCAAGTAAATGGTAAATTGATTTGTATGTATAATTTTTTGTTTTTTTGTTGATGTATAAATGATAAAAATGGAAGTATGTGATAATGCATGTGATTCTGTTGATTTTGATGCATGCTTGCCATGCTAGTCAAAATGCGCTTTACGAAGAGAAAAGGGGTATGATGATAAACAATGATGTATAAGAAGTGAAAAATAGTATGCAAAGAAGATGATTGAAATGCATTGGGTTTGTCCTTATTAACAATAGTTTTTAGGCAATGTCCTACTAGGATGTGTGCTTGTATATGACCGAGATGGAGGCTACCCCTCGCGTGTGGTCATGAAGTGAATCCTATATGAGGCATACCATTGTGCTAAAGTTAAAAGTATATAACCCTGATGGTTGAAAGTGAAATGATCAAAAGTGATTGATATGTGATGTCTGCTATGAGCATGCATTCATAATAGTAGTTTGTAGGTGATAACCCATGAGGATGTGTGCTTGTATATGATCAAAATGGAGGTTACCCCTCGCATGTGGTCATGAAGTGAATCTTGTGTGTGGAGTATTATCCTATTGAAATTGAAGATGTGTGATCCAATGTGTATGATCGATTTTGATGAGCAAAAATAATTATTCAAAGCTGAAAAATGGTTCATACCATTTTTATGATAGGAACACAATATGATTAATTAAGACAGATGCATTTTCCCTATATGCTTTAAGCTAAGATGAAAATGGATTATGCTTTTATTTTATTTTTTTGGTGTTTTTTTTTGGTATTTTATGCATGATGTATGTTGATAATGCATATACTAATGCTTATGATTATAATGAATTTAATGTGCACCTATCATGCTAGGCAAAGTTGTATTTTTGTAGAAAGATGAAGTGTGATTTGGTAAATGATGATGAACAATAATGTGTGTATAGAGATAATTGAAGTGTGTTGAGTAGTATATCTTATGACAATGGTCTTATATATTTATGTATATTTTCTCATGCATAATACCATACTACTATTTTTATCTATTTATGTGTTATGCAAATGCAAAAATATTTTTGTTGTTTTTGATGATCCTACATAATGATGCTTGTAGTCATGTTTGATTGATTTTTTTGTACTTTTTATCATTCTTGATCATAAAAAAAGTAAAGTGTGACTTGATGTAGTGTAATGTAATGTGATTTAATTTTTGTAGAAAATGTAGTTGATAATTTTTATAGAAAAAGTGTGAGAAACATATCCTTATGATTTTGATCAGTCAACAATAGATATCGAGGATGTATGCTTGTATGTGACTATGAATGGATGCTGCTCCTCACATTGGTCATAAAGAAGATCCTATTTGAGTTTTTTTTGTTATGCTGACATCGAAGGATTATGATCCAAAAGTATTTTGAGATTTTTTATTAAGAGTGTCATAGTTGGTGATAAGTAACGTGTGATATTAATATTAATTTTGATTAAAACTTAAGGAAATAAAGACATAGTATGAATGAGTGAGCATTAAAAAAGGATAAAGAACTTGCACGAGGCATAAGATTTCTACCATGAAGTAAATGTAAAAAAAACCTTACTAGTTTTATCTCATGCCATCATCGTGAAGTCTTTATGCAACTACATGACCAAGCATTTATGTATGATTGATGCAATTTTTTGTGTATGATAAACAATCATGCAATATGATGTAATAAATGACTGAAAATACATTGTCCTAAGGTGGTGGATATGTGATGAAAGACTAATTACTTTTAGGGACAATTACTTATGCTAATAGTCATACAAATCCATGAAGGTATAGTGACTTCAGCTAATCAAAAATCAAGGAGAATCTTGGTCATTTCAAGATGAAATCAAGTTTATCAAGAACCAATATGTGTGATTCATGCATTCTTTTCCATCTTGATCTTAATTATGATGTAAAAATATCAAGGATCAATGTGTGTGCTTATGAGGTTAATTTTATAATTTGGATTAAGGTAATGATGCAAACCAATTTAAGAACCTCTATGTGTGCAAATGATGGTTCATTTACCTTGATTTTATATGCGGTTAGACTTAACTGCTTTGTAATACAAGCTACCAAAAGCTAGCTTATCCATAAGTGGACATTGGTTTGTACAAAAGAAGGTTGCTAATGTGACAGACATGTCACCATGCATAAGACTACCCCATTGCCAGATGAGTTTCATTCAACCCATTGTTGTAATGAGGATCATCCTTTGACTTTCGAATAATTGAGGATTCCAAGGATTCAAGCTCATTATTCCCTTATTTTCTTTTGATTCTTTTGATTGGGGATTATTATTGATTTTGTGATGATGAACAAGGGGATTTATTTGCTTTGTGGTGGAAACCATTTTTTTTTGGGATACTTGCTCATTTTAGTGGAAAAGCAAGAAATTTTATTGCTTCGGGTAGGGGGAGCTTGTCCTTTTGTTAATTCTCAACATTCTAGACCATGCGTTAATAGGATAGCAAGGGAAACTTTTTTCTTAAGGAAAAAATTACTATGTAGTATAATATTTCTTTGTGCAAAATTATATTTAAAGTGAATAAATATGTTTTGGTTCAAAAGTGGTAGAATTGATTCCTAAAACTCAAAATTTTCTTAATGACAAGTAGTGATTTTGATTCAAGAGAGATTTTTAATCAATATTGAGAATCAAGATTTTATTAAAGTGTGAATCTTATGAGTGGTTCAAGATAAATTCTGAATCACATAAAAAGAAAATACTAAGATTGACTATGAATATTGATAACATCTGTCTGATATTTAAATATCATAATAATTGGATGTGGCTATTTGAAATATGCAATTGGACTAAATAAACTTTGGGAAGTGCAAAAATGCAACTATATGAGAGATTATTGATGTTTTATGTAATGCAATGTGGAGATAATAGTTGTAATATGAGCTATATTCAAACCTAAATGAAATGCATAGGCAAATGAAAACAAAAAATCCAAAAGGCCAAAGAAAAATGATAATAGATGTTGAAACCACTATGAGGGTAAGACTTGCTAATGGTTGAAAATAGAAGAGATATACCCACTGGGATGTATTATTGCAAATGGTCAAATGGAGGCTGCCCCTCGCTCATGACCATGAAGCTATCCACTATGGTGTGCTGAGATGATAGGAATGATATTGCCAAAGCAAGCACTACTCAATAGAGGCATACATTAAAATGCATGAATCAAGGCCAATGAAGCAAAACAAGAACTATATCCCTCACCTTGAGGAGATATAAGCAATGAAAATTTTTCAAGTTCAAGAGATGTAAAATGGCATGAGCGAATATAATGATGTAAATGTAATGATTGAAATGAAAACTAGATGAGAATGCAATATCTATGTATAACTTCTGTTTGATTTGATTTGGTTGTTTATTTTTTATTTGTTTTATTTTTATTTGATTTTTAATTTTTTTGATTTTTTATGATGGAATTGGTGGTATATACAAGATGATCTATATACACTATACAAGGTGATTCATGCATAAAATTTCTAAGGTGGCTTCTGTTGAGTGAATATTTTGCCCTATAGCAAAATGATCATCACAACTAGAGTCTCAAATATGAAACTCTCTCTTGAAAATAAATTAAGTAGCATTATTCATTTCTCCAAGGTTCTTGTGAACAAACATTCATATTGCATATAATCACTCAAGACTAAAGCAAATAAATGAATGTATACCATAATAACTTAAACCATGCAAGTAATAGTTAACAAGGGGCCTTTAATGATTTGAACAAGTACTTTGCAACCATAATCCATTAAATCAACCAAATGCGAAGATAGATTCTTTTAATGTTCTTGATATTAAAGTAATCTACCCGAAACCCAGTTAGTAACTTCGTTTATCTTCAGCTTAAAAAGATTCCAAATGAGAAAGTGTGTGGTATAAGCCACTTCATTTTAATCTCCGTTCCTTTAACATGAGGTTCATTTTTAGAGTTAGCGGGTTCATTTTATCTTCATTTAAAAGTGTTCCACTATCCCTATGTTAGCATTTGGTGTTAGTAAAGTTAGCAATGTTAGCATTAAATGTTAGCAAAAAATTAGTAAGTTAGAAAGCTAGGATTCATTCACTTGATCTGATTTAGTGTGCATTTGGAATTTAGCCCTCCTAAACCCATATTTTATCTAAAAATTAGACGAAGGTGTTTGGAGATGCAAGAATGAAAATCTAAATTAAAGAAGTGGATCTAGAAGCGGCTTTCTCTTCTCCATTATTAATCCCTGGTTTTCTTTGGGAAACACTAGATCTATAAACAAACCCTCCAATTTTTGGTGCGAGTAGATCGCTTTCTCAAGTGCAGACGTAGAGCATACTCTTGGCAGATTTATTTACCTTCTTTATAACTTAGATTATTCA
This sequence comes from Wollemia nobilis, assembly GCA_028583015.1. Taxonomy (NCBI): domain Eukaryota; kingdom Viridiplantae; phylum Streptophyta; class Pinopsida; order Araucariales; family Araucariaceae; genus Wollemia; species Wollemia nobilis. Next base: position 11,008,011 of record JAQPPZ010000440.1, read on the forward strand.
TGGCAATAAATGAATTGTTTATGAACATAAATTCTAGAAAAGGACCAGAATCAAGAAATCAGATACCAACAAAAATTCTGGAATGGACCAGAATCTAGGAATGATTAGAAAATTTTTTGGAATGGACTAGAATAGAATGAAAACAAATGCAAAAATTCTGGAATGGACCAGAATCAAAGAACAATTAGCAAAAATTCTAGAATGGACCAGAATTTATGAAAACAAAAGCAAAAATTCTGGAATGGACTAGAATTGGAACAGTAGATTTTAAAGTAAGATTAATCTAAATATTAGAAAACTAAAACAAAAACATTATTTACAAACGTTAGCTGGAAAAACCAAAACAGGACATTAATTTGGTTAGCAATCTCCTCCCTGCAAAACCCCAAGTTATGAGATGAAATTCTAAAACAACCTGTCCTAACAGACCTGCAACACAAACACAATCAAATTAGATCAGATGCAAGACTCTAAGGAAATAAATAATTGCATCATTCTATCATTCACCTATCATAACCCACTTTATGGCGTAAACGAATAGATACAAGAAGCAATAATGCAAAGGAAAGATTTACAGAAATAATAGCGGTCTTAGTTTCAATCTCTTTTTGATTTCACACACAAAATTTGCTCTTGCCAAATAAAAACTCCTTTATTCCGAAAGATAGTCTTTTTTTTTTTACAATTTCCAGCCTCTTTCTCAAGTGGCTTCATTGGGCTTTTAAAGGATGCTAAAATCCCTCCGTTTCAACTTCCCATTTTCAATGATGCTAAAATAAATACAAATAAAACAAGAAATAAGTCATCTTGTTTATATTTGCCTATTACTCCTCTTTTAACATCATAAGAAAAAACAAACATTCATTCGTGCACTTATAACTCCCATGTGGCCTTTATTATAATATATAACAAAATAAAAATATAAAGAACACTTTATAGTTCCCTTTATCTTTATATTATAGTGTAAAGAATAAAAAAATGACTTTCAATAAACACCTTATACCCCCTGTATTAATATCATAATATTAAAAATAATAATAAAAACTTTGAACTTCGTTTCATACCTTATGACTCCCATGGACCCTTCGTAAAGCATAGATTTTTAAAAACAAAACCCACCATAGGTTATATTTACAAATCACCTTATACCTTGGTGATGAATCTCTCGAATCAAACCACATTCCTTGTCGAGCTCATTCGATCGCCATGACTCCCAACGACGCATTCACCATGACATATAACACCCTTCTCTGGATTACGTCGCTCTACCGCCGGCCCTTCTGTTTTCTCCTGAGACCCAATGCATTAGACGACCACTCTCCATTCTGTGCAACAGTCTTCCCTACGACATCTCTCCATTCTGTGCTATGTGATGGTTTGGCTTCAACAGCTAATACAGACCCACACTTGGGACTAAACATCGCTCCAAAAACCTCTCCGACTTTTTATCGAATGAGCTCTTTAGCAAAAGCTTAAGGATGCAAGGTGTTGGCATTAGGGTTTATAGCAAAAGCTTAAGGATGCAAGGTGTTGGCATTAGGGTTTATGACACCAACGCATTAAACTTTCTCTAATCCTACCTATCACTGCCATGCTCCATCCTACGCTGCAACTTCTTTCTGACCACCTGTTATTCCTCTGCACCTGACGCTACTGGCCATCCGACTCAGTGCTCCAAACCTACCTCTGCAGTGTTCATGCCTTCGTCAAAATTCTGCTTCTTAGGGCCCACATCGTCACCAGTGATGCTCTACTACTGTGTAACGCCTTCATTCTGTCATCATGCTCTACTGTCGTGTAACGCCTGAAGTAAACTACGATGGAGACCGTCGGCTTGACGTGGCCGTTGGAAGTGTTGGCCGTGGTGAAGACCGTCGGGTTGACATGGCCGTCGGATATGTTGGCCGTTTTGAAGTCGGACGCTCCCCAATGTTGTCACCATGTCATCCTCAAAGTGAATGTCGAGGACAAGGAGTTTCGCCAAGTTGTCATGTACAAACTCCACAGCATGGGATCTGTAGTGCCCGTCGAAGTACGTAGTCCTCATCGAGTTCGATGTCGCATATCAATTCTTTGCTCACCATCAAATTTGAACCCATGGGGTCCACTATATTTGTTCAACATCGAGTCTGCTTTTAATATCATCTTTATCTTTCCCTCAACGCTGAAATTTTTTTAAATCGAGTTTCATAACCGGTAGCGACTAACCTTAGCGCTTGCACCACCATGTCATCGACTTCTGAACGTTATGATTCCCAAAATGGAATGCTACGCTCCTATTGATATCACACTGACCAAACTACCTTGAACCACTACCATGTTTATGCATTCCCATCATCGTTTGAGGACCATATCCTCGCTGTCCTATGTGTGGCACCCACGCTGCTTGTGTACCACGTTAATGCCCTTCTAGAAAATCTAGCTATCTACCTTGGTATTTGCAGTATACAATGCTATCCCAACCTTTGACTTCGAATTCAATTTGGGCTTCCCCATGGGTCCACTCTACGGCTTGATGTGTATCCACTTATCATGGGTTTACCACGTTGTCACACGCCCGAGAGGTCTCATATTCGATCATCCAAAAGTCCTGTATAACATTGGGTCTTCATAATGTTTTGTTTGGTTGGTCATCATCCAACGAATAAGCTGCACACCACAAACAAAATCTATATTAAAAATTAATAAAAAAATAAAAAAAACAATTTTAAATTCTAATAGATAGCCCTTGGTTTTGCTTTGTTCGTCGAGATGCCATCTTTTGAATGCGAGCGATTATACGAAAACATTTTTTTTCTTGTTTTCATTATCTGAAACACCCATGACAAGAAATGCCAACGCTCAACAATAAACTTGCTAAAAACAACACACAAGAAAAAAAATGATGATGACAGCTGTCGATAAGAAAAAGTTGTCGACAATAAAATATCATCAACAAGAAAAAGTTGTCGACAATAAAATGTCTTCGACAAGAAAAATTTGTCGACAATAAAAAGTTGACAATAAAATGTCATCGACAAGAAAAAGTTGTTGACAATAAAAAGTTGTCGACAATAAAATATCATCGACAAGAAAAAGTTGTCGACAATAAAAAGTTGGCGACAATAAAATGTCATCGACAAGAAAAGGAAACTATAAAACTAAGGCATAGACCCTTAAAACAAATCGCAAACACCAAATTTTTGAAAACAAAAAGGTGGGTCCCCAATCCTGGGGTACGTTGTGGAGCAGCCACAACAAATGGCGTCTCTGCTGGGAAATACTCCTGAGAATTTTGGTGAGAACCCAACCTGAAAACCTACAACTCAACTGCAAGTGTTAGCAAATATCCACGGAATGTAAAAAGACTAGAAATACATGAAACATAAGAATTATTCAACATCAACTCAATGTGTGCATAGTGATTCATTCTTTATCGTTTGAAATAGTTCCACATTCTATTGCTAGATTCACATGAAGGCATATAATGAATCATGGAGGGTCCATGCTGGATTGAATGCATTGCCAGAATAATAAAATATGACTGGCCTGCTTTGCAAGGACTCATAAACTTTTAGTAGCATGAGCAAAAACATTAAAACTATCAAACCCTCTCAGGACCAATCACGCATGAATTGAGTTCGAATACCCAATCTCAAGGCTGGTTATGCGTCACTACCATATTGAATCAATGTGCATGTGTAAGTGAAATCAGAGCTTTGGAGAATTAGATTCTCAACCTAAGCATGATGAGAATTTAACCCTATCCTTACTACTCGTATTTGAGTTCATTACCTCATCTTAAGCAAAATGATTAAACCTATTATGGATAACTTCCAGGCTAGCCTGTCCGTGTGAGCGATCAGAGGTCTTGCTTTTAAATGAGACATGTCACCATGCATGAGCCTAATCAACTTCTAGTCAGGCGTCTATAGCCCTGGTGGAGATCATCCCCATAGTCCAGGCTTTGGCTTTGGCTTTCTTGAATTCTAGGGATGACTACCCATCCTTGTGAGGGACACGTAGTATGATCCTTCCAACTCAAATGATGTAATGGAGATGGAGTAATTATTGATTGCTTGAATCTTAGGGATGACTACTCATCTTTGCAAGGGACATGTAGTACGATCCTTTCAATCCAAGTGATGTTATGGAGGTGGAGTAGCAATGGATTCCTTGAATCTTAGGGATGACTACTCATCCTTGCAAGGGACATGTAGTACGATCCTTTCAATCCAAGTGATGTTATGGAGGTGGAGTAGCAATGGATTCCTTGAATCTTAGGTATGACTACTCATCCTTATGAGGGACATGTAGTACAATCCTTCCAATCCAAATGGGTTTCAAGTATTGCAGGAGTGGTGAAAACCACTGTTTCATGGACTATGTTTTGCATGATGGGACAGACAATAAATTTTTTTTTTGCCTCACATTTCTTCCAAGTATGGTTTCAACCATTTTTCCCAAGATGTGCTTTATATGTGCAGAACGTGTCTAATTCAAGACAATGCGACATCAATTTCCAACCCCAAGACCTTACTTAATGTTTATTGTGCAATGATCCTAAGAGGGTCTGACATGCTTTTTGTGGTTGTCTTTGAAATATGGAATGGAATGAGACTCGAGGCTATTATGCAATGCATCCTGAACACAAATGGGTAAGATGGATTATACAAAAATGCTTCACCCTATCTTGCAAAATTGATAACTTTCATGTATCTTAAATTTCAAACAATATTCTTTAATGTGTTTGCAGTGCTCGTGGAGCTTTCTGTAATACAAATCTGTTGTTTCATATACTTCTAGTTTTAAAACATTGATAAGGATACAAACTAACCACTTTGCTATCCCCTTCTCCTTTTTTTTTTTCAAACCCAAAACTGGTCCCATGACCAACACACTAAGCTAAGCAAAGAACCATGCAATCAAAATACCTCAAAACCTTGTTCTGAACAACCTCATCATGCTAAAATAAATGTTGAAGGCAAAAGTCTAAAACACACCAAAAACTCAAATCTGCCCACACAAAAACAAAGCATGACATATTTACATATAATACAAGGCCTTGCCATTTTAGGCCTAGAAATAGTGTTTTAAATGCAACCCATTGACGGGTAAAGACAAATCTTTTTCGTCCAAGGTTTTTAATCTAAAGTTGTTTTCACCTAGGACTTCTGAAATTTGGTAAGGACCCAACCATAAGTAATCAAATTTATCATGATCTCCTTTCCTCTCATGTCTCTTATCCCACAACAACACTAAATCTAAAACTTTAAATGTTTTGACTCTAGAATTTTTATCAAACCACCTTTTTACTACATCTTGGTGTTTACTAAAGTGAAGCATAGCCTCATCCCTCTTTTCATCCAGATGCATCAATTGTGTTAGTCTAGTTTCAAGTTTATTATCAGTTCCAAGGTAATCTTTCATGAAGTGTAATATTTGTAACTTAAGATTTGTGGAAAAAATAGGATCTTGTACATAAACTAGGTGGTAAGGAGATGTTCCTAATGATTCCTTGATTCTGATTCTATCAGCCCAAAGAGCCAACTTAAGTTTTTTATGCCAATCTCTAGGATTTCTTTCAAGCACCTTTTTAATGACACATAACAAATTCTTATTAGAAGACTCATCCAAGCCATTACCTTGTGGATAGTAATTGGAAGAAAACTTCAAACTCACCATGTTGTCGAATGCCCAATTTGCAAATTCCAGAGAGGAGAAAGCGAAACCGTTCTCACTTACAATGGAGTTAGGCATTCCGAATCGAGTGACAATGTTATCCTCTAAGAATTTAATAACAACTTTTGAAGTGGCATTTTTAGTGGGGATAGCTTTCATCCACCTTGTGCAATAATCTGTAGTCGTGAGAATGTATTTATGGGAATCAGATGAATTGGGACTGATGATCCCAATAAAATCCAAACCCCATTGTGCAAAATTTCTAGACTCAATTACAGATTGTAATGACATAGAAGCACCCCTTTCTCTGTTTTCCGCAATTTGACAAGTATGACATGACCTCACATGAGCATGAGCATATTTGAACAATTGAGGCCAATAGTAACTGGCTCTAAGGATTTGATGGGCCGTGGCATTAGCAGATCCATGTCCTGTCCCATACTTACCATGGAATTCCTCGAGTATTTGCATTGCCTGTTTTTGATCAATGCAACGAAGGTAAATTCCTTCATGGTTTTTCTTGTATAATGCACTAATGGAGATTTTAGATGCAAGGCTCTTCTTTGAGTAGAATTTAAATGTGGTGGAAACTTACCATTTAGTAAAAAAATACACAACATCTACGTACCAATCATCTTCAGTTATATCTGCTATTTCATAATGCTGACATGAAACTAAGGGATCATTTTATGCTATGGCCTTAACCAACCCTTGTCCCAACACTATCCTCATAGGTTGAATTTCAATATCAAGTTCTTGAAGAGTTGAGATCCACTTACCTCGTTTTTCACCCAGTTCATTATGTATAAACATGGCTTTAACTGCAGGATCTGGGACTATAGCAAACACCCTACTATGGACTATATAATGTCTAAATTTTTTAACAGTCTTAAATAGGGCATACATTTGCTTGTCCAAGATGGAATATCTCAATTTCGCATATTTGAGAGGAGTACTAAGGAAAGCAATAGGATTTTCAATGTTGCGTTCACTCTTCTGAGTTAAAACACTCGCAAAGGAATGGTCTGAAGCAAATGTGTAAATGTAGAAAGGCTTCACATAGTCAGGACTCACTAAAACCAGGGCTCGACTCACTAAAACCAGGGCTCTAGAAATCGCATCCTTGATTATTTTGAAAGAATCCCTATTTTCATTCGTCCATTTTATTTGGGCCTCTTTCTTCAACATATCGTTCAAGGGTTTTGCAATTTCTAAAAAACCTGAAATAAATTTTCTAACAAAATTAATTTTCCTAAAAAATAATCTCAATTGTTTTTTGCTATTGGGAAAAGGAATATGTTGTATGGCATCTATTATTTCAAGATCAATGGAAATTCCATCTTTGGATATTACATGTCCCAATAATTTTCCTTTCGTTACCCCAAAAATGCACTTCTTTGGGTTAAGTGAAATGCCATGTTCCCTACACCTTTGGAGAACTTTCCTTAGATCCTTGACATGGTTCTCCCTATTCTTAGAAAATATGGGAATATCATATACATAGACAATAATGCACTTACCGATGAGCCCCTTAAAGGTAAAGTCCATGGCTTGTTGGAATGTGGCACCTGCATTCAATAATCCAAAAGGCATTCTCCTATATGCAAAAGTGCCCCATTTTGTGGTGAAGGCGATTTTCATCCTATCATTAGGATGGATGAGGACTTGATTGTATCCTGAATAGCCATCTAGGAATGACATCATTTCCGACCCATTTACCTTTTGAAGGATTTTGTCAATGGTAGGTAAAGGGTAATTGTCCTTTTGTGAGGCCTTATTCAGATTTCTAAAATCAATACATAGCCTTATCTCTCCACTCTTTTTCCTCATAGGGACCAAGTTAGCAACCCATGTGGAATGCCTAACAAGAAATATGATTTTAGCTTATAATAGTTGCTTTACCTCTTTTTATATCAAAGGATCTAGTAACGGATTGACTGACCTCTGTCTTTGCCTAAAGGGTTTGGAGTCTGGCTTCAAAGGAATTGTATGCATTATAACATTATGATCATAAGTTCTCAACTCCTTATAGCTCCAAGCTATGCAATCTATGTATTCCTTCAATGAATTGGCAATGGAATTCTTTTCATGTTCGATACATGCCTTTGCAATGAGTATTTCACGAGGGTTTTCTGCACTTCTAATATTGATTAAGTCACAAGCCTCTTTGGGAGGTGGAACTTTTCTCCCTCCTTTCGTTTGGTATCCAATATCAAACATTTTATCTAATGAGGCCATCCCATTTGGCATCTCTTTCCATTTTCCAGTAGCTTCCATTTTCAAATCTGCCTCTTCTTGCCCCCTCTCATCTTCATAAATAACCTGATTTTCAAAGATACCAGAATTAGTAACAAAATTGAATATATGTCCGTCACTATCAAAGACTTGGAAATTCGTGATGTTATCAGGTATTGAAGGGCAAGGGACTAATTCTATGGAAAATTTCTTGTACTTCTTGTGATCTGCTGGTTTAAGCATTCTAGCAGCTACGGCCAAAGAATCTGCCAAACGATTGCCTTTTCTAGAGATTAGAGATATGTTAAAAGCATCAAATTTGTTTATTAAATCTCTAACTCTGGTTTGGTAAATGCTGAGCCACTTGTTCTTACATGCATATTATCCTTTAACTTGTTTTACCACCAATTTAGAATCACCTAAGACCTTGATACATTTGATTTTCTTTCGAAGGGCAAATTGAAGTCTGAAAATCAAGGCTTCATATTCTGCCACATTGTTGGTGGCTGGGAACTGTAATCTATATGCAACCAACATAGGTTTTCTATCTAGAAATGAAAGTTCAATACCAGCTCCCGCCCCTTGTTTGGACTTGGATCCATCAAATCTTAAAGTCCAAACCTTATGGTGTTCTTTAGAATCATTGCATCCAATACTTCCATTTTAAGAATTCTCAAGAATTTCTACGTCCAAGCAATAGGCTCCTAATTCAGTTTCAATGTATTGAATATCATTAGGTTTATTGTATTATGTTATCATTTCCTTGAGCCTAGGTTCACTATCAATTCGAATTTGGTTGGCCACTCATCTCCAAGGCAACCACATATGTTAAGAGTCTGTTACAATGTATCCATTTAAGTTCTTGCTCCAATATATTCCCAACACCATGCCATATTTGATAGGAATGTTAAGTACCAATATATCTATGTGATGTTGAACCCTAGGTTCTGAGTTGACCTGAATAAGAATATCCCTTAATTCTCCCACCACCTCCATGACCGATCTATCCAGTTGCACCACCTTGCTTTTAGAAGGTTTTGGTGTAAGTCCCAATTTTTGACAGATTTCTAGGGGTATAATGCTAGCAGAGGCCCCTGAATCTATTAGACAATTATGTAGATTTCTACCAGCAATTCTAATGGTTATAAGAAAGGGGGGTACATCTCACTTTTCCCTTTTCAAAACCAATTGGGATTCAACACCCTTAGCTTCATGAACTTGGGTAGGTGGATCCAAAACTTTTGGTGGACTTACTTCTTGGCCTAAAAGTTGGGACATATCATACATTGAGACATTGGCCTTAGTTTTCTTCATGTCTTCTATCAAGTCATAAGTGGGTTTTTCCAAAATTGACATGTTTTGCACCAACTTAGACTTCTCCACCATTGATGGAGGAGGTGTATTAACATATCATTTGAAATCAGGAGGAAGTAATGGGTTATTTGGAGGGGTAGAGGAAGTTTTGGGATCCATAGAACTCCTTGTGTAATATTTGTGATTTCCTTTCCCAAAATTTTTATTGGCATGAAATTCCAATGTTTCTTCATCTTCTTTTCCAAAAAACTCCACATCCTCCTCTTCTTCACTTTCTAGGGAATGTATAACTTCAGTCAATATAGACTCCTGCTTTCCATGGCAACAGTGCGGGAAATCATTATCACAAGATCCTAACTCTCCAAAATCTTTCGATACATCTACCTGATTGGCTACGGGATTGGGTACTCATCCATTATTAGGATGTGTGTTGTATGTTCCTTTTCCTCTATGGTTATGAGGTCGGTTATGACCCATGACTTGGTCAATTTTTTTATTAACATTTCCCATAGAAACCAAAACTTTGGCCAATGTTTCCTTCATGTCTTCTATCATGGATTCAGGCCCATGTGGTTGGGGCACTATAATTCTGGGCCCAGTTGTATTTGCTACATTAGCCACATCTGGAACAGGTATAATGGCTTGGGTTTGGGCACTTTGATTCCTTCCTGGATTCACACTTTTAATAGAAGTGATTATTGGATAAGTCGTTGGGCTTGGCATACTAATCGGAGTGAACCCAGGTATGGTAAACAAGTTATTGCCCATACTGAACCCAGGTAAGGTCATTGGGTTATTTGGAATCAATGCCTATGTTGGAACAGATGCATTAGGATAGCTAGGAAATGATGCGACTTGAGATGGTTGTTGGAAATTGTTCATTGTTGGAACTTGTGGTGTCATTAATTGATTCATCATGGCGAATTGACTGTATGGACCGTATTGTCCCATCCTAGTCAATTGAGACAACCCTACTCCTGGTAAATTCATTTGTTGTTAAAGGGTCATTGTCTCCGCATAAGCTAACAAAAGTGTCATAACCTGAGGATTCCTTCTAGTCAACAAGGATGTTAACGGATCTAAAGCTCCAAAGTATAGTTGCAGGGCCATCGTAGGATATACTGCAAAGTGGCAAGTTCAATTTGTATATAGTTTTTGGAACCTCTGATTGAATGTTATTATGGGCTCATTGGGTAACCTTTTGCATGATACGAATAAATTATAAATTATGGAAGGATCCAACAACATTCAAAATTGGAAAATAAAGGCAATTTCTAGTTAAGGATCCAACAACATTCGAAATTGAATAATAAAGGCAATTTCTAGTTGGGCCCATGAAGTAATGGACCCTACGGTAAGATTCCTATACCATTCATTAGTCGTGCTGTCTAGACTAGCAGGGAAAATTTGACAAGCGATATCTTCATGGGTAACTCATTGTCTAAACATTTAATCCTTGTAAATTTGGACATGTTCTTCAGCTGTTATGGGACCATCATGCATGAATTTAGGCAAGTCATGGACTACCCCAGGGATATCCAAGGGAGAACTTTGCACACCATACCAAAGAGTAGGTGGCTATTTTTGTTGTTGTTGGGCCATGTTATTCAAAGGTATCGACCCTATAGGAATAGTGGTGAAACTTGTAATGATGGGGACAGATGCACTTGGTGTAGCTGTCACGTTTGTAACTGGGGGCTCAGGCCCACTAGACATACTTGAGTCTAAAGAAGCTCCTAACTCAAGTACACTGGGTGGTATTTCGATCTCTAATGTTTTGTTTCTCGGCTTCCTAGCAGTGGGAGAAAGGCTTTTGAAAATAGTTTCCCCTGTGGTTTTGGACCTAGTAGCTATGTACTCAGGTTGGGCCAGATTGAAAACTCTAGAACTCTAAAGACTTCTCTCAACTCACTTGCAAAATAAAACAAATAAATGTTATACCTGTAAGCACAATAGGTGGAAACAAAACTGCCCACATTAATCGTTAGAACAGATCGCAATCACAAAGCAATAAAGAAGGCCCTCCTTCTAGCACAAAAATGTTGAGTGAATATTTTACCTTATATCAAAATTATCATCACAACTAGATTCTCAAATAGGAAACTCTCTCTTGCAAAGAAATTAAGTAGCATTATTCATTTCTCCAAGGTTCTTGTGAACAAACATTCATATTGCATATAATCACTCAAGACAAAAGCAAATAAATGAATGTATACCAGAATAACTTAAACCATGCAAGTAACAGTTAACAAGGGGCCTTTAATGATTCGAAAAATTACTTTGCAACCATAATCCATTAAATCAACCAGATGCGAAGATAACTTCTTTTAATATTCTTGATATTAAAGTAATCTACCCGAAACCCAGTTAGTAACCTCTTTTATCTTCAACTTAAAAATATTCCAAATGAGAAAGTGTGGTATAAGCCACTTCATTTTAAGATCCATGCCTTTAACATGAGGTTCATTTTTAGAGTTAGCGGGTTCGTTTTATCTTCATTTAAAAGTGTTCCACTGTCCCTATGTTAGCATTTGGTGTTAGTAAAGTTAGCAATGTTAGCATTAAATGTTAGCAAAAAATTAGTAAGTTATAAAGCTAGGATTTATTCACTTGATCTGATTTAGTGTGCATTTGGAATTAGTAGCCCTCCTAAACCCATATTTTATCTAAAAATTAGATGAAGGTGTTTGGAGATGCAAGAATGAAAATCTAAATTAAAGAAGTGGATCTAGAAGCAACTTTCTCTTCTCCGCTATTAATCCCTGGTTTTCTTTGGGAAACACTAGATCTATAAACAAACCCTCCAATTTCTAGTGCGAGCAGATCGCTTTCTCAAGTGCAGATGCAGAGCATACTCTTGGCAGATTTATTTACCTTCTTTATAACTTAGATTATTCATGGCAATAAATGAACTGTTTATGAACATAAATTCTGGAAAAGGACCAGAATCGAGAAATTAGCTACCTACAAGAATTCTGGAATGGACCAGAATCCAAGAATGATTAGCAAAAATTATGGAATGGACCAGAATAGAATGAAAACAAATGTAGAAATTCTGGAATGGACCATAATCAAAGAACAATTAGCAAAAATTTTGGAATGGAACAAAATTTATTAAAACAAAAGCAAAAATTCTGGAATGGACCAGAATCTAAATAGTAGATTTTAAAGCAAGATTAATCTAAATATCAGAAAACTAAAACAAAAACATTATTTACAAAAGTTAGCTGCAAAAACCAAAACAGGATGTTAATTTGGTTAGCAATCTCCTCCCTACAAAACCCTAAGTTATGAGATGAAATTCTAAAACAACCTGACCTAACAGACCTGCAACATAAACACAATCAAATTAGATTAGATGCAAGACTCTAAGGAAACAAATAATTTCATCATTCTATCATTCACCTATTGTAACCCACTTTATGACGTAAACAAATAGATACAAGAAGCAATAATGCAAAGGAAATATTTACAAAAATAGTAGCAGTCTTAGTTTCAATCTCCTTTTGATTTCACACACAAAAGTTGCTCTTGCCAAATAAAAACTCCTTTATTTCGAAAGATAGTCTTTTTTTTTTTTTACAATTTCCAGCCCCTTTCTCAAGTGGCTTCATTGGGCTTTTAAAGGATGCTAAAATCCCTCCATTTCAACTTCCCATTTTCAATTATGCTAAAATAAATACAAATAAAACAAGAAATAAGTCATCTTGTTTATATTTGCCTATTACTCCTCTTTTAACATCATAAAAAAAAAACCATTCATTCGTGCCCTTATAACTCCCATGTGGCCTTTATTATAATATATAACAAAATAAAAATATAAAGACCACTTTATAGTTCCCTTTATCTTTATATTATAGTATAAAGAATAAAAAAAATGACTTTCAATTAACACCTTATACCTCCTGTATTAATATTATAATATTAAAACTAATAATAAAAAACTTTGAACTTCACTTCATACCTTATGACTCCCATGACCCCTTCGCAAAGCATAGATTTTTAAAAACAAAACCCACCATAGGTTATATTTATAAATCACCTTAATACCTTGGTGGTGGATCTCCCGAATCAAACCACATTGCTCACCGAGTTCATTCGATCGCCATGACTCCCAATGATGCATTCACCATGAAAGATAACACCCTTCTCTGGATTATGTCACTCTACTGATGACCCTTTTGTTTTCTCCTGACACCCAATGCATTAGATGACCACTCTCCATTCTACGCAACAATATTCCCTATGACGTCTCTCCATTCTATGCTATGCAATGGTTCGGCTTCGACAGCTAATCCAAACCCACACTTGGGACTAAACATCACTCCAAAAACCTCATCGGCTATTTATTGAATGAGCTCTTCGGCAAAAGCTTAAGGATGCAAGGTTTTGGCATTAGGGTTTATGACACCAATGTGTTACACTTTCTCTACTCTTGCCTGTCACTGCAATGCTCCCTCCTATGCTACAGCTTCTTTCTGACCACTTGTTATTCCTCTGTGCCCGACGCTACTGGCCGTCCAACTTGGCGCTCCCAACCTACCTCTATAGTGTCTGCATCTTCATCAAAATTTTGCTTCTGAGGGACCACATCGTTGCTAGCGATGCTCTGTTGCCATGTAATGCCTGCATTTTGTCATCATGCTTTGCTGTCATGTAACACCCGAAGTAAGCCATGATGGGGACCATCGGCTTGACGTGGCCATCAAAAGTGTTGGCCATGGTGAAGATCGCCGGGTTGACGTGGCCGTCAGAGATGTTGGTCATTTTGAAGCCGAACACTTCCCAATGTTGTCACCATGTGGTCCTCAAAGTGAATGTTAGGGACAAGGAGTTTTGCCAAGTTGTCGTGTGCAAACTCCATAGCGTGAGATCCGTAGTGCCCGTCAAAGTACATAGTCCTCATCGAGTTTGACACCGCCTATCAATTCTTTGCTCGCCATAAAATTCAAACCCATGGGGTCCACTGTCTTTGTTCAACACTGAGTCTACTTTGAATATCATCTTTATATTTCCATCGACACTGATGAAATTTTAAATCGAGTTTCATAATCGACGGTGACTAACCTTAACGCCTGCACCACCATGTCATCGACTTTCAAATGTTATGCTTCCCAGAATGGAACGCTGTGCTCCTATTGATATCATGCTGAATGCACTAACCAAACCACCTTGAACCACTACCACGTCTATGCATTCTCGTCATCGTTCGAGGACCATATCCCTGCTGTCTTATGTGTGGTGCCTGTGCTGCTTGTGTACCACATTAATGCCCTGCTAGCAAATCTAGCTATCCGCCTTGGTCTTTGTAGTATACAATGCTATCCCAACCTTCGACTTCGAATTCAATTTGGGCTTCCCCGTGGGTCCACTCTACGGCTCGATGTGTATCCACTTATCATGGGTTTGCCACGTTGTCACACGCCTAGGAGGTCTCATCTTCGATCATCTAGAAGTCCTGTAAAACATTGGGTCTTCATAATGTTTTCTTTGTTTGGTCGTCATCCAACGAATAAGCTGCACACCACAAACAAAATCTATATTAAAAATTAATTAAAAAATAAAAAAACAATTTTAAATTCTAATAGATAGCCCTTGGTTTTGCTTTGTTCGTCGAGATGCCATCTTCTGAATGCGAGCGATTATACGAAAACATTTTTTTTATTGTTTTCATTATCTAAAACACCCATGACAAGAAATGCCAACGCTCGACAATAAACTTACTACCAACAACACAGAAAAAAAACTGACGATGACAGCTGTAACACCCTAAAATTGGCGCAGTAAAACCTTAATAATTACAATTACTCTAGTAATAATTCAAATTCAAATTTTAACCTCCAAAACCACTCCCAAACCGTCGCTTAATCCGTTTCCTCATTTCCCATGCCATTTTTAGAGTTTGTTTTGACCGTTTGACGATATCGTCGTCGATCAGACGATATCGCCTCAGATCGGATGATTTTGTCTGGGCTAGGACGTTCAGACGATCTTGTCCCAAAACTAATTTTTTATAATTAGCTTCTTTTCCAACGTCGTCTCTAATCTGTGCAGAAGCGTGTCTGCACCGTTAGAGACCCTCCCCGTTGGAGATCTCCCAAATAGGGATGATCTCCAACCTCCTAACCTCCCTCCTAAGCCTATTTAATCCTAGGCCCTCCCCTTAGCATCCCCCCGGCTGAAATTCCCTGTAACTCGAATTCTACACACACTAGACATCCTAAATTACTATTTGCACTTGTTCTATCCAAACTTTGTTGCAGGTACCTTAGTATTTTTTAGTCGGAGCAAGCTTACATCGTCGCAGACGATCTTGTTCAGATCGGAGGCGATCTTGTCGAATCAGAGACGATTTCGACTACAGTCCACGTTGGAGGAAATCAATGCCCAAAGTTTGCATTTCTTCATCCTTTTTCTGTTGTATTATTCTGCATTTAGTTAATATTATGATTATTTCTTGTTATTTTGCATCTTGGAGTTCACCCATCTAGATCAAATGCATAATTAAGTTATAATTGTCATTAAATCAGTATAATGCATTCATGTTTTTGTTTATAATTTTTAGTTTGATATTGTTATTGTCATTTTACATTGTTTCCCTATGTTAGCATTGCTATATTTTTTGTGTTTTGCACCTATTTCTCTGTTTGCAGGTCTCTGACGAATTCGTCTGACGAGTTCATCAAATCTTAGACGATCCTGTCTGATAGCAGATGATCCTGTCAAATCAAAGGCGATCCTGACTGCTTCAAAAATCAAAATCTTCATCAGACATCCGGATCAGGTATGATTTTTTAATCTTACCTACTTTCTTTGTTTTCTGTCCTAATTTGTTCTTCTGTATTCATTTAATCTGCATCTTCATATAAAGCAATTTAGATTCATTTGGCCAAACCTAGGACTTGGATGATTAAAGCTAAAACTGAACACATCAAACACATTCCCAACCTAGGCATGGAAACTGCCATTCAAATGTTTCCTGGTGAACCCCACCATCCGTCAAAAAATCACCATAATACACCTCCCCCGAGAGGCGGGACCTTCGCAAGGCCTCTCAGTCTGAGGTACCATGCCATCCTTTTCCCATCCTCCTTCCATGCATGGATCCTATAGCCTAAAGGTAGGGATGTGAAAAATTTGGAGCGATACATTTTGGTGAACTTGACGTGAATGCATTTTAAACCTTTTGAAAACAAAAAAAATAAAACAACTAAAACATAGATGCATTTCAAATCACTAAAATTAATAAGTTGCATATCATGTTTAGATGGTAGCTCCTAAGAAAAGATTAGCAGTTACTATAAATGTTGAAAACCAATTGGCAGCCATAGAAATCAATTATGTGCTTAGTGTGCCTGAAACAGATAGAAATCAACTTTTGTGGGACGAACTTGATAGAAGACTTAGTGTCATTTCATCTAGGTCAACAAAACTTAAAAAAATCAAGAGGCTTGTCCTAGATAGAATTTTGGATCCTCATCAACTCGTCTTTTATCATGAACTTCGGGAGAGCCTGCCATAGATGGTTAGCTTATAGGAGAGCTCTTGTGTCTTCAGAATTGTTCACCTTCGAGGAATACCTCAAGAATGCAGCCATTATACACTAGTTCCTAGGTTGTGTAGAAGACCAAGAGGTTGTTCTTACGGATAGGGAAATATGGAATAGAGTTCCTCGAGCTGTGTTATATCGAGAGTATTGCCACGAGCTTTACTTCTATCAACCAAAATCTGAGACAAATAACATCACTATAGCTCTTTTCATTAAATTTTTGAAAGAAAAATTTCAATTTGAAGAACACTTCATGACTCCTGAAGAACTTGAGCCCATTAATGATGTTTATAAATTCTTTATAGAAAACTAGATCATTACTTTCAGTATTAGTTCTTGCATTTATTGTGTTGTTTGTTATCTTTATAATATTAGTACAAAAACAAGAAAAAAAAAAACATAACAAAATCCAAAACATTTCATTTTAAATATTGTAGTAGGTATATAATTAATATATACCTCTTAAGCTTGTTGCATATATATATATATAAATATATATATATTTGCTGAAATCTAAATTAAGCACAATGCCTAAACTTAGGAATGGTAAACAAACTGAAGGAGAAGAAGAAGATTGGTTAGAAGATAAAACTAGAGACCCAAATGTCCTTCCTGAAGATCCAATTCCATAAGGAGAAACTCTAGATCAACCAGAAGATGACCTAGGTGAAGACAATGAACAAGAAGAAAATGTTAAAGAGGATGGGTCCTCATCCCCTAGAGTAGCTCCAGATGGAACTATTGCTTTTGACAACTTAGATCATTTCTGGAAATTTTTCAATAATAACATTGGTGCTCTTAATATGGCAGTTTGTATTGATAAAAGGCAAATTAGTGATACTCAAGCAACCATGGAACATATGTTTGATGTGCGCACTAATCCCTTGTCTTTCATTGATCAAGAAAGTGATAAGGCTGGACCATCCAATAGAGATATGGTCACTATGATTCAGAACATGCCAAAACAACAAAGTTACCCAACCTCCTAAGGAACCTATTATTGAGCCTAAAATCATTCCCACACAAAAGAAAACTTCCTTCACTGCTTTACTTCACCAAACTATTGATCAATATGCTTCAAGTAAACAAAAACCTAAAATGAAGTCAAACACCAATTTTCAAAAATCTGGAATACAGAATAATACAACTTCAAAATTCCTTCATAACACCTTTCCTAACAACAATTTACACAATAGCAACATAGCATCTAATCTTCATGTCCCTCCATCATATGCTCACAAATCCCATATCAATGCCCTACCGAACCAATATGGTGGGCAAACTAGTAATCTGGAAACCATGGTGAAATAGTTAGCTTTGCGTATGGACCAGATAGATCCTTACCGTCCCTCGTACAATTATCAAGAGATATGTAGTCAACCTTTGGATCCCATAGTTGTAGCACAACCTTATCCTAAGCATTTTCCCATGCCCATCCTGCCTATATATAAAGGAACCGAAGATCCCATAGAGCATCTTCACATGTTTAGGATAGCATGTCATGATATATCACATGATGACTTGCTATTACTAAAAATGTTCCCAAAAAGTTTAGGTGGAATGGCATTAGAGTGGTACTATCAATTGCCCACTCATTCTTTGAGAAACTTTGAAGAAACAATTGAATCTTTTGTCCATCAATTTAGTGCCTACATCGAGAGGCATGTAACCATTAAAGATTTATACAACTTAAAACAAGACAAGGATGAATGTTTTGCCGATTTCTTAGCTAGATGGAGGCAGTTGACAGGAAAACTGCACTTTGTGCTACCTTATAGGGAAATGTTGGACATTTTTATCAATAATTTGCAAGAACAAATATCTTATGAGTTATCAACTGCTACTTTAACTACCTTCGATCAGGCTATAGATTTAGCTCGAAGAGTAGAAGATGCCCTCATTAGGAGAGGCCAACTTAGGAAGAAGGATGGTGAGAAAACATCCAAAAATCAATATAAAAACAAACAAGTTGTTGGTGATGGAGTCACTGACAGCAGAAAAGTTGCTAATATCAATGCAACGAAAACAACAAAAAAATTTATATTGAAATCGCCTGATAATCCTCCTCAAGAATTTACTAGATTGAATCAACCGTTATCAACTATTTTACCTCAATTACTCAAAAGAGGTTTGATCCAATTACCATCTATCCGGGAACCTGATCCAACTATACCTGGATACAGAGTCGACTTACACTGTGATTTCCATAGAGGGCCTGGACACTCTACCAACGCTTGTAAAAGGTTGAAACATAAAATACAGGATCTGATTGATAATAATGAAATGGAGGTGCAAGCCTTCCAACCTAAACAAAATGCTCCTAATAATGCTCAAAATACCATTCCCAAAAATCAAAATAAAAATGCTAATCAATAATTAGACATATTTCAACACCCTTTACCAAGACATGGTAAAGAGGTGGCCAATCAAATCAAACATCATAATGTTCCTCCTCCTACCCGATATGTAGGGACCATTAGTGGACATTTACTTAATCATGATCCTCAAATATTTGACACAACCTTATCCATGGTTATGACTAGGCCCCTACATAATATTCAAACTCTAGATTCTAGTGATGTAAAATCAGATACTGAAAGTGAAATGGACATCACTTCAAACCAATCGAATAGTTCTAAAAACCAATCAGATCCTATTCAACCCATCACAGATGCTATGGTTCTAGAAGAACCATTTCCTAGAAGAGTTACTACTCGACCCTCTTCTAATCAATTCCTCCCAAATGAACAAGCCATAAACGCTCAACCGAGACCAGTTCAACATCTTCAATATAACATTGTAGGTACCATTGGAGTCGTTACCCGACAACAAGTGCTCAAAATTCTCAACAAGAACCAAACCGGAATGATGGATCAGCTCCATTTGTTTTGAAAAATCCCAATAAAGGGAATCATGCTTCCAATGTTCAACTTAAACCCCCTTACAATATTAATGAGCAATTATCCAATACTACAACCAGAATTTCCCTTTTGGATTTATTAAGATCTTCTCCTACCCATAGGGATGAGTTGATGCTTACATTAAGCCAAATGATGGTACCTTAAAATATTCAACCTGAAGCCATGGCCAATACTATCATCACTAGAGAAGTCGATTGTATTGACTTCGGGATAAAGATATCCCACAACATAGTTTACATAAGGATAATCCCCTATACATTATGGCCCTAATTGGAGATGTAGCTATTAAAAGAGTCCTGATTGATAATGGTTCATCTCTAAAAATTTGCACTTTTGACTTCTACCAATGATTTGGCTTTAGAAGTGATGAAATGAAGAAAACTGACGTGATTATCAAAGCTTTCAATGACGAAACACAAGAAAAATGTGGAGTTATTACCATCCCATTGCAAGTTGGTCCTCGAAATCTAGATACCACCATGTTTATTGTACATTGCCCCGCATCATACAATATACTCTTGGGTCATCCTTGGATCAATGCAATGCGGGCTGTCCCATCAACTTTACACCAATGTGTTAAATTCAAATTTAAAAATTAGTTGGTCACTATCCATGGTGACCCTAGACCCTTTGATATGTGTGCTTTGGCAGAATCTGTTGGAGAATTTTTCCCTGCTCTGTCATCCACACATCCTAATTCTTATTTTTCATCTAAAACTATGAAACACACACCCATAGCTTCACCTATTTTCCCTCCATTAATTTCATCCTCATATATAGATCAACAATCTTCTAAACAAACCACTCTAGAACCTCAAAAAGATCTTCAATATACAACCAATCCTTCATGTTCTATACCTATAATTTCAAAACCTATAGACCCATCTCTTAACACTTCCACATTATCAACATCTATCATACCTTCCACATCTAAAAATATAGGGAATGATCCTTCTACATCTTATGCTCTTTCTGATAAACTTTTACGAGATTTATCCACAATATTAATATCAAAAAAAACAAATGCTTTCATGCAAGATTCAATTCTTTTAAATAACTTGCCGCCATCTCCTCGTACTTTGGGCCTCCCACAACCTATGGGAAGTTCTTACCAAGTCGGGAGTTGTGCCTTCATTTATAAAGGATATGACTGGGGAAGAATCCCTCAGAACATTAAAACTCATCATGAGGGATACGCTCGATGTTATTTGACCAATGAATATATTAAAGCTAAACCCATAATGCTTAAAATGGGATATAAAGGGAAAGGCTTGGGACCTTTCCAAAATGGCATGAAAGAACCTTTCGAGGTAGAACCGTGGCCTGCCCACTGTGGTGTGGGTCTATTTCCTAGTAAAGGTCAACCCTTTCCTTTTGAAGATGATGATCAACTCATATGTTATCAAGATTATTTGGATAGGCGTGATGATTTGCCTCTAAAAAATCAGCCATCTACATGTAACATGCTATCCATAGCTTACCCCGAAATGATTGCTGACTCCGATGAGGAGTTGGAAGGAGATATCTTCCACGATGTCTCCGTTGAAGAGATGTTACACAATGGATTTTATTTTGATGGTTCTATACCAACTATAGCCTAGCTTGATTTCACGACTCCTCAAGACGAATTATCCAAATTAACCTTACAAGAATTACAAGAATTGGGTGTTTCACCCGCCCCACCTAATTTTGAAAGAGATCTACACATGGAGGTAGAAAACATCATTAAAATTAATATTGGAACTGAGGATAGTCCTCACATAATCAATATTGGATCAGAATTAAGTCAAGAAAAACAAGAAAAATATATTGCATTCCTTAAAGAGTATGAAGATGTATTCGCTTGGACATACGAAGATATGCCAGGTATAGACCCTTCTGTAGTCATGCATCACCTAGTGGTCCATCCGGATGCTAAACCTGTTAAACAAAAACTTAGAAAAATTCATCCCAAAGTGGCTTTGCTAGTCAAAGGGGAGTTAGAAAAACTCCTGAATGTTGTTTTTATACAAGCTATTGATTATGCTGAATGGATCTCAAATGTAGTTCCAGTTACCAAGAAAGAAGCCACCAAAGTTAGAGTTTGCACAGATTTTAGAGATATTAACGCTGCATGCCCTAAATATGATTTTCCTCTTCCAAACATGGATCAAATCATTGAATTTACTGTCAAGAGTGGGATGATGTCCTTAATGGATGGATTCTCCGGTTATAATCAGATCAGGATAGCTCCTAAATATCAAGCTAAAATAGCCTTTATTACCCCATGGGGTACCTTTTGTTGGAAAGTGATGCCATTTGGCTTAAAGAATGCAGGTGCAACCTATCAACGAGCTATGACTTATATTTTTCATGACATGATGCATGATATCCTACATGATTATGTAGATGATATTATAGCTCCCTCTATTAATGAAGATAATCATTTAGATTATTTGAGAAAAGTTTTTAATCGATTACGAGAATATCTTATTCGATTAAATCCAACCAAATGCATATTCGAAGTTAAGTCCGATAAACTATTAGGGGTTTTAGTTTCTTTATGTGGTATCGAAATTGACCCTCTCAAGATTGCGGCCATCACTGATATGCCCGCACCTACTAATATATCTGAGTTACGAAGTTTACAAGGTAAGCTTCAAGCCATCCGTTGCTTCATCGATAAGCTGGCGGAAAAAACCGGTCCCTTTCTTAAAAAGGATGTCCCTTTTAATTGGGACGATGAATGTAAAGAAGCTTTTGAACTTCTCAAACAATACCTCCTTAAACCACCTGTGCTTTCACCGCCTAGACCTGATCGCCCATTTCTCCTATATAATTTAGCTTTAGATTTTGCTTTAGGAGCTATGTTAGCTTAGCTCGATGATGAGAAGAAAGAACGTTCTAATTATTATATTAGCTGAACCCTCATCAGTTATGAAACCCGCTACATAACATTAGAAAAACTATGTCTAGCAGTCATGTTTGCTACGCAAAAATTATGCCATTATATGCTTAGTCAGAAAACTTATGTCATTGCTAAGTATGATCCCTTAAGGTATCTCATGAGTCGACCTTATTTATCGGGTCGCACAGCCAAGTGGGTTCTTGCTCTAAGCGAGTTTGATCTCACATTCATAGGACAGAAGTCTATTAAGGGTCAAATCATAGAAGATCAATTAGCTGCTACACCCTTAGAGTCTACCCATCCCATCATCATTGAGTTTCTTGATGAATGCCTTCAATTAGAGGCAGACCATATTGAACAATGGTCCTTATACTTTGATGGAACCCGATGCATGAGTGGGGTCAATAGTGGGTATTATTTTAATATCCCCGCAAAAACATCTTATTCCTCTGTCCTTCAAATTAACATTTGCTTGCACCAACAATACTATTGAATATGAAGCTCTAATCCTTGGATTACGAGCTGCCTTGGCGCTAAAAATTAAACATCTATTAGTTTTTGGTGATTCTCAACTTGTTATAAACCAAATTAATGAAGTTTATCAGACCAGAGATGATAAACTATGCCCATATAAAGCCTATGTTTTACAATTAATGTCTCTATTTTATCAAGTTACCTAGGAAGCTATTCCTCGAACTTGCAATCGTGCAGCTGATGCTATGGCCACAACTGCATCTCTCCTGCCCTTGGAGTTAGATGACGAATATGTCACTATCATTATTCATCGACTCTAGGAACCCACTTCAAATAAGTCATGCTTAGAACCTTTGGATGTGTTTCTAATAAATGAAACTACTCCTGAACCTTGGTATACGGATATATTTGATTTTCTCCAAAATGGGACTTTCCTTGCCAATTCTAATAGAAACCAGCATCGGTTATTACGTAGACAAGCAAGTCGATTTGTAATAATTGGCAATACTTTATATAGGAGATCTTTTGAAGGTATCCTATTAAGATGTTTGAATTTAGAAGAATCCAAATCAGCCTTGAGTGAAGCCCACGATGGATCTTGTGGAGGACACTTCAGTGGTAGTGTCATTGCTAAAAAGCTCCTTAGGATAGGATACTTTTGGCCTACCATGGAGAATGACGCACATGATTATGTGCACCATTACGACAAGTTCCAGAAACATGCTGACCTTGTCCATGCGCCTGCATAAGAACTACATGCTATTTCATCTCCTTGGCCATTTTCAAAATGGGGTTTAGATATTATTGGCAAAATCAATCTTGTGTCATCTGATGGACACAAATTCATCATAACCACCACTGAGTATTTCACGAAGTGGGTTGAAGCTATGCCTTTAGCTTCCTGCACTGGCACACAAGTCTCTAAATTTATTTTTAATCAAATCATTTGTAGATTTAGAATTCTTGCAAATCTCATCTCTGATAATGGAACTTGTTTCAAAAATAAAGATGTTAAAAAATTATGCCAAAAATATAAGATTCAACATCATTGGTCTACTCCCTATTATCCTCAGGGTAATGGTCAAGCGTAAGCATCTAACAAAACCTTAATCAAAATTCTCAAAATATTGGTCAATAAAACCGGCCGTGATCGGCACATTCAATTATATCCACCTTGTGGGCCTATTGAACTAGTGTTCGAACTCCCACCGGAACTTCACCTTTTGTTTTGGTTTATGGTGTCAGGCAGTTTTTCCCTTTGAATTAGAAGTTCCTTCTTTGGCTCTACTACTTCAAGATACCGAATTAGGAGATGAATATCGAGTCATGCGACTCGACCACTGGAACTCCTAGATGAAAAATGCATCAATGCTTTGGAGCATCTCCGTGCCTACCAAAACAAGCTTAAAAGATCATATGCTAAAAAAGTTCGTCATCGATCCTTTGAGATCGGCGACCTTGTTTTAAAAGAAAATCAAAAAAATACTAATGCAACTAAGGACCTTAAAGGTAAATTTGAGCCCAACTGGCTTGGACCATACATTATCACTGCTAAATTTGAATCGAGAGCATACAAATTATCTACCTTAGATGGTAAAGAACTTAAAGAATCCACGAACATTTTGCATCTTAAACGTTACTATGTATAAATTTGGTCATTTCATCCTTGTATATATTTGTTTAAAATATTTCAAAATCACTATCTTGTATTTCTTTCAATTTATAAATTCAAAAACACCAAAAACATTCATAATCATCAAAATATTCAAAACTACTTGTATTTATTTATGGCACTTGTTAATTCTTTCAAAAATAAAAAAATAATAATAAAAATAAAAAAACATCAATATTCTTGACTCTTTCAAAACCAAAACAACATAAAGAAGAAAGAGAGAGTCAACATTCTCAAACTTCTCAAAAGTATTTATATATATCTTCTTACAAATGTTGCAGTTATATGTTTCAAATTATTTTGGATAAATTAGCATTTATTTGGAATCCCTCACTTTCACAAACACAAAATAAATATCTTTATTTTTATCTGACATGATTACTAATCTCTCTTATATCAAAGTCCACAAAATTCAATTAAATAAAGTTTTGAGCACAGAGAATTGATCTTGTTATTTACTTAAACCAAGCACATCCTTTCACAATAAAATGATTATATTTGTAATGTCCATGCTATGCTACATAGTAGAAGTGGTTTCTTGAGCAAAAAGTTTCCCCTACTATCCTATCATGCACATGGTCTAGAATCTTTGAGAATTGGCAAAAGGACAAGCTCACCCCTACCCAGAATAAAAATCCCTTACTCTACAGCTAATCCGAGCAAGTATCCCTAGCATAGGAAGAAAAAGCAAAGTTCAAGAAAAAGAGAAAAATAAAAATATTATTTTTATCATTATAGCATTATCAAGCAAAAATAAAAAAGAAAGCAAAAGCAAAAGCAATAAAATCCCTTTCCCTACCCTTTGAAAAGAAAAGAAGGGTTGATGAGCTTGAATCCCTGGAATTCTCAATTATTCGAAAACTATGAGGTAAGCCCCATAACAGGTGGTTTGTGCCCAACCCGCTTGGCCTTGGGTAACTCCTAGCGTGGCGATATGTCTATCACATTAGCAACCTTATTTTGTACAGACCTATGTCTGCTTATGGATTAGCTAGCTCTTGATAATCCGACTTACATAGTAGTCTAGTATGGTTATATGCATCTACATCATGGTTAATGAACACTTATTTGGTTCATTCAAATCACTTGTATCATATTATCTTGCTCAAAACTGGTAAATGAACATAGCAATTGCACACACATTTGTATTTGAGAGATTTTGTTGTATCATTATGATAAATCAAGATAGGAAATGGACTCACATATGCATATGGGATTCCTTATAAATCTAAATTTTGTATTTAAGATACTTTGAAATATTTTTTTGCAAATTGTTTGGAATAAATTCATTTTCTTCTTTAAAGTACAGTTGTTTAGTATAAAGACAACTACATGCATAATAGAAAAATCAAAATTTCTTTCAAAACCATACAATCAAAACACACATATATATATTATCGACTTTCGCGACGATGGTATAGTTCTAAAACCAAAATTGAAATTTTATGCCTAGCGCAAGTCCTCATCTTCATATTTTCTGTTTATTAAAAATCAACCATGCAATAAAACTCTCTTTTTGGATTTCGCGATGATGGTAAAAGTCTATACCTACATATTCTATGCCTAGCGCAAACCATTGTACCAATTTTTATTCCCCATTTATTTGAAAATCATAAAAACCATATGACTTAAATCATTATGTTACACAATTATGCTTTAAAACAATGCACATTATCACTATTTCATGTCATTATGTCAACCTTCAATTTTGCAATGATGGTATAATTCCTAGCGAATTATCCAAAATTTTTATCACACTTAGGAATTTATGCCTAGCAAAAATCATTTGAACATTATTTCATGCATACTATTTTTATGAAAATCTGAAAACAAACCATCATCATCATCATTTGCACCATTGCACCAAAGTCTTAAGACAGTCTCTTAATCACTCTTTTACTTTTTAACAATATTTCTATATTGGGATTAGCTTGACGATCGAGTGAGTGGCGACTCCATGAAATGGTCTATAATAGCGACAATGTCCTTTGAAATTATTGTTAGAAGTTTCTTTTTATCTTTTATCACATTACATCACAAACAACCAATTTGTTACATCAGATTATTTCATTTAAAATCTTACAGCATGACATTCAAACCATAATATTTCCAATGACATAATTACATGAATCCTCAATCCAATCATCAAATCAATCAATCAAAACATTTAAAAACATCATACAAATACATAAGACAAGTCATATGATCCAAAATATCTCATCTATATATATCACAAATATATATACATCATCTCAAAACTGGATCGGTATGCCATAATCTATACCTCGACATACTCAATCCTCTATCAAAAATAATAAAAACTATGTCTCAATCTATACAGTGCAAGTGCAGTAGCCTAGCCTCGAGAACCCCTCGAGCTCTCAGCCTCATCTCCTCCCCCGCCCTGAGGTGGATGAGGTGGCCCCATCACAGTATGAGTGGTACTATGAGTCCTAGTCATGGATCGAGATGAAGTCCTTGACGACCCAATCCTGATCGAATCCGTGATGTTAGCCGACAGTGGTAATCTCTCCTCCTCTGGCACCATCTGGTGGTATAGTGTCTGATAAAAAGTGATCTGGGCAATAGCTTGTGCTAGCTCCTGAGTGCTCGCTCCTCCGCCTTGAGCTCTAAGCCGTGTAGCCTCATCCTACAATGTCTGCACCTGAGACCGTAGGCAGGAAACCTTAGCTTAAAGAGTTGCTGTCTCGCTACTCTCCCTAGTGTCAACACCCTTGCCCTTATCGGGCGATGGTGGTCTCTCTCTCTGTGGAGAAGGGGGTCTCTCCTCCCTCCTCTCCTGCTGTCACGGCCTCTGCTGAGCCTGTGGTCTCCTCTACTCTCTCCTATCATGACCCTGGGCCACCTCAATAGCTGCATGGTGCTGCCTCCCCATCTGACGCACAACTGCATGAATCAGACCCTGAGCCCTCGTCATCTAAGGAGGGCGGATGCCTATGTACCAAGCATCATAGCCGTCGGCTACCCCTGCATCGTACCCATCCACTGGTTGAATGGGGGCATCATCCGCATCCTAACTCCAGAAGCACTGCATATCTGGAGCCCCGCTAACTGTAGTGTTATCCTAGACAGTCCGAGAAAACTCGTAATCCTTAAGAGATGGGATCCCCTGTTGTAGACTGAACTGTCACAAAACTCGGTCATACCGGTGGAGCTCCACCTCTCCCCTCTCCATCCTCAGCCAGTAGGTTTTCCTGATGTGAGCCAGTTCCTGTCCATCCTTGGCCCACCCTGGATGGTCCCTCCAAGGCCTCCAGGTGATCTGGTCTGGGACAAGGTCATCCAGCAGTCTTCGGGACATCGATAGATCAATCCGCCGTTGTGCCCCTCTCTGGAGCCACTAGTAGAAAGCTCGGGGCCTCTCCCCATCAACCCCTATCAAAGGAAGCCCTACCGGCCTCTGCACTACAATGTGCTCCCAGCACCAAACCTGTAGTAGCGATGTCATAACTAGACATCGATCGCCCTTGTACACGACCCCATGCAAGATCCTGTACAATCGACATAGAACAAAGCTGCCCCAAGAGAACCTGTAACCATGGCCCTGCATGTTGTAGATCACATATACTAGCACCCATGGTACCCTGCACCCACTCTGGTGGCACAACAAAAGTCCACCTACCACTCCGACCAAAACCTATGTGAGTCTGGATGCCCCAAGCATCTGATGTAGTGCCTCGATGTTCACTCCACCCTTATCCAAGGCGAAGCTTGGATCACCACAAAATCGCATCATAGCGTGGCCCTGATTGGTCGTAGGAGTGATCAACCGTCTTTGTATGGGGATCCTCAGAATCCTCCATACATCCTCCAATGTGGGAGTCATCTCCCTTGTCGATAACCAAAAATAGGAAGAACCCGAATACCACCTCTCTCGCCAGGGCTGTCAGTAGCCCCATGTCTGTAGAAACTTGTGGCATCTTTGCCACATGCTGTAAGACAGAATGAGCCAGCTGATCCCACTCTGCCTGTGATAGAGCAGCCAAGTCATCTCTCAACCCACCATATTTCCATTCTCTACTCTTTAGTAAACCTCTCTACAACATAAACAACAACACAATAAAAATCATTAATAAAAACTCAAGTGATTAATAATGCAAGTAAAATCAGGTTCAATTTCATACAAATGATGATATTTTCCACTATTGGACGATATCGTCCCAAATTTGAGCAAAATCGTCTCCGATTTCATAAGTTGAAATCGTCCCTTATTTAACAAAATCGTCCCCCTTTTGTCGATTTCGCCTTTCGACGAAATCGACGAACTTGAGACGATTTCATCAAAATCGGGATGATTTCGTCTCGACGATGTCAACGGCCCAAAAATGGCCATGATGCTCAAAATTTATTTAAAATCAATCTAAAAAGCATGTAAATTCAATTTAAACCATTCTAAGCTAAGTTTAGACTCTTACCCGTAGCCCGCGCCAGACCTTGTCGATCTGTGCACTGTCTCGACCTTTTTGCTTGCAGAGCTCCAGAAACTAAAAATGAACAGTAACAATGAATTAGGGTTTTACCCTATTTTTCTTAATTTTATTCAAAATACAATTCAAAACATTTTAAAATTTTGCTTTTTCATATTTTTACCTCAAACGTTCGATTTGGGTAAAAACACGGAGGGGGCACCATAGTAAGCTGTCGTATGATTCGACCAAGAATCGTCGCCTAAAAATGGGAATAATTTTTACTTTCTCGTAAATCGAGAAGAACTCATCTTTAACGCATTTTCTTCAAAAAATTTGCTAAAGAGGGGGAAAAATGTAGCACCCTAAAATTGACGCAGTAAAACCTTAATAATTACAATTACTCTAGTAATAATTCAAATTCAAATTTTAACCTCCAAAATTGCTCCCAAATCGTCGCTTAATCTGTTTCCTCATTTCCTGCACCATTTTTAGAGTTTGTTTTGACCGTTTGACGATATCGTCGTCGATCAGACGATATCACCTCAGATCGAACGATTTCGTCTGGGCTAGGATGTCCAGACGATCTTGTCCCAAAATTGATTTTTCATAATTAGCTTTTGTTCCAATGGTGTCTCTAATCCGGGCAAAAGCGTGTCTGCACCGTTAGAGACCCTCCCCATTTGAGATCTCCCAAATAGGGATGATCTCCAACCTCCTAACCTCCCTCCTAAGCCTATTTAATCCTAGGCCCTCCCCTTAGCATTCCCCTGGTTGAAATTCCATGTAACTCGAATTCTACACACACTAGACATCCTAAATTACTATTTGCACTTGTTCTATCCAAACTTTGTTGCAGATACCTTAGTATTTTTTAGTCAAAGCAAGCTTACATTATCGTAGACGATCCTGTTCAGATCGGAGGCGATCTTGTCGAATCAGAGATGATTTCGACTATAGTCCACATTGGGGGCAATCAGTGCCCAGAGTTTGCATTTCTTCATCCTTTTTCTGTTGTATTATTCTGCATTTAGTTAATATTATGATTATTTCTTATTATTTTGCATCTTGGAGTTCACCCATCTAGATCAAATGCATAATTAAGTTATAATTGTCATTAAATCAGTATAATGCATTCATGTTTTTGTTTATAATTTTTAGTTTGATATTGTTATTGTCATTTTACATTGTTTCCCTATGTTAGCATTGTTGTATTTTCTATGTTTTGCACCTATTTCTCTGTTTACAGGTCTCTAACGAATTTGTCTGACGAATTTGTCAGATCTCAAACGATCTTGTCTGATAGCATATGATCCTATCAAATCAGAGGCGATCCTGACTGCTTCAAAAATTAGAATCTTCATCAGACATTCGGATCAGGTATGATTTTTTAATCTTACTTTCTCTGTTTTCTGTCCTAATTTGTTCTTCTGTATTCATTTAATCTACATCTTCATATAAAGCAATTTAGATTCATTTGGCCAAACCTAGGACTTGGATGATTAAAGCTAAAACTGAACACATCAAACACAATCCCAACCTAGGCGTGGAAACTGCCATTCAAACGTTTCTTGGTGAACCCCACCATCCATCAAAAAATCACCATAATACACCTCCCTCGAGAGGTGGGACCTTCGCAAGGCCTCTCAGTCCGAGGTACCACGCCATACTTTACCCATCCTCCTTTCGAGAATGGATCCTATAGCCTGAAGGTAGGGATGCGAAAAATTTGGAGCGATACAACAACTGTCGACAAGAAAAAGTTATCGACAATAAAATATCGTCGACAAAAAAAAGTTGTCGACAATAAAAAGTTGTCAACAATAAAATGTCATCGACAAGAAAAAGCTGTCGACAATAAAATGTGGTAGACAAGAAAATATTATCGATAATAAAAAGTTGTCGACAATAAAATATCATCGACAAGAAAAAGTTGTCGACAATAAAATGTCGTCGACAAGAAAAGGAAACGACAAAACAAAGGCATAGACCCTTAAAACAAACTGCAAACATCAAAATTTTGAAAACAAAAAGGTGGGTCCCCAATCCTGGGGTACGTTGTGGAGCAGCCACAACAACTTCAAAATCAAAGGAGGTTTTGAAGGACAACTTGGTTGTGGTGATTGAAGCTGATTTGTTGATGGTTGAGATTGTTGTGATGAAGAATGATGATCAAATATAGATGAAGAAAGGTGATCAGATGTAGATGAATATGAGTGATGTATAGAAGGCGATAATGATGATAAAGATATACAAAAATAGAGAACTTGATGTGATTATGATAAAGAAAGAGAGAATGAAGAACAAAAGGTGACAAATAAAAGGTGACAATGATGATAAAGAGGAAAATAATAGATAACTTGATGCAATGATGATAAAGAAAGAGATAATGAAGAATAAAGCTTCCCTATGAATAGGAGAGGTTCACAAAAGTTCCAAAAGGGAGACTTCCGGTTGAGACTTCAATATTAAAGGTGTGTTTTCTATGATTGTATCCTCTTTCTGATTTATTTTCAAAATTAAGATAGGTCTTGAATGTTGGTTGGATGAAGAATTTATCTCTTTCTTATCAAATTGAGTAGGTGGAGCTTTAAATTTTTTTCTTGTAGTCTTAGCTATGATAATATTGTCATGATGAGACATATTAGGACATGACACCTGATTGGTTTCTTGTTGTTGGTGATTGAATAGGGGTTTTTGGAAGATCCCCATGTCTTGATTACTTGTAGGTACTTGTTGTGTAGGAAGTTGATTGTTTTTTTAAGAATTGTAATCAATAGTGAGTTGCAAATATTCTATAGCAAAAGTACCTCCATCAATCAATTCTTGAACCACATATTTCAACATATTACATGTTTATGTCATGTGTCCATCCATTCTATGATATTCACAATGTAGTTCAGGCTTATAAAAATCTATTGTGACATCAGGTTTCCTTATGGGAAGTAAATAAATCATGTTTGTATCTAAAAAATGCTTGAGGATTATGGTTAATGGTTGTTTGAGTTTTGTAAACTTATGTGGTGAAGGTTTTTGAGGAACCTTGAACATTTTTCTTAGGGTATTATCAATAGTAGGATGTAACACATGATTACTTATTTTTTCATGATTGTAGATAGAATGATGATAGGTAGGTTGTGAAGTATAGTGTGAGTGCATGGTAGGATTGGAAGAAAAAGTATTTACTTATTGAGATGGATGTATCATGTTGAAAGAAGAATGTTGAAATGGTTGTGATTGCAATAATGGTAGAGAATAATTATATGTAGATTGAAAAGCATGACATGGATGTGTGGTGGAAATAATACCATTATTATGAAGAGGTTGAGGTGAATATGTGGTTTGGAAAGAAGAATATGGTAGTGATTGTGGAGGAAATTTTGATGGGAAATATTATGGAAAGGAAAATTGTGGAGGGATTGGTTGAAAAGGAGGAGATGAAATAAGATGAGGTTGTGATAAGGGTAATGTTGAATATGAATGAAGTTGTGAATGAGGTTGACCATAATTAACTAATGCATTTGGTGGAATTCCCCTTATATTTCCGATCGAGATAGTGACATAAACAAGTTTGTATTGAATTGGGCTATTTACAAGACCCATGATCTCTTTACCATTCTAGCAAGTGGTGGTCATTTTTTTATATATTTTTTATCTTTTTATGAAATAAATAACACACATAAGAAATATATTTCCTATTCCATTGATCATACCTATAAATAAGCAATATAAAAGACCTTTTGAAACTGGGGAAGAAGTTGGAGATATAGTTGTCTTGGCTAAAATTAAGCTTTCACCTAGATGCCCGCATGCAGATGCTTGGTGATGAAGTCCAAGCTATGATGAAGCCCAGGTCCTACCAGTACTCACCTAGTTCATTGTGGTCAGTGATACACCTCAAATAGATGCTTACTATTTTCCATGTCTATGACGATTATTAGACTGGTTAAATTTTAATCTTGATTAGAGTTTCAATTTTTTGGGCACAGGCGAAAGGATAATCCATTTCCAAATATTCATGGGTATGGTTAAACCCCTTCGCTGTGTGTTCCAATTGAGTCAAGACTAGCAGAAGTTGTAAAAAAGTGTTAGAAATAGATCATATTACATTATTTGGGTCATGTAAATGTATCTACCAAGATACATACTTAGGATATTAGATTACTTTAGGGGGAAGTTACTTAGTTTATTCATGCAATGTAATAAATGCACAAGTGTCAATGTGTAAGTTGTACATGTGCAAGTTATCCCTTGCACATCTAGATAGAGTGTTGGCCAAGGAACCTATCTTCCTATATAATGGCCTTATTGTCATAGTCATAGATATAGAGTGTAGACATAGAGAACACATACAATATAGTGTCGTAGGGCTTAGATAAAGTCACCCATAGAGATATGGGTGCAATGTAGTCTAGTAAGCATTATT
Source organism: Wollemia nobilis (assembly GCA_028583015.1). Lineage (NCBI taxonomy): Eukaryota > Viridiplantae > Streptophyta > Pinopsida > Araucariales > Araucariaceae > Wollemia > Wollemia nobilis. The sequence goes on from JAQPPZ010000440.1 coordinate 11,041,577, forward strand.
CATGGAGTGTTCATTTCCTCCACAACTACATTGTATTCATTTTCATCATTTCTATTTATAGTATATTTTTAGTCATCTTGCAAATTTACTTTCTTTCATATTATTATTTTTTCATCTTGTGATTGCTATCTCCCATTGCATATAGCATCAAAATATAATAGTGGTATCAGAGCTATGGTAGATATAGCCATAGGGAAGCCACCATTATCAATGAGCCTGAGTTTATTTGTCAACTTGATACGCCTTTGGACCAATCACTATAAAAAACTCTCAAAAGATTCTAGGTGGTAGAAACAGGGAGAGCCACAAGTGAGGACTGAAAGAAATCTTAGTTTTATAAGTACTGAGATTATTTTTGGCTAGAGTCTTTCCATAGAGTTGCAGAAAAACTCGTGAAGACTAGGACTCAACATTCAATCCACTAGATTGACAAATCAACTAGTGAAGTCAAGATATCTAGAATCTCTTAACTATTGACCCATAGTTTATTTTTGTTGTAAAAATCTAATTCTTAGAAGATTGGGATTCCTCCTACAAAAGAAATCTAGGAGACTTCAACTTTATTGCCCGAAGGTCGACGTATCTTCATAGTGTAGAGGTTAGTTTCTTGTCCAAGAAAAGATACTATGGAAGAAGACTTATTGAAAAGAGTTGTGGTGAAGTTAGGAGACAAGATATCTCCATTACTTAATTGAAAACTTCACACAAGAAGAAAAGGCTATAGGAGCCTTGATCCAGAAGAAAATGCCATAGAAACCTAAATCTAGAAGAAAAGGCCACAAGAGCCTTGATAATAAAATTAGGCCATAGTAGCCTTGATCCTGAAGAAGACTCCAGAAGAGAGTATTTGATTTAGAAGGAGATTAAGATTTTAGTACTAATACTTTGTTGCAAGAAAGGAGATTCAATGAGTCGGGAAAAATTCCTACAAGAAAGCTAGGAAGAGTATCTTCTTTAGAATCAATCCAGCACCTACAGGAAAAGAAATCAAGAGAAGAAATTCTAGTCTTGGAAGAAGAAGGACTAGGAGAGTCCTGCTCAAATCCAAAAGTAGCAAAAGTGAAGATCCAAAGGAAGATCTCACCACCAACACTTACAAGAGCAGAAGGTTGAAGAAAAGGTCTCAAGGAAGACCAGAAGTAGCTACGAGATCAAAGACCTTGGAGAGGTCTCAATGAGCATCCAGTAAAAGGCTTGGAGAGCCTTACTAAAGAAATAATCAAAGAAGAACTCATTGGAGAAATCCACTACCAAGGAGAAGCCCCTGATAGTGAAGGACTTGGGACAATTGTTGCCATCTGACAACAAGCCCAAGAGAAGAAGAATTTGGCAAGGAGTGCCAAATCCTAGAAGCAAAATCTAGTGAAGACCTCAAGACACTCAGAATCTTGAGAAGAAGATCATGTTTGAAGTAAAAATTTAACAAGAAGCTTGAAGGAAGATTAAAATAGAAGAAGCTTACCAAATCCAGGAGATTTGGAGATTTCCTCTCACAACAAAAGGCACCACTTCAGAAAAGAAGATCTCTTCAAATATATAGCAAAAGGAGGAGACTACAAGAGGAGAACAAGCCACCAAAAATCCTAGGCTCGTGAAAGAAAGTTTGAGACCATATTTTGGTGAAGATGAAGTTGTTCAAGGTAGCCTACAAAGAGCTGCAACATCCTACACAAGGTAACAACTTGGTGATCCTAAACACCAAGATCTACATCCTCTACAGAAGTGGCAAAAGATCTTTTAAAAAAAGGTATGCAACTATTGGTGCAAGTAGATTCATTAATTGGATTACTTATCAGATTTATTTAAGCACCTTAATTTGAATTGAAGTTGCAAATAGGAGAATAGAATTAAAGTCTTCAAAAGTGCAAAAATAGAAAGGTTCCTTTTAGGTTCATTTGCACTTTAGGAGTTGATTAGATTTAGAATTTCAACTATCTATCAACTACCTATCATCTACTTTGGAAAGCAAAAAGAAGACTAGCTCCTACTACCTTTTCTTATAACAAAATTGTAGAATAAGTCTTGAAGATTCATTCTAGATTATTCTTGATTAGTTGTAGTAAATTGATTAAGTGCATTCTTGAGAGTAAATTGGAGTGATAAGGTGTAATCTGTTAGTGCATTGAAAAGTGAAATTTGTTAAGATTCATTTGCACTATTATTACTCTCAAAAGAAATTAGTTTTTGTACTTTGAAAAAGGTTACAAAATCTAGTTTATATCAAGTGTCTAAAGACACTCTTGAAAGCACAAAACTTGCAACTCAAAGTGGCCAATAGAAGCCACCAAAATTGGTTAGTACATGCAAAAAGGAAACTAACCAAAAATAAGCTTCAAAGGTTGAGATTTGGTGAATCTCAAATCCAGAGCACTCAGGGGTTAGTGCAATTAAAAGAAAGCTTCATTTTACAGCATTTACAAGGCTTGGATTCATCATCAATCATCCAAGCAAAAAGGGTAAGGAGTCTAGCCAAAGATACATCCTTAAAACCCTCATTTTGCACTCACTAATATGCTATAGAAATCAGAAACTCAGACCTGCAAAAGAGTGCAAGAAAAGGTGCAATAAAAGGATTCTATATACATGTAAAGGTTACATGGTATTACACTTCTACAATACATCAAAAATAGGGAAAGGAGAAGATTTAAAGGTTCAAAAATAGGCACAAAAGGTACAGGAAAAAGGCAGCCAAAAGAAGGGCCAAATATCGAGCGTTCTCCAACAACGAAAGGGCATTCTCTCCAGGAATGAATCTGCAAGACAAAGGAAGCTTTTACGTAAATTACAACAAGCATACCAAGGTTATTTATGTAAGACAAAGGAAGTCTATCAAAATAATTTATGTAAATCATAGCAAGTTCATCATCGACATTTGCAAAGACAAGGAAGAAGCTATTTATGTAAAAAAAGGATAGAGCACATCCAATGAATAGGTGACTCAAAGCTTCACTTCTATCAATGTGAATAGGGAGCACATTGAAGGCATAAGCACCAAAAGAAGGATATATGTTATGTTGGGAATAAAATAAACATAGGAAAGAAAAAGAGCTATCCCATCCTCGTTCGAAGCTCCAACATAGCTCATGAATTACTTGCGAAGAAAAATATATTGCTTGTTACCCAAGAAAGCATATCAAGCTAAGGAGAAGAATAGCGAAGGAGTTACAATCTCCTTCTTGAAGGTGTTACATCAAAAGTTGCATGCATGAAGTCTATATGCCACTTGGCATAATATTCCCTAATGCCTATCATATTTCATAATGCTCAAGAGACCAACATTGAGGAGTTAAAAAGTGCTCAAAGCAAGCTTACATATGTTACAAAGGAGTAATTTTTGGTGCAACAACATTACAAGAAAGAAGTGGCAGCACTCTCAAGAAACGTAGGTGCCACTTATCCATCATTGACCATCATTAAATGTAGTATAGGGAGAGAAAAAGAAAGAGTAAAATTTATGTCTAAAATCTGTAATCACAGGGTGCAGCGATAGCGTGGAAGCAAGGAATGGAAGAGCCTTCAATGCTCTAAAGACTAAAGGTCAAGAGCAGATGTAAGCGGTGGCACATTTGGAACATCCAAAGTTCCAAGAAAATCGTTGATGGAAGGGCCACATTTGGAACATATATTTACCACCAAGGTTCCAATCATATCATTGCAAGGAAATCCACAGAATCAAACATCCATAGTGCATGCACAACAAATACAACATCGAATATTGAATGATATAAGGTAAGCTTTATTCCACCATAATATGCTTTCTTTTATTTGGGAGTTATAAGGTTGAAATTAAAAGAATTCAACTACATTGAAAGCAAGTGGAATAATATATCATATCAATAAAATATTTGCAATATTAACATAGGAGCAATAAGGAATTCTACTGGAATTTATTTAAAATATTTGCAAATATTATTGTGATCTAATTTTCCAACATTTGGGAGTTATAAGGGTTACTACTTCAAATTAAATTATTGGAAATTAGATACACTTCAATCAAAACATAAGGGATATTTAAAAAGGAGGTTATAAAAAGCTTTAGGCTAAGGTTGGAAACAAAAAAAAAAATATATATATATATATATATATATATATATATATATATATATATATATATATATATATATATATATATACTTGTCTCAAACACATCAAAAAGGGACAAAATAAATCCAACATTAAAACCTCTACATATTGAGAAAAAGTGCTTAGTTCAATAGGAGCAATAAGGAATAGATAAAAGTTGATTTTTGATATTTTCAAAGCCTTACAAAATCAACCAAAAATTGAACTATCTTTTCAAAAGCACTATATTATATCCCTAGGGAGTCATAAGGAATTCCAAAAAACTTGGTAATATCAGCATTGATCATAAATTATCAAGTTGCAAATTCATTGGGAAAATATAAGCTTTTACAAAACCTAAAATTCCATTAGGTGCATAAACTCTCATAACTAGGGAGACATAAGGAAGCCTACAAACCTAAGGAATAATAAAGGTTTCATCAAAATCAAGCTTATATATTTAGGAAGCCACAAGTTAATAGCTTTCTAAAACTAGGGAGCCACAAGGATGTCTACTTCTAAAAATATTGAAACTACCAAGAAGAATAATTGCTTCAGAAAGGAGAAAGCAAGTGCCATAAAACTTGGAATCATGAATTCTCTCATGAAATATGAAGAAATGTTAAACATAACTTCAAAATTAATCCATAGCGAAGCCTTAGAAGATAATTTTGATACTATGGAATAATATCTTCAATCCCGTCTCAATAAAGCTATTGACAATGGACATTCCAATTCCCTTAGACTTTGTGAGCATATTATATATGGTATTTCTCACATATAAAAACCACAAGGATGAAAATGTAGAACAAAAAGGATTAATATAACTAATAAAAAAGAAGGCAGAACTTAATGAAATATATTTGGAAAGGTTTTTTCAATACTCATGTAGCATTGGCACTTAAGGTTCTACTAACTCAAAATATTATCATGATACCTTAAGTGGTTGTTCAGAAGCTTCTGTTTAGATTGAAGACAGGAAAGGAGAATATCCCTTACAATAACCAAGTGGCAACGCAATCATCTATAAGAGCACAAAAACTAGGTAAAGGTGAAGAAGAAGAAGAAGCAAAAGCAAAAGAAGTTGAATTCAAAGGAGGAATACAGTGCAAGGTCAATTGAAAGAAGAACCTGCTACTTCAAACTATTTTTTGCATCATATGAAGACTGAAGCAAATGCAAAAATAACCAAAGACCATTCACTAAAGAAAGATCCACATTGAAGACTAAAAGTTTTCAATACCCAAATATTGTAATACAAAGGGGTGCTAGAAATAGATCATATTACATTATTTGGGTCATGTAAATGTATCTACCAAGATACATACTTAGGACATTAGATTACTTTAGGGGGGATTTACTTAGTTTCTTCATGCAATGTAATAAATGCACAAGCGTTAATGTGCAAGCTATACATGTGCAAGTTGTCCCTTGCACATCTAGATAGAGTGTTGGCCAAGGAACCTATCTTCCTAAATAATGGCATTATTGTCATAATCATATATATAGAGGGTATACATAGATAATACATACAATATAGTGTCGTAGGGCTTAGATAAAGTTTCCCATAGAGATATGGGTGCAATGTAGTCCAATAAGCATTATTCATGGAGTGTTCATTTCCTCCACAACTACATTGTATTAATTTTCATCATTTCTATTTATAGTATATTTTTAGTCATCTCGTAGATTTACTTTATTTCATATTATTATTTTTGCATCTTGTGATTGCTATCTCCCATTGCATATAGCATTAAAAGCTAACAAAAAACACATTGGATGTGATTATTTTTAGGAAAATGGTAAAAAAAAATGAAAAGTGTGAATCGTACTGAATTAAAAAATTTCTTTTTATGTTATTCTAATCTAAGCAAACAATTTTCAATGGCTTTTTTTTTAGTTTTTTTTTTTTGAAAATCAAAGAAAAACATAAAATAAAAGTGGTGGTGTGTTCATGTCAGGTTCACCAAAAAATGTAGACTTGACGTTTTTGCACCTCTTTCCTTTAGGTTAATGGATCCGCACTTGGAAGGGAGATGGAAAAATTGGGGACCTACACCTCGGACAAGAAGCACTTGAGTTGTGCTCTCTTTGGTGTTTGTTGATGAATTGTTGGTGTGTTCACCAGGAAACACTTTGTGGCGATTTCCACGCTTAGGGAAGGTGAGAGTTTTGATGAATTCTTTTGTTTTAGAAAAAACCTAAGGTTTTGGAAAAATGCAACTATACTTATGCTATATACATTTCAAATTTAATGAAAGCAACACACAATTAACTAGAAAGCATTTTAAAATTAACTATAATGCAATGTTCCTTATGAATTCTGAAAGTAAAAAGATAAAATTTTGTTATCATATGCATATGCATTTTTATTTCTTTTTGTATTTTTCCTTTGTTACTAAGATGATATGTACATAAAATGCCTAAAATTGATAGAGAAATGAAAACCAAATTAGAATTTAAAGAAACTAGATACTTATCTAATCTGGATGTTTGATGTAGGTGAAGATGCATACTCTAGAGTGAATACACATTCTGTCATCTAGCCCATGAATTCGTACCTTTGGGAGATCTGCAAGTAGCTTCTACACAAAACCCTTAAATTTGGAAATTAGGGTTTGGGGATCTTCTTAATCCACTATAGATCTAATTATTGATGGTGTAGTAGTCAGATATCCTAAGTATTTTAGACAACCATACATAAAAAAAATGAGATTGTAGATCTTACATACAAATAGATAAAAATTGAAATGATGTGATAAAATAGTGCAATAAATAGTATGCTATCAAATGCAGGAGGAACAATATGTAATATAAAGGATGCAAGGATGGATCTAGAAGTAAAAATTTACTGCTATGCTTGTGACAGTGTGAATTCGTGGCCTAGAAAGCAAATTTGTGGTCTAGAAAGAAAATTCGCAACCTAGCGGCTAGCCCACGAAATCATGATAGCTAGACCCATGTGTAGTTTTTTGGCATTTTCAAGAACCAAATAGTGTTAGAATACAACAAATTATATACCATTGTAAAGCTCTTTCCAAGATTGATATAACGGTATAAGTTTCAGTAGGAATAAAAATTATTTTATTAGGGAATACTTATCTCAAAATGACCTTTCTTATAGATGCATAAAAACAAGAACTTGTTAGTGCATAAATGGTATATAAGATACTAGGACAAATGAAATGATGGTATACCAGATCTGATATTCTAGTGCTACATAAATGATAGTAGAAAAATGGATCCAAGTAAAAATTAGAAGTATTAAAAGTGTTCTCCAATCTACAAAAAAACTTGCTTCCAGCATTCAACCTGCAATAAAAATGTTATATCTCTACTCTCCAAGTTAAAAAATAAGATTGTCCTAATTTTACTCATAAAAATTTGAATTATTTTTGCTTATCAACTCACTCCTCCACTATCCATCTATCTGAATAATTATGGAGGTTAAGCCCTAGATCTAATCACTTTGTGGGTCACTAAATAGGTTGGTGATTGTGAGATCTGGGAGGCTGAAGCGGATCAGATCAGGCCAATTTGGATTTTCTCCAAATTTGGTGAATTTACATTCTAGCCACTAGGATGTGAAATCACAAGGATCAGACCTTTGGCCAATTTTAGGATGGAATAAAACGGTCATATTTGGTAGGAAGTGGACTTTAGATTTCGTGAATATGCATCCTAGCTACTAGGATGCAAAGTGACAAGAAATTCATGATATCTAGACCCATGTGTAGTATTTTGGCACTTTGGAGGGTCAAACAAAGTCAAAATAGGTGATATTATTGTAGACATGAAAAATTGATCCACTTTCAGTGGGTAGACCCTAAGAGGTCTCTAACCATTTCCCAAGGTAAGGCTAGGCCTCCTTTCCCCCTAACTTACATTTCTTTAGACTTTTAGCGAAATTGCACCCAATTACGATGGGGTGCAATTTCGCAGAAGCGATATCCTACCCCATTGATATAGGGTGTGATTTTGCTATTTTAGGATTTTTATTATTAAAACCTAGGTTTAACCTTTTCTAGCATGCTTTGCATTGGCCTGTGTTATTTTCTCAATATTTTCACCCTAACTTTTATCTATAAAAGGAGGGGTTAATCTCACTCTTTTAATAACGATGATTTTTGACACACAATTAAGCTTGAAATTCTTATGATTGATTTATGCTCGCATTTTACTTTCACTCTACTTCTTGTTTCTTCTACAAGCTAACCCTGAAGTGCAAATTTTAGATTTGATCTTCTGCTACATTGATTGGATTACTATGTGGTTTAATGGATTTGTGTTGTGGTTCAAAAGGAAAGAGTTCCTGTTTGGATACCTCGATCTCTTCTATCTGCTTCCGCATCATCAATCAGGTTGTGCACAATTTATTTTTGTATTTATTTACATTCTACATATATATTTTATTTTTCATATGTCTGAAGCAAAATCGTGCCTAGTCCATATGAGGCACGACTTCACTAACCCTACTTTAGGGTTTTTGGTCACAAAAATGAAATCATGCTCCATTCTGATAAAGTGTAATTTTTCCTGTAGCATTATCATGCCCACTATCTATGAGGTACGATTCTACCCAAGAATGAAATGAGGGCATCCATTAGTTTTTGATTGCATGAGTATTTTATAAATTACATCTAGGGCATAATAGCATAATCTATTTTCTACTTCTCTGTTGTTGCATCGTTGTTTTATGATTAATTATCCAAAGGTCAATTTTCGCTTTTGTTTCAAAGGTCATATAAAGGACCTAGGGGATTTATTTCTACGCATCCAAGCATTTTTATACAGTGTCCTAAGTAGCCCCCCTAACACTGATATCATTTTTTTAGTGTTTCTTAAGTTATCTTGCAAAAATAGGTATTTCTAATATCATTGGACAAGAGGCAGAAAAAGGCTAGATCAACCACCGATCAAGATAAGTGTCCTATTTGTTCTATTTATTATAAATATGATTTGTATATCTGTTATAGGCATATGGAAAGTGAAAATAATATAGTGTGCATCTAGGGTTAATATTGTGCATTTATCTTGTGCCCTTGCTTTAAAGGTTTTTTGGATAAAACACTAGGTTAGCAAGCATTCAAAGAAAGAATCATACTAGGCTAGCTCATGTATTCTTGCATTCTATCTGAATTTTCCTTTGTCTTTCATAGCATAGCTATAGAAAGGCCAAACTTAGGTGATTGCTTTAAACTGAATATATCAAAAATTCTTGAAATTCTTGAGGACTTGTAGCGAGTCCTAAACCCATCCCCCTAGCACCAAGTGTAGAGAACAACATAGCCCTCACGGTTCACCCCATAAGGATTTCTATATCTATGGATCCAACCTTTTTGGTAATTATATGTGGTAGGGCAATTTTCCAACTCTACATCTTTGGTCAACCTAACGTGAACACCTCATTTCTTTAGAAAAATAAGCAAGAATCATTAAATTGTGTGACAAATTTTTAAAAATATAATCTCCTTGTGTGTGTGTAGGTCTCTTTGGAATTAGTTCTTTTTATTATATTTTCCTTTTCCTCAATAGCTTCTGACCTTGGGGAAGGACAAAGACTCCTTAGGTTTGATGATATTTTTCATGAGAATGATAAACTGATAGAGAAAATCATAACCTAGAAGAAAAGGCTAGTAATCATCTTGATCCTATTTGATATCCCAATGGGAACCTCATATTTAAATATATATATATATATATATATATATATATATATATATATATTTTTTTTTTTGATTGGTTGAAAGGGTGTTGAAAGGTCCCTGAACCTTGTACAAGAGGTTTTACATGATTTCCAAATCGACCGAGGTGGTCCAAGAGCTAAAGATCAAAGAACGAGCAAAACGCCACACGAGGAAAGGTGTCACGAAATCACGACCAGTTTGGAAAAGATGTCGCAAAATCATGACATGTTGCACCGTTGCATCCAAGAGAGGAAGAGATGTCGTGAAATCATGACAAGAAGCAGCATCGAAGCCGAAGGAGAGAAAGTGTCGCGATATCGCGACATGTTGCAAGGTTGCTGCCAGAAGAGAAGTGTTGCGATATCGGGAAATGTTGCAAGGTTGGTGCCAGAAGAGAAGAAGAGTCTCGAAATTGTGACAAGCAGCGTTATCGCAGCCAAAGAAGAAAAAGTGTCGCGATATCGCGACAGGTTGCAAAAATGCAATCGAAGGGAAAAGGTGTCGCGATATCGCGACATGTTGCAAATTCGTGCCCGAAGAGAAGAAGTGTCGCGATATCGCGACATGTTGCAAAATTGTGCTCGAAGAGAAGAAATGTCGCGATATCGTGACATGTTGCAAAATCACGGTCAAAGAGAAAGGATGTCGTGAAATCGCAACATGTTGCAAAAAGGCGACCGAAGAGAAAAAGTGTCGTGATATTGTGACATGTTGCAAAATTGTGGCCAAAGAGAAAAAGTGTCGCGATATCGCAACATGTTGCATCATCGAGGTCGAAGAGAAAAAGTGTCGCGATATCATGACATGTTGCAAAATCGTGGTCGAAGAGAAAAAGTGTCGTGATATCGCGACATGATGCAAAACTGTGACCAAAGAGAAAAGGTGTCGCGATATCGTGACAAGAAGAGACATCACGACCGAAGAGAAAAAGTGTCACAAAATCACGACAAGATGCATCCTCGCGGTCGAAGAGAAAAAGTGTCACGATATCGCGACATGATGGAAGACCGCAGCCGAAGAGAAAAAGTGTCGCGATATCATGACATGATGGAAGACCGCAGTCGAAGAGAAAAAGTGTCATGAAATTGCGACATGTTGCAAGACCGCGATCGAAGAGAAAAAGTGTCACGATATCGTGACAGGCTGCATCATCACGGCAAAAGAGAAAAAGTGTCACAAAATCATGACATGTTGCAAAATCGCGGCCAAAGAGGAAAAGTGTCGCGATATCACGACATGTTGCAAGAACGCGGCCAAAGAGAAAAAGTGTCACGATATCATGACATGTTGCAAAAACACGGCCAAAGAGGAAAAGTGTTGCGATATCGCGACATGTTGCAAGATCACGGCCGAAGAGAAAAAGTGTCACAATATTGTGACATGTTGCAAGACCGCATCCGAAGGAGAAAGAAGTGTCGCGATATCGCGACAAGTTGCAACCTCATGGCTAGAGGGGAAAGGGATGTCGTGATATCATGACATGCTGCAATTTTGCGGCCAAAGGTGAAAGGTGTCGCGATATCGTGACATGTTTCCAAAACGCGGCTGAAGGAGGAGAAGGAAGAAATGACGCGAAAACTCTACCAGTTCCATGAGCAAACCAAACCAGTCCCTTGCCAACCTTTCACATTGTGCAGACATTGACACTTATAGAATCGTTCCTTAGGCCAATGGGAAAGGAGTCTCTCCAAACATGAATGTCAGATTTGCCTACTCCCTTGTTAGCAAGCCAATCCATAGCTTTGTTTCCTTCCTGGTACTGATGCTTTATGACTAATTTTGACCATGTATGGACTTTCTATAAATATCATAAACATGCATTGGATCAAGCCTTAGAGGAAGAAGCATTACTTGAAAAGGATATGCCACTCCAATAAAATCCTTTGAGTGAACCTCTAAATCATAGTAATAAAACCTGTCATTCTACTTATGCCACTACTATGACCACCACCATTATATGGAATCCACCTATTCCTCCAACTAGTAATGGTACCCAAAATAATTTTCAATTTTCTTATTTATCTTCTAATATCAACACTATTGCCTCTGTTCCACCACAAGTAAATCTTCCATTCTTACAAGGCACCACATATAACAATAACCTTATTATGTCCAACCTAAGCCAAGGGAACATTAGGAACACACATAATCCAGAAATGTAGAGCTTGGCAAATATGGTGAATCAGTTGGTTTCAAGGATGGATACGGTTCAACCTTCAAGGTTTACATATAGTTATAAGGAAATGTGTAGTCAGCCATTGGATCCTATTGTTGCTGCTATACCTTATCCCAAGAATTTTCCTATGACTTTTTTTCCAATATATAAAAGGATAAAATATCCAATAGAGCATCTAAGAGGATTCATGATAGCTTGCCATGATCTTGTTTATGATGATATGCTTCTATTGAAAACATTTCCAAAGAGTCTTGCTAGAGTTACATTATAATGGTATTATCAGTTGCTCAACTATTATTTAAAGAGCTTTGAGAATACTGTAGAGATGTTTGTTCATCAATTTAGTGCTTACATTGAAAAGGAAGTGACAATGAGAGACCTATATGATTTGAAGTAAAGGAAAGAAGATTGTTTTTCAAAATTCTTAACTCGTTTGAGAAGTTTAGTTGGCCGATTAAGACATATTATGTCTCAAAAATATATGCTTGATATATTCATTGGTAATTTACAAGAACATATATCTTATGCACTAGAAACTACTACTGTCACATCCCTTTATCAAGCAATCGAGTTAGCAAGAAAAGTGGAACAAGATCTCATTAAAATGGGTCAACTTAAGACTAAAGAGGAAAAGCCTACTAAGTCTCAACATAAGAATAAGCATACAGGAGGTGATAATGATAGTAGATTTATTAATAATGTTACCAATAGCCTACAAAATATTGTACTTCAAAAACCTCCTCAAAGGAATTTTACGAGACTTAATATACCTATGGAAGTAGTTTTGAAGCAACTATTAGAAGCTAAGGCAATCAAACTACCTCTTGTAAGACATCTAGATACTACAAATCATTGGTATAAGGTAGGTCATTATTGCACTTATCATAGAGTAGAGGGACATTGGATAAATTCTTGCAAAATATTGAAACATGTGATTCAGGATTTAATTGATGTTGGTCATATTGACACCAGTGGTTTTCAGTATTCAAGAAACAAACATAATCAAGATAGAACTATGTAAACCAAGAAAGTATCCTATAAGAGTGTACCACATTAGTATGATAACAATATGGTTGAAATAATAACAACTACTTCAGAGAAATTTGAAAGCACGAGGATACGGAAACAAAAAGGAAAAGCCAAGATGCGATGCAAAACGAAACAAAAGATAACGCTAAATCCTATGAATTGAAAGTGCATGAAAGGAGAGAAGCATAAACGAATCGAAACCAAATAGAAAGCCAATATGGAAGACAACCCTTTTTATTAATATGTTTCAGAACTCGGTTACAATCCGCCTCCTCCATTTTTAGGGGCTAGGAGCGTTAAATGTGTTCTTGTCACATCCACAGATGGTATTCCTTCTTCCGCGTGCCCACATGTAGAATGGGCGGACCAAACATCGCCGCCGCTTGCGTTGATGAGTCTTGACTCCTTGCTGCTCCTCTAATGTCGAGATCCTACGTTCAAGGAAACAGGAAATAGTCAGTAGCACTTGTAGATAAAATGAAACATGCAATCCCCAAGCCTACGATTAGTGCATGCAAAAAATGAATAAAACGATAACTGAAATAGATCCAAATGAACTAAAAACTTGACAGGGGCATGAGGACATTACCAGGAGGGCACTGCAAATGGAACAGTCAAAAAATTAGCCACAGATTCGTATTCGCTCTAGGGCGGGACGAATAGACCTACAACAAAGTGTCAAAAAGCACAGTCCCAAATGTCACATCCAGGAAGCTCCAAATCACCTGCAAAGTTGGGGGTTAGCTAATTGGGGGTATTTTGGGAAGACCCAGAAGGTCAGATTTTCCCAATTTGGCCTCTATCACCGGGAATTTGATGATGCTACCTGCAAGTTAGTAAAGGCGGGAAATGATAAAAACATGATCAAAAATGCTCAAAACGATGTGAAATTTGAATGACAACCTATCTAAGCAGTATAGAATCAGATGCAAAAATAAAAGAAAGGAAATCTACCATAGATTTCTATTCACTCCGGGGTGGGGCGATTAGAACTATGACAGTTTGGGGGGCGCCCGAGGGCAGGACGCCCACCGTTTGGGACTCTGTTTCGGCACCAATCCACTTGGGATGGGTCCAAAACCTCTTATGGGGTGTTGTCGACAAATTTGGTGGGATATTGTGGCCAAATGTTTGGGTTTGGGTCTGGATTGCGCTTCCAATAATCACCCAATAACCTCCCTCCAAAAGAGAGATCAAGGATGTAAAAGCACAATCGATGGGTGAGGATATAATTTGGCAGCACTTCATTGCTCCAAAGGCTCCTCTCTGTCTCTCCTTTTGGGTGAGAAGACTCACCAATTTATAGACCTAGGGTCTCTCTGTTTGAATGCGCATGCGAGGGCGCCACTTGAGTTGCTTGTCCTATTTTGAGAGAAAATATTATTCCCCGATTTAGAGTCTCCTTGCATGAGGCCTCCAAAATCAAAGACATGCATGACTGAAGTCTCTCTCCTTGATTTGAAGTCGTTCCTCGCAATTGCATGTCCTGAAGTTGCAGTTAATTGGCGGACCTATCGAGGTTTGACTTTTTGCCAGTCAAACCTGCTATTCGCCTCACCCTGGGGCGAATGCTGCTAATCGTCCCTGGGTGGGACGAATACCAGTTTGTAATCGTCCCAGGGTGGGACGAGTAGGGAGCAAAGTGCCAAAAAGGTGCCAAATTGACCTTTGACCTTCCAAACTACTTTTGGGAGTGGTTAGGACCACTGTTTAACCTCTAGGGGCTGCCCTAGGGGCTGTGTGTGTCAATGCGATCGGTGCTTGTTGTCACATAATCAGATTGGTGTTGTTTTGGTGTCTATAGATGCCCCTTTTTGGGAAGCATTGTGCAAGGCGCAGCATTGAGCAAAAATAGATAACCAAAGCACTAATGATTAGGGTTTCTCAGTAACCTAACCAACTCTTGATGCCCCAAGTATGGAAAGGGCATGCATTCTTGAATCCTTGCTTCTGACGAGCTAAGGAGCTTAATTCAAGTGTTAACCTTTTTCGGTGAGGTGTTACTTGAGCTTGGACATTGATCAGTCATGAATAGGCAAAGGGCGCAACCTTTTGTCTATGGGAACCTTGAGTTCATGATTCATGAATGCCAAGTGTTTGATCAACTTGTGATTATTGCTTGTTTGCTGCCCCAAGTAGGGGCATGATTGTCTTTATCAATGATCCTTTGAATGCGTGTCATTTCCTTGATTGGGTATATTTTTGTTGATTGGTGACTAAGTGTGACTACCCCCTCAAGCGACGAATCGATGAGGGAATGACCGACATGAGAAAAGCGACGAGTCGCTTGACCCAAGATGACTTATGTAAGGGTGCCTTCAGTTGTTTACCGTTGAATGCTTAAGCAGTTTCCGAACATTCTGACCTATTTTTGGTGGGTTTTAACCCTTTTTGTGACGCATTTTGGAGCTAAAATTGTCAAAAATCCATCCTCCCATGGAGCGGTCCAGCTATGGTAGCCTTCTTAGGGAGTAGGATAGTGAAAATTTGTAACCCCAACATCTATTTTGGATGCCAAGAATTTCAGGCACAAAGGCGCCTTCGTTCGACAATGTTATTGCTATTTTTGGTTGGGTTTTGACCCATTTTGTGACGCCATTTGGGGATAAAATTCTCAAAAATCCATCATCCCATGGAGCGGTCCAGCTATGGTAGCCTTCTTAGGGAGTAGGATAGTGAGGATTTGTGACCCCGACATCTATTTTGCATGCCCAAAATGTCAAGTGCAAAAGCACTCTTATTGGACAATTTTTTTGCTTGTTTTTGGTGCATTTTGTGTAGTTTTTGTTATTTTTGAAATTTTTGCTCTATAATCATCCCTGGGTGGGATGAATACCAGTTTAGTAATCATCCCAAGGTGGGACGAGCGCTAACTAGAGTGCTCATCCCAGGGAGGAACGATTACAGGCTCAAAAAGCCTATTTAAAGGCCAAAACTAGGTTTTGGGCTCATTTGCATTTGTTTTTCCTAGCGATTTGGAGCTCTGAGGAGGAGGTCAATTCTGCGAAGCGAAGCGCTGCCAAATTTTTCCCCCACCATGAGTTCATGGACCGGATCATCAAGGGTGGAGCCGAAGCGAGACCAGTGAGTGCTCTTCCTCTTTTTTGTGCAGTATTAAAAACCGCAAGTTATTTGTTTTTTCTTTTGTATTTTGTTTTTCAAATTAAAAATGAAACCCTAAATAGAAAGTGTTTTGTTATTATGTGTGAATTTTTGTTGTATGGCTTCATTAAAACTTAGGTTGAAACCCTAGTGGAAACCATGTTGTTTTTGTATTTGTTGTAAACTAAAAGAAACCCTAGTCTATCAAAAATTAAAACTTAGCTTAAAACTTAGTTTAACCCTAGTTAAACAAAGATCAAAAGTTAGTTTAAAACTTAGCTGAAAAACTTAGTTTAGAACGTAACTTAAAACTTCGCTTAACCCTAATTTAACAAAGATCAAAACTTAGGTTAGAAACGTAGGGTAAAACTGAGCTTAAAAACGTAGCTCAACCCTAGTTATTTTTTGTTGTTTTTTTTGTTTTTAATTTATCAGTTTAGAGTTAAAAACCCTAGGAACTAAAAAATTTTTTTTATTTTTTTTTTTTTTTAATTTATCATTTAGAGTTAAAAACCCTAGAATTACAAATTATTTTTTAATTTTTTTTTTTTTAATTTATCGTTTAGAGTTAAAAACCCTAGGACTGACAAATTTTTTGATTTTTTTGTTTGTTTTAATTTATCATATAATTATTTTTTTTTTTTTTTTTTTAATTTATCAGTTTAGAGTTAAAAACCCTAGAACTGACAAATTATTTTTTGAATTTTTTTGTTTTTTTTAATTTATTAGTTTTAACTTAGAGTTAAAAACCCTAGGACTGACAAATTATTTTTTGAATTTTTTTGTTTGTTTTTAATTTATCAGTTTTAGATTTAGAGTTAAAAACCCTAGGAACTGAAAAATTATTTTTGAATTTTTTGTTTGTTTTAATTTATCAGTTTAGAGTTAAAAACCCTAGGACTGAAAAATTATTTTTAATGTTTTTGTATTTTTGTGAATTTTGTGCTCGTTATTTGTCTATTTTTAGCTATACATTGTTTTATGCATTTTATATTTTTTCATGGTTTTAATGTTTTTGTGTTGTTTTCTTGTGCAGGTTGTGAAGAGTCGGTACCGTGTGCCCACGATTTTCACTGAAGCATGGGAGGCACTAACTTTGGTTGACTAGGAGTGGCTTGATGCCCTTGGGCTCAAGCAGGTGACTCGACTAGAGCCTTGTGGTCGGGGATCGAGCCTATTGATGGCCCTAATCAACTTATGGGATCCTCAGACCAACACCTTCCATCTCCCAATAGGGGAGATGACAGTGACCTTGGAGGATGTCTATCGGATTCTATGGATTTTGATAGACGGGCTATCGATCGAGGACGATTGCCAGGATCAGGACAATGTTGACACGCTGCTTTGGGCATGGGGAGGAGATGGGTGTGGACAGCCCAGTGGAGAGGGCAGAGGGTGACTACCAGATTGGTGGCATTTTGGTTCGATGGTGGTTAGAGAGGGGTGTGTTGGGAGTGAGGCACGCAGTACTGATGGGCCTCATTTCCAACATGTTGCTACCCGACTCTTCGGGTGCGAGGTTCCCGTGGAACCTATTGGAGGTGGTGTTCAGGTTGGTGGAGTGTCCTACGGAGGCACCTATGATCATGAGATGGGGACAGACTCTGCTGGCACAGCTCTATGATGAGTTGTACGAGGTCCTTGCTAGAGGTGAAGGGGATTGGATGTAGCTACTTATTGTAGTGTTGGGCTTGGCAGCACATAGTAGTGGAGAGGTCGATTGGGTTGCCATGGATGACTCGGGCGGAGATGGTAGACCGAGAGATCGGATACGGGGCATTATGGTGGAGGTCTGAGGAGCAGGGACAGAGTCGATGGTGGGTAGGTGTCGTAGGGCACTATGTCGATGCCTTCGCTCGGCTTACTCCAAGGGAGGTTTTGGTGCCCCTACCGGGACTGTCCAGCCTGGCCTGAGGCTGGAGAGTGGCTACGATGGGTTCGTAGGGGGAGGTGGCTGATTGGGCGGCATGGGACTGAGCAGGAGTTCTTCCCATATGGTCGGGTGACATGATAGTTTGGGGTGCACCAGGGGTTGCCTAGTGAGCCCTTGATCTATCGACATCGAGGGGACGAGAGGACTCTGGTTTGGCTAGTCATTGCATCGTTGGGTGAGGATTCAGATACAATTATTGATGCACCTGACATGGATGACATCGGGGTTACCATTGAGTATGACCAGTGGTGGACTTTGCGATGATGGCGAGGGAGGGGCCTCTAGGGGTGCAGAGGTGGCAAAAGGTGAGGAGGGTGGAGAGGCACCAAGGAGATGATTGGGGGGTTCCACTCGAGGATGCGAACATGGTAGAGGTGGATGATTTTGGGGGGGATTTTGGGGTTTCGGATCAGATGGATATGTAGGACGTCCCAGAGTAGTGGGAGCCAGAGTAGGCTACTAGAGATGCCAATGCCTCAAGCAGTCTTGAGGGATATGGAGGTAGGGTTGCATACTGAGAATGCATGATTGGAGGGGCTACTCTAGAGGTGAGATGAGGAGCTCGAGGATGCGCTGCAGGAGAGGGATCTCCTATGAACATAGCTAGCAGAGTGGGAGAACGCATTGGCTACGTACCACCGATAGGATGGGGATACCGATGCTGCATGAGAGATGGATCTCCTAGACCGTGAGAGGGAGAAGGCATTGTGCAAATGAGAACTTGGGCCATGTATCGTAGGGAGATGGACTTGATTCAGCATCGATTTGAGATGGAGGTAGATTATCCACCTTCGGGTGAGATCCCTATCTAGTGGTAGGTGGATCGTCACGTCGCATGAGAGGGAGCGATACTGAGCAATCAGCATCCTCTCATCGCAGGTGACTGGATGAGGGAGGCGCTAGTAGGCATGATGAGGGGCTAGTAGCAGCCGCCCTGAGGGGTCCCATAGGACCCACACCATGGGGGTAGTTCTCGTCGCACCGATCCTACATGATCATGGTGGCCGATGCCCTAGGCTTGGGGGTTTTTGAGTTTTTGTTTTTTGTGAGGTCAGAGGACCGATTATTGTAGCCTACAGGCATTTTTGATGATATATATACAGATGACTTTCTTTGTGTTTATACACTTGTCATGGTTTGTTTTTCTATTTATGCACAGTTATTTATGATGATGTATGCATGTGGTATTATGAATGCGATGTGTCTAATTATATGATGTATGCATATGGAATGAATGAAATGAGTTGTTGATAACTTGTCGATGGCACCATAGACTGTACAAGATTTACTAGCTTTTTGTACTTATGTGATGGCTTTGTGGAATGACTTTGCATGTGATAACTTTGTTTTTGTATTTTTTGTATTTTTTGATGGTGATGTACGTAATGAAATGTACCAGTTGTTTTTAAAATGTAGTTAAGCTTTTTTGAGATTCAGATATTTTAACTAACTAGCCAAGACTGTACATTTATCTCGCAAGACTTTTGAACAAGGTATAAATCAGACTTGAGTTTGACCAAGTTATTTCACATCCCCTGTGTGTGCAATTGAGTTCGTTTATGTGGTATTTGTCGAGATACCGCCAGTGCAGATAGGCTGTCAACCAAACCTGTACTTGGGATCACCTAATTAGCTCCACTAACTCCGTTGTTGTATTTAGTAAGATTAATCCATGGGACAATCTAAGGTACCATAAGCTAGCTCATCCACATGCAAACATTGGTCTGCTCACATGCAAAGCTAATGTGATAGACATATCGTCATGCATTTAGGATACCGCCATTGCCAGGTAGGCTGTCCACCAAACCCGTAATGAGGATCACCTAGATGGTTTTCGAATGCTGAGAATTCCAAGGATTCAAGTTCAAGATTTTTATTTGCTCAATGTGTTAGGATACTTGCTCGTATACATAGTGATGAAAATCACTATTTATTTTTCTCTTTTGTTTTTCTTTTTGAGCAAGGATTTTGAATAGTGGTGATAACCACTATTATTTGATTTTGGATTTTGAGCTTCGTAAGGTTGAGCTTGTAGGTTTGTGGCTTATGAATGACATTGATCCTTTTGGCCTTGGGGATGACTACCCATCCTGTTCAAGGACGTGTAGTACGAATCCTTACGACTTTGGGAACCAAAGGGGATTAGGGATATTATGAAGTAAGGGCATTGATCTTTTAGGCCTTGGGGATGACTACCCATCCTTTTCAGGGATGTGTAGTACGAATCCTTACGACTTTGGAGACCAAAGGTGATTGTGATGATGGCTTGTTGGGATTTTTCTTTTGAATGGCATTGATCCTTTTAGGCCTTGGGGATGACTACCCATCCTTTTCAGGGACGTGTAGTACGAATCCTTACAACTTTGGGGACCAACGATGATTGGGATTTTTGCTAGTGGTGAAAACCACTATTTATTAGGGGGAATTGATGGGGAAGAGCTTGTCCTTTTGTCAATTCTCAGCACTCTTGAACCATTCGCACAGGGGGATGAGCAGGCTAATCTTTCACCTATGGTACCCTAGACTGCTTTGTAGTTTTCATCTTGCATTCACACAACTTAGGAATTATTTTATGTGTTTTAACTTGTGTAGGGATGTTACATAACGAGGCGTGACCCAAGTAAAACTTTCCCTTGTAAAATCTGTTTAACTTTGTACAGTTTTTGGCTAGAAATTTAAAGACAGTTGAATGACGAAAACCCTACATACATTAGGAGACAACTGACTATGCTAAAAATGGGGATGGTGTTATTCTGGATGTATGTGTTTATAAAATGGATGGAATGTGGAAAATGATGGAATTGCCGAGCAATTACAGTCTATGGTGCTTGTGACATGTATGACCAGCAAATATGCAATGTATGGATGCGATGCCTAATGCAACTTATATTTTTGTATTTTGATTTTTACGAGTATGCATGGAATTGAGATGCAATTTTTTTGTTATTTTTGATGATTTTATTGTTTTTTTTATTTTTTGTTTGTTTTTGAATTTATTTTTTTGACCAAGTGGTTATGGTAACCCTTGGAGCTTTTGGTTTGACCAAAGGGTTTATGGATACCTTTGGGCATTTTTGGTATTTGACCAAAGGATTTTGGATGTTGGTAACATTTAAGTTGACCAACAAGCGATTATGGGAATCCTTGGAGCTTTTGGTTTGACCAAAGGGTTTATGGATACCTTTGGGGCATTTTGGGTTGACCAAGCGATTGTGAGAATCCTTGGAGCTTTTGGTTTGACCAAAGGGTTTATGAACACCTTTGGGACATTTTGGGTTGACCAAGCGATTGTGGGAATCCTTGGAGCTTTTGGGTGGACTATGGCTCTCTAAATGTGGAATGGCCTCAAATGACTGATGTTCAAGGGTTCTAGTTCCTTGATTCCTTCAAGAGAGGTGAGCCGGTATGTTCCAGGTCCTATTTTACTATCAATCACATAAGGACCTAACCAGTTTGCCGTGAACTTGTCCCTTAGATGGGATGACAAATTAGAATTCTGTTGGTTCTCTTTTAAGACCAAGTCACCAACCTGAAAGTCCCTTAGGTGAACCTTCATGTTGTATGCTTTCTTAAGTCGCTCTTGATAGATACGTAAATGCTCGAGAGCATTGATGTGTCATTCATCGAGCAACGTAAGTTGGTCTAACCGGGCCTGCCATGCAGTGTCATCATCGATGAACTCTTGCATTGAAATGCGTAGGGAAGGGATTTCCAACTCGAGAGGCATGACTGCCTCGGAGCCATACACCAGCGAAAATGGAGTTGCCCCAGTGGGCGTCCGAATGCTAGTGCGATAAGCCCATAGGGCAAGCGGGATTTGAATGTGCCAATCCTTATGACTATCTACGATGGTCTTTTTGAGGATGGTGACTAGCATTTTGTTTGATGCCTCTGCTTGCCCATTTGCCTACGGATAATAGGGTGTTGAAAAACTATGCTGAATTTTGTACTTTGTTGTCAAAGCATGCACATCTTTGTTCTTGAATGACGTCCCATTATCCGAGATGATCTTGGATGGAATACCAAAATGACATATGATGTTATGTAAAATAAACTCCGCAATGCGGGTTCCAGTCGTAGAGGTTAGCGGAATTGCTTCCACCCACTTGGTGAAGTACTCTGTGGCCGTTATGATGAACGTGTGATGACCTGACGATGAGGGGAGATCTTTTCGATTAGATCGAAGCCCCACTATGAAAAAGGCCAAGCCGATTGGATCGGTTGCAAGGCCCGAGAAGGTACATGTGTCAAATTAGCATGGTGTTGACACTTCACGCACTTCTTTACATATGCGCAACAATCTCGCTCTAAATATGGCCAATAATAACCCATGCGGAGAATGCGCTTTGCGATGGCCATACCGCTGAAGTGGCCACCGCATGTACCATCGTGGGCTTGGGTGATCGCCCAAGCGGACTCCTGCTGGTCCAAGCAACGGAGGAGGATTCCTTCATAGCTTCGACGATACAAAATGTCTCCTAGCAAGACATGTTTTGCCGCTTTCTATTTAAATGATCTTTTCATGGCTTGTGTCAATCCAAGTGGGAGGTTACCTAGCTTGAGGTAATCCCTGATGGGTGTGTACCAATCCTGCTGATCAGAAACCTCGATGGTATGAATGGCCAATCCCTCTTGAAGTTCATCCCTAGCAAAAGTTGAGCGGGAAAGAACTTGTAAAAATAGCGTTGTGTTGCTATTAAGAGGGGTCGGGGAGAACAAGGACCCCCAGTTGGCTTGAGTCAGACAATCATGGATTCGAGAGAACCTATCCTGAGATGGTTCAATCTGGATCAGGTGGATTCCTGGCGTTAGGTCAGAGCTTGCACGCTCCATCATGGATTGTGATAATGTTTTGACCTGAATGGTTGTCATCTCACTAGAAGGGTCTTGCGGGATTAGTGACCCCAAGGAGGCCATAGT
Source organism: Wollemia nobilis (assembly GCA_028583015.1). Taxonomy (NCBI): domain Eukaryota; kingdom Viridiplantae; phylum Streptophyta; class Pinopsida; order Araucariales; family Araucariaceae; genus Wollemia; species Wollemia nobilis. The sequence goes on from JAQPPZ010000440.1 coordinate 11,064,486, forward strand.
GTCCGCAAAATGATTCGATGATCGAGGGAGTGCCTCGATGTCATACCATTCAAGTTGTGCCAAGAATTTGTCCACAAGGGCTTTGTAGGCCTACATAACTAGGCATTTACATTGGAATACCCCTTTGACTTGATTGACAATTAACAATGAATCACCAAAGATGTTTAAACGTTTGATGTTCATGGTGATTATTGTTTGAAGACCTATGAGCAAGGCTTCATATTCTGCATTGTTGTTGGTGCACGGGAAGTCTAATTTAAATGATAGAGGCATTGGAGCCCCTTGTGGTGTGAAGAATACAATTCCCGTGCCACCTCCTTGCTCACATTTAGAACCATCGAAGAATAGGGTCATGTCAGCCTGTGACTCAGGCTCATTAGAATCTAGCGATTCTAAAACATGGAAGACCCCATCATCAAGTAGTTCTATGGTCAGAGGCTGATCATCTTCAAGAGGAGCCTCTGCTAGTTGATCGATGATGACTTGACCTTTTATGGATTTTTGTCCAATGAATTCTATGTCAAACTCCATCAACAACATGATCCATTTTGTCATGCGGCTACTATGATAAGTATGACTCATCATGTATCGCAATGGATTCTCCTTAGACACAACATACGTCATATTGCTGAGCATGTAGTGGCATAGCTTTTTGGTAGCAAACACCACTGCCAAGCAGAGCTTCTCAACGTATGCATAGTTAAGTTCATAACTGACCAGGGTGCGGCTAAGATAGTAATTAGCCTGTTCTTTGTGTAGTTCATTTTTTTGGGACAGCATGGCGCCCAGTGCCACCTCAGTAGCTGAGATGTATAAGTAGAATGACACTCCTGGTCTAGGTGGTGCCAATACTGGCGGTGAAGCCAAGTATTGTTTAATGTCATCAAAGGCTGACTGGCACTCGTCATCCCAGTGAAATGCTACCCCCTTGTGCAATAATTTATTCATGGGTCGGCACTTGTCAGATAGCTGTGCTATGAAGCGCTTGATTGACGTGACCTTTCCCTGTAGACTTTTGAGCTGCTTGATGGTAGTTGGGGGAAGCATTTCAAGGATTGCCTTGACTTTGTGTGGGTCTACCTCGATTCCTCATTTGGAGACTATGTAACCCAAGAGCTTTCCAGATGTGATGCCAAATACGCACTTCTTGGGGTTTAGTCTGACTTTATGTTCAATGAGGCGATCGAGGATCTTGCTCAAGTCATCGAGATGATCTGGGCACAAAAGAGATTTGGCCAACAAATCATCCATGTAATCTTCCAAAGTTTTATGCATGTGATCATGGAAGATGTACGTCATGGCACGTTGGTAGGTGGCGCCAGCATTTTTAAGGCCAAAGGGCATGACCTTATAACAAAATGTCCCCCAAGGCATTGTGAACGCCATTTTTAGTTGGTCCTCGAGATTGATACGAATTTGATTGTATCCTGAGAAACCATCCATGAGGGAAAGCATTTCATGGCCCACTGTAGCATCTACCAATGCGTCGATGCTAGGCAAGGGGAAATCATCCTTAGGACTCGCTTTGTTTAGATCTCAAAAATCGGTGCATATGCGAATCCTCCCATCGAGCTTTTTGATGGGCACCATGTTAGACAACCATGGTGGGTAATCCATGCAGATGACAAACTATGCATCCAACAACTTTTGTAGCTCATATTTGACCATTAAGGCTACTGTTGGATGCATCTTACATAGTTTTTGCTTTACTAGCTTGACTGTCGGATCAAGCGTAAGATTATGCGTGACTAGCTATGGGTCTAGCCCCGACATGTCTTTGTAGGACCATGCAAAAACCTCCTTCTTCTCTTTGAGAAGGGCAATGTAGTCGGCTTGCTCTTCGGGGGATAGACTTACCCCTAGCTTGATGATTTGCAAATTCATTGGATCTGAGCCGATGTCTACGTCAGTCGTCTCCTCGATCGACATGTGGGACCCGTCCTCCAACTGGTGTGGAGTTGGGATCAAGTGGATATCATTTGCTGAATTTAGATCATCGTTCGGAATGTTAGGTTCCTCTTCAGCATGGAAGACATCCTGAGTCTATCCTGGGGTGAAATGGAACATCCCACCACAAGGCCAATACTCTGATGGGGATGGCGGTGTGTCAGTGTGATCCTAGTCTATAGCATCTAGGTCTAGATGCAATGACCATGTTGGGTCGGTTGGATTATGGATGGGGGCGGTTAAGTCAATGGAGATCATGTTAATGAAATGATTTTGGTCTCCATTACCATGGGTGTGGTTACTCGGACATCCTAGGTGATCTTTGTGCTCCGGATCTGGCTCTATGGGTACTGGCACAAATGGATCGGCCCTATGTGCGGATAAGAGGATAGGGTCTACCCTAGGCACTGATGGCTCTATAGGGTCTCCAGGTGGAAGATGTTCTCTATATACCTAGAGTGGCGGGTGCAGTAATTGGTCCAACTATGCCTGGTTTAGGTGCCACCTATGCCTTGGCCCTATGTGTAGTTGTTCAAACATGTCATCTATGTCCAAGGGATATTGTTGTTGTCGCATATGATTGAGATAAGCCATCTCAGTTTCATCTTCATAATCACTGTCAGAGATCCAAAGGCCTTCGTTGGCTCCAATAGCTGTTTGCGACATATGAGGCTCATCTTGCTCGAGCAAATTAATGTGGTCCCATCGAGGTTGTTTCGCTCTCTACGGGGGGACCTGATTCTCTTGAGGTGGCATATGCTCAATTGGAGCATCCAAAGGGAACATTGTCAGGAAGCTCTCCTGATAATCATCCATGGGAGTCACTTGTGAATGATTGCTATCAGACTCGAAAGGATCCCAAGGTGCTACCTCATACTTCGACTCATCTTCTGAAGACCCTTCTTGGTCTTGTCTATATCCCTCTTGTAGGTGAGTCCTCGAACTTTCTCCCTTTTCGATCGAAGGGAAAGGGTTGTTAAGGTCAACAAGGTTGGTTGTTAGCAATGGGAGATAATCCCCCAATGTATATGTTGTGTTAGGATTGGCATATGGATCTAATGCCAACCCATCCTTGTTGCCTATCCCTAGGCCTTGCATGTTCTCTACCAAGATGTCCAGGGGCAAGGGGTGGTTGAACCCTACTCCTGACTTGTCATACGACATTTGATATCTTGGTTGGCAAAGAACATGCACTCCTTGCTCATACCGGCCCAACCCATATCCATGCCAATTACATTGGCCAAGATATCTCAAAGTGAAATCTGGGTTGGACAAATAGTTGACGTCCTCAGCAAAGGGCTCTTCATCTTCGTCTTCTTGCATGTAAGGTTCAATGCCATTATCCAGGCCCCCATAAACAAAGTTTGTCTGATTGGGTGGGTAGCCTAGAGGAACCACAGAGCCGATGGGGAGGCGAGGTCTCCCCATGTCCTGCATGGACTCAAGTGCGGGTGTTGCTACAATGTTTCGCACTAGATACTCCCCCAGGCCCATGTTGGCCATCTCAATGGTGATCGTTGGTGGTTGAGGGGGAGCGAATGGGAGTTCTTCCTGAGTCCACTCCATGTAGGGTGAACTAGGCATCTCGACTTCCATTCGGCTAGGCATCTCTTCGATAGAGATGGTTGAGACTAGGGGTGGTTCCTCTTCTAGGGGTTTCTTTCCCTTGTCCTTTGGTGTGGCCACCGTAGGTGGCATCGTTGGTGAAGGACCAGATGAGGAAGATGGACCCGACTGGGGATTTGATGGACTTGTCAATGGGGATGCCTACGGAATCGGACCCTGTTTAGATGGATTCAACTAAAAATCCAAATGCATTGATGGAAGGGTCGATTGTGGCATTAGTTGCACCGTATTGTAGTACTTGAAGGGCTCTAAGTCTGTCGGGACTACATGCACCTGTCCTTCAAATGTATACTTTAGGCACTGATGAGCTATTGAAGGGACACACTTCATGTCCCTGATCCAAGGCCGGCCCAGCAAGATATTATAGGCCATCTCACCTTCCAAGATGTGGCACAATGTATGAATAGTCTTTTGTCCCACTTGGATGGGTAGGACAATTGTGCCAACCGTCGAGCATATTGCATCATTGAATGCTCGAAGAGTATAGGTGGAGGCCACGATGTGAGATGCCGACAACTTTAGATGTTTCAATGCTGTTGTTGTAATGATATTACTGGATGAGCCAGTGTCCACCAACACCCTCTTATACGGAATCCCGTTGACCCGTGCAATGACGTGTAGGGGTGGATCCACCACATCACCAGTCACTGATTTCAATTCATCTTCTCTAAAGGTGATGACTGGTTCTGTACATTGTTTTACATGTCCCACAAAGTTGTTGAAAGAATTTGCTTCATGGGGCTGCAGCTCGATGGCTTTTAATATCTCCATTAGAGCCTCCCGATGGGGCGCTGATTGTTGAATGAGCTCGTATATGGAGAGCCTAGCCGACGTGGTCCTTAGACTTTGGGTAAGTCTAGTCCGAATCGTGGCCACTGGTCTAGGTGGGGGAGGTTGCGTAGGGTGCTGTTGAGGTTGTGACGTCGATGGAACTTCTCCGATGGCCGCCATGGGGGCAGCTCCTGGGTACCTCTTATTCCTAGTCACTATGCTTATCATCCCTACATACCCTTGCATGGGGCAATTCTGTTGCACCTCATTGACTTGAAGGGGTTTTGCCTATGCATCATGGGTAGGCAGGGGGTCTCTGAAGACTCCCATCTGTTGGTTGTTTGGTGCTACGGGGTTGTCCACCGCCAACGTCTTGTTGTCGATTAGGTCTTGCACCAAGCCTTTAAACTTCCAACATGCATTAAGGTCATGTCCCTTCCATCTGTGGAACCTACAGTACAAGTCCTCCCTATACCCCTTAGGCTTTGGCGCATTGGGGTCTATGGTTTGAATCTCGGGCAGGTTGATCAAGTTTGCCGTTGACAAGCGGTCAAACAAGGAGTCCCTGGACTCTGTGTAAGGTGTGAATTGTCGCCTAGGGTGACGCTACTGATTTTGTTCTTGCCTCTGATTTTCTCTATCATAATTATTAAGAGGCACCACCTGATAGTTAGCCTTTTGAGGTTGTGTTGCTTGTGTAAGCTTAGGGACGTTTATAGCAACCTGATTGACCATAGTGGGTTTCTATTGTGTGGTCCCTATTTTGGTGTTCTTAGACCATTCTTTCTTCTTTGGCTTGGCAATCTCGCCATCCTGTATCTTGATCTCCTCAATGATTATAGCTTGCGCTAGAGCTTCCTCTAAAGTGGCATATTGCTGCAGCTGCAATAGCATGGAGATCGATCTCAAACAACTCTTTGAGAACATTTGGGTCAGGTCGGACATGGGAGGGAGGTAGGGCAGCTTTGAAAGCAACGTCCTCCATCGGTTCCCATATGCCACCATGGTTTCTTCCTCATACTGCCTGAGGCTAGCTAGGTCGCTTAGTGACGCCTTTTTCTTGGTGTTGAAGGTGAAGCGTTCGAGGAACGCGTCCACTAGCTGATCCAAGTTACTGATGCTATGTTTTGGCAATCGAGTGAACCAATCCGAGGTAGGGCCTACGAATGTGGTTATAAATGTTCTTAGCAACAAAGCATCATTGTCCTGAATGCCAAAGCATTGGCTCAGGAATCTAGTCACGTGCTCTTGGGCATCCTCCTCCCCTCTAAAGAGTGCCAACTAGGGTAGTTTAAAGTGTTCAGGGTATGGGGGTGCCGACATTGACGGATGCACAGGGTGACTACGGAGTTGGCGTAAAGTGGGCTTTTGGGGCCCAGAAGTCTTGGTCTCCATAGACTCTAAGCGCTCTAACAACACTTTATATGCATCGAAGGATTTAATTTCTTCCTCCTTAGTTTGCTCCCATTGTGGGTTACGGGGAACTTGAGGCCTATGGAGGGGTAGCCAGATAGCATCCCCTCTGCCTTGGTAGGGCATTTCAGCCCACTCTTCTTCTTGCTCATACTCCTCATAGGCTTCTTGAGGAGTGCCTAGGTGAGACCTATAAACATGGGTGGGTGCCCGCGAAGGGTGCCCATCATTGTTTCTAGGAGTGGCCTCTCGCTCAAGTCTAGGAGGTCTTGGAGGCAACACTTGGTAAGGTCATGGGGACCTATCTCGCACCAAGGGGTTGTGCCTCTCATACACTTCTACTTTATGTGCACGAGGGGTTGGGACCTTCTCAGGCATAGTGTTATGAAGCAATTCGGTTATCTGACGTTGAATGCGCTCTTTGCTAAGGTGGTACAGATGCTCTAACTATTGTTGATCTTGCTTGAGCTGCATGATTTGCGCTTGGCGGGTGGCATGTGTGGCAAATTCCAAGTCAATTTGTTCCATCGTCTCATGTTTAGGAAGCCTAGATGCCTCTCCTACATGTCTATCTCGATCATGGTGATCCGAGACCCCTATGGGTTGCTTTCCTCTATCGAGGTTAGCGGCATTCACCCGAGGCTCGGCCTCAATGGGTGATCCTGATACATAGTCAGTGCGGAGGTGCATCGCTCCTGCTGTGTATTGCTCTTGAGGAATGTAGTGGTCTTCCTCATACTCCCTTTCATATGTGTGAAAGGTGCGGGCAGAATTGGCTTGCCCTATCTGGAGAGCCTTGTGCTCTGGATTTTGTCTAGTGTTTCTAACAATAATAAGGGGTAGAGGAGGGATGACGAAATCATGTGGCCCCTCCTTATGGACCCTATGTTGCTCTAGCGCTTCATCACTAGGCCACTCATAACGAGCATCTAAGGGAGGCCTCCTATCTATGTTGAGTGCCACGTGTAGGTCCTCCTCTTGAAAGGATCTATGCTGAGTGGGGGTGCCCCTCAAAGAGGTGCCTCTATAGTCCTATTCTATAATGGCATGATGTGGACTATCTTGTGTGTCAGGCCGCCAAGGCGGGATGACCAAGTCCTCAGGACTATATCGGAGGTGACTTGTCCCCCTTTGTGCACTCTCTATAGCTCCTGCCCGTGATTGGGCTCGGCTACGGGTGTACACCATGGTGATGTTTACCTAAAGATGTGTAGATTTTTATCTTCTTTTAGGATTTCTTATGCTACACTAAACATAAGGGAAACACACACACACAAAGCAATGATTATCTCGTTTAAAGATTAAAAGTGTGCCCTAAATCTGGTTTAGTGTGTTTTGATGTTTGTTTTGAAAGCTTTTGTAAAGAACATTTAAATGCAATATGATGGCTCTTATGACTCCCAAAAATGGTCGCCCCTTCGATATACCATTTCCAGGCCGATATACCAACCTCTCTATATACCCGCCCTTACGTGAGGGAAACTATTGGTACGTGAGAGCAGATGGTACGTGGAACGTAGGCGGTACGGAAGGGGAATCACTCTATTTATGACACCTACCATAGAAGACTTATCCTCATGCACTGGGAATCACCCCAGCTACACTTGGTCAGCTTTCATCAGGATTTACGTCTAGCAACAATCACGATCGGGGTTATGTATGCAATATCTCAAGCCAAGGTGGTGATGAAATCCACCGTTGGTCTTGCTCAAGGGTTGGGGTTTTACGACCAACTCCTTGTTGTTTTAAATTACCACGTGGTGTGTGGGGTTCTTTTTAAGTTGCATAAATGAAGGAAACAAGCATTCAAACTCTCCTATGCAAGCAAATAACCAGAGAACAGAAAGCAAAAAATGACAGAAGGTGTTTAGGACCCCTACCTCTTCTCTGCCCAAATCGGATGTCTCTGAATTTCTGCCCTGAAACTGCATAGAGAGCTATTCATCCCTGGGTGAAATGAATAATAGAACTGTATTCATCATAGGGTGGGGCGAATGCCCATTCATCCCTAGGTAAGACGAATTCCAGCTCTGTACTCGTCATAGACTGAAACAAACAGCAGTCCAACATTTGAAAACTTGGTACCTGTAAGCAAAAACAAGCAACTTTTGATCAAAAATTTAATATTAAAATCAAGGGATAGAGGTCCCACCATGATCACCACTGAAAGCATGAGGATACGAAACAAAAGGAAAAGCCAAGATGTGATGAAAATGAAACAAAAGATAACGCTAAATCCTATGAATTGAAAGTGCATGAAAGGAGAGAAGCATAAACGAATCGAAACCAAATAAAAAGCCAATATGGAAGACAACCCTTTTTATTAATATGTTTTAGAACTCGGTTACAATTTGCCTCCTCCATTTTTAGGGGCTAGGAGCGTTAAATATGTTCTTGTCACATCCATGGATGGTATTCCTTCTTTCGCGTGCCCACATGTAAAATGGGCGGACCAAACATCACCACCACTTGCATTGATGAGTCTTGAATCCTTGCTGCTCCTCTAATGTCGAGATCCTACATTCAAGGAAATAGAAAATAGTCAGTAGCACCTATAGATAAAATGAAACATGCAATCCCCAAGCCTACGATTAGTGAATGCAAAAAATAAATAAAATGATAACTGAAATAGATCCAAATGAACTAAAAACTTGACAGGGGCATCAAAACATCACCAAGAAGGCACTACAAATGGAACAGTCAAAAATTCACCACATATTCGTATTCGCTCAGGGCGGGACGAATAGACCTACAACAAAGTGTCAAAAAGCATAGTCCCAAATGTCACATCTAGGAAGCTCCAAATCACCTACAAAGTTGGGGTTAGCTAATTGGGGGTATTTTGGGAAGACCCAGAAGGTCATATTTTCCCAATTTGGCCTCTATCACTAGGAATTTGATGATGCTACCTGCAAGTTAGTAAAGGCGGGAAATGATAAAAACATGATCAAAAATGCTCAAAACGATGTGAAATTTGAATGAAAACCTATCTAAGAAGTATAGAATCAGATGCAAAAATAAAAGAAAGGAAATCTACCATAGATTTCTAATCACTTCGGGGTGGGGCGATTAGAACTATGATAGTTTGGGGGGCGCCCGGGGGCAGGACGCCCATCGTTTGGGACTCTGTTTTGGCACCAATCCACTTGGGATGGGTCCAAAACCTCTTATGGGGTGTTGTCAGAAAATTTGGTGGGATATTGTGGCCAAATGTTTGGGTTTGGGTCTGGATTGCGCTTCCAATAATCACCCAATAACCTCCCTCCAAAAGAGAGATCAAGGATGTAAAAGCACAATCGATGGGTGAGGATATAATTTGGTAGCACTTCATTGCTCCAAATGCTCCTCTCTGTCTCTATTTTTGGGTGAGAAGACTCACCAATTTATAGACCTAGGGTCTCTCTGTTTGAATGCGCATGCGAGGGCGCCACTTGAGTTGCTTGTCCTATTTTGAGAGAAAATATTATTCCCTGATTTAGAGTCTCCTTGCATGAGGCCTCCAAAATCAAAGACATGCATGACTGAAGTCTCTCTCCTTGATTTGAAGTCATTCCTCACAATTGCATGTCCTGAAGTTGTAGTTAACTGGCGGACCTATCGAGGTTTGACTTTTTGCCAGTCAAACCTGCTATTCGCCTCACCCTGGGGCGAATGCTGCTAATCGTCCCTGGGTGGGATGAATACCAGTTTGTAATCATCCCAGGGTGGGACGAGTAGGGAGCAAAGTGCCAAAAAGGTGCCAAATTGACCTTTGACCTTCCAAACTACTGTTGGGAGTGGTTAGGACCACTGTTTAACCTCTGGGGGCTGCCCTAGGGGTTGTGTGTGTCAATGCGATCGGTGCTTGTTGTCACATAATCGGATTGGTGTTGTTTTGGTGTCTACAAAATTATCATAAATTTAGCAAAATGAGCGATCTCAATAGGATATGAATGTGTTAGCGAATATCTCTCTTAGAACTTCTACAAAATTATCAAGCCCATGAAGAAGCTATGGTCAATGTGTTGAAGCAGTAGCCAATACCTCTAGATTTTTTTCCTAGTGATATGGCAAAGGTTGTAAGTTCTCTTGGGATACCCTGTCTAACATTCTCAGATAATGATGTGTCTTCCTTAGAAATACAAGAAGATTCATCTCTATATATCACTGCTCTTATTGGGGATACTCTCATAAAAAGGGTCATGATTGATAATGATTCTTAACTTAACATATGTACACATCATTTATTTTAGAATTTTGGATTGAAAAGGGAAGATTTAATTGTAACTAGTGACATCATTAAAACTTTCAGCAATGAATCTCAAGAAGCTTGCGGTACTATATCACTCCCTCTTAGATTTGGACCTAAAATTTTGAATACACTATTTTATGTGGTGTCTTGTCCTACATATTTTAATCTTCTTCTTAGATGACCATGGATTCATGCAATGAAGGCCATCCCTTCTAATTTTCATTAATGTGTGAAATTGGAATTTGAAAATCAAATCATTTTTATCATAGGTGATCTTCACCCATTTGAATTTTGCTCACTAGAGGATTTAGCCCAAATTCATTCTGCTCAATATTACTCTAAGAAATTCTCTATAAAAGTTTCATCACAAGATCAATATGACTCTTCTTATTTAGATCTTCTCTTTGATGAATCTCATCAAGGTTTAGAGTGGAGTGTTAAGGATGAGTGTTTGCCCTCTCCTATGGTCTTAACCCAAAGTTGCATGTTATAGATGAGGATTTACCTTATAATGAAATTTGCTTTGATGGGTTTGTCCATTGCGCAACGTAGGTTGAGTCTTCTAGTTCTCAAGTGGACTTTGTTTCTATGTCTCCTGAGGACCTTGATAAACTAGGAGTGATTCCTGCCTCACATCCCCTTGAGGATGATTTGTCTATCCTCATTGAGGAGACCATATATGTGAATATAGGTTCTGAGGAAGACCCTATAATCCTTAAGTTAGGTAAAGACCTGACCATGGATGAGTGGGAGAAATTAACCAATTTATTGAAATAATATCAAGATATTTTTGCTTGGTCATATGTCAACATGCGAGGACTTGATCCCTCCCTTGTCATGCATCATTTGGTAGTTAAGCCTAGTTCTAAGCCTGTTAAGTAGAAGCTTTGGAAGATGCATTTGAATGTCACCCTTTCAATCAAGAAGTAGGTCCAAAAACTCCTTGATGTCAGTTTTATAAAAGCCATCAACTATTCTAATTGGCTTTCTATTATCGTTCCTATAGCTAAGAAAGAAGGAAAAATAAGAGTATGTACCAAATTTTGGGACATTAACTTAGCATGTACCAAGGATGATTTTACCTTACCCAAAATAGACCAAATTGTAGATTTCACTGCCAAATGTGGAATGCTTTTACTCATGGATGGTTTTTTAGGTTACAATCAGATTATGATTGCTCTTGAAGATCAAGACAAGACAAAATTTACTACTCCATGGGGTACTTGTTGGAACAAAATCTGCCTTTGGTTGTTATTTGCACCTTGATTTTGTCAACATTGAATAGACGAGGATAATTATCAGATTTCTCATCTAATCTCCAGAAGAGGTTGGTTCCTTAATGGTTTCTTATAGGAAAAGGGAAAATAGAAAGAAGGGGGAAATATAGCTGAAGCTAGAACTTGTATGTGGTACAGATTAAACAACAACTAAGATGAACACATATACTTTACTTGTCAAAGCATTCAATATATCTTCCCATAGAAATCATGGATTTCTCAATGTGATTTAGAGGTATATCTAACACATGTATATATCAGATTTCAACTCCAGCAATACGATTTATATTTTGTATAAGTCCAGATCTTTTAGAACTAACACAATTTATATTTCAATAATGTGAAATAGAAGTGAGAAATGTTAATACATACACTTGCACAATGTGAACCAGAAGCCAATAGAAGCATAATATTTATTGCTTGTATTCAAAGTACATCCATTCAGTCTTGTAAACGTCCAAGAGCCGACCCTTTTTCAGAGTACGTTTACCCTTATATATACCCTATGTGGGAACCTCTATATTTAGTACATTTTGATATAAAATTAATTACAAGAAAATTAGGACATAATCATGTTTCTATCTTCTTTGCATGGCTTCCAACAAACAACCACTAATAGCAGGAATCTAGGAATTGATCTATTCCACTATCTACTTTTAGTTACTGACACGAGTTTTTTGAAGGCATCTTATTTCCTACTAAATATCTCTTTGTCGGCAAAAACCTAGTTATGTCACGAAATCGTGACATCTTCTTCTTTCGGGCTCCTTTAAGCTGTTGCGTGAGCGAAACCTCACCATGTCATGAAATCATGACATCTTCTTCCTTCGGGCTCCTTCGAGCTGTATGGCGGGAAAAAACTCACCATGTCACGAAATCACGACATCCTCTTGTACATATTTTGTGAGCAAAATGCTAGCAAAAATTTGTCCAGTGCGAAATCGTGACACTCCTTTCTTTGCTCCTTCAGTCAGTTTCATGGGCGAAAACCCATCAAGTCGTGAAATCGTGACACCTTCCCACTTTTTGACATCTTCGAGCCATATCTCAACGAAAAACTGACATGTCACGAAATCGCGACGTCCTTCATGCCTTAGCCGATTCTTTTCCTTCTGTCTCAAAAATGAAATGTTGGTCTCTTTACGCAAAAATCTGCCATCTACTGGAGGTAGTCTTTTTAGACTAACATTCTTGGCACCTTCCGGGGAAATTTTGCTGGCAAAAAATATTAGAATCCAGGACCTTCATCCATTGGGAAACGGAGTTAAAAAAATAATACAGGAGAGGATATTTTTATGGGAAAGAATATTCAAGAAGAAATGCAAAAATAATGCATTACCTTTACAAGATATTTTTTGTGACTTATGGATTTTTCACTAAAAATACATTAACAACTGAAGATAATTTGAAACAAGTTTCATGGTGGGCTGCTAGTTCCTCCTTCCGTTAGCTGTTGAAGATTATCATTTTTGGATTTCTTCATTTTTTCTATCTTATTAATCACTTCATTGTACGTGAGGCAAACCTGCTTCCAGTCTTCATCTTCAAGATCTGAAGAATCCATAAATAGCTGATATATATACTGCAATTCTTCTACTTTATCATGAGACACTATTTTGTTTCTCAAAATCAATTCTTGCAAGCAAGACTTAATCTGTGTAAGGTTCTGCACCATGGTAAATATCAACATTTCCTCTACAGGCTCTTCCCAATTTTCTATTTCTGACTCATCTTCTATGAAAGCTTGAAGAGATAGTGTCAGGGCATCTTCACTCAATACTTCTGAATTATCATCCCATAAATAGGGAAGCCCACATTTATTAGCCAAATTCAAATGTTTCACTAACCCCTGGGCTTCAACTTCTAACTCTTGAAGGAGTTTATCACCCTGTGTTACCAGTTTCAGTCTCCTAAAGAAACTCTTAGCTGTAATTTTGGCCTGAGACCAGGCTTCGCTACGGATCTTAGCAGCAACACTCTTGGGCATATTTTTTGATAAAACCTAAATTTTTGTGGCCGCATCTGACCTTTCCTATAAAAATTTTACTGAAGCCCTTAACTCCTCGCTGACTACTTCGATTACCTCCTTTACTTTGTCCAGGTATAATAATAAGGGCCTTGCTTTAAGACTTAATGCCAATACATCTTCAAGCATTTATTTTCTCACCGCCTTGGCCTTCTCTTTTGAAAAACCAGATGGAATGTTCTATTTTTCAACTAGCTGTTGCTGGACTTGTTGAACTTGTAGACTTAGGGAGTGAATTTGTGCATCAGCTTCTTTCAATTTTTCTTTAAATGTGGCTGCCTCATTGGCAGCCTCACCAAACCTATCTTCCCACCTCTTTGCCTCTAGCTTCAAGGCCTTTTTCGTCAATTTCTGTTCTTGTAGGATGGACTCTAATTCTTTCCTGGTTTCTTGTTCTTTGACAAACTTCTCTCTGAAAAATTCCCCATGTAAATAAATAGTTCCAAAATGGGCCTGAGCTTTACCCCATTCTTCTGACATGTGTAGCTGAGTAATGTCTTCAGTTGTATCTTCTGCTTGGTAATCTTCAATGGTCATGTCCTTCTTTGGTTTCCTAGAAACTGGTGTTAATTTTAACTTCTTTCTTTGCATTGTACTAGGATCTAAGGAAATAATCTCTTGAATGCGGGCGGGAGTTCTAGAATCTTCAACAGCACAAGATGTCCACCAGTCTAAAGTGCTTTTATTTGCTTTTCTTAAATCTTTTAATTTTGAAAGGGTGGGGTGACTCTCATCATTTAGAGTAGATATTGACTTAATTGTTGGGATACTGGCGCTAGAAAGAAATGGATTTGGGATCAACTCAGAATCAACTTCAGATTGAAACTGAGAAAATAATGTTGATTCTAGGGAAGAAAACATGAACCAAAGGGGAACATTATATCTTCCTTTGAAGAAGAAATGGAAGGAAAATCACTGTAGGAATAAGTAGAGAGAAAATATTGAAAGAAAAGAGAAATCATACCTTTGTCCGTTTGAGGCGCTTGTTGATGTTGATCTCCTTCTCCATGATCTTGGTCCCCTTCACTCACCATCTGATTCAGATTTTCACCTTGAATGGGGACTTTGGCACTTCTGCTATCATTAATTCTATCTTCATCATCGGTATTTCCTTCAAGATTTATAACTTCAACATTTGGAGGAATTCCTCTAGGCTGTCTCTTCTTAAGTTCTACATATTCCTGTTTCACAATAATTTCTTTAGAGATTTTTACATTTTGATCCTCCTGATCAAGGTCATTTGGATCATCCCTAGTTTCAATCTGAACATTTTCTTGTTCAGTAACCTCTGTATTAAGAACATTATCTTCATCATTCTGAATAATTTGCTCATTTCCTGGAGCAATATTAGCATCATCATTCTGAGCAATTTGCTCAAAAATTGGGTTTCCTTCAACAACTTTATCATTTTTTCCTTTAACTTCTGCTACAGACTTTAGCCTCTTCCTCTTCATACAAAGAGGTTCTTCATCAGATTTTGTAGCTGAACTCGATGGGGGAACAAACTTAACAGTTTTAGAAACTAGAACTTTACTTTTAGATGAATCAGCTCCCAAGGCCAAGCATTTTTCCTCTTCTTTCGGCTTGCAAGGGTTCAGTGATCCCTTGTCCTTCTTTTCCCAGACCCTTGCCTTCATATCCCATTTTTAACATCATCTGGGCAGCCTTCCCATATGTTTCTCCTTGTTCTTTTGTGAAAACCTCCATAGTGGCCCTTTTCTTTGAGCTTCTTAGCCTGGTTTGTGCTTGAGCCAATGGTTGTTCAACTACAATTTCCTTACCTTTTCCTTGTTCCACATTTTTTTTTTTAGCAGCTTCAGGACTTGTCCCTTTGCTACCACCAACACTGCAAGGTATTTTCATAGGGAAAACTCCTGACCAAGATTTATGATAATGGTCGTATTTTACTGAGAATTCAAGGTCATTTTTTATGGGATACCTTGAGTCAATCATGTCTGTTTGCACTCGCATAGTCCACCATTCATGAATCTTTCCTATTGTCCAATCTGCACCCTTTTCTGCATTCTAGCAATAGTACCTTCAGTTAATACATGCCCATTATTATTTCCTGGGTCAAAATGCAACACGTGTTCATAAAATTCATGCCATGGTGGCAATGGCTGCATTTTTTCCACATGCCATTCTAATGGAGCATCTTCATCATTATTTCTACAGGCTTCAATATCTGGTCTAACAGAAGCATGGTATACCTTCAATGGAATTCTATTCAGAATAGACTGTCTCTCTACAAATCGGTCCAGAGGGTCATATTTCCATCTTTGAGGAATTTCTATTAACCCCAAATTTCTCAGAGCTTGAGCAATTTGCTCATTTTGACCCTTTTTTGACACCACAATACCTTCCAGTTGAAAAGGTATGGTACAGGTACCAGTTTTACCTATACCCGTGCCATATTTCAAATTAATATATTCAGTCTGTCTTACATATTCCAATGCAAATAATCTATCTGTAACATAATGTGGGAGTAAGAAGGGTTTCCCTGTAAAACCATATAACCTAATCACAACCCCCTGAGTGAGTATAAACCAATCACCCTCTTCAGCATGTTTATTCTGTAAAAAAATTTCAGCTCTGGAGGTTAACCTTCTGACTTCCCCATGCATTATTTTCAGAGCAGGACCTAGGAATTCCCTATTGAAATCATAATATGACTCTGTTCTGTATAATACATTGGTCCAATCATATACTGGTAAAGTCCTTCCTTTATTATCTTTATCATTAACAGAGATGAATGCTAGCTCTTTAGCCATAAAGAAAAAGAACAACCATACTAAATAGGAAGAGAAACGGAAAGAGTGTTGAGAACCTCTCTTCATAGCAGACAACCCTTCATGTATTTCTTTGAATAAATACCCTGGCCAGTCAAAAAACATAGGTCGAATACTCTTATCCATAACTGTAGAATCATAATTCTTTGGGTTAGACATGCAATTGACTAATGCAATTTGCCATCCATGAACCTTTTCATCAGTTTTTAACCCTGCTATCATAGCTAATATGGAAAATAATTCAGGGTTTTTGAATTCAGCTATGGGAATAGGAGTTTCAAGCATCTTTCCTCCATTAGGTGGATTTCTCAACTGTGTATAAAGAAAATTCTTAATTTTTTTAGAAGGAACGAAATATTTTTCCTGATCTACGGGGTCAAAAGTTTTGGGTGCAAGAGCAGGTACATACCCAGCAGCAAAAGCAGAAATGAAAGCATCTGGGTTTAGGGCAAAAAGCACTCTTCCACTCTTATTTGTAACTACCCTCTTCTTTTCATCATAAAAATTTACAATTGCTTTAACTAGCTCAGGGCAAGGGTGCACAAGGATATACACATACCAGTATAGCAATGAATGAAAGGCAAAAGTAGCAGGCAAAGATGCAAAAACCCTAGTCACCATTCTATCTTCAATATCTTTTCGAATTCTTACTGGGTCCTTCCATGTCATTACTGTATCTCCAATCCTAGCATCTCGGTCAATAAATTTTTTGCTTACTTCCTCTCCTTTTCTTGTTGTTGCAGGTGAAGCGGATGGACCCTCTATTGTTGTTTTTTGAGCTTTCTTTCTAGGAGCCATGAACTTTCTTTTTGTATCGAACTTTCTTTTCTGTCACACTGAACTTCCTTTTCTGAACTGAACTTGAAACTCGAAAAGCAGGAATAGAAAGTGACACAACGGATTTTACTTAGGAGTAAAATTAGGGTTTTTCATCAATCGAAAACATATGCATAATGTGCATTAATTGCGGTTGGTGAATTGGATTTGCCCAGATCTCCTCGCGATTTGTTTTTGCCACCTTTCTAAACCTCAACCAATAATTATCCACCGCGTCATTTAAAATCACGCTTACCAAAACTCTTCTTATTTGCAAAGGTGGTTCTTTTAATGCAATCATTGAATAGCTACGTGGTAGATTTCAAATTCATGCCAACAATTGATCCTTCACTGTATTCAATAAAGGGAACGTATATCAAAGTTCTTTGAAAATAATTTTCTCCTGCCAACCATCGGAAAACCACATGGCAATTTTGAATTCGAACCACTAAATATGACACTATGGCACCTTCTAATTTCGTTCTTTACTGGCGATTTCTGATTGGTCATAGGATACTGACAAATATTTCTGAAATAGAAATAACTTCAGAAATATTTACACACTTACTATAATATACATTATATACATAATTTTTTTCCCGCTTTCTTATTTAAAATAAAGCTTTAAGTGAAAAGCATTCACTGTAATAGGTAGAACATGAAAGCATGTCTATGGAAGCATGGCGTACCGGGTGCGATGCAAACAAAAGCAGATGTATAATGAAACGCTAAGGCCTACGAAGGTAAGAAGAACAAGTGCATGAAAATGGAAAATGACGTAATGAAATGAGATGTAAAGCAAAACTAAAGTGAAGCATATTTTATTAATGTTGCTTGTGATCCAGTTACAATACGTTCCCCCCATTTTAGGGGCTTAGAGCATTCAATACAATTTTGTTACACCAACGGATGGTACGCTTCCATTCGGGATCTTCTGTGTGCCCACATTTGAAATGGGTAGGCCAAACGTCATCATCGCTTGTGTGAGTGTGTCAATCATTCCTTGCTTCCTCTCCAATGTTGAGATCTTGTGTATAAAGAAACAACAAACAGTTAATAGCATATGCGGATGGAAAGAAACATGCAATCCCCAAGGCCTCCGACTAATGAATACATGAAATAATAAAACAGTGATCAAAACGTATCAGAATGGAATGAAATTTGAAAAAAAGCATCTAGACATCATTAGGCACACATTGCAAAAATAATAGTCAAGAAATCATGTGTGGATTTCTAATCACTCCGGGGTGGGACGATTAGGACTGTGATAAAACATGCAAAAGCGACCTTCAAAATGTCCTATCCAGAGGCCTCCAAAATACCTGCAAACTTTTAGTTAGGAAAAATGGGGCATTTTGATACAACCCAGAAGGTCATATTTGGCAGATTATTCCTAGATTGCCCTCTATCTAAAGGTTCTCCCTGTGGGTTAGTGAACGCGTAAAACGAGAAAAACATAGTCAAATCAAGTCAGAATAACATGAAAATTGAATAGTAGCATAAGTAAACCAAATAGAAAAGAATGCAAAAATAATAGTAGAGAAATTATTCATAGATTTATAATTTCTCCGGGGTGAGCCAATTAGGACTACGATAGTTTGAGGCACACCCGGGGGCAGGACACCCACCGTTTGGGACTTGGTTTTGACACCAATCCACTTGGGATTGGTCCAAAACCACCTAGGGGGTTGTGTCGGTGGATTTGGTGTGGGATTGTGGCCAATTGTTTGGGTTTTGGGTCAAGATTGTGTTCTTAGTGTTCACCCAATAACCTCTCTTCCAAAAGAGAAATTAGGGATGTAAGAAGCACAAAGGGGAATGTGGGTATAATTTGGCAGCACTCCATTGCTCCAAATGCTCCAAATATCTCCTCTTTTTGGGGTGAGGAGGCTCACCCTTTTATATACCTAGGGTCTCCCTCTTTGAATGCACATGCGAGGGTGCCACTTGGCTTGCCATGCCTTTTTTGGGAGAGAAGATTCCTCCCTGATTTAGAGTCTCCATGCATGAGGCTTCCATGATCAGGGCATGCTTAACTAAAGTCCCTCTCTTTTATTTGAAGTCGTTCCTCGTAATTACATACCCTAAAGGCACAGTTAAGTGGTGGACCTATCGAGGTTTGAATTTTTCCAGTCAAACCTGCTACTCATCCAACCCTAGGATGATTGCTGCTAATCATCCCAGGGTGGGATGAATAGGATTATAATAGGATTCTAATCATCCCAAGGTGGGACGAGTAGGGAGCAAAGTGCTAAAAAGGTGCCAAATTGACCTTTGACCTTAAAAAACTAATTTGGGAGTGGTTAGGACCACTGTTTACCCTCTAGGGGCTACCCTAGGGGCTATGTATGTCAATTCGATCAGTGCTTGTAGTCACATAATAAAATTGGTGTTGTTTTGGTGTCTATAGATGCCCCTTTTTGGGATGCACTATGTGTGGCATAGTGCTGAGCAAAAATAGATAACCAAAGCACTTAATGATTAGGTTTTCTCAGTAACCTAACCAAATTTTGATGCCCCAAGTCTGGAAAGGGCACGCATTCTTGAATCCTTGCTTTCGATGAGCTAAGGAGATTAACTCAATTGTAACCTTTTTTGGTGAGGTGTACTTGATCTTGGACATTGTTCAGTCATGAATAGGCAAAGGGCTCAAACTTTTATCTAGGGAACCTTGTCTTCATGTTTCTAGAATACCAAGTGTTTAGCTTATGATTATTGCTTGTTTGCTACCCCAAGCAAGAGCGTGATTGTATTTGTCAATGATTATTTGAATGCATGCCATTTCCTTGATTGGGTGTGTATCTTTTGATTGGTGACTAAGTGTGACTACCCCCTCAAGCGACGAATCGATGAGGAAATAACCAAAATGAGAAAAGCGACTAGTTGCTTGACCCAATATGACGTTTGTAAGGGTGCCTTCAATTGTTTTTCGTTGAACGCTCATGCAATTTTCCAACAATCGGACCTATTTTTGATGGGTTTTGACCCTTTTTTGTGACACCTATTGGGGTTGAAATTATCAAAAATCCGTTCTCCTATTGAGTGGTCTGGCTATGGTAGCCTTATTAGGGAGTAGGATAGTGATAATTTGTGACCCCGAAATCAGTATTTCATGCCAATAATTTCAGGTGTAGAGGCACCTTTGTTCGGCAGAGTTATTGTTGTTTTTGAGTGGGTTTTGACCCTTTTTTGTGACGCCTTGGGGCTGAAATTTTCAAAAATCCGTCCTCCCGTGGAGCGGTCCGGCTATGGTAGCCTTCTTAGGGAGTAGGATAGTGATAATTTGTGACCCCAAAATTGGTATTTTATGCCAGGAATATCAAGTGCAAGGGCACTTTTGTTTGGAAGCTTTAATATTGTTTTTGAGTGGGTTTTTGACCCTTTTTTGTTGCTTTTTGTTTTTTTCTTGCTCTGTAATCATCCCAGGGTGGGAGGAATACCAATTTGGTAATCATACCAGGGTGGGATGAGCACCAACTAGGGTGCTCATCCTAGGGTGAGATGATTACAGGCCCAATAGCCTATAAAAGGGCCAAAACTAGGTTTTGGGCTCATTTGCAACATTTTTTCTTTGGTGATTTGGAGCAGTGAGGAGGAGTGCAAGTTTGCATAGTGGAGC